>ML682043.1:875903-920370 GCA_007922195.1 Podocnemis expansa
CCACAGGTAAGTGAGAATGTGGGTGATCTGGGGGGAGGGATGGAACTTGGGGGGTGCTGGGACTGTAACACCAGGAATAAAAGAGAAGGTAGTTGGAACATGGGGGGGGGGAATCAAACAAATGTCTTAAGGGCTCTACTGAAGCCCCAGTATGCAAGGAGAGTGGGGAAGGAGAACTCCTAGAAAAAATGCAAGGAGGTTTATGTAATAGAATTGGAAATCAACATGACAAAATAGGGCAATCGGCCGGATATCTGAGGTGCCTATACACTAATGTGAGGAGCCTGGGAAATAAGCAAGAAGAATTGGTAATATTAGCGCAGACAGGGAACTATGATATTATAGGAATAACAGAGACGTGGTGGGATAGCCTGCACGACTGGAGTTCTGCCATGGATGGTTATAAACTGTTCAGGAAGGACAGGCAGGGAAGAAGAGGGGGAGGAGTAGCGTTATATGTAAAAGAGCTCTATGACTGCTCAGAGCTCCATTATGGAAGTGGAAGCGTGCCTGTAGAAAGTCTGTGGGTTACTTTGAGAGGGGAAAGCAACAAGGGGGATGTTGTGGTGGGTGTCTGCTATAGACCGCCAGACCAGAAGCAGGAGGTGGATGAGGTGTTCTATGGACAACTAGCGGAAGCTTCTAGATCACAGGCCCTGGTGCTGATGGGGGACTTCAATTTCCCTGACATCTGCTGGGAGGCCAATACAGCTGTGAATGGGCAATCCACGAGATTTTTAGAGAGTGTTGGGGACAACTTTCTAGTACAAATGCTAGAGGAACCAACTAGAGGCCTTGCACTGCTCGACTTGCTGCTCACAAACAGGGAAGAATTGATCAGGGACATAGAGGTAAATGGCAAGCTAGGCAGTAGTGACCATGACATGGTTGAGTTCAGGATGCTGATTAAAGGAAGGAAGGAAAGAAGCAAAACACAAACCCTGGTCTTCAAAAAAGCAGATTTTGGCTCCCTCAGGGAACTGATGGGCAGGATCCCTTGGGAAGCTAATCTGAAGGGGAAAGGAGTCCAAGAGAGTTGGCTATATTTTAAAAAAACTCTGCTAAGGGCACAGGAAGTTGCCATTCCAATTAGGAGAAAAAACAAACATGTGAGGCAGCCAGAATGGCTTAGCAGAGAACTCTGCTCTGAGCTTAAACATAAAAAGGAAGCTTATAGGAAGTGGAAGCTTGGTCAGATGTCCAAAAAGGCATATAAAGATATTGCTAGGGACTGCAGGGATAAAATCAGAAAGGCCAAAGGACAAATGGAGTTGCGGCTAGCGAGGGATGTAAAAGATAACAAGAAGGGGTTCTACAAGTATATTAGTAACAAAAAGAGGATCAGGGATGGTGTAGGCCCCTTGCTGAATAGGGCAGGCATCCTTGTGACAGAGGATGAGGAAAAAGCTGAAGTGCTCAATGCATTTTTTTCTTCAGTTTTCACAGGCAGGGTCAGCTCCCAGCCCACTACCATGGGTGTGGCAGATGGGAGAGAAGAAGACAGGCCCTTGGTGACGGAAGGTCAGGTTAGGGACTGCTTAAAGAAGCTGCAAGTGCACAAGTCCATGGGGCCGGACGAACTGCATCCAAGGGTGCTAAGGGAATTGGCCGACGAAATAGCCGCACCGCTGGCCATTATCTTTCAAAACTCATGGAGAACGGGGGAGGTGCCAGAGGATTGGAAAAAAGCAAATGTAGTGCCTGTTTTCAAGAAAGGGAAAAAGGAGGATCCGGGGAATTACAGACCAGTCAGCCTCACCTCAATCCCTGGAAAAATTATGGAGCAGATTCTCAAAGAATCCATCCTCAAACCCTTAGAGGAAAATAAAGTGATCAGGAACAGTCAGCATGGATTTACCAAGGGTGAATCATGCCTGACCAATCTCATTTCCTTCTATGAGCAGATGACTGGTTTTCTGGATGCGGGAAGCACCGTTGATGTGCTATACGTTGATTTTAGCAAGGCTTTTGATACAGTTTCCCACAGCATTCTCATTGGCAATTTAAGGAAGTATGGTTTGGATAGATGGACTATAAGGTAGATAGAGAACTGGCTAGATCAACGGTTTCAGCGTGTAGGAATCAATGGTTCCATGTCTAGCTAGCAACCGGTCACGAGTGGTGTGCCCCAGGGGTCGGTCCTGGGGCCGGTTCTGTTCAACATTTTCATCAATGATCTGGATGATGGAATAGACTGCATTCTCAGTAAGTTTGCGGATGACACCAAGCTGGGAGGACCAGTAGACACGTTGGAGGGCAAGGACAGGATTCAGGGAGACCTAGATAAATTGGAACAGTGGGCCAATAGAAACCTTATGAGATTCAATAAGGATAAGTATAAAATCCTGCATTTGGGACCAAAAAACCCTATGCACTGCTACAGGCTGGGAAACATTCAGCTAAGTAGCAGCAGTGTAGAAAAGGACCTGGGGGTCATGGTGGATGGGAAGCTGGATATGAGTCAGCAGTGTGCTCTTGCTGCCAAAAAGGCCAATGGCATACTGGGCTGCATCAAAAGAAGTATTACCAGCAGATCAAGGGATGTGATCCTTCCCCTCTATTCTGCACTGGTGAGGCCACATCTAGAATACTGTGTTCAGTTTTGGGCTCCCCACTACAAAAAGGACAGGGACATGCTAGAGAGAGTTCAGAGGAGGGCAACCAAAATGATTAAAGGGCTAGAGCACAAGCCCTATGAGGAAAGACTGGAAGCATTAGGCTTATTTAGTCTGCAGAAGATTGAGGGGGGATTTGATAGCAACCTTCAACTACTTGAAGGGATGCTCTAAGGAAGATGGAGCTCGACTGTTCTCGGTAGTAACGGAGGACAGAACGAGGAGCGATGGTCTCAAGTTGCGGTTAGGGAGGTCTAGGCTGGATATTAGAAAAAACTTTTTTACCAGGAGAGTGGTGAAGTCTTGGAATGAGCTGCCGAGGGACGTGGTGGAGTCTCCATCTTTAGAGGTGTTTAAGGCCCGGCTGGACAAAACCCTGACTGGGATGGTTTAAGTGGGAGTGGTCCTGCCTCTGGCAGGGGGTTGGACTAGATGACCTATGAGGTCCCTTCCAACCCTATGATTCTATGTTTCTATGACTGAAAAAGGCAGTGCAATCAACAATAAAAGTACAGGGCCAATGCAGCAGAATGGAACGTGCTTGGTACTGGCAGTTGCAGTGCAAATGTGCCCTGGACACTGCAGTACCACAGAATGCAATGCAGGGTAAATACAGAAGAACAGGTCCTGGGCTGTAGGGGGTGGGTTGAATAGCATGCTGAGCATCCTGCTTTTGGACTTCAAGGTGTCACATTCTCAGACCCCTTCTCTTGTAGCATTTGTGCATGACCAACCCTACTAAGTTGCCCTGAACCATATTTCAGAACCTATGGGATGGGAGGGAAAGAGATAGAACTGTTCAGATGGTCTTTGGTACAAATACCTTTTAACATCATCAGTTCCTGCTGATACCATTGTCCCCCTCCTGTCCTCAAATGGCACGCACCTCCTACAGGAGAAAAAATCCCTGAACTGAATACAAGTTTTTTATACCATTTGCTATAACTTACCTGTGTGAAAGTGCATTTTCATCACTCACTGGAAAGAAATTAATTGTGCAGAAAACAACTTAGGACTCAGACTATCACCTATCACTCCAAACATTATGCACCTGTGCTCAGACAACGTCCTTTTTTCAAATTAATGGTCAGTACTACTATTAAGCCATGTTTAAGCTGGTCAATATAAATGTGCATTAAAATCTCAGTCATTGACAATAATATTTACAAACTCATGGAAGAAGGGTTAATGTAGTGCCCATCTTTCAAAGGGGGAAAAAGGAAGAGCAAGAGAATGAGAGACCAGTTAACCAGACTTTGATATCTGGGAAGCTACTAGAACAAAGTACAAAACATTCAATTTGCGAATACCTGGAGGTCAAAGGGATAATCACTAGCAGCCAGCATGGGTTTACTAAGAACAAATCATGCCAAGCCACCTAGATTTCCTTTTTTGAAAGGTCAGCTGGTTTGGCGGATGGGGAAATGCAGTGGACATAATATACTTGGACTTCAGCAAGGATTTTGAAACAGTCCCATATGACCATCTGATAAGTTAGAGAAATATGGGCTTGCAGGAATTACCATAAAGTGGATACAACATAATTGGTTAAACAACCACAAACATAGAATTAACAAAATAGTGTTGGATTGGAGGGAAGTCTCAAGTGGGGTTCCACAATTATCTGTTCTGGGCTCAGTGTTGTTTAACATCTTCATTAATGATCTGGATATAGGAATAGAGAGGATACTGATCAAGTTTGCAAACGACACAAAAGTGGTGGCAGGGGTGCCAACACTTTGGAGGATAGAGCTAAAATTCAGAGGTATTATGATAAAGTGGAGAACTGTTATAGTCAACAACAAAAAAAAGTCAACAAATAGAGAATAAAGAAAAACTGGCTTGGCAGCTGAGGAGGATCTGGGAGTTATGGCTGATCACAATCAACATGAATCAGCAACACAAGTCAGCAATGAAAAGCTGCTGCTGCTGCAACAAAAAAAAAAGAAATGCAGGGCCAGCGCAATGCGGTAAGCCCAGTAAGCATTACAAGGGGGTGCTGACGCTTGAGGGGCACCAAAATGAGGAGCACACCATTGCGGCGCCCTCTGATGTCATTCATCTGTACTGGTGTCTGCTGTGCTTGCAGGGGAGTACCAGAAAGAGTACCGCCATTCCTGAGGAAATGTAATTTTAGGTACTGTGTCCAATTTTAGTCACCAGTATACAGAAAGGATGAGAGAAAATGGGAAAGGATCCAGAGATGAGCAACAAAGAAGATCAGAGAGATGGAATTCATAATACATAAGCAAACGCTGAATGAACTGGATGTTTAGTTTGGAAAACACAAGATTAAGAGGGCATATGGTAGTGGTCTTCAAGGACTTAAAAAGCTTCTATAAAAAAAAATAGAGAAAAGTTGTTCTGTAACAGCCATAGGACAACATGAGGTTGTGGAAGCTCCTTTGTTGGAGATTTTCAAAAGGAGGCTGGATAGCTATCTGTCTTAGTTGGTTTAGACACAGCAAAAACTAACCTGCTTGGCAGCAGGTAATATTATGACCATTGCCATCCCTTCTAACACTGTGGCTCTATTATAGGTTGTTCTTCCCCATTACCTTCTGGGAGACGCAGCTGCATGTGCTACAAAGCTTCTTTGTCTTCCCTCAGCACATGGAGCAAGCAGAGCTGCCTTCTCCCCTGCCTGCCCGGGAAGCCTGGAGTGCTCCCCAAACTCTCAGCCCTCTTGCATCCCAGCTGGCTTTGCAGCTTCTCTCTCTGGCTGCTAGTGCTGTCCCCTCCCCAGTTCCCCTCTGCCCCAATGCCTAAGGAGAGGTTATAGAATCCTTCATGCTCTAGTGCTGCCAACCTCAAATTTCAAAAAGCTACACTCACACACACATGTAACCCCCCCCCCAAATCATGATTTTGGCTGAAGAATGATACAATTTTTTAATGTAACGCATGTTGGATCCTTTGTACCTGTCTTCTAGTTCTTGAGCCTTTTGGGCTCACATTAACAAGCTTTTCTCTGCAAACATAAGAACTTCAGATTTATTTTTAAAATGAAATCTGAGATTCTAATTAGAAACACCATATTGTGTGGGACCAATTGTTCATTTAGCCCAGTATCCTGTTTCTGAGAGTGGCCACTGCTAGAGCTACAAAGGGAGTGTACAGAATAGGGCAGCTGGAGTGATCTGCTTTGTCTTCTTCTGGATCCTGGCAATCAGAAAATTAAGGATCTCCAGATAATGGGATTGCATCCAGGACCAACATGGCTAAAGCCACTGATGTATTCATCCTCCAAGAACTCACCTACTTCTTTTTAAAATGAAATTATTCTTTTGACCTTTACACTATCTTCTGACAGTTCCACAAGTTGATTCTGCATTGTATGAAAAAGCACTTGCTCGCACGAAGCCTGCTGCCTATTAATTTCATCAGGTGACCATCTGGTTTTTATATTGTGGGAAAGGGTAAATAACAGTTCTCTATTCACTTTCTTAACACCATTCATAAATGTATAGACATCTATCACTCTCCCATTCATTGTTTCTTTTTAGTCTCTCCTTGAATGGAAGCTATTCCATAGTTGTGATCATCTTTGTTGTCCATCTCTGAACTTTTTCCAGTTCCATTATAGAAGCAAAGAAATGTAGGACTGGAAAAGACCTCAAGAGATCTTCTAGGCCAAGCCCCAGCACTAAAAGGAGGACTAAGCATTATATAAACCATACCTCACAGGTATTTGTCTAACCTTCTCTTAAAAATATCCAGTGACAGAGATTTCATAACCTTCCTACAAAATTTATTCCAGTGCCTAATAATGTCAAGTTATCATGTCAGTTGTGTTTGAGTCCTTGGAAGTTCCTTGTATTCAGAAAGAAACCAGCACAGGAACACAGAGAGATATAAACACATGGAAAATCTTTATCGAACTAGAACCAAAACAATCCAAAACTGGCAGAGCTACCCCCTAATAGTTTAACTCTGTTGCTGTAGCAACAAGCTAGGCTGTCCACCAATATGATATATACCATCAGCTGCCAACAATGCCCTTCTGCCTTATACATTGGCCAGACTGGACTATCCCTGCACAAAAGAATAAATGGACACAAATTAGACATCAAGAATGATAACATTCAAAAACCAGTAGGGGAACACTTCAGACTCCTTAGATATTCTTTAGCAGACATGAAAGTTACAGTACTTGAGCAAAAATACTTCAAAACCAGACTCGAACATGAAACTGCAGAGCTGCAATTCAGTATGGAAATTTGACACCATCACCTTGGGTCTGAATAGAGACTTTGGATGCCTAACTCATTATATCAGGTAATTCTTCCCTCTTTTAACATTAACACCTTCTTATATATTGTTCTCTAAAGGCCACCTGGATGCTATTTGAATTAAAACAACTTGTTTGATTTGCTAAAACAGAACAAAAAGCTACCATCCAACTCAGCCTTCTTTGCATGTAACATACTGCAGTTTTCCATTTCATGCATCTGATGAAGTGGAACTATACCCACAGAAGCTTATTCATTAGATAAATCTGTAAGTCTTTACAAATGCCACAGTATTTCTTGTTTGTTAAGCTAGGTTCTGTTGTTAGAGCAACTTAGGCAAAAAGGCAGGATTCAAAATACACAACATATTTCTCTCCCTTTAATGGAAATGCCCATCTAACAGAACAATAACTAAATTTAGAAAGAGTAAACTGCCTCACTTCCTGGCTGAACTCCAGGGATAATTCTGCCCCATGAATGTGTGTTTGCCCTAGCTAAAGATTCAATTACTGAGGAGGATTTCTTTTTCTAGGTGGATTATGGCAGACTTTTTTGCTTTTGTGAAGTTGGCTTATGTTTTGAGTAGGTAGAGCTTCCATGATAGCCTTGACTTTTGCAGGAGCCTTATGAATGCCAATAGCATATATGCAATGTCCCTAATATTCACCAGAAGACTGAAAGAATTCATTTTTATCTTTACAGACTTGTAGACTGTACTCTTCCAGTCTTTGTAGGGCAGCCTCCAAGTTCTTGAGGTGATTCACCTCACTCTTGCCAGTGACCAGGAAGTTATTCCAAAGGGCAAACAACAGTACTGGTACAGTCCTTTATGCGTCACAATATTCAACAGCTCTTTGGATTTCTCATCAACATGCATCTATAAATGCACCTGAGTCAGATGAATCTTCCCGAACTTTTGTGTACCAGTCAAACGAATGAAAAGGTCATGGATGAGGGAAGCGGCTATTGCTCTGCACACCAAGTCAACAGTAACCTTAAAGTTCCTAGAAATCTGAATGAAGCCATTTTTCTTCAATACTAAAATGATTAAAGTTGCCTATTGACTGTGGGTAATTACCCTGATAGTAGTAATCTTTGCAAATGTCCATTCTAGGTAAGACCTGGCTCAGTTAATTAAAAATCAAAACATTATTTTGCTTGAAGATGTTGATAAGTATGCCAGCTTTAGGCATTTGGGGCCCAATTTTCAAATACTATTTACTTCCATTAGAGTTTTTAACACTCAGCACTTCGGAAAAGGAGTCATGAGATGTCTCAAATTGGGCACCCGGTAACTGAGGCATTGGTCTGATCCACTCTGGCAGGTTCCCTGTTCCTAACTACAATATTGCAAGCCTGGGACTTCTGCATTTTCTTTAAGCCAGCCCTAATAAGAAATGTGTTTTTATTTTATACATGTATGAATATTTGTCAAACTTGGTATAGGGGACTTTAAGGTTAGCATATTGAGCACCTTTAATTCCTTCCTTCAAGCTTGTGATACAATGAGAATGCTGCAATGTACCCACCAATGTTCAATCATCACGGCCTTTGCAGTGGTGCAAAAGAAGTACAATTCATCAATGGGCACCTCTGTGCTCTTTAGTCTCTCTTTTCCAGATAGATGATATTAGCAAAAAGTGGCCTACTGGATACATATCATTTTTATGACTGGGAAAGCACTATCTCTTTCTGTAAGATGCACCAGGCATGCACAGATATGGAAACTCTTACATTAGTTTTTCCCACTAGATGTCAGCTTTGCTTCATAAATATCAGCTAATGCTGGATTAAAAAATAAAATAAAATAAAATAAAAAACCTTTGCTCGGGACTCTGCCAGGAACAAAGGGCATAAAATAACCTGGTGTTCTTACCACTGTCTGATAATATGCTTAGAAGTCTTCACTGTGTGCTTTTTATTCTCACCAATCATTTAGCACACAGTGACACAGTAAAACTGGACCAATAAATCATCATCAGGGCCCTGTGCCAATGTTCTCATTTTGCATATGCTCAGTAAACACACCTGCCTTTAGGATGTGCATTGTCTATAAGACCCACCAAACTTCAGGGCTTTCAAATGATCAGTCATCACTAGAGCCCTGCAGATCTGCAGGTATCTGCAGCAGATCTGTGGTTATCCACATCTGCGGATGTGGACGCAGATAACCACAGACCCATTGCTGTGGATAAACTCCCGGATGTGACTTGTATTTTTACCTTCTCACAGTGTGATCCATGGCTGAAGCTGCTTCGCTGATCTGTGTCAGTGGCACACAGGGGAACCAGGAAGTGCTCCAGCCAATCCTAGCTCAGCTCTGATTGTAATCTGCCAGCCAATCAGAGTCTCAAACTGGGGCTTGGAGGGCCACTGCTGGCCTTTGATTGGCTCATTCCCTGCAATTTCCCTGCCCTCTTCTTCCTTGCCTGGTTTCCAGTTCAGATTCCATGCTTTCAATCAAAGATTTCATTGGTGGGCAAGGAAATCTGAATAATAGCACAGCATGCAAACCATAAAGAAGGAAAAAAAGCGGGTGGGAACCATATGGGGAATGAACCAATCAAAGTCTAAAATGTTGAGTGTGAGCCCAAGCTCCATTGCAGATGCGGTTGCAGATGCAGCTGAAACCTGGCATGTGGATTTCGGATCTGATCAATGCTATCACTGAGCAGATGCGGATCAGATGCGGTTCCACATTTTTGTATCCACGCATGGCTCTAGTCATCACCATTAGAAATAGATTTAAAAGGGTCAACACTACTCTATTTGGGTTTTTCATCTAGAAAATAATGACACTCTTGGTTTTGGATTCTAGCCTGTAGAGGACAGAGTATTTAACACTTCTCAACTTGTTCCTACTAATTCATGACCAACTCAAGTTAAAATAAATTAAAATGGCTTTCTCTCTTTTAAGCAGTGTGTACCATGTTTCTATGATAGTGAGGAAAATAAAAAAAGAACATCCCTACTTCAGGTTTGGCATTCAGACCATAGCACTGTTGATATTCAAGCCTTTCTTTTTTGCATGATTTTTGCCACCTGCCTACTTGCAACTGATTTTCATATGAGTCCATAATTAGAAGCATAGAGAGACAAGGTGGGTGAGGTAATATTGGATCAACTTGTGTTACTGACAGAGGCATATAATCTAGTTGGAAACTGGGGAGTTCAAGCAGAAACTTCCTGTGTAAACCTGTTCCACTTTCTACAGTGATCACAATGTTTATTAGCCCATGTCAGTTATGCTGCTTGATTTTATAGTTGGCAAATAACTACGGTTCATGCTGCCATCTCACTCTAGCATGCGGTAGTGGCAGGTTGGGATTGTTACTTGGAAGAACCTAGTGGAGGGCCTGGCTTGATATGCATAATTCTGAGTGATGTAAACCAGATGGCACAGCTACGTAGTCAGTAGTGATTCTGCTAGGGCATATACCCCAGGTTTCTCAGGAAAACAAAGCAGTTTCCAAGAATGAAGTGGCCCATGCTACATTCTTACAAGGGTTCCATTGATGACCTGAGGCCCCCTATGCTTGAAACAGGGAATAACTCCTGAGGTCATGGAGATACCTTTTGCTATCTTTGTGAAAATCCACCCTGATTTTACCAAGTCATAAGTCCATGAAAATCACTATTTGTGCATGCTCAGGAGAGCTTGTTTTCAATCTGGCAGACAATTTTTCTGAAGATTTTGTCTATGCTGTGTATGCTCCAGCCAGGGCTGAAGGAGCAGAACAGGTCTTTTCCTGAACTTGCTGCTCTATGCCACCAGGAGTCATTGGGGTGCCACAAGCAAGAACTGTGTGTAGGGGAAACAAACAGGGAGTCCTGTGACACTTTTAAAAACTAACCAATTTATTTATCACATGAGCTTTTGTGCGAGAAAATCCCACTTTGTCAGGGCTTGAAGATGGGGATGGGAGACTGTCTGTTATGTGATCTCAGAGCTCCCACAAAAGATGCTCGGGCAGTACAGCGGAGAGGGAGGAAGCACACTGATACAAATGCACATTGGGAACCACTGAACTACAGTGGACAGAGATTATTCTTTCTCTCCATGGGGAGGATAGGAGATGCACATCTCAAATGTGTATCTAAAATCAGTGGTGTGCTGGGGATGGGAGTGGAGGAGGGATGCTCAAAGGGCAGCCATTCATCTGTGTTAGAAAAGTGAGGGCTTTGCTCTATACATTTCCCTGTATAGACTGCTTTGTGTAGATCAGTGCCATCTCCCTCATTGATTGTTGCCAGCATAGCCTCTGAAAGCGCTTATTCAGATATTACGCCACCAGCAGTGAATGGAAGAGGCCACTCCAACCTCCACAGCAGATGGAAAGTAAAACCAAATGGTGGCCATTGACTGTACCACCTCATTAAATCCATTCCATGAACAGATGCACAGATCATCCTACTTACATCATAGGCTGTGTTCACACAGCACTCTTATTTTGAAACAACAGAGGTTGTTTTGAAATAAGAAATACCCTGTTCACACAACGCACGGTTGTTTCGAAACAACAGCACCCATTGTTTTGAAACAACAGTGTTGTTTCGAAACAACTTAAACCCCATATGGGGGACGAAACAATGTTGGTTCAAAACAATTTTTTCGAAACAATGCCATCCAAACATGTTGTTTCGAAACAACAGTGACTTGTTTCGAAATAACTGTTGCCTGAAACTGCTATTTCGCTTTGAGCTTTTTTCCTTAATTCGAATTAACAAACTGTTAATTCAAATTAAGTTATTTTGAAACAAGGCATTATTTCGATACAAGTTGTTTTGACACAACTTGTATCAAAGTAATGCCTGTGTGTGAACATAGTCATAGGTTCCCAGTAAGCTGCCAATTAGACCTTCATTTGGGAGGAGCTCATGTCCAGGTGTAACCTTCAAGGGTGGGCTAGAATTCATTCACTTGCCCCTCTCCAGTGCCTAACAGAGATAAAGCCCTGAAGAAAGCAACTGGAGACATAAGATCCAGTCTGTAAAGGACTCACAGAGAAGATTGCCCAGAGTTACTATCCCACATTAAAATACTACTTGGAACAAACATAACAATGAACCTTATTAACTACTAACATAAAAACCTTATCCTAAAAAAACTAAAATGAATTTAAATAGAACAGGCCCCATGGAAAGAAACCCAAGAGTCCCAAAATTCAGTTGGAGTCACCATTATCTCAGTTGCAGTCTCTGTTCAAGTGCTTGGGGCCTGAGTGGAAAGAAGGTGCAATCCTCTTCTTTGGCTTCAGGAATCTCCGGGAGAATTCCATGCAGTCCTTTTCTTCTCCTCTGTTTACTGGGCAGCCAGTTTTTAGTCACATTAGAGAGAACTGCTCTGCAAAACAGGAGCGCCGCTGCCCCGGGGAGCCTTGCCTCCTGGCCAGGTCCACACCTCCAGCCCTGATTCTGTGCTCGGGCCTGACCCGGCTTTGGGTGCCTGCTGCCTCCAGCCTGGCCCCGGATTCCTGGCCAGGGACAGGGCAGAGAGTGGCAGCCGCCACTGTGGGCAGCCCAGCCTAGGACAGGGCTGGAAGCTGCAGCTGCCACCACGGGCGACCAGGCCCCAGATCTCCTGCTGGAGACCAGGAGAGGCAGGGGCTGCGCCAGGACTCGGGGCACTGGCGCTGGGATTCAGGGCACGAGCCCCATGTGCCAGGCACCAGTGACACCCCTGCTGAAAAATACTCCACAGCAGGGAGAAAACAGCTTGCAATGCACTCTTGATTCATCTTCTCTCATGAACACTGATCACATGGGCTCTTCTCATTTGCTGCTCTGATGGCTGCTGCTCTCAGGCTTCTCTTGGCATCTGAACACAACAATAACAAACTTTGTGGAGCATGCTCAAAATGCTACCACTCCCTGTTTCCAGAAACACTGGTCTCTGGGCAGCTAATTTGCCCAGCAACAGTAACCTACTCTGAATTGGTCTCAACGAGATGAAAAAACAACAAGGAGTTGTGTGGCACTTGAAGACTAACAGATTTATTTTTTGCATGAGCTTTCGTGGGAGCAGATCCCACTTCCTCAGATGCTTCGAAGATAGGTGAACTCACAGAAAGGAATGAAACTAAATGCAAGGGGGTGTAAAACATAGGATCAGGTCATAGAGTAACAGCAAATCAGAGCAGTTTACAGGCTCAAACCATGGGAAGCCTGAAGTCAAATTACCCTTTGTAATGGGAAAAGAATCCATAACTCGAATTAATATGCAAGCTAAATTCTGTGAAAGCAGGACTGAATCGAGACTATGGATTCTTTTCCCATTACAAAGGGTAATTTGACTTCAGGCTTCCCATGGTTTGAGCCTGTAAACTGCTCTGATTTGCTGTTACTCTATGACCTGATCCTGTGTTTTACACCCCCTTGCATTTAGTTTCATTCCTTTCTGTAAGTTTACCCATCTTCAAAGCATCTGAGGAAATGGGATCTTCTCCCATGAAAGCTCATGCAAAAAATAAATCTGTTAGTCTTCAAGTGCCATACAACTTCTTGTTGTTTTTTCACTGGACTAGACTAACATGGCTATCCATTTTAAAACTCAACGAGATGGCCTGTTTAGGCCTATGGGTTACACAGGTGCAGTGTTGCTACAAACAGAGGCTAAAGTATAATTTGGGGGGGTCCTGGAACGCTACTGTGTGTGTGGGCCCCCCTCCCATGCAGGTGGGCCCCCTAGACCCCCATTACTGCCCCCCACATGTCTGTGCCCCATCTCCTGCCTCCAAAACCCCCCCAGCATGAGCTGGGCCACCTCCACACTCGGTGGCAGTGGTGCAGCTGAGGAGGTGGGGGCGGTAGGCCCCAGGTCAGGGTGTCAGCATGGCTGGTGCGGAGGCTGTGGACCTCAGGCTGCGGCTAGGTGTGGAAGGAGAGGGGTTTGGGGTGGGGATTGAGCACCTCAGCAACACCCCTGCCCCTGTCCCCGCCTGCCAGAATGCAGTGGAATGCTGCTCTGGGACTTGCTATTTTAGGGGCCCAGTGCCCAAGCCCCTAAAAATAGAACGTGGAACCAGAACGCTGTATTCTGGGGCCTGCTGTTTTTCAATGGTGGGCCCAGAACACAGTTTCCTGACTCCACATTCTATTTTTAGGAGCCCCGAAACACTAAGTCCCCAAAAATAGTGGGCCCCAGAACGGCATTCTGAGGTGTTCCTGCGTACTTTAACCCCTGACTACAAACAAGGAGTCTGGTGGTACTTTTAAAGAGAGAGAGTTTCTGAAACACAGATCTTAATTACTTGAGGAAAACCTTTCCTGCCTGTGGTAAATTCTGTGAGACTTGTTTGGATTAACAGCACCAACTGTTTTTAAGCCCCTAGCAGTAGATGGGAAAAGGATTGTCATTCAACTTGCCTGTCGACCACCAAATGTCCCTTGCGTTCAGCCTTTCTGCAGCACAGAGCCCTGCTTAGTCTGTTTTCCACCATGGCAATTGGCAATGGAGGACACACCCACAGCAAAGCTTCCACTTTTTCTCCTACACAGAAGTATGGCTCCAGTCAAATGGTCATTGCACATATTAGAAGCTGCAGAACTGAACTGTCCTTTTTCTGAATAAACTTTGCAGTTCTCTATCTTCTGTTTATCATCTTTAGATGTCAGGGAAAAATATAGGCTATGTCCACAAACAGGCAGTTAAATCGAGTTAACTTAAATCGATTTAATAAAATTGCTATAAAATCATTAAACTGATTTAAATTAAATTGATTTAACGGGTCCACACCTAAAACTCAAATTGAAATAGCACGTCCAGGGACAGGACTTGCAACTTTGATTTAGGAGAGGGACACCATGGAAGGTGTCACAAAATGGTCTTCTAGAAGGGCCATGCCCCCACCCAATACATGAAAAGGGAGAGGCATCCTGGGAAGGAGAAGGGCAAAACTGTTAAATTGAAACAACCGTTATATTGAAATAACATGTCTGCATGGTGTTATTTCAATTTAACAGTTTTGATCTACCCCTTGTTCCACTTTCAACCCAGGTTTTATTGAATCGCTGTAACTTTTCTTGTTTCAAAATGATGGAGCTCATCATTTCAAAGCAAGAAAATGTTGTGTGGACTTGGCAGTTTTTAAATCAAAATAACCAGTGTTATTTCAATTTAAAACCTATGTGTGGACCAATGTTCCCTCTAAGGGGAGAGGGCAGCTGAGCAACTCTGGTTGCTCACTGTGCCCCCCCCCCCGCGGGGCCTGCTGCGCAGCCCCTCCCCCCCCTCCTGGCAGCCCGCCCGCTCCCGCTCGCCCCCCCGCTGCTCCTGACAGCCCCCCCTCCTGCTTGCCCCCCCTCCTGACAGCCCCCCCGCTCGCCCCCCTGATCCCGCTCACCCCCCCCCTTACCTTGGATCTGGACTGGAGCCAGAGGGCCCAGCCATAACTCTTAGGCCAGAGGAGCTCTACAGAGCATGCCCAGATTTTCTGGGCATGCTCTGTTGGAGCTTCTCTGGGCGGGAGTTTTCAAAACTCCCAGCCCCAGAGGAGTTCTGTGGAGGCTGCCGGCAGTGTGCTGCCGGCAGCTTTTGCTGCACTGGCGGCTGTGGTGGGCTGTGCCACAGTGCACCAGCGCAGCTTAGAGGGAACATTGTGGACATATCCATAGTGTTTCTAAAACAGAGTTGCAAAAGAACTAATAAAAGCAGCAATGGTCCTGTGGCACCTTGTAGACTCACAGATTTCTTCAGGCATAAGCTTTCATGGGCTCAAACCCACTTTGTCAGATGCCCACAAAAGCTTATGCCCAAAGAAATCTGATAGTCTATAAGGTGCCACAGGACCCTCATTGTTTTTGCTGTACACAGACTAACATGGCTACCCCTCTGAAAAGGAACTAATGGTTCACATTTCATTCCCTTGGGCTGTGTCTATCCTTACCATGTCAGTTCAAATGATTGAATTTGAACTAGTCAATTCAAATGGGGCAGGGGGGTCCCTGCACACAGCTGCTGGGGAAGAAGCCACCCATGGGGGTTGCTTTCCCCACACGTGGCCAGCCCTGCCTGAGCTGCACACAGGGGGGTGCTTCTCCGCCTGTGGCCAACCCCGCAGGAGCCACGCATGGGGGTGTGCTTTCCCCATGTGCAGCCAATGTGCCTGAAGTGCTGGCTGGGGTCCCTGTCCCCAGCCAGGGAACAGGAATCCCATTCCTTCCCCTGCCCCAGCCGGATCTGGCTGGAGGGGAGGCACCTTTGGGGTTGCTGGCCCCAGGTGCCAAAACAGTGGCCTTCCTTCCAGGGTGCCATGCACCCTGGGAGGAAGATCAGCCCATGTCAATTCAAACTTACTGTGAATTCGAATTGATATGGCCACACTGTGTCAGTTCGAACTCCTCAGTTTGAATTGACCATGACTTTGAGGTCAAACGAGGTTTGGAGAATTCAAAGTCAGCTTTCATCAATTTGAACTGAGGAGTGCCTCAGTTTGAATTGATGAAAACGGGTATGTCCATGCACTTAATAGAATTCAAGTTGATGACAATCAATTCCAATTGTGCTCTAAGTGTAGACATACCCTTGTGGACCAATCAAAAACTATTTCCAAAGCTGCTTCTGTAGGACCTGCTTCAGTCTTCTTTTAAATGATTCCATAACTTCATTTCTGAAGAGCAGTCTTCACTCTAGTAGAGCTGACCATTTGCTTGCTATTCTGCCTACATTTTATTTTGTTCAGTTTCAGATTATCCCCTTCGTGGTTACAAACCAAGGCTCTCATGCAGCTCAACCATCACCTCTTGGTCTTGACCTAATATACCCTCTCTTCTTCTAGTCATCTACTCTTCCCTTCTTCCTAAGCAATATAAGTGATAAACTAATTGTCTTGAAATCCTAAATCAGTCCTATAAAATAGGAGGAAAATGTGTATAGTTTCAGCACACATTGTCCCGCCATGTTCATTTGTGCACCCTGAAAGAATTTTTTTCTCATTTTAAGTTGATTCTTTGGCTGACTCTCCCTTTGGCTGACTCTCCATTTAAATGATTAAAGAACTTTAGCTGTTAGCATCCAGTGCAATCTAAGTTTGAATCCTGCTTGCAATGTGGTTTCAATTTACCCTACACACCATTTATTTCTCATGATTTTGATTTGGGGCAAAAGAAGGCTTGAAAAATCAAATCGGTTTTTCTTAATTAGAGGATACAGTTCCCTCTGGTGGATTCTTAGACAGTTGAAACACAACCTACTTATCTGCAGTTTCATACTGGGAATATTAAATATAGTACAATTAATTCATCAGTGAATTAAATCTCTAAGTTATGTCAGTTTTTCAGCTGTTGCTCATGACTTTTCTTATATTACAGCATCCTAGTATTGCAGTGCTACAGTAGTTGAGGTGTTGGGGAGGGAAGAGGCACTTTTATTCTAACCCTTATTTTTCAATTTCTTATTTATCTTGAAGGCAAAAATAGGCTCATGTGGGAATCACATAATGTTATAACCATAGGCATTAATTTATCATTTCCTCAAATTATATAAAAGTAGAGATATTTTTCAGAGAATGTAACTGGAAGCAGTTTCTTTGGACTTCGCACAGTAATGCAGGTCTCTTCTCCTTATTTACCACATTATCAGTTATTAGAAACCTGTATAAAGATGCAGTTATTTCTCTTGATGCACATCAGTGGGTGAATCTTGCTAGCTCTGTCATGGTTACTGAGCTCACTGTACCTCTCACCCCTCCTGACCGTTTTGAGTGAACTCCTGTTAGGTTTTATGCCTCCGGCTATCACCTTTGTCAGGAATAAGTAAACCCCAGTGATTTTCTGACTCTCAGACAGGGCCTTCGGCTTCAGTCCCCCATGGTTACCTCCAGTGATAACCCATGCCTGCCTGTAGTGGGGGGCAGAGAGTGGGTAGCTTGCCTCAGCAGTGTTACTCGGCATGCTCAGTCCATTTGACCATTCTCAGTACAAGCCAAGCAGCAAGTGGCGGAGGGGATGTGACCCCTCATGCCCGCCGTGTGTTGATCCTGATTATCTCAGCAGTCTAGGCTTATCATCAGTACTTGCAGTTCTCTACTCGCCATGTGCAGGTGGCTAATAATTAATACGGAGGCCTCACTGTCTTTCTAAAGCAAAGTATTGTTTATTTAGAAGACACCTTAATAAACCGCTATATACACATGCCTGCCTCTCCCAAAGGCTTACTGTGCCTTGAATCTAGGGATGACCTAGTTTCTTCCACAGAATTTCTCTCTACCTCAACCTCAACCTGTCCTGGGTAGCCTCTGACAATTGACCCCTTTCTGCCTTTTCTGAGAGAGCTTTGTCACTGTTCAGGGTGCTTGGGAGCTCGAGGCTTCTGGTCAGGCGAAACAGCTGTGTCTTTCTGAGACGGACCCTAAGAGTACACCATTTTCCTGCAATTGCCAACCGAGCCCCATTATTTGTTGTGACGATTGCTTCTCTGTGGTTATTGTGCAGTTTTCATGCTGATTTTCTCCAGCCCCCTGTTAAGTTGTATTAACACATTGGTATAGGAAAGTCTTTTAAGATTTAATACACAATAACTGCACCTCGCTGACCAGATCATACAATATCAATAAAATGATTACATCTCAGTGTTCTTAGATTATTACATTGCGTTCAATATCTGCTACAGTGACCACTGTGGCTGTAATGTGGTTTGGAGTATCTCTGAGGCAGAGGAAAGCTTGCAGGGAAAACCCTAGGCACAGCCATGAACAAGTGGAAGTTTATGATTTGTAGTTTTTATATAAATTCCAGAGGGGCTTTTATGCAAGTAGACAAAGATAAACCACTTGAAAGGGCTAAATCTGGACTATAATGCAGTATGTGGATTTTCTGTTAAGAACTGAGTGAAAATTCTGCTGTCTTATACCGAGTTAGAATTTTTTCCATCTTTACTGGGCATAAATGTAATAAAATAAATTCACTGAGAATAAATGTAAATCCAGTGCAATTATAAAACATTGCTCAGCTATATGTTTTATATCTGTGGGTTCTGGGAAGGTGTAACTGATAGAGTCTACCTGAGAGATTTCCTGTCAGGTACTATGGTGCCTTTTATCCCAGCCCTGACACCAGAGGTGGGAGAAAGGGTGCAAGTGGCAGAGGCCCTGAGTAGGCTGTTTCCGCTCTGCTCTGCCACAGTATTCCAAAAAATATACAGGCTGTGCATAATGACTATGTTGAAATCCTAACTTTGGCATTTCCCATCTTTGTGACTATGCAATATCACCAGGATTAACACAGGGTTGCTTTGGTTTGGGTTCTCTGCATTAATTGTGGCAGCTATGTCTCTTACTCTGGCTCCATAATTTAAAGTTGCTGCTAGCACAACACTATAAGCTTTATATGCACTTCAGCCACTATAAATTTGACTGGAATTATTGGCTTGGCTTGAAAAATGACAATCTTATGCTTATGGCGGATGAGAATTATTATGGAATGTGAAGAAATTTGGTTGAACTGTTTTTGAGACAGAGCACGTGAAAAAGTATCCTGATGTAGAATGCTGATGCGTCTAGATGAATATTTCTGCAAAAACACTTCTGGCTCAAAAATGTCTTGAAGTTCTAACTTTCAAAATCCATTAATCTTCCTGAAAACTAGGGCAACTTTTAATTAAATAGATTTTAAGTTTACTGTACAATTAAAGATTTTGTCTCCTTACTTGGAGCTATGTGAGCTGTGCCCACATTTAAAGTTTTCAGGAAGAGGGACTCTTGTGTACAAATGACTCGAAGCTGAGGAGACAAATGTTCTCGGGACTAAGGCATACCTGTAAAGATGAGAATATGTCATGGAGGTCTTACATTCTATGACTTTCAGAAACCTCTGTGACATTTTATGCTTGGAGTGGCAGAGGTCCCCATAGCTCTCAGCTATCACAGATGGCAGGGGGCCACATAACTGAGCAGTCATGAATTTAGCAGTCATCACAAGTGGAAGGCAGGTTGGGGGAGGCACAGATGGCGCCCTCTCCAGCTTTCAGCTACCACGATTGTCACAGGAAACCATGAACCACCAAGGCTGCAAGAGGTGCCCTGGGGCAGTCAGCCACTGAAGCAGTGGATGCTGGATCCCCTCCTCCCCCATCAGGGCTAGGGTTATTTTGCCCCTCTCACTGCTTGGACTTTGTCCCCTGTCAGCCCCCCTTTTCTCCCCATTATTTTTAGTAAAAGTCACAGACAGATCACAGGCTTCCCTGAATGTTGACCTGTGAGTGATTTACTAAAAATAACTGTGACAAAATCTTAACCTTCCAAGTCTTTGAGGTGAATGACCTGGGCTCTAATCCCACTTCTAACAAAGAAATCCTGATCTTCAGCAAGTTACTCACTGGGACTGTGAGAGGTGCTATTGATTGCATCAGAAGATACAGATCGGTCACTGTTGCTCAGCAATGGCCTGATGATAACCTTTTCGTTTCTCCCTTAATTGTAGAAACTGTTATGTTCGTGTGGCTTCACTGTCATCTGCACAATTTTGAGATTTCCCGGAATCCATAAATGTTACTCTTCCTAAATGTCTGAGGCAGGACATAACTAGGGAACTCCAATAATAGCAGGAATGTCTGTATATAAATTGAAAAGGCACAAATTTCTTTCAGCAACACATTAATTTAACAGGGAATAACGTAATGCATTGGGACACCAGTTCACAGTGCATACAAATGCTCCATGTAAAGGGAAGTACTTTAATGAACTAGAATGAAGGAGGGAATTTATAGAGTTCCAAGATGTGCAACATCTTATATGGGGGAACAGGGAGTTTTCAGATATAATGACAAGTGGGACACCAGACCTTAGTATAAGCAAATCTCTCAACAGAGCTGGGAATTTTCTGCTCAACTAGCTGGCGTAATCTGCTAAAACAGAAACACTGAAACTTAAACACCTTTAAGAAATAGAGGAATGAAACCTTTTTAAAATTTCAAATGATGCAGAAAGAATGAAAAACAGCTTGAAAGTCTGTCAGTTGGCTTAATATGCTAAATGAGGCACAATCTGGATTCAGGCCAGGATGTGGGATAGAAACCACTTTAATGGCACTGATGTATGATTTCCTGCTGTGAATGGGTAGAGGAGAGATACCCATTCTCATCCTCCTGGATACTTCTGTATAATTCAACACTGTCAGTCATGAGGTTCTACTGTCTTGCCTGAGCAAAGTGTCAGGGGTCTCAGGGAATGTGTTAAAATGGTTTGAGTCCTTCCTGGAAAGATGCGCCCAACAAATGGTGCTGGGGATATACTTCTAAACCCCTCACTTGTGAAGTCCTTCAAGGAACAGTTCTCTCTAAGATCTTATTCAGTATCTAAGTGAAATAATAAGATGACATAGACACAAGTTCTAGCAATAAACAGATCCATAGGTTATAAGGCTAGGAGAGACCACTGTCCTCATCTAGTCTGACCTCCTGTTCCCTGCCTGCAGCACACAATAATTTAGCTTCCTGAGAGCTGTAATACATAAGTCTAGTTCCAGTTTGTTGGGTTTAATGAGCAAGTGGCAGGGTAGCACTGGCAGTTTGTAATTTGCTATTTGAAATAGACAATTTGGGTGTCCCGTTTGGCCTTAAACTCTGATTTCATGGCCTCCTGTATAACACAGGCTATAGGACTTCTCTGAATTAACCTGGAAGATGGGCTTGTCACCTGAAAACCTAAATGTGGGAAAGTCTGGCCCTAAATTCCATTTAGGCACACTCTACATGAAGATGATGTTGACTAGAACAGAGAGGTAATGGAAGAATGGATCTTTATCATTCCTGAATTATTTGTTTAGGTTTACATACTATTTTCCTGGTTAAAAATGTATATATTCAACATCTTTTTCTTCATTCCAAATGACAGTGTCTCTGCCATGGACTTGAGGATCTCAGTAAAGAATCATACTTGATCTTTTTTCACTTTCTTACTGAAGGTAGTTTCATGGCACCAATACATAGGCTATTGAGGCACTTGAAATACAAAAGTTGTAAGTAATCTGCTCTCCTCTCATTTACAGAGATTCACATCCCACAAGGTTTAGAGCCAATATTTTCCCTTTCCTTATATCAGTGAGAAGCATGCCTGAGCAACATGAAATGGGTAAATTGTTAATGCACTGCAAGAAGCTGTCACTCAGAGCTGAGAACAAGTGTCCTTAAGTTTAGATCCATTCTGCTTGCAGATTATAGTGCAAAGAAGATCATGGACTCAACATCCCAACACAAGAGTAAGTCAAGCAAGTAATATGCACAATCAGATTTTCATGAACCATAATGCGCACTAAAGAAATACAGTAAATGGTGGGCCATACACACTCTCCCCTACCCAATCCTCAGATTTAATCATGTTTGCATCTGGCTTCAAAGGCAGAGTAGAGATGTGTTTTTAGTTAGGAGACTGCCTCGCAAAGGCGGAATGTCTATTAGTTAATGGCTAGTATCATTTTTCATGCCTTTTAAAGTCATAAATATTTTAAATATCAAAGCATTTGTCTTTGGTGCATGTATCTATTTCTCTTAAGTGCATTCCACTGATGTCCTCCTTTTTCTTTTCTACTCTATTCTGTTTACAAATGATGACACATGACATGGTCCAATACCTACTTTCAAGTCCTCACCTATGGAAGATGTTCCAGGCTGCCCATGTGTCATGGTTTCCATGAATGAATTCACAGTTCCTATTATTATTCATGGAGGGAAGGTACCTTTATAAACCTAGGTTTCATAGTGATACCAAAGTCCCAAAGATGATGAAACATGATTTATTTCAGTGTACATGCCCTGCTGCAGGGATGTCAAGAAAAGTCCAGAAAAACAACATTAGGCAGTAACATTCTTACTGTAACACTTGCCTGTGGGTACTTGGAATGGAGCAGAAGCAGGGTCTATGCTGGCTCCAGCAGCAGGGTTCATGCCTCTGGAAGGCAGGATCTATGCTGTCTCCATCAGCTTTTGATAGAGTCTAAAGTTCAGGGTAGAGCCTAATGATACCATTTGTATCCTTTGGGTATGAAGAGTTACTGTTTGTTCCAGCAAATGTGTTCTTCTCCATTTTACTTACTCGTCGTTTCATTTCCTTCTCTTCACCAGTGGTTAAGGTAGAGCATGCTCCTCTACTGAAGTTTTCTGTTTGTTTTTCATCAGTAAGGATCATTATTTATTTGTTATTTACAGTGGGGACTACCATGAGCTCTCCTCACTCTTATTTTCTCTTGTTCTTTGTTCTTTTCCTGTTAGACTGGCATGGGGGAGATAGTGAATTTGTTTTTGTATGATTTGTTCCACTTTAGAGAAAAGGCCTGAGAGAGCCCTGTGTTTGAAAGCTTTGGTACTGCTTTGTCTTTGTTGATGTGCTTGAAAGAGAGTTCCAGTTGGGGAGTTTGTAGCATTAGTGAATCATGTGGTAAAGTAGCTGAGATGGGGGCATGAAGCTATCCATTAAGACAACTCTTCACGGGGAGATAAGTCCAAGGTATGTCAGAAGACACCTCATCTTAGGCACATTTGATGAAATCCCCTGTACCCCAGAAAAACGCACATACAGCTAAGTTGGAATGAATAATTCAGGTTTCTCCTGCATATACTTTTGGTTCAGTGATGCGAGTTCTTTTATGAATAAGATTAGTATACTTCATGATTCATGAAGTGATCAGGGGATCTGGTATGTCTTGCTGAGTGCTGGTTGGATGATGTTGGTTCCAAGTAAACATCTGAGTATTTTATCAATCTGAGGGCGAATGCAGTGGTGGTGACAGCAGTGTAGTTGCAATATTTTTACCTACTTGCAGTACACAAGATGGCTAACTAGGCAGATCAATCTACCTGAGTACCTGGCCATATCTTATGTCACTATACAAGATAAGAGTTCACCATTTTCAAGGTACTCTGCCTGGAAGGTTCAATGAAGATTTCACAACTGAGTTCCTTGAGCTTAGGTAGAAATTCTTACACATTAGTTAAGTCTTGTGGAAATGAAGGACTATCTGGGACTCATTGTCTCCCACAGGATTGACTTTATGTTAAACCTCATTTCTGTATGTTATTTGGCTGTCTCTGATATTTATGTGGTCAAACCATCACTTTGCATGGTTAGTGCAGGGCTTATGATGTTGCAGTCAGTTGCAGAGATGGGCCAGTTCTTTATGGCCTCGGAGATTAATGATTCATATGAGTTTTTGTAGTCTCCTGACTGTTGCTGAGGCGCATCTGACTGATATTTCCAAGGTCTAATTGACTCACTGACATCTGTAGTCATATGCTGGGTGCTTTAGATTAACTGACTCCTTTAGATTCCCTGGTTGTTCCTTTTGCATTGTGCTTTAACAACGATCTGTCAAAACTCAACAGCTGGGATCCAGATTGGGCAGTAGATGCATACAGCAATTAAATATTCCACTAAATGTTGTAAGTTCCCCAAAAAGTGTTAAGGGGAGCTGGCCTGCAAACAATGCTGGGTGAAGGGTGATTCATTTAGCTACTGTGCAATTTTAAACAACTGAACTTAATTTAAGTTAATGAAGGAGGTGAAATTCATTCTGTCACTTGGGACCTGATCCAAAACCCTCTAGAATCAACAGAAAGATTCCCTTAGGGTATGTCCACACAGGCTTCTTATTTCGAAACAGCAGAGGCTGTTTCGAAATAAGAAGCTTCATGTCCACATGATGCACTGTTATTTTGAAACAACAGGACCCGTTGTTTTGAAATAACGGCCGTTATTTTGAAACTGTTAAACCTTGCATCTAATTGAAATAGCCGTTGTTTTGAAATGGTTGTTTCAAAACTACGGTGTTCAGACATGTTGTTTCGAAACAACTGTTTTGAAACAACATGTTCAAATGGCCTTGTTTTGAAATAATCATTTTGAAACGAGGGCTATTTTGAAAGCAGGCTTTCCCTTAATTCGAATTAACAAACTGTTAATTCGAATTAACTTATTTCAGAATAAGGACTTTATTTTGAAATAACTTATTTTGAAATGGGTTATTTTGAAATAATGATGTATGTGTGGACATAGCCATAGACTTCAGCAGAATTTGGATCTGGTCCTTGAGGTTTTTACATGGAATGGAAGCAAACTTTCAACTTCTGGAATTTCTTTCAAATAATATTCCACTAAAAATGATTAACATATTGTCAGGGTGAATCTTCAAAGAAAGACGACAACAGAATGGAAAATGTCAAGACGTTCATAGTGACATTAGGTGATTGAGACTGAAATAGTGAAACGTTCCAGTGGGGGAGCCGTGTTAGTCCAGCAAAACCAAAACAAAGAAAGAGTTCTGTGGAACTTTTAAAGACTAAAAAATATTCAAAGATGGATGCCTACAACTAGATCCATATTTAAGCACGTGTATAAAAGAGGTCATTTTTAGAGGTGCTGGAACTGTGGCAACTCCCACTGAAGTCCATGAGAATTGTAGATGGTCAACGACCTCTAAAAAACTGGAATCTAATTTAGATGCTTAAACACAGATTGGTTTTGGAAGAACATGTTGAGAAAGACTCCTGTACTGAATGCACTTGCTCATGCACAAGCACCCTTTTCTAAGTTCATATGTGCAGTGATAGAAAAAGCAGCCATTTCCCAAACTTCTTATGAACATGCGAGTATCCATGAATACCAGATAATAAGGCGAATGGTCACAGTCAAACTAACCAGCTGTTTGGAATTTGAATGAACATTTGTGAATTTTTTTTTTTTGCAGTATTCAACCATTTCTAATATTTAGTTCATTTAATCATTTTTGTCAGTCTTTCTAGTTCCCTGATAACTTATGTTCCTCTTCTCAGAACACTTCCAACTTGTCAATACCTTTCTGATAACAGGGTGACCAGAGCTGAATACAATGGGCCAGGTTCTCAGATGGCGTTAATTGGCATAGCTCCAGTGACTTCAAAGTCACTTAGTCTTTCAGGTGTGGTCACACCAACCATGTGCAGAGAGGGTTTATTATCTTCCTGCTCTGTGATGTGGTGCCTTTGTATGTGCAATCCAAAATTGCAAAGGCCTTTTGTGCTGACACATTGCAAACTCATGTCTAATTTGCTGTCCAGTATCAAACTTAGTTCTTTTCCAGCATTACCTGTTTCCAAGATTTTCCCAGCGAATGATTTGTTTCAGATAATTTTCCCCATATGTATTAGTTTACATTTTTTCAAAGTAAATTTTCATTTTGTCACATTGTGCCTTGTTTCTGATCTCTCCAGGTCTCTTTGTATTATTTCCCCTGCCTTGTGGTGTTTATAGTGTTTGCTTTATCTATAGGTTCCTAAAGTTGCTGTTTACCCTCTTTTCCAAATCATCAGTGCAAATATTTGATAATGCCATCACGCTTAACACATGCAGCATCTCACTAGCCACTTTCTGCCAACATGATACACTGATGGTTATCATTAATACTGGTTATTATAAATACATCTTCAGCCAGTTTTCAGTCCACATGACTGTTTCAGTGCATGACAATTTTAATTTATTTTGAAATGAAGGTTTCGTGAAACACCTTCAAATGCCTGACTAAATTCCGAGGCCCAGGGCTAAAGCTGTCGCTGAGCTACCCTTGGCACAGTTGAGAAAGGGGGTCATGCAAATGTGGCTTTAAGTTGCTTTTATGTTCCCCAAATCTGGGGCTGTGTGACTGCCAGGCCGTCCCTGATATTCATAAAAGCAGCTTCAGGGTTGCTGTAACTAATCTTGCTGTCAGTGGTCTCTAGGGGTGCATCTATGCTGAAAAATAACAAAAAAAGCCCCAAAACAAAACAACCCCACAGAAGAGAGTTATTAGGGTCTCAGTCAGCTGACTCAGCCTTGCATTATGGGATGAAAAACAAATGTGTTAATGTTTCTCTGAAACCTCAATGGGTTTCCAAGCCCAGGTTCCAGACCAAGCAGGAACATTAAGGGTGCGTTCACATGGCAGTCTTATTTCGAAACAACAGAGGTTGTTTCAAAATAAGAAACACCACGTTCACACGACATACCGTTGTTTCGAAACAACGGGTGGCATTGTTTCGAAACAACTTAAACCCCATTTGGTGATGAAACAACGTTGTTTCGAAATGATTGTTTTGAAACAATCCCATCAGAACGTGTTGTTTTGAAACAATGGTGACGCGTTTCGAAATAACTGTTGTCCAAACATGCTATTTCGCTTTGAGCTTTTTTCCTTGATTCGAATTAACATTTTCTTAATTCGAATTAACTTATTTCAAAATAAGGTGTTATTTCGATACAAGTTGTTTCGCAACAACTTGTATCGAAATAACCCCCTGTGTGTGAACGTAGCCTAACAGTGCTGTGTTTATTCTCACAGAACAAGCCACAAGAGCAGAAGTCAGCTTATCCAGGCTATGAAACTTGCTACTCCAGTGATAGATAGATGATAGATAGATAGATTTCAGTGCACACACACTCCAAGGATTGGTCTGATAGCTGTATATCATGGGAACGTAAACAAGCCCATTGTGATATCCTCAGGCCTCGTAGGAAACTAGAAGAGAGGACAGAGTAGACGGTGCTGTAGTGGCTCTGTGTCACCCAGCACTGACTGTGCCGGGGGAGTCCATATGGGTTACTCAGGCTGAATTTCATGCTGCATCAGGGCCAAGGATCTGGCCTCAGAAGAATTTGAAAATACATTTCAGGAATAGGGACAGTCTTGACAGTCTACAGAATTCAGATGAAAGAGCCCAATTGCCTCACAATTAACATCCTGAGAAAAACAAGCAATGATTCCAGTGGCACTTAAAGACTAACAAAATTATATATCGCATGAGCTTTCATGGGAGAAAATTCGACTTCATCAGATGTTTTGAAGATGAGGGAACTTACAGAATGGGGGGAAATAAATGCAGGGAAGTGTAAGTCATGAGATCAGGTCTCACTGTAACAGCAAATCAAAGCAGTTGTTAAGATTCAAATGCTGGGAAACAGCACATCGAGCAGGGTGAGGTCAAATCACCTGTTGTAATGGGAAAAGAATCCACAGTCACATTTTAATCCAGTTTTCATGCAGTCAAATTTGCATATAAATTTCAATCCTGCAGTTTCTCTGAAGTTTTGATGTGTTGCCCATTTGCTTGAGCACAGCTGTTAGCAAACAATCAACAGAGTGATTAGGAAGATTGAAGTGCTCAGCTACTGGGTTTTGAATGTTGTGATTTCTGATGTCAGTTTTGTGCCCATTTTTTCTTTTGCACTGAGACTGTCCTGTTTGTCCAATATATAAGGTATGGGAGCATTTCTGGCACATGATGGCAGAAATCACATTGGTGGATGAGCAGGTGAATGAGCCCTTGATGGAGTAGCTGACTTGATTAGGTGCTATGATTGTGTCTTTTGTGCAGATATGTGGACAAAGTTGGCAGCATGGTTTGTTGCAGGGATGTGTGCCTTCTTTAATGTTTCTGTTGTTAGGTCTATAGTTGCTGGTCAGTATCTGTTTAAGGTTAGGGGGCTGTCTGTAGGTGAGGAGAGGTCTGTCTGCCAAGGCTTGAGAGAGTGAGGGATCATCTTGTAGCATGGGCTGTAGGTCCTTAATGATGTGTTGTAGAGGTCTGACTTGAGGGTTGTAGATGATGACCAATGGCCTGCTATTGTTTTCTTTCTTGGGCTTCTCCTGTAGTAGTTGACTTCGGGGTACATGCCTGGCTCTGTCAATCTGTTTCTTCACTTCTGCAGCAGGGTACTGTAGTTATAAGAATGCTTGATAGAGATCCTAAAGGCGTCTGTCTCTGTCGGAGGTATCAGAGCAAATGAGGTTATATCTTAGCTTGGCTGTAAAATGAATTGTGTTGTGTTTTGAATGAAAGCTCAAGGGGCATAGGTAACTATACCAATCAGTAGTTTTTTGGTATAGGGTGGTATTTAAGTGTCCATCCCTAGTTTGTACCGGAGGGTCCAGAAAGTGGATCTTCTGTGTAGAGTGCTCCAGGCTAAGTTTGATTGTGGAGTGGAAATTGTTGAAATCTCTGACAAAATCTTCAAGGGCATCTCTACCATGGGTCCAGATGATGATGATGTCATCAATGTAGAGGAGATAGAGGAGAGGTGCATTGGGATGAGACTTGAGGTAACATTGTTCTAAGTTGCCCGTAAATATGTTGGCATATTGTGGGGCCATGCGCAGGGCCGTCCCAAGGGTAGGGAGACTGGGGAGGCTGCCCAGGGCCCTGTGCTTTGGGGGGCCCTGTGCAGCACACTGCTGCCCCCCCATGCCACGGACCAGGCGAGCGGCCAAACAGGCAGCCCAGTGCAGCGCTGCCAGTCCAGCCACCTCGTCCTGCCACGTGCACAGCTCTGGGCTCCGTGCTGGAGCAGTGGGGAGGGGGCAGGAGGCAGCATGGAGCCGGTATCGCTGCCCTCACCCTGGCCCAGCCATGCTGCCTCCTGCTCCAACACAGAGCCCAGAGCAGCGTGCCTGGAAGGGGGGGGGGGGGGGGGGCGGACCGGCAGCGCTGCACCGGGCCGCCTTTTTGGCTGCTCACCCAGTCCCCGGCATGGGGGGGCAGTGCAGGGGTCTGCCCCTCTCCTGAGCCAGCCAGTCCCACCCCCAAGGCTGGGGGGTGGGGGATGGGAGGGCCCTGCAGAGGGCGATTTGCCTGGGGCCCCAGACTCTCCTAGGGACGGCCCTGGCCATGTGGGTACCCATAGCAGTGCTGCTGACTTGAAGGTTTAAATTATCCTCAGATTTGAAGTGGTTGTGGGGGGGAGTACAAAGTCACAAAGTTCAGCCACAGAGTGTACTGTGGCATCATCTGCAATGCTTCTTCTAATAGCTTGCAAGCCATCTTTGTGCGGGATGTTGGCATAAAGAACTTCTAGGTCCATAGTGGTTAGATTGGTGCTTTCTGGAAGCTCACGAATGGTTTGGATTTTCCTCAGGAAGTATGTGGTGATAGCTAGGAGTGTTGGTAGCATAGGGTCTGAGGAGTGAATCCACATGGATTTTTGGTAGTAGATACAGTATCTCTGGTCAGGGTTCTGGTGGTGTGTCTGTCTTTATCAGTTCTTGTGCTGCCTTGGGGAGTTTATTGAATAGGTGGTGTAATTCTTTTTGGTATTCCTCAGTGGTGTTAGAGAAAAGTGGTTTGTACAATGTTGTGTTGGACAGTTGTTTATAAGCCAGCTGATCATAATCCAATTTATTCATGATGATGACAGCACCTCCTTTGTCAGCCACTTTAACAATAATATCAGAGTTGTTTCTGAGGCTGTGGATGGCACTGTGTTCAGCATGGCCGAGGTTATGGTGTAAGGGATGTTGTTTGTCCATGATTTCAGCCCTTGCATGGTGGTGAAAACTATCAATGTAAAAGTCCAGTTTGTTGTTCCAACCATCAGGAGGAGTCCATGAAGAATTTTTCTTCTTGCACTTTTGGGAGGAAGGTATATATAGGTCACTGCATTGATCATTGGTGTGTTGGAAATATTCCTTGAGTCTTAGATGGCAAAAGTAGTCCTCCAGGTCACTGCAGCATTTTATCTTACGTGTGTTTGGGTGTTGGGAGGGCAGAAAGAAAATCCCTGAGGAAGTTCTTCTCTCTCTAAGGCAGAGGCTGAAGGAGGAGCTGGATGCTCTGATTGCTCTGGAAGTCACAGAGTGACCAGAACTGATAAAGAATAGGTGCACTCATTGGTCATTGCAGGACTAAAACGGTGGAGCCTTTTGCTTACATACAGACCCACAAGAATTAAATAAATACATTAAAAAGGAACAATTCCGACTGCCTATACGGAAAGAAACTTTAGGGCAGTTGGCTGATGCCCAACTATTTGTTTCTGCTGGTTGCAGCAACAGGATTCTGGCAGGTGCCCTTAGGAAAAAAGAGCACAGGTTTGTGCACATTCAGGACTGACCTGGGTGCCACTGTTTCCACAGAGTGCCACAGTGTGCCAGTGGATTTCTGTTCCATACCCAAGGTGGTTCACAGACAATACATCACAGAACTGGGTTTGTTTAGTCTGGGAAAGAGGAGACTGAGAGGGGTCATGATAACAGTTTTCAAGTACCTAAAAGGCTGTTACAGGGAGAAGGGAGAAAAAAATATTCTCCTTAACTGCTGATGATAGGACAAATTACAGCAAGGGAGGTTTAGGTTGGACATGAGGAAAATATTCCTAACTGTCAGGGTGATTAACTACTGGAATAAATTTGCCTAGGCAGGTTGTAGAATCTCCATCATTGGAAGTTTTTAAGAGCAGGTTAGACGGGCACCTGTCAGGGGTGATTTAAGAAGGCATTTGGTCCTGCCATGAGTGCAGGGGACTGGACTTGATGACCTCTTGTGGTCTCATCCAGTTTTGTGATGCTATGATTTTTTTGGGGGTACAAAGTATGCTAAACATTCCACAAACAATGTTTTGATCTGAGGAAAGACATTGGGAAGGTATGATTGGAGGCTTCAGGCAGAAATGTTGGAACAATATTGTTAGACGATAGATAAACAAACAGGTTGTCCCAGAGGCAGATTGGGTCAAATGTTATCCTTTACTGTCTGCTCATTCCTCTTGACATCTCGAGTGAGTGAGGAGGGGCTGCCTCACAACTTTTTTGTCTAAAAGAGTATGGAAATACATATATGACTGACAACTTCTCTGGGGGCCTTACATGGTTACATTGACCCCTATACAATGAATATTGATGATTATATGGTGCATATAATTCTCCTCACCTCTGTTTACAGGTTTTACATATATTGTGCAGATGCTTTACCTTCAAACTCATTATTTTCTACAACAGAAATTACCTCACAGGCCTTAACAAGGAGGGAGGAGAGGGAAGAAAGGTGATAAGCAACATTTCCATCCAGGACATTATGTAGGAGGTGAAGATAGAGAGAAAAGGAAAATAACATAACTTTTAACTAGAATCTCATTGACAGGACAGCAAGGCTTGCCTGTAGAAACCCCATTACCATGGTAGCTATCATTCGGGCCAGGTGCTCAATTTAACTCATTCCCACAAATGTGTATACTGGGAGTGATGAGGCCACTGAACCAAACTGTAAACACTGCATACATGATGGAAACCACTCCAGGCCAGGGGTGTGGCAACACCCTTAATTCCAGCACCTCTTGCTTCACAAAGGTTTGGGAAGAACCAGAGCTGCTGAGCTAAAGCAACACAAACCAACTGATAAGTTCCATAGGGGGTAGCCATGTTAGTCTTATACAGCAAAAGCAATCAATCGGAGTCCTGTGGCACCTTAAAAACTAACAGATTTCTTCAAGCATAAGCTTCCTGGGCTGCAACCCACTTCATCAGATGCACAAAGTGGAAACCACAGTTAGGAGAAACAAACCAAGGAGTCCTGCGGCACTTAAAGACTAACAAATACATTTAATACATCAGCTTATGTATTTGTTAGTCTTTAAGTGCCGCAGGACTCCTTGTTTATTTGAACTAGACTAACATGGCTGCCTCTTTGGATACCTTATGAGGTATATTTACTTGCAAGGGTGAGAAGCAATGTAATTGGGAGGGCAAGCGCCAACAAAGTCAATTCAGTCAGGGTATATGAGGCCCATTTATTATAGTTAATTAGATGGTGAGAATGTGTGAACAGGGACGGTTCCTTTTTGTAATGAGATAACCACAAACAAAATGCAAATTCTGTGTACCAGAAATTCCCCACCACCCCCTAAGGAGTTTATTTAGCAAGGTATTTAGTAATGCTGAGACAAGCACTAAAACACTTGTCCTAAGAGACTAGGACAAGGTGTGACAGGTAAATTTATGTAGCACTGTGGGCCATGGGCTGTAATCCCCAGGGGGGAAGGTTACCCCAAGACCTCAGGAAATAAAAATATGTAGATCATGTGAATCACTTAGTTATAAAGTGCACCACCTCTTGGGGAGGCTTACACATACTGATTTTAACTGGCTTTTTCAGAGACTAGCAGACAAAGAAGGGCTTTTCATATAAAAAGGCTGGGTTTAATTGTCTTGGGGGTCCATTGTCTGATACTCAACTGGATAGATACTTCTGTCCAAAGATCTTAACCCTTGCAGAAGGGTTATAGACTGTGGCCTTCTAGGGACCCATAAAAATAAAGGGTGACCTCTGATATGATTCATTGGAAACTTTATCGTTTTTTATGTTTTCCCTGGAATGCGTTTACCTTGGACATATACGTGCCCGTGGAGACAGAGTTGTATGGTAACGTGTTACTGTTGACAAGACACAGGTCACAGCCCTCTGAGAGAAAGCAAAGCCCAGGCACTGGTCTTTACACAGGCTGGCTTGCTGGGAACGTCACACTGTGTAGCCAGAGACTGTGTAGTGTTAATGTCCTCACCAGGAGGGAGGCATATGCACATCTTTGCCCAAGAGCAATGACAGTTGGGCACTAGAACCCTTTAGTGGGTTTCCTTGAGAGACCATGAGGGGAGAAGGGGGCTATATTACAGTTTCCCTAAAACTATGACAAGGGGGGGAGTCAAAGATTCCTTGCAATGATGAACTATGTGGGGGACATCTAAGGCTACTTTTGTTTCCTGCACCAGCAATCTGAGAGATCTACTGTGCAAAAATGAACAAGGGACACTGGATACAAATCTTAATAAAGAGTTTAAAGAAAAGAAGAAATTAAAGAGGCCCAAGTCTTGAGGTATTGTGACTATAAATGTAAAGTAAGCTGCCCACAGATACCTACAAGGAGTATATTGGCACTGTTACTCACACACTAGGGCACTGCAACTTTACCCAAATCCGTAAGGCTCAAGGCATAACCCAGTTAAGGCACCTCCCACCCTTTCCCAATGCATAGGGCTCCAGGGGATTGCTGGTGGAAGGCACCTACCTTTACCCAATTCACACTCTAGTGCTCTGGGTCACCTTTTCGCAGGCCATAGGGCTCCAAGTGTAACTGGTTAATTGAAGCACACTTTCTTTCCCAAGCCATAGGGGGCTGTGAGTAATTCTCTGTGAGATCTTTCATCAGTGGAGGAATCTCAAACAGCAATAGCCTTGTGTTCAATTTATTATCAATTGTCAAAACAGAATACACACACTAAGCATACAATGACCACCACTCCTAATAAGGCCAACAAATTTCTGCTGGTGGCCAATCCAGATTAGATCATCTGGGGACGCCATTTTCTCCACTGTATGGTTGGCGGGATGTTCAGGTTTGGCAGCTCTGTGTCTTGCAGTTAAGTTCCAAAGAACCTCCTTTTTGATACAAGTTTATAAAGTTAAATCTTGATTCTGCTTAGCTGTACCTTAACCAATCATTTTAGACTAATGCACTACAAAACACCAATCTGTGCCATTATGCGATGGTCCTTTAACTAATTGTATCCCACCACCTTAATTGATTTAAATAATGCACACGTAGTTATGTAACTGATGGAAACAAAAAGCCAGACAGAAATCTTTGAGATAAACAATAGAGATGCAGGGACCATAAAAAAGAAATGGTAAGTGTAGATTTAACAACCACAACTGTTGATAAGTCCTGTCTTTTCAGACAGAATGCTGTCAAAGTTTTCTTTAAGCATCTAAAGATTTATTTCTTTATTTGGTGGTCATAAGTACCATTAGGATACAGTAGCATCACTTTCTTAACCGCTTGATATTACATTGTTTTAAAGTAGTTTCAGGAATGTGAAGATGTGACTATATGTGATGTAGCATATGGCTATTGTCTCTCATGTGGCTGCTACTGCTTAGCCAACAAAAGAGGCCTAAACTTAGCCAAAAGAACAAGGCCTTACAAAACAGTCTTCTTCCATCAAAACTGGAAACCAGCAGCTTATTTGTTGTAGGTGCTGACAAAAACAAGTGTAAAAAACCACTGAAATAGAGGAGGCTTTGGCCTTAAACAAAGGGTGTAAGAAGTTTCACATCTTCATTCAGTTGTACTAGCTGAAATTGGTCATAAACTAATAACTGCCAGAAAAGCCTCCCATGACCTCTAGGAGAATGTAGAGATTATTTTTTCAGCTACAAATGTGTGATTTGCAAATTGAGTACAAACCTGCGAGAGAGTGGGTGACTGCAGACACACATTAGAATATTTCATCAGAGGGCAGAGAAGCAAAGTTCAGAGATAGATTTTATGCATGCCAGTCTGATAAACACTCCTGTCCAGTATCAGGTAATGTCTGAATTATGACTGACAGAGCTATTGCCCAGGAAAAGACCTACAGAAAACAACAGGTTCTAAAAGGGTAGCCTATTAGTCTAGTTCAGCAAAACAAACAAGGAGTCCTGTGACACTTAAAGACTAAAAAATTCATTTATTGCATGAGGTTTTGTGGGAGAAAATCCCACTTCATCAGATGCTTTGAAGATGGGGAACTTATTGAATGGGAAGAAAATCTAAATTCCCGCATTGATGTGCTGTAACAGTCCGATCTGATTCTACGACTTACACTTCCTTGCATTTATTTTCCTTCCATTCCATAAGTTTCCCATCTTCAAAGCATCTGATGAAGAAGAATTTTCTCCCATGAAAGCTCATGTAATAAATCAATTAGAAAACAACAGAGTGGCCAGAGTTGCATATTCCTAGCCTCTATTATCAGTTTAAGGGGTAACTCTCAGGACCAGATGGGATTTTACTTAAAGCCATCAGAATGATTCCTAAAGTGTTAAAGAAAAATATGTTTAAAAGGATACCTGAAGGGATTGAAAAAGCTAAGGGAAGCACCAGACGTATTTTATATTGGCCTCAAATGAACTGAAACTTCAAGGAAGCTGCTGAGGTTTGTTTCATATGCTAGAAATACAGGCCAACTCAAGTGAAAGAGTACACGTTTGTAGCAGAGGAAAAACTGCTGCCCTGCAGAGCAAAATAGGAAAAAAATTATTTATATTGCCTGGAAAACTATTCTCTCTTCCCTGAGATAGCCTTACTACAAGATACTGCAGGTAAGTGGGTAACTATTCTGCTAGACATGGTATATATGTTGCAGTAGTGTGTAAATGGGCTGCAGTTTAGTGGGCATGAGTTTAAGCAGTTTGCAGTAAAGTTTAGACATTTAACCAGTAATCCCCAATTGTGCCGGCCCAAAGGATTAATCTAAAATGATCTTAAAACAATAAAGCATCTACTGGGAAAGGCTATGGGGTCAGAAATTAATCTGTATTTAGCACTCTTAAATTACAAACAGCATCAGTGGGTGGTCACCTGCTGATAATTTGTTCAACAAAACACTGAAAATTAGAATGACTTTACTATTAGAAATTGAAGGCAGAAAGTCACTAGGGACTCACATATATAGAAAAGACAGGTGAGACAAGGAAACCAATGATGCTGTGTATCTCAGTGATGGGAGACCATGGTCACAGAAAGCAGCAGTGTCCCAAGAGGCTGCCCTCACCACAATGACTGAAGCTGAGATGCTTACGATTGCATCAGTGCACACACAAACAGGTAGAAGCCTGGGTTCTGTTCTGTGGGAAATATCAACTGTAATATGGTGGTTGTAACCCCAGGACTCTGCTCCTCTTGTAGCCAGAGGTCACTCTCTTATATGCTGCCAAGATCCAAACGGGCAGTCGTGTTAGTCTAGTTCAGTAAAACAAACAAACAAGGAGTCTTGTGGCACTTAAAGACTAACAAATATATTTATTGCATGAGCTTTCATGGGAGAAATCTCCACTTTGTCAGATGCTTTGAAGAGCATCTGATGAACTGGGATTTTCTCTCATGAAAGCTCATGCAGTAAATATATTTGTTAGTCTTTAAGTGCTACAGGACTCCTGGTTTGCTTCTGTTATATTCTGACTCTCTTCTCCCCTGCTTTACTGGGCACCAAAGATCTAACTCACTCAATCCTTGTATCGGGGAATCAAGGTGCCTGCATTCCCCACAATAAGGGACACAGCAGGGCTTCTTCCTATCTTAACAATCACTCACTGCTGTGCCCAGTCTCCTTGAAGGCAGTGGCCAATTAGGGGCCTCTAGGCCCCTGGGTCTCCTGCACTGGTGGCCCTGCCTGCAGCCCCACTTGGGTAGGGTTACCAAATACCAAAGCATGGAACGGAGGACAGAGAAGTACGCAAAGGAGGACATTGGAGGACAGGTGGAGAAAATATAGTATTAATGTAATATTCTTCTGTTTTTAGGGGGCCCTGGAACACTTCCCTCTAAAAATATGGTGTTCCAGGGCATTCCAGCACAGTTTAACTCGTGTAAGTAAAAACCCAGATGAAATCATGCATTTTTAAAATGACTGCCGGACAGAGGACATGAAGGTAAAAAGGAGGACATGTCCTCCTTTTGCCTGACATCTGGTAACCCTACACTTGGGACACCACCCGCACTCACCTGGGGCTGAAGCCCCCCACCACTCTACAGCCCTGCCCTCTGTAGGAGTGCCAGTGCTGGGATGGGGTGGGGGGGTGCTGGGGCCAGGTCAACCCCAGCCAGGCTGATTGGACACCCTGGAGCAGCCCGTGCATGCAGGGCGGCTTCCGGTGCAGCCTGGTGACTCCAGAGGCTGTGCTGTGTAGCTGCCCTTGCCCCCAACGACCGACCAGCCAGCCCAGGGGCAGGGCAGGAGAGCAGAGCCTGGCCTCTGAGACGTGGGAGAGGAATGCAGAGCCCCGCCTCTGGCCCAGGGCTGCTCCACTTCCTCCCCAGCACCGCTCTGCAGAGAGCCCCTGGGCCCAGGCCCCATAGGCCCATCGGTTAATCCACCTAGGCTTGAAGAAGGATTATTTTTTCAAACATAATGGACAAAAGAGTTCTGTGGCTTGCCCGTTGTCCTAAAGTTTCACAACCTCCCCATCCAGGACTGTCAGGTCATTCTCCTTTTTGCAGCTTTCTGTCCCAGTCTGCAACTTTCTCATGGTCAGCTGATTCAGCCAGCTCAGTTCTTGGCCATTTCTGCTCCCACCCAGAACACCAGCCCAGAGCTTCCTTCCCAACCAACCGTTCCCTTGTTCCAGGCACCCACCACTGGAGTTAGCTCCACTCCTATGTGATGCCTCTCCCCTGGGGCAGCCTGCCCCAATCACTCCTCCTCTTCCTAATCTGTGACAGCCCTTTATAGCATCAGATATAGCCCCACCCCCTAAATTGGTGGACTGGGCCCACCAGCTCTGAGATAAGGGAGCTGGCCCTGATCTACTCACAAGGACCAATTACCCTGTGACAGTCAGCAACATTTAAAAAAAAACCTGCCAAGAACTGAAAGAGAACCCCATAATTTCAAAATGTCTTTTGAAATAGGGGTGGGGCTTGAGGGCAAATGTCTGGCATAATCAAAACATTTCATTTTGATCATATTAAATTGTTTAGCTTGAGTGAGGTAAAAACATGTTATTTGGACATTGTTTTCATCCATTTGTTTAGATTTTTAAAAGCATTCTATATAAAACCTAAAACATTAAGTTAATATAAATGTCTAAACAAAATGATCACATCAAAAATTGCCATACTGAAATGAAAGGAGGAAGTTTAAATGACTTGTTTAGGCTTTCTCCCACGAAAAATTTCATCAGAATTGATGTGTTCCCATGAAGTGGTTTGATTTCAACAATAATGCAGTTTTAGTTAGAAAACTCTGGGTTTTTTAAAGTGGTTTTCCAGCTCTACTTTCTCAGACAAACACATACAAATGAAATACAAAATGTATAAGAGGACAATATTGTTTAGGTTGTAGTCAAGCACTTCAAAGTTAGGAAATATCAGCTTATAGCTTGCTTTTGCATCCTTAGTTCCGCCACCTCTGCAGTGAATGATTTAGGGATCCTCTGGTAAATTATATGCAGCCATGTGATTGTACCATTGTGAATGCATAAGGGGGCAGAATTATTAAGGCTGGACAGACAAATTTAAATCTGGTATTTACCAGTTTTCTGCAGGGGCTCCACAGGGCTCTGTCTTTGGTTCCCTTTTCTTCTTCCACATTTTATCTCTGGGCAGTTTAATCTGCAAACACAATTTCAACTACCTTCTATATGCCGATGACTTAAAACTGTACCTCTCTACTCCACCGCTGTCTCCTTCTGCCCATACTAAAATATCAGCCTGTGTCTCTGACATCTCCTCATGCATGTCTAGCTATCAGATTAAGCTAAAGGTACCTAAAACGAAGTTCCTTATCTCCCCCCCACCCCCCAATCCTCTTCCCCACCTCCTATCTCAGTCTCCATGGACAACATCATCCTTCTCATCATCTTGTTTATCATTTGGGACTATAACGAAGGCTTCATCTTCTATTTGGCTGCATGATAACATCTAGCTTTTGTGGACCCTTGATTCTGACCTGTCAACATCCCCAATCAGCCCAGGGTGCCATCCTCCATAGCTCATGTGTTAAATTTTCAAATAAGCAAATTTGGGCTTTCTCCCATGCTTCCCCACATGCTTGGGAAGTTTGATCTGCAAATCTATCTCATTCTCGACCTTCAAATGCCTTCTCAAAAACCCTCCTATGGCATGATACCAACAAAAAAAAAATCTTTGACAACAGTTAAGCTGCTGATGTGCAGAGGCCAGTGACTTCATGTTGTTTACCTGCATGCTTCTTCTGTCTATACCCATCGGTTGCCTCTGGTCTTATACTTAGATTGTCAATTCCTTGAGACAGGAGTCAGCTTTTTGTTCTGTGTTTGTACAGCACCTAGCACAGTGAGATACTAGCCTACGACCAGTGATTGGGGCACATTCCACTCAGAACGGGCCCCTTGCAATTAGCAGTGCTTGGGGCCGGTGGCACGAAACGTGCGCTTTAATGGAGTGACTCAATGGAGCCGCTCTGGTGCTCCTGGGGCAAAGCCCAATTCGCCCCGTCATAGTAACGGCCCTGCCTATGACTAAGGCCTCAAGTTGCTATGGTAATACTAATTGTACCACTAATAAAACTTTCAGCTTCTTGACTTTGCATCTAAATAATGGTTTTTGAAAGTAGTTTCTCTATATATATTCCTAGGCTTTTAAAAAAAGATAGCGCAAAACCAAATTTTGTTATGAGCACACAGACATTTGAGTTAAGGGACAGCTACATTTCTCCCATCTCTTACTTCATTTGAAGCCCTGACAGACTGGAATCTAGGAGTTTGGGAGTCCTGCTCAAGTGGATGCCATCTAATCCTCAGTGTATGTCTACCCTATAATCAAAGACATGATCACAGCATGCACAGACATACCTCAGCTGGTTTTAATCTGCCTCTCTCAAAGAACAATAGCAATGAAGTTGCAGCAGCAGGGGAGGCAATATGGGCTAGTCTCGTATGTACCTACCCAGGGTCCTATGCAGGTATGTGCTGTTGCAGCTTTACTGCTACAGCTTTTCCAGTTAGCTTGAGCCCACCTAGCTCTATATGTGCTGCACCCAGACCCCTGATGGGCAACACAAACAATCGGACTATTACTTGCTGTCTCCTGTTACCAATAACCTTCTATGTATTACGTCTGGCTTTTCCACTGAATGTTGTACCCACTCATATTTCATGCAGCCTCCCCAACACTCTGGTGACACATCTCTTCTTCCAGACATCCTGCACCTTCCTTCTTCCAGATATCCTTTGCAAACACCTTCATTGCCTCCCTACCCTCACCTAATCTATTGTTTCTTCTCACTTATCTGATGCTAAACTTCATCCCTTCATCAATCCTTTACCTACCTCTTTGTATTCATCCGCCTCTTTCTCTTCCATGACCCTGATGGCAGTTTCCCAGTCCCAACCTACTCTTCATGCCCAGCATATCCACGTTGTGTACCCTTCCGACATTACTTCCATCCCACTAATCAACCTCACACCCATTATCTTCCATTCATACCACTTCCTTTTGCTCTTTGGAATGCCTACTCCATATATGGGAAATTCACTATAATCTATTTCTGTCTTTTTACATTCTGTGATATATCTAGACTTTAGTAAGGCTTTTGATATGGTCTCACAAGACCTTCACATTAAAAGACTAGGGAAGTACAACGTGGCTGGAGCTACTATAAGACTGGTGCAAAACTGATTGGATATCAGCTTCTAGAGAGTTCATAATGGTTTACAGTCATGATGAAAGGGCTTAATAAGTCGAGTACTGCAGCAATCGGTTCTGGGTCTGGTTCTGTTCAATATTTTCATCAATGATTTAGATGACGCCATAGAGAGTGCACTTATAAAGTTTGCAGATTATACCAAGCTGGGAGGGGTCGCAAGGGCTTTGGAGGATAGGATCAAAATTCAAAATGATTTGGACAAACTGGTGAAATGGTCTGAGGTAAATAGAATGAAATTCAATAAAGATAAGTGCAAAATACTCCACTTAGGAAAGAACAATCCATTGCGCACATGCAAAATGGGCAATGATTGCCTAGGAAGGAGTACTGCAGAAAAGGATCTGGGCGTCATAGTGGACCACAAGTTAAATACAGTATGAGTCAACACTGTAACACTGCTGCAAAAAAAAAAAGCAAGGATCATTCTGGGATTAACAGGAGTACTGTAAGTAAAACATGATAAGTAATTTTTCTGCTCTACTTGGCCCTGATTAGGCCTCAGCTGGAGTATTGCGTTCAGTTCTGGGCTCCTTATTTCAGGGAACATGTGGACAAACTGGAAAAGTCCAGAGAAGAGCAACACTAATGATTGGAGGTCTGGTACACTTGACTTATGAGGGAAGAACTGGGTTTGTTTAGTCTGCAAAAGAGGGGACTGAGAGGGGACATGATAACAGTTTTCAGGTACCTAAAAGATTGTCATGAGGAGAAGGAAAAAAAATTCTCCTTAATTGCCGATGATAGGACAAGAAGTAATGGGCTTAAATTACAGCAAGGGAAATTTTAGGTTGGGCATTAGGAAAATATTCTGACTGTCAGGGTGATTAACCACTCGAATAAGTTGCCTGTGGAATCTCCATCACTGGAAGTTTTCAAGAGCAGGTTAGACAAATACCTGTCAGGGATGGCTTAAGGGGGTATTTGATCCTGCTGTGAGTGCAGGGCACTGGACCTGATGACCTCTTATGGTCCCTTCCAGTTTCTATGACTATAATGCTACCTCTACAGCTGCACTCTCCCCAGTACCCACTCTTTCATAGCTAGCCCACTGTACCTCTCAAGAATGTCAACCTTGACCTGTTAACTTCCCAAAATTTGTCCCCCTTCAAGCTACATTTCACCATGTTCTTCTCTCCTTATCCTTCCATGTCACTGTTATTTATCACCTTCCAAAATCCTCCCCAGTACCAGCACCTGATTTTGACAGCATGCTCTGTTTCGTCTTTCATCATTCATCTCAGTTGCCCACCCTGATACTCAGTGACTTTAACATTCTTTTGATGACTGTGAAATGGTGCTTTGGGTTCACAGGCGAGCCTGCACTGTGATCACTTTGGCACTAATTGGCTGATTGGAGAATGAAGTGTAGTTAGGTAATTAGGATTGCAGAGTGTGTGAACTAACAAATTAATTAACCCATCAGCTGAGGACTGATAAATAAAGGCACAGGAAAGGAGAGCATTTGTGGGAGGAATTGGGCTAGCTGAGCTGTGTGTCAGATCTCTTGGAAGGGAGATCTCTTCTCCTCTTGAGCCCTATGTGAAGGCCTGAGAATACAAAGGATATTGTAACTAGTACTGCTGCACAAAATTGGGAAGGTGTCGGTGGAGAGAAAATGAGTAAGTAGTATAGTATTGACACCCACCCAGCAGAGTATAAGCTGGTTCCTGCAGGGTCTAAAGGCAGAAGTGAGCAATGACCCATTACATGACTCATTCAGCCCCATAGGCTTCCCACTGTCTTTCTTCCACCTACGCAAATGGATACATACATTCACAGCTTTCAAGAACAGAAGGAATCATCCAGTCTGATCTCCTGTAGAACATAGGCTATAGAAATTCTCCAAAATAGTTCCTAGAACAGATCTTTTAGATAAACATTTCACCTTGATGTAAAATAATTGTCAGTGATGGGGAAACCAACCATGACTTTTAAGTTGTTCTAATGGTCAATGATCCTCCTTGTCAAAGAATGACACCTGATTTTCAATCTGAATTTGTCTAGCTTCAACTTCCAGCTTAACCACTTCTCCTATCAGCCACTCCAGTATTTTGTCTGGAATAATTTGCCGGCTGGCAGACCTATAATTACCCAGCTCATCCTGTTTACTCTTCTTAAAAACTGGTACATTTCTTTCTACAGGCAGGCTTGTCCAACCTGTGGCCCATGAGTCAGAATCTGGCTCACCAAGGGCACTTACCCGGCCCGCAGAGCCACCATATGCACTTGTGTGGGCTGCATGGGGCTAGGAATGTAAAGAAATTTGTTCTCCAGCGCCTGAGTGAGAAAAGAACTGCAAGGTGGCCCCTCATCCAAAAAGTTGGAAGCCCCAAAATTTAGATCTTCCCTGACGCTTCAAGACTTCTTGAAAATCAACATGAATGGTCCAGTGAGTTCCTCAGCCACCTTTTTGAAAATTCTTGTATGCACTTGACCCACTGATTTTAAAAATGTCAGACTTTATCAGCTTCTGTATTACATCCTCTAGATATACTAGTGGAATGGAAAGAGTGTTATCTTTACTGTATGATAAGACTATATCACATGTATTTTCCAAATACGCGACTGAAATATTTACTGAACACTTCTGCCTTTTCTGTATTATTATTGATAATTCTACCATTCTAGTAATAGATTGATACCACTGTTTTGTTCCTAATATATTTTAAAAACTTCTGCTTATTGTCCTTAACTATGCTGACCATAGATTTCTCCTTGGGGTTCTTTTACTCCCCTTACTAATTCTCTACAGTTCCTAACTTTTGCTTTATTTTAATTACTCTTAAATCTCCTTTTCTTCAATTTGTTATAGAATATTTTTTAAATTTTTATAACTTCACTTCCCAATCTAAACCAGACCAGTTTTTTTTTAACCAAAACAGCCTTTTTCTTCTGTTGTGTGATTGTGGTGTTAGCATCTTGTCAGTTTCCAAAGGGATAGCCCTGTTAGTCTAGTCCAGCAAAAAAACAACAAGGAGTCGTGTGGCACTTTGAGACTAACAGATTTATTTTTCGCATGAGCTTTCGTGGGAGAAAATCCCACATCCTCAGATGCTTCGAAGATGGGTGAACTTACAGAAAGGAATGAAAATAAATGCAAGGGGGTGTAAAACAGGATCATTTTAAACTATTCTCAGTTGTCGTTCTCATTTTTCTGATAGAATTTTCCCTCCCTTCTTGCTTAACCTTTGACCAACTTTAGCCCATATTGGCAAAGTGTGTCTCCTTCTCTGATGTCTCAATCCCCAAACTTCTTCCCTCTGACCACCACTGCATATCTTGATATTTCTCACTCACTTTCTGCAGGTCCAACCATGACATTAAATGTAATGAAATCATGGATGTGGGTAAGGGTACAAAAGATAGGAAGGCCAAGATCCTCAAAGGTATTGAGGTGCTTCACTTGAAGTCAGTGGGATTTTGGTTCCTAAATACCTTTGAAAATCTGGCTCAAGGTGATTTACATCTAGGTAGTGGAAAGTTGATCAACATCTTGTGTAGCCTCTGATGGTGCCTGGATTCCTTGTGAAGAATAAAGGGCTATAGAAAACTAACTTGCACTTATTGCCCTTTCACGCCAGATTGCTGGCCAATGAAATCTCCCTGACCCTGCCAGCAGGTTCGAAGATTTGAGGATCTTGGGGGGCAACCACTGCACCCGTGGGGGACCGGGTAGATCTGGGGTACACTTTA
>ML682043.1:949342-961144 GCA_007922195.1 Podocnemis expansa
TGTTTATAAGCCTCCTGGTCATAATCTGATTTATTCATGATGACAACCGCACCTCCTTTGTCAGCCTCCTTAATGATAATGTCAGAGTTGTTTTTGAGGCTGTGGATGGCATTGCGTTCTGCAGGGCTGAGATTATGATGTAAAGGATGTTGTTTGTCCACGATTTCAGCCTTGGTGCGGTGGCGGAAGCAATCAATATAGAAGTCAAGTCTCTCATTTCGGCCTTCTGGAGGAGTCCATGAAGAATATTTCTTCTTGTAGTGTTTGGAGGAAGGCATCTGTGTGTCAGTGCATTGATCTGTGGTGTTATGGAAATATTCTTTGAATCTTAGACGACGAAAGTAGGCCTCTAGGTCACCGCAGAATTTTATCTGATGTGTGGCAGTTGTGGGGCAGAAGGAAAGTCCTCAAGATAGAACAGATTCCTCTGCAGGAGTAAGTGTGTAGCTTGAGAGATTAACAATGTTGCTGGCTGGGTTATAGGTGTCACTCTTGCTTCCTGTAGTGCTGTATAGAAATTTATATAGTTTGGTATCTTTTTTCCTCTGTAGGAAAGCAAAGTGCGTGTCATAGATGGAAAATAAATCTGTTAGTCTTAAAGTGCCACACAACTGCTTGTTGTTTTTTAATTTGAATGAAACTTGACTTTAGGAAGTTGAATTAACCAAGTGGACTAAGCTGACTTAAAGTTAAGTTGATTTAGTCAGGTTTGTTAATTTGACCTAACTGCCCTTAATTCAACCTTAATAAAGTCAAATTAAGGGATAATCCAGGTTTACACCATCCTTAGGTCAAACTAAGGAGCTGAATTAAGGCTTAGTTCAAACTAACAGGTGGTTTTTATTAATCCAAATTAAGCTTTCATTAAGTTGAATTAAGGAGTTTCTTAACTCAATTTATTGAAAGTCTGGTGTAGACAGGGACTAATTTAGTTTGAATCAAGCCCCCTTAATTTGAAATAAATCGCCAATGTAGATGTAGCCTATGGGACAGCGGGGTACTACACTAATATGTAGGCTGTCTGGAACATTGTGGTCAAGAGACATAGAAGGTGGGAATAGAAAAAGACTTACTCAAAGTGGGTGCAGTTACCCCAGGCCTATTTTGCCAGAGGGAAAAGACTGTTACCTGGCAAAGCTGAGGGGGGACTTTGCCACAAAAGTTAGTTTAGCACTTTCTTTGGCTAAAGGAATTCCAGCTTGAAGAATATGTTGTTCCTTTTACTTTGGGCAGAAAGTCATCTAATGTTGGGAGTATATGTATTTCTCTTCCAACTGCTTCATTAAATCTTTTAAGATTCATGCAAACTCAAAAGTTTTTCCATTTTTTAATAACCTGCACTACTGAGGCAGTGCTGTTGCCTCAGAGATTTTCTTAATTATGCCAATCTATTTTATTCTCAGTTTCCACTTCATGAAGTAATGGGACATGAATCTGTGAGATATATACAAATTATATGGTTCAACATTTTCTCTTTTAGTTATTTTTACTGGATTTCCTTTCAAAAGTTCCATATCACCAAATATTCCATTGAGTTATTCTACCTTTCTCACCAGGCACATCATGACTGTCACGTTGCCTCTGAGAAAGCTGCTGCTCTGTGATCCTTTGATCACATATCATGAGTGCAAAGCTTTTGTCTTTGTAAGCTGTTTCTGTGATGAACAGGCCCACACAGTTCATGCATTTATCACAGAGAACAAAGTAATCAGAATCTCTCAAACAACAGAACAAAAGACAGGAACAACCTGAAACTAGCTTAGAAAACAGTGTAAACAGACACTTGAGTGCTAAAAGTCATTATTGTAAAACTCCTGAAACAAGGAGAAAGAATAGTCAACAGGGCTGGGATGGACAGAGTCCTCACATCCCAGGTATTAGAGGATCTCCCATGCCAGGGAGGGGAACTGATGTCAAGGGTGTTCCTTCTTTCCAGAAGACCATGCATTGTGGCACATACATACCTATATTAAAATGGATGTGAGCAGTGTTTGAAGAAGTCTTCCCAGGCTGAGAGAGACAAATTCCAGCTGCCATGCACAGGTGTGGAAACTGTCACAGGGTAAGAATTGATTCATGTCCAGCCAAGCTGTGGCTAAGGTTAAATCTCTTTGGTTGTAGCTGCTGTGGAGTTTTTATCTGTTAGCTCAATAACCAGCCAATCCCTAGCATTTTTATGTTTTGCATTCCAAAAATCAGTTTCCAGCCAATGCATTCAAAATACTGCATCCAGTCTATGTGAAGGCTTGTTAAAGCTGATGTTTTCTGGGCCACTGGAGAATGGTATGTTGATAAGATCCTGCAGCCTTTGTTGTTGTTCCTTCTGTCTGCAAACCTTTGTTCCTTTGTTGCTAGTGTCTGCAACATTTATTCCTGTTTTCCTTTTGTTGCTATAACTCCTGACACAATATCATGCTTCTGTATTACAAATGGACTTGTTACAGATGGACTTGATACAGATCTTGCTTATATACACAAAGACGTGTTCTCTATAAGATCATTGGCTGTGTTCACACTAGGCTTTTAATTCGAAACAACAACCTTTGTTTCGAATTAAAAGTTGACATGTCCAGATGACGTTTCCTTGTTTGGAAATAAGGCGCTCCCTTATTTTGAAATCAGGAAAATCATTTTGATATAATAAAACCTCGTTATATATTGAAATGAGGGTTATTTCAAAACTGTGGTTTCAAAATAACCCTGTCTGGCTCTGTTATATCGATATGCCCTGCATATCAATATAACTAAATGGCCTTCCTCCCAGGGAACCATGCACCCTGGGAGGAAGACCCACCCCCCTCAGCACCCTGGCCAGGGAGAGGATCAGCACCCTGGCCAGGGTGCTAAGGGGAGGTGTAGGGGGGCGGCGGGTCCCTGAGCTGGCTTCTCCGCTGCCTCTGGGCAGCAGGGGGATGGTGGGTGCAGGAGCTGGCTTCGCCCGCTGCCCCCCCTTGTGGTGGAAGGGGGGCAATGGGCACAGGAGCTAGCTTCGCCTGTCACCCCCAGCCACGGGGGGTGGTAGGCGCCTGAGCCAGCTTTGCCTGCTGCCTCCACTTGCTGGCAGCAGGCCCGGGAGCGAGCTTCGTCTACTGCCTCTGCTTGCGCACCGTAAGTGGGGGCAGCAGGCAAAGCTGGCTCCTGCACCTGATGTTCTCACCGCTACCGGCAAGCAGAGGCAGCAGGTGAAGCCAGCTCAGGCACCTGCTGGCCCCCTGGCTGGGGACAACGGGCAAAGCTGGCTCCTGCGCCCACTGCCCCCCTGCCACCTGGAAGCGGGGCAGCAGGCGAAGCCGGCTCAGGCGCCCGCTGCCCCCTTGGCTAGGGGCAATGGGCAAAGCCAGCTCCGTGCCCACCACCCCCCTGCTGCCGGCAAGCCCCCCTGCCTGGGGGCTTTTTCCCCTGCTTGGCTCTCCAGGTGAGAGCCAGCAGGAGATAGGGCCATGTTGCCACACACCTTCCAGGGTGCCTCTCTCCTCAGTCAAAATAGCAAGTCTTGTGTTGGGACTTGCTATTTCAATTTGGTCATTTTCCTTAATTTTATTAAAGTGAAATTGAATTAGCTTTGGTTTCTGGAAATGAGAGGCATCCTACCACCTCGGGGCCTTCCAGTTTTGTTTGGTTTAATAGGACTCATTGAAAGAAGGAACAGAGATTTTACCATTCAGGGTTACATAATGAAGTTGCTTTACATTGCTATTCGGCATGAATGGCAATATGTGCTCAAGGGAAGTCTGGCTGAAATAATGGGGTGGGGGGATCAGCAGCTCAAAATGTCACTACATTAGTGGAGCTGTACAGGGAGCCCAAAACTAGACTAGCAGGAGTTTCTGCAAGTTAGATTGAGCTGGTGAACGGATGAAAGATTATACAGCATTTCCCTATGTTGTGACTCTGTCTCAATTACCATAATGAGCTTCTTTTCCATAAAGTATTTGGGGAGAAAGTAATGTGTTTGAATAAGATCCCTTTAAAAACTAGTTTTAAAAGAGCTCATTTTCCATTCCAGTCATGTATATACCTCAATAAGACTAGAGCCAGATGCTGATCGATTTGCAGAAAGCAACCCAGCCCTTTTCTTATCGTATACCAGAGATGACAGACTTCAAAAACCTGGTGCCTTTTTTGATAGCCTTTAACAAGAACTGGAACTTGCCAGGCTGGAAATTTGTTCTTAGAGAGCAGTTATTAGCGGTTCACATTCCGACTGGAAAGGCATATTGAACCGAGCCCTGCTGGAATCACTTCTGGTCCCAGGGCTGTTTAGTATCTTCATCAATGATTTAAATCAGTGGTTCTCAACCTACTTACCACTATGGGCCAGAATACAGCTCTCTATGCATTATGGGGGACACATCCATGCAATATATATACTATCTGTGCGGCCCTGAGGATGTCACATGGGCTGCAGCTGTGTGCTGATTGGATGCAAGTTGCCCATGTGCTGCAGGTTGAGCACCGTTAATGGTATAGAGAGTATGCTGAACTTCCCCGGTCTAGGTCTCCTTACAGAGGTCTGTTGGGGCACCAAAAAATAGCCAGACCTCGTTGACTGTTCATGCCAGCTGATGTCACAAGATTAGTGTGAGTCTATTCTCACTGCCCTCCCTCAGTGGAAAACATCTGCACTGAGATTTTGCCTTCCAGGTTTAAGATTAGTGTGAGTCTATTCTCACTGCCCTCCCTCAGTGGAAAACATCTGCACTGAAATTTTGCCTTCCAGGTTTATGATGAATGTATATTCAGACAGTTTGCGAATTCATTTCAACAAGCGTCCTTCTGGGTTGTGCTTTGTAAGGAACTACCGCAGGGCATTATGACCTAAGTCAGGGGTTGGCAACCCTTGGCATGCCAAACGTGGCACGGGGACTGAGCTTGAGCAGAACACGGCACTGTGCAGGCTCCCCACTGGCCCTACACCCAGAAAGGCCTGGGGCTACAAGAGCTGCGTGCCATGGCTCCAGACCCCCCCAGCCACATTTCCCTACTGGGGAGTGCAGCCAGGTGGGAAAAAGAAGCTAGGGCATGGGGTTCCTGGCCCCTGCTTGCTCTGTCCCCTGCTGGGCAGGGCTGCTGGAAGGCAGCAAGGTGGGTCAGCCCATCCAGAGCCACTGCTGCCAGTGGGAGCCAGCCCCAACTATGGCCGGGAAGAGGATGGGTCTCCCTGACCGGAGCCGCCATTGCCAGTGGGAGCTGGCCCCAGCCCCTGCCCCGGCCCCGGCTGGGAACTTCATGCCTCCTGCCAGCAAGAGTGGGAGCTGGCCCCGACCCTGGCCCGAGCTGGGAACCACCGGCAGGAGCCAGACCCAGTCCGGGTTCCAGCTGGGAACCTGAGGCCTGACCATGCCCTTTTTGGCCCTGCCCCTGATACCTGCTGAGGGTGCAGTGGTTGGGGCTGGCACGAGGGCCAGCAAAGGTTGCCAACCCCTGGTGTAAGTGCACTGGGAATTCCATATCATGAGGCCTCTACAGTAGCCATACTTTTCATTTCTGTAACCAAATCTTGGTTTCCCTTTCATTTTATTTGCAACTTCCAAAAGCAATTGGTCTGTCCCTACCAGGCTTATCAGTTTGTTCCAGTGCAAAGCTGACAGCAGCCTTTGAGGTATCACAGATTGACAAGATGGATCTAGTAATTTAAAAGAACATGGCTTATATTTTTTCAGTTACTTAAATGCTTTTTGGTGTTCTTCTGTCCAGACAAAGTTGCCCTTGGTTAATTGGTATAATGGCGCTGCCTGCTCCAGAAAAGTTTACACAAATCTCCCGTAGAATCCACAGAGGCCTACAAACTGTTGTACTTCCTCCAGGACTGTAGGAACCTTTCAGTCTTTTACAATGTTCAGTTTCACAGGCTGGTGTTCAAACCTACCTTGGCAAACTATATCTCATAGGAAGGTGGAGCAGCTCCTTGTAAACTGACATTTGTTTCCTGAAAATTTAAATCCTGACTCCTTAAAAAGTTTCAGAATTCCTTCCACTCCTACCACGTTCTCTGCCCATGTCTTACAGAAACAAATGAAATCATTAAAGCACATGAGGATGTCTTCAATTCTCAGAACTTGAGTTAGATCATTCACTACACCCTGAACAATCCCTAAGGCTATGTCTACACTCACGTCGTTATTTCGAAATAAGTATTTTGAAATGAGTTATTTCTAAATGAAGTCCTTATTTTGAAATAAGTTAATACGAATTAAGAAAATATTAATTCGAATTAAGGGAAAGCCTGCTATGCAAAAGGCTCTTATTTTGAAATGGTTATTTCGAAATAAGGCCATGTGGACATGTTGTTTCGAAACAATGGTGTTGTTTCAAAACAACATGTCCAAATGGCCTTATTTCGAAATAACCATTTCGAAATAAGAGCCATTTCGAAACAATCAGGTTTTAACCTTTTTCAAAATGACAGTTCTTATTTTGAAAGGACGGGATCCGTCCTTTCGAAATAAGAAAACGTCATGTAGACCAAATATCTTTTATTTTGAAATAACCAGTGTTATTTCGAAATAAAAGTGCTGTGCAGACATACCCCATGACATTCCTGAGTCCAAAAGAAATTCTGGAAAACTGAAACAGAAAGGATGTCACAAAGGCAGTTTTTCCTTGATCTGCAAGTGCTGCTTTAATCAGAAGGCATCTGAAACCCAGATCAAACCTACAAAAATGCTTCGCTCTGGGCATTTCTTTCAGGGTGTCTGCTGTGTGGGGAAGTGTATAATTATCTTGAACTACCTATGAATTACAGGCATGTCTACATTGCAAACACTATGCTGTGGATGGCTTGGGCTTGCAGATCTAACACTATGGGGCTATAAAATTGCAGCGAATATATGTAGGCTTGGGCTGGAACCAGGGCACTGAGACCTACAGAAAGGGGAAGCTCTTGAAGCCTGGGCTCCCCCAACCCCCAAACCAAGCCTAAAGAACTATACTGAAATGTTATAATCCCACAGCCTGTGCTCTGTGAGCCCAAATTAGCTGACGAGTTCTGAGATTGTGTTGCAGGTATTTTATCACAGTGTAGACACACCCTTGGTCTTTTGCAGTCAATGCATGTTGTCAAGTCTTAACTGGATTTTCTCAGTTATGAGTACCCAAAGTGATGTAGACTGCTCAATCAGGCAATCTTGCAGCTTGCAATTTGACATCTTTCACTGTGACCTGAATTCCACATGGGAGTTACCTCAAAGAAACAGTCTGGTTTAAGCTCAGTCCAATATTGTAACCAGTTATATTCCCAAGTTCTTCATTGTTTATGGAAAACACACTAGTATATCATAAGAGCAGCTGTTCTAATTGCTGCCTTTGAGAACTTCCATCAGGTCAAACACCAGCTTTTTTACTGGCTGTGGCTTCACACCTCTTGACCTCTGCTCCTGTGAGAGGTTTTTTTACTCCACAACATTGGCCACTATCCTCATGGTCTGATTTTTTCACTAGTTGCCCTTCCTGGTCAATCACATTAATTGCTTTTATTCAGAATTCACCCTTTGGTGCAGCTTGAAACATTGCTCTGCTGAGCAGTATTTCTGACTGGATATTGCTGACTTCAAACACGTCTACACATTGACTGCAATAGTCCTGTATCCTTGGGGGTATTATTGCTTGATGACCTGACTTCACCACAATTTTATTCTGACACACCACAGGAGGCAGTTTCCTCTGCCTCCCTGTAGTCATGGCAGAGGTGTGTCTAAGGCCCCAAGAGTTACAACCCGGGGTCCACACTTCCTCCTATTCATATCCAGCAGGGAGTAGCTGAATATTGCCTAGGGCAAGTTTGCCAACTAATAGCACAGGAGTTCTCGTGATTCCCTCACCTAAATCACTCCAGTACAACAGCACTTTAAAATATTGCTCCTTACAATGACACTACCCAATCAGTATGCAGAGAGCCCATTTTCAATAGAAGCTGGACTTCCGTTATCTGCATTGACTCATCATTAACGGTCAACAGTTTCATTCCTGCACTTCATTATTTTTCTTTACAGCCCTGAATGTTCTCCATGGATCAGACTTATTTCACTTGCATGGTGAAATCACTGTGATTTTTTTTTTTAAGCCATTAGTGTCTCCAGGCATCTAGGGTACATCTATCCTGCAAAAAAAAACCCAACCAAACAAACAAAAAAAATCCACCTCTGCAGCAGCGAGTGTGAGTCCACAACTGATGCAGGCCTGTGAGGCTTGTGGTATAGGGCTAAGAACAGCAGTATGGATATCCCTAACGGAGCTGGAGCCTGGGCTATGAAAGAGGTGGTTTGAAGCTGGCTATGAAGTTCCCCTGTTATACTGTTCATATCTGGACTTTTCACATAGGATTCTGCCATAGCTTGCATTGGGCATAGAGCCTCTCTGCATTGGCAGCTCCAGATTCAGTGCAGTGGGCTGGGCTTCAGTCAAGCGATCACTCAGAGAGGGCAGGCTGGAGAATGCCCTGTCAAACAGTCTCATCAATGCATGTAAATAATCATGCAGGTGCCAAGACTGACTCCCCACACTGGTATTTTGAGTGCAGACGGTGGGGGCCCTAACACAGGCCTTAAAATCCACTAGCCCTAAAGTCTTGTCTTGAAACTTTCCAAGGCTCCCAATTTCCTGGCCTTGGAGTGGTATTTCTGCCACCGTCCAAATTCAAAAAATAAACAAACAAAAAAAACCTCTTTAAAAATCCAGCAAGGAGCACATGGGAATTTCTTCCAATGAGGTATCATCAGTTGCTTTTATTCCTCCCTCAGGAGAGTGGTTGAACCTTAGCTGTGATACCAGATGAAAATGGGACTGAATCTTCTTTAGGTAGTTGACTGTGCAATATGAAAAGGGATAGCCGTGTTAGTCTAGTCCAGTAAAAAAACAACAAGGAGTGCCACACAACTCCTTGTTGTTTTTTTACTGTGCAATATGAGACACCGGCACACAGACCCAAAACAACGAAATACCCTGAAAATATCTAGCTACACAGTCCCTGTTTTACTCATGTGTGGCCAGTTATAGATTTAATCCCTTCTTTGCATGGATGTTGCTAGATCCTTCAGGACTGTCTCTCTGGCCTTCTCCTGGTCCTTTCCAAAACTCTGCTGCCACTAAACCAACAACAAGCTGGGCTGCTTCTCTAATTAAAAATCCTATACTCAGTTTCTACTGGCTTTCCTGGGAATTTCTAGGACTCACTGTCTATGGTGTTAACTCCTTCCCCCCAAAGTTACTACAGCAGGGGTTCCCCTCTCTGCCATCTCCTGGTTTTCTATTTCTTTCAGTATTTCAAAAGGACCAGAGTTCCCTCATAATGGCTGTATAAATATTTGCATAACTGTTTATAAAAACCATGAATACACTAGGAGGCTCCTGGTAAAACACTTTGGCATCATCACCCAAAAAATACTGCTAGGTACTGTGCTGTTTTCTCATCATCCACTTGTTCCCAGAGAGTAACAAATCAAAGCATTTAAAGTATCCACAGATCTAAGTCTCATCTACATTACCAATGCATGTCTTCTCAGAAAGAAGTGCTTTTGCCCTGTTGAAGCTGTCATCATCGTTTGTAATAGTCAGTTATAGAGTCACAGAGATTGTACTGAAACACTGCAATTACCAGTTCCAGCAAACCCAGGCCTGACTCAGAACTTCTTGTACCCTTCTTTCTGATGTCTTCACCCTATTTGATACCAAAACAATATAGAAAAACAAGTTACCATATATACTTATGTATAAGCTGATCCATGCATAAGCCAGCCCCCTGGTTCTGAGTCCCAATGGACAAAAATGGGTGACCCCCATATAAGCTGAGGTCCACCTGTGGCCTTGGGCTGCTGGCTCCCCCACCCTGCACCACTGGCTTCCCCCTGAGTCCCCGACACCCCTCCTAACCCCTAGGCCCTACCGCTGCTTCCCTGGGCTGAAATGTCCCCCAGGGTCCCCTTACCTGGCCGCTCCAGATGCTGGGGTCCTGCTCCTTATTCTATCCCCAGCCGGGACTGACTCCCCAACATGGCCCCTCCGGCCACATGTGGGGGCTGCAGCCCACAGCATGCTCAGCACTGGAGACTTGAAACTCCTGGGCTGGAGCTGCTGTCTGCTGTATTGACCCATGTATAAGCCAAGGGGCTGTTTTAAAGGCAATTTTCAGGTACAAAAATCTCAGTTTATACATGAGTATATATGACAATGTGAAAAAAGATTCAGCACCACCCACTGGGAAGGTACACTCTACAATAATCATTAAAAAACATTGGTAGAGCTCTATGTGCTGAAACTTGTTCAATGGAGTGGGTGGTACAAGACTAGAGTAATAAGAATTAAATGACAGTAACATAATTGTAAACAGGCATCATCACTGAATGGATTAGTTTCGAGTGGGGTCCCAAAGGGATTATTTCTTTGTCCTATGTTATTTAGCATTTTTTATCAATGGCCTGGAACAAAAAATAAAATCATCACTGATAAAATTTGCAGATGAGACAAAAATTGTAGGAGTGGCTAATGACAATGAGCACAGAACTCTTACCTAAAACTTTCTGAATTATTTGGAAACCTGGGTATAAGCAAATAACGTGCAGATTAAGATGGCAGTATGTAAATATATACACGTAGGAACAAGGAAGGAGGCCTTATTTACTGGATATGGGACTGTATCCTGGAAACAAGTTACTCTGAAAAAAGAATTAGGGGTGGTGGTGGGTAATCAGCTGAACATTAGATCACAGTATAACACTGTGGTCAGTGGTGTCGCTAGCGTTGGGCACGCTGGGGCATGTGCCCCCGGTCCCAACGCTGGTGCCCTGGATCTCTGGCCCAATCGGGCCGGGGATCCGGGGCCCAATCCCCAGCCGGCCACGGCGACGGCAGTGCAGTCCCCAGCTGGGGATCCGGGGCCCAGCTGGCCGCTTGCAGCTATGGTGGCCTCGTCCCTGGCCAGGGATCTGGGGCCTGGCTGGCCGGCCACCCATGGCGGCCCCGTCCCCAGCCGGGGATTGGGGGCCTGGCCGCCCGCTGCCGCTTGTGGCAGCGCGGCACCGCGGCCTATCCGCTGGTGGCCGCATGGCCTCCCCCTGGCCCTATCCCTGGCCAGGGGGTGGGGCGTCTCCCCAGGGGGCGGGGTCTGCCTCTGGGGGCAGGGGCTGGGCCCGTGCCCCGGGTCCATTCTCCCCCAGCGATGCCTCTGACTGTGGCCAAGTTCCAAAGGGGTAGCCATGTTAGTTTAGTTCAGCAAAACAAACAGCGTCTATTGCCGCTTTTAAAGACTAACAGATTTATTTATCACATGAGAGAAAAATCCTACTTCGTCAGATGCTTTGAAGATGTGGAACTGTGGCCAAAAGAGCTAACTGCAATCCTTGGATTTATAAGTGGGAATCTTAAGTAGGGACAAAGCAAACAAGGATCCTGTGGCTCTTTTAAAGACTAACGAATGTATTTATGGCATGAAGTTTCCTTGGTGTAATATCACTTCATCATGTACATGAAATGGAAGCTGTAAGAGGTCAGAAAAGCTCATGTGATAAATAAATTTGTTAGTTTTTAAAAGTGCCACATGACTTCTTACTTGTTTTGCTGAACTAGTCTAACTCAGCTACCCCACAAGCAATGTTCCCTCTAAGGGGAGAGGGCAGCTGAGCAACTCCGGTTGCTCGCTGCACTCCCCCCCCCACGGGGCCCGCTGCGCAGCCCCTCCCCCCAGTCCTGACAGCCTCCCCCACTGCTCCTGCTCAGCCCCCCCTCCTAGCAGCCCGCCCACTCCTGCTCACCACCCCGCTGCTCCTGACAGCCCCCCTCCTGCTCGCCACCCTCCTGACAGCCCCCCCT
>ML682043.1:961544-1033333 GCA_007922195.1 Podocnemis expansa
CCAGCCATAACTCCCGGGCCAGAGGAGCTCTACGGAGCATCCCCAGATTTTCTGGGCATGCTCCGTTGGAGCTTCTCTGGGCGGGAGTTTTCAAAACTCCCAGCCCCAGAGGAGTTCTGTGGAGGCTGCCGGCAGTGCGCTGCTGGCAGCTTTCGCTGCGCTGGCGGCTGTGGCAGGCTGCGCCACAGTGTGCCAGCGCAGCTTAGAGGGAACATTGCCCACAAGTAGGAGTAGACAGTATTTGGCACTATGTAACTGCGGTTGGACTACTCTGTCCAGTTCTGGATGCCCACAGTTCAGAGGGAGGGTTAATAAACAGAAGGTTCAGAGAGGAGCCATGAGAATAATTAAAAGGTTAGAAAACATGACTTACCGAGATGACTCAAAGGGCTCAGTCTATTTTAGATCTCAGAGGGGTGACTTGATTACCATCTACAACAGGGGTGGCCATAGAGGTTCATGAGCCACAGGTGACTATTCTACTTAAAGTGCAGACTGCAGAGCCCACTCTGCCCCCACCCCATTTTCCTCTGACCAGTCTGGGATGGGCAGCTTGGCACTTCTGCCTTGCCACAGGATGGTGGGGCTAGATGATTTTGTCCACTGGGTAAGGGGGTCTCAAGGGGTCAATAAGTTTGGCCACCCCTGAGCTATAAATAGCTACATGGGGAACAAATATTTAACAATGAGTGCCATTTAATGTGTGCCATGTTAATTTTATACTTTTCTAGGTTTTAAATCTAGCAGAAAAAGGCATAGCACAATGTGGTAGCTGAATGAAGTTAGAATAGTTAGAAATAAAATGTACAAGGGGGTGGTGGATTCCTCATCAGTGACCATTTCTAAATCAAGATTGGATATATTTCTAAAAATAGGGACTAGGAATTATTGTGTGGAAGTTGTACGGCCTACGTTATACATGAGTTCAGATTAGATGATCACAATGGCCCCTTCTGACCTGTGAATTTCCATACAGGTTGCTAATGCAGCTATTTATGCATCCTCCCTGTTTGTGAGAGGATCACCAAGATTTTTCCAGAATGTGCTATACTGCTAGGCAGTGTAGTATGTGTGAAAGCGCAAACTTGGTTGGCCCTTGACTGCACTGTGATAACAGCTGTTGTGTAAAAACAACTCAACCATGTCTGTTATATTTGCAGAAAGGGAAGTGTAACAAATTGGCCACAGAAACACTGTTATATGTGTCATGTCCTAAAGCTCACCACTTGTTAAAGAAAACAAAATACATTCATGTAATTTTACTTTGCATGAACTGAGTAACTGATGTGTCAAAACATCCATTAATAACATGGACTGCAACAATTCTGAGTTAGGAATACCAGTTCTTAAACTAGCCACTTTATAACCTTCAGATGCCTTGAAATAAGGGAAACGAGTTTTGGGGGGGGAACTAAGGGGAAGAGGTAAATGCTATGATTTCATTTTTCTTTTGGAGGGGAAAAAATCTATGTTACTCTTGGACAGACAAGGGAGGGAACCTGAGGTGTCACGCAACTAGCTGCCAGAAACATATATGAATGCAGCGCAGTTGGCAAAGAGCAAATGATTGGTCTTGCCTCTCAGCTCCATGTGTTTCCTGATCTTTATTCTCTGTAGCGTTACCACATGTCGCAAAATAAGTAACAAAGCACTAAGCGTAATTGCAGGCTTCCCACCAAAATAAAAATACAGAAAAGAACTCTGCAATTAAGTATTTGTAACAAATCATGAACTCTGAAGATGACTCAGTGCTTCCGATTAAATGCCCGAATTCACCAGCTTAGCTCATTAAGGCTTCTGTTCTGGGGCGGAGGAAGAAAAAAAAGCTATGTCTGAGGCCATTTAGATGATGTCATGTGGTAGACAGCACTTAAAAGCCATATGGGGAACACAGGATGGAAGTTTTCTATTCACATTCTGGCTCCCACAAAACAGTACAGAAATTATTCCTCAGATCCTATCTGACTAGAGCCAAAAAAGAACATTGTACGCAAAGGGCAACATGCATTATTTTTATGTTTCACTATATATGAAAAAAACCTTGGACATGTGGAACAGACACATGACTGAGTCTCTGGGCTATTGTCTGATAGATTCTCTATCAGGATACCCTGAATATAAGGACTGACTGCATGATTTTCTAACTGAAAATGAATTTTCCAGAAAAAAAAATTTGATTTTGACCAAAAAAATCATTTTTAATCATATAAGAGCCTGCAATTCACTCTATCCCTGCCTGGATTCCCAACTATTATTGGTCTAAAATCTGGTTTATTACTTTCCTAGAGGTGGGCTGGAAGGTGTTGCAAGAATTTGGGGGAATAGGATTAAAATTCAAAATGCTCTAGACAAAACTAGAGAAATGGTATGAAGTAAACAGGCTAAAATTCAAAAGGACAAATGCAAAGTACTCCATGGGAAAGAATGATCAGTTTCATTGATACAAACTAGGAAATGACTGCTTATTAAGGAGTACTATGGAAAGGGATCTGGGGGTCAGAGCTGATCACAAACTAAATGAGTCAACAGCATAACTGTTGCAAAAGAAAGTGAACATCATTTTTGGATGTTGTAATAGCATGAATGTTGTAAGCAAGACAAAAGAAGTAATTCTTCAGCCCTACTCAGGCCTCAACTGAGCATTGTAACTGGTTTGGGTGCCCCATTTCCAGAAAGGTGTGGGCAAATTGGAGAAAGTCTAGCGAAGAGCAAGAAAAATGATGAACAGTCTAGAAAACATGACCTGTTTATGAGGGAAGGTTGACAATTGTCTGACTGCTGTCTCCCCACACCCATATTTTCCAGTTAGCTCTAATTGCAAATAAGTTTTTTTGTTTACAATTTAGGAGTGCAAGTCTGAAGCTAGAATTATGCACAAGTGCAAAGTGTGTCATCTGACTATCCAAGTACCTGATCTGAGAGCACTCAGGCAACTGTATGTCTAAATTACCTCATGTACAATATTGCAGGTGTCAAGAGACAGTCTTTATTAAAGTCCCATTCAAAATCAAGGCCCAAGTCAGAATAACCACAGTTAAGTGTTTCCTTCAGAATTAACATTTTGGACTCATTTCTCCATTTTGATCCACTCATGTATATTTCTGAAAGGGAAATTGTAAGAGATGTATTCTGGGCTGAAATGATTCACTTAGATTCTGATGTTTCGCCTCTCCTTTCAAGTGTTCATAACTTCCATATTTGTGATACAGATGTGGAAAAAAGCTTTGGAGAGTCAAATTTATCAAAATTCTTATCCCTGTCAGAGAAAAAATTCCCTAATATTGTGGTTATCGGCTCTTTGAAACTGATGAACAACTTCATTCTGGAGGCACATGGCCATCTTTGAGATCAGACCTGGGAATTTCACAGAAAGAAACTTTTTTTAACCACTAAGCTAGCATCCCTTTCTGCTTCTTTTGTCCTTACCTGGTGAATGCATGATAAAAACACAAGCCTTTCTGTTAAATAAACCTGTATGTGGATGATCTTCATCTTCCTTTAATGCAGTCCTTTCTCACTCATTCCAGGTTCCTACATGAGACACTGTGTTTCCTACAACAGGAATGTGCTCTTTAAAGTATAATCTACAGAACATATCTTCAAAAAACAATTTTTGTGACTAGTTATTTGCCTTCGAAAATCAGGGCATGCACCTGGACCAGATTAGATATCACAGGCTCCATGCAACAACTTAACCCACAAATTGGGGTGGGGGGTGACGAGGGTACCCTGGGCCAGAGGCTGGTCTCTATGCTCCTACCCTGCCCCTGGGCTGGCTGGTTCACCCCCATGGGTGGGGTAGATTGGTGCAGCTGTTTGCCCCACTCTGGAAGCAGGGCTGGCTGACGTGTTGTACAGCCTCCAGTGCAGCCATCGAGGCCCTGTGGCCCTGGAGGGCTACAGCAGAAGCTGCACTGCACACTAGTTGGATCTGCCACCCCTGGGAGCTGACCGGCCAGGGCCAGGGCCAGTTCAGAAAGCGGCTTCTGGCCCCAGTCCCCCCCACCAGCGCTGGCCCACCTGCAGGTTGCCATGGGGGGCCAGCCCCCAAGCTGGGGAGTTCCACCAGTGGGGGAGGCTTCTGGGCCCTGAGGCCCCTTAATCTGCCTCTGAGCATAGTGATTTTCTGATTTCACTGACATAGCTGGTTTGGGGGCATTCAGAATCTAAACTGCCTAGCCCATACTGGGCAAACCTTCTTTTTATAGTCCAGTTAATCTTTGAAATGTATTCTTTGTAAAGTAAACCCAGATGAAATTCTTCTCCATTTCTGGTGTGTAGATGCTATGTTGTCTTCTTTAGTTTCCAGTCACGCTTAGTGGAGCTTAATCCTCTTGTTCATCCTAGATATAAATGGACTTCCATTGTCTTCTGGCCTTAGAATCTAAGGATCTGAATTAGCTTTTCAGTTAATCTCATTTTCCATAATAAACGGAATCAGAATTCTGAATTTGAATTTTAGATCATTGCATTTTTAGTTAAACCCTAGCTAAAATAATCTGGAAAATTCTGAAGTCTTACAGGAGAAGTATATCACAATTTCTATTTTTCTTTTCCTTCAATATTTTTCCCCCTAAAGCATAAAGCAGAACCATCTAATCGTGATGTTTATTCCTAATCTGAAATCTCGGTCTCCACAGCATCCACTAGTGATGTTACACATATCAACAAGCATTCTGTCATTAGTGAGGGATGAAAACAAAGAGACTTTTTTCTTATAAGTACCTTTTAGAAATATAAAGATCAGAGAAATTGAACTCAAAGCAAAATCTTAGTCAGGTGTAAAACTGAATATATCCATGATATCAATACAAAGCTGCTCTCCACATTTTCCATTCTCACATGCAGACTGCCACCATGGCATCATGGGTGGAAGCTTTCTATTCTTCTTTCTCCTCCCTTGGTTTTTGCAGCACTACTATTAATATTTTGCTTTAGTTCTTTTTAAAACATTTGAGTTAATGTAGTGCAGATGAAAGATGGCAGATTAACAACCCCCTGGACTGAAGATCTGTGTTTATTTATTCCCAGAGGAAGAATAGCACAGGCATGGCATTGCAGGTTTCCTCATATGCCCCCCACTAATGGCAATGAAAAGGAAATACTTTTTCACACAATGTGTGATTGAACCGTGGAAATCACTGCTACAGGAAGTTGTTGAGGCTAAGCACTTAGCAAAATCCAAACGGGGACTGAACATTTATAAACATATCAAGAATATCCAATGTTATTATAATCGTTTATATATTTTGTGGAAGGAATATTTAAACCATATGTTTCAGGGTTTAAACTAATCTCTTTTAGCGATAAGGATGAGACCTAATATTGGGGACAGATTATTTTACATCTTCTTCAGAAATATCTAGTTCTGGACACCATCGTAGGCAGGACATGGGCCTAGATTGACCTCAGTTTGATCCATTATGTATGTTCCTATGTCCTCCATTCTGACATGGAAAAGCCATCTCTATGGCTAATAAGAGAATCTCCTTGACAAGAAAGTTGCCTTTTCTGTTGAGATTACTAATTAATAATACTCATCCATGGACCCCAAAGCACTTTACAAAGGTGGGGAAGTAATATTACTGCTAGCTTATAGATGGAGAAACTGAGTTCCAAGAACTGACATGCCTTTGTTCAAGGTCACAGAGCAAGTTAATAACAGAACCCACATCTCCTTCCTGACTCTCTTAATCTTTCTTTTAATCATAACTTCCAAGCCACTCTGAAAGAAGCAGAACATTTCTAGTATGTTGTATAAGTTAGCATCTCTTACCACTGAATGCTGGCATTCAGCGTGCTGCTATTCTCTAATCAGGCTCTTGCTTTTTGCAATGGGATTGTGGTGGGTTCTACTTTGAAATGAGATGCTTGAGAATGGTTGACACCTGCGGTGCTTTGGCTCTTGGGAAAATTTGTTAACCTTCAAGAGAAGTCTGGGAGAAGAGGGACTCTCAAGTTTTACAAGATGGTGCGGTTCTCTTTGTTTCCTTTAAAAAGTATTAGAAAAGGTCAGATTAACAAGTCAACAGAGAAACTAGATATGAGCAAGACTCCCAAAGTTGATGGAGAAAAGAAGAGGTGGGTGGGGACTGGGTGCGAGGAAGAAAGGCCCACAACACAACATTGGCTCTGATCCTTTTCCCCCTTGTCAGGCCTGGGGCATACTTGATAAGGTGAAGGGAAATTGTAAAATTAGACCTGGCAACCTACACAGAGAGGCCCAGTGCAAGGCCCTTGGCCTGAGGCAAGCTGAGAAAGTTGAGGAATTGTGGGGGAAAAGGGACTTGGCAGCCTAACTTCCTGTGGCTCTATCCAAGGCTAATTAGTTTTCAGTGTTCTGTGTGTGTTTGAATGGAAATGAGCCAGCACTGAGAGGCACGGGGTGAGGAAATCAGAAACACATGGGCTGAAAAAGAAGAAAAAATCCTGTCCTTTTTAGCTACATTTTCTTTTTCAGGAGGGGATCTCATCATTTCGTTTCATGAGCACTAAATCACCACGGCTCCCCTGTCTATCACATCTCACATCTGCTGCAGAACTCATTAAACATCAAAAGGCTGCCCTATCAGTTCTGCTTAGTTAGAAGTCTGACTTACTAGAATTCTAACCAGGGAAGATTTTGTATGTTTTTAATAATAGCTTAAGGAACTTCTTAGCACCCCATAAATTACTTAATGCAACAAACTCTTCCTGTGGACCAGCAAATGTTTTACAGAGAAGTTGAATGCTGCCTTAACATGGTTGTGGTCAGTCCATAGTTACCTACAGACCAAATAAAGTGAAACTTTAATCAAAATTTCAATTTCTGATTTGTTTTCTTGACCATCCTCCTCAAAATCCCTGAGGTTGGTTGTTATGCCTATACCTAGCTGATTCTTAGTTTTAATTTTATACAACTAGGTGGTAATTTTCACGCTTGACTTTCTATAGCAATTTTCACCCTGAAGGACCACAAAAAGATTTGCAAACAACAATCACTTTATTCACCATTGAAATATAGCTACTCCTGTCATACCTTTTCTGCCCATAGCATGTGTGGCATATTCTACTATTGCATATGCCACGCAATCAGAATTCATGACCATACATTGTATATACAAAGCATAATAAATAAGGCAAAGGGTCCTGTGGATGTTAAATGACTGCTATTAAAAATACCTTTTATAGCTGTTAAAAAAGTACTGTGGATCGATTAAGTGTGATTTTTCAAGTTCTCATTACTTCTCAGACAAAGCAAATCTAGTTTTCACTAGAACACTCAAAGACCATTCTCCTCAGCAATGGCTATTTCATTGCTTAATTTCAACTTTCCATAGGTGCTTCTTCACTAGACTTGTTAAAAATGATTGCAAGAATTCTGTTTATGGACTAGGAGAATGTATTTTTCATTTTCTTCATACTCAAAATGATTGAAATGCTTTTGCTCACACTTTCTGAAAAAACCTGACCTTTGGTCAATCTTGAAAATATAAGCCCACTGAGTGAAAAATTCTGAAATTATAAGCCATTCAAATGGGGTTAGACTGAAAACAGATTATGCAACCTTAACTATAGTGATCACACGTGCTTCACTAATGATTATTAACCATGTCACACAAGACTGTAATTGTGATTGCACAGGTTTCTTTTCACAAGGAGGTGGAAGAAATACAGAAGGTGTGATGCTAAAACTCAGCATTTTCTCCGACTCAGTTGTGTAAGGGAGTGCTGAAGTTCAGGAAAAAATCAAAAGTTTGGAACAATTTATTAACAAAATTTGGTCAAAATAGTAGAAAAGAAGTGGTATGTGCAAGCATTTCTCTTTACTTTGTCTGGTCCTTCTGCTGGAAGAATATGTTGTATAAGAATCTTCCTTCTAAAAATATTTAAAAACGTTTTCAGAACTCTGAAATAAAGTAATTAAAATGAAAGAAAAATAAATGCAAAGGGGATAGCATTAGCTACACCATGATTATATAATTCACCTGTTTGTGGACTTAGCTGCAAGCAAAGACCATTAGGCTATGTCTACACTGGGAAAAGTTAGTTTGAATTTGTTAATTCGAACTAATAAAATTGAAATTAGTTTGAACTAAATTTGAACTCATTAGTTTGAATTAGCAAAGTGGACTAATCTGACTTAACGTTAAGTCAGATTAGTCCACTTTATTAATTCAAACTAACTGCCCGTAATTTGAATTTATTAAATTCAAACTAAGGGTTAATCCTCGTCTACACCGTCCTTAGTTTGAACTAAGGATGGAACGAAGGGCTTAGTTTGAACTAACTGGCAGGTCTTACTAATTCACACTAAGCTTTTGTTAGTTTGAATTAAGGAATTCCTTAATTTGAACTAATGAAAGCCTAGTGTAGACAGGTACTAAGTTAGTTCGAATTATGCCTCCTTAATTTAAACTAACTTGCAAGTGTAGACATACCCTTAAAGTATTCATTTATCCACCTGCTATATATTTTGCAGTTAGCCAGCGCTTGCATAAGAACAGATGAGGCAACACAGTACAGCAGAAAGGCCTCTAGACTAGAAGTTAGGACTCAGTGGGCCCCTAACCTTCTTGGTCTCTAGACACTAACAACACAAATAATAATAGTCTCCATTAGCTCAAGTGATACAAACCTCTGTCTTTGGTACAGTATTCCCTGAATTAGATCCCTCCTAGCTAACATAATGTTTATATGTTTTATGGTCACAGTGTGTTATGAATTGTACCCCAGCTTAGATTTGAACTGCTGTGGATCTATCATGACAATTAAACTAAGAAGGTTGCGTGACACTGTAATGAATATGATGAGGAGCTATACTGATCACATTTGTACTATATGGCTGTGTTCACACAGCCCTCTTATTTCGAAACAACAGAGGTTGTTTCGAAATAAGATTTAGGCTGTTCACATGACGCACAGTTGTTTCGAAACAATGGGAACCGTTGTTTCGAAACAACGGCGTTGTTTCAAAACAAGTTAAACCCCATGTGGGGATGAAACAACGTTGTTTCAAAATGATTGTTTTGAAACAATGCCGTGCGAACATGCTGTTTCAAAACAACGGTGACTTGTTTCGAAATAACTGTTGCCTGAACCTGCTATTTCGCTTTGAGCTTTTTTCCTTAATTCGAATGAACAAACTGTTAATTCGAATTAAGTTATTTTGAAATAAGGTGTTATTTCGATACAAGTTGTTTCGAAACAACCGTGTCGAAATAACCCCCTGTGTGTGAACACAGCCTATGTGTATTCACAGTGCAGGGATGGAACATCCAAAGTCCTGCCTGTATATTTATTTACAGTAGGGGGTCACAAACACGTTGCCCATGGGCTGCAAGCAGCCTGCAGAGCTGCCTCCTGCGGCCCCTGATAACCCCCAGAATCCTGGGTCTCGCACCTTTTCAACCCTTGGGGTTTTCAAATGCTGAGCCTCTCCACTGACGGAGAGCTTGGCACTGGCAGTGCTCCCAGGGCAGGGCAGGCCAAGCAGCCTCACCCCCCTTCCCCGTCATCAGCCACTGAGGGGGAGAAGCCGACCTGCTGCCTGGGAGCTGCCCCAGTCACGTGCAGCAGCTGATCAAGCAGCTGAAGCTGGCTGAGACATCCAGAGAAGGCTCAGGGGGTGATGGGGCTTAAAGGAGGGTGTCCTGAGCGTGTGGGGATGGTTCATGGGGGGCTCCATTCTGGGGGAGTGCCACAAGACCCCACCACTAGCCACATCGCGGTCCCCAGGGCTTTCCCTGCTGCTGGTCCCGGAATAGGTGGGGAGCTTTTTCCCCCAGGAAGGTGGGGTAGAGTTTTTAATTCTGCCCGCCCCAGTGCTGCTAAATTCTGGCAGGCAAGGGTTGTTTTCTCCTCTGCCGGCCCCACTCAGCCAAATTCAAGCGGGCAGGTAGGTGAGGGATGTTTCCCCCTCTGCTGACCCCAGTGTGGCCAAATTCGAGCAGGTGGTGGGGAGGGGTTTCCCTTACCACCAGTCCCAGTGCTGCCCCCAGGGCCAGGCAGGGGGCTGCTTATTTATGGTCCTGTGGAGGACTCTAACCAACCTATTTGCAGCCCCGTCCTGGGATGTGGCTGCTCTCCTCCCCTCCTGGCTTGGGCATACATGCAGTCCCCTCTTTTTAAAAGAAAAAAACCAAAAATCTTCTAAAACAATTCTTTTTTTTTTAAAAAAACTAAAACCTTTATAAAAATTAATTTAAATTCAATTCAATTCAATTTTAATAAATCAAACTGCAATTAATTTATTTCAATTAACATCAATTTGAATTCAATAAATTAAATTTTAATTTAAATTAAATTAACCAGTGGCCCTTCAGGGTTTGAAAAAATATATTTTTTTGCCATCAAACCAAAAAAGATTGGGAACCACTGATTTATAATATAAAATTTTAAGTCTATTTGTTTACTCTTGTCTTTTTGATGATTTTGCCATCTTGAATGGAAGCAATTGTAAAAGTAAACTCATAGACTCTAAGGTCAGAAGGGACAAATATGATCATCTAGTCTGATCTCCTGCACAGTGCAAGCCACAAAACCTCACCGACCCACTCCTACAATGAACCTCAAACCCATAACTGACCTATTAAAGTCCTCAAATCATGATTTAAAGACTTTAATACAGAGAATCAACCAGCAAGTGAGCCATGTCCAATGCTGCAGAGGAAGGCAAAAAACCCCAGCGCCCAAGCCAATCTGCCCTGGGGGAAAATTCCTTCCCAACCCCAAATATGGTGATCAGTTAAATCCTGAGCATGAGGGCAAGTCCACAACAGCCAGTCAACATGTGTTTTGGCTTTGGAAAGACTGTCAAAATTACAACAGACTTCATGTTACAGTTTCAAAAAAGTTAATAAATTGACTTTTATTAGGATACTATATTACTCTTAATTTTTTACTGCACTTCTGCATCATTGTATGAAAAGGTTTCAGTGATGCGGCCCTCGGAGCCCATATTCTAGTCCTCATGTGGCCCTCGAGGTGATTTGATTTTGGGACCCCTGATTTACAGTGAGCATTTGCTGGTAATGGTGGGAAAATTGGAATGGATTATTTAGAAGCAGTCTTTTCTTTAGTTGCTCCAAAGTGAACATTTGGAGAGGATGATCCTAGGATAATACATACCCTAGATTCCTTTGCATCCATATTCCAGAATCATTTGACATCTCTGGATAATAATAAAATCAAAAGCTATCTGGGAAGGTACCATTATTGGGGCAGATCTTAACAAAGAAGTGGATCTTGCATTGACACCTGAACATGGTCAGGCTTGGACTCCACCCAGTGTCCTCTGGTAAGGTGGTCAGCAGCTGAAGTTCTCCTACTGGAAATATTCTTCCCCTGCACTGAAGTCTCTTCTTCAAACTGGTGTGGCCATGTTTTTCATTCAGGTGTGTGTGTACCCAGTGCACTGAAGCTGGAAATCTTTGCTTAACAGCAACTGTCACAGTGGCACTTGTGCTCTCTGACCCTCATAGCATCTCCCACAATTACATAAGGGCAGTGGTGCCTGGACCCCACTCAGTTCATTCTCACCTTCTGCCGCTTGAATTGTAGTGTTCATTATAATGTTCACCTCCCATTTGTTATCACAGTGTCTCTGAATTATTCTATAAATAGTTAAGTAGTACCTTAGTGTGTGTGTTTAGTGTCATGTGGTTTAACATTAGAATGTAGCCTTGTTTTAATGCCTTCTCTATGTTTCAAATGTTGTCCATCATGTGGGGTTGCTATTCCTGCTAATGACCTGTACACCTGATGTTCATTGCATCTTGAGGAAGGCACATTGGGTATGCCTACACTTACAATTTAGTTTGAATTAAGGAGGCTTAATTTGAACTAAATTAGTGCACGTCCATGCTAGCTTTAATTAGTTCAAACTAAGGAAAGCCTAGTTCAAAGTTATGAAGCCTCCCTTAAGTTCGAAATGATGGTTAATTTGAACTCATTAGTTCAAATTAACCCAATGTAGCTGTATTAATTCAAACTGTTAGTTTGAATTAACCATGGCTTGATTTTTCCTATGCAATAGCACCCCCTGCCTGATTCCAACTAGGAAGTCCTGTGCATGGACATGCTAGTTAGAATTAGGGTTTCTAGTGTGGCCATGTTAATTTGAATTAATTTAATTCAAACTAATCATTAGTTCAAATTAATTAGTTCAAATTCAGTTAATTCGAACTAAGCTTCTAAGTGTAGACATTAAGAAAAGGTGCTTTGTTTGCAAGTCCTTCAAGAAGAAAACACAGGTGGTGAGGAACTTCTATTTGAAACAGCACTTAATGGAGCAGATCAGGAGGCCATCAACTACTGCAGATCATCCAGTGCCCCAAAGAGCTCCCTTCAATCAACTCTGAAACCTTGATACAATTAGATGTGTCACCACAAAAGATTGTGGTGGTTCCACCTCTTTCTTCTGCCTCTGCAGCAGACAATGCTACAATGCTTGAGTCTTCTTCTTCCATGCCAGGAGATTTTAAATCATACCAAGACCTCTTGAGAAGAAAGATGTAATCACTGGGTATTCAAGTTGAATTTTTTCAGGAGAACACCCATATGACTGGATATGCTTCAATCCTTAGTTTTCAGTAGAGGCTTTCTCCCTATATATGAAGCAATATTGGAGCTTGCCAAATCTCTAAGGAATACCCCAGCCTCTATAACACCCAAGCTAAACATACTGATAAGGGATATTATAATCCAATTCAGGGTTTCAAGTGTTTTTTTTTCTCACATCCACTTCCTAAGTCCCTGGTTGTGGGGGAAACAGATGAAAGCATATGGCAGGAGAAGTCTAAAGAGGTAAGTTAGATGGGGAAGGAAATCCTGCTGATTGCAAATGTGCATTGCCAACCAGCAGGCATTGTTCTCTAACCGTGACTTTGTAAATTGGACCACCAGGTACACATTTACAGAAAAGGTACCAGAATCCTCCAAAGAAGAGTTTAAAGTATTACCGCAGTGAGCTGACTGGTGGGCAAAATGTCTTCATGGTTAGCTCTAAACATGGCAATTGTCTCACCCAGGCTTTTGGCATCAGCTGCAATGATAAGGAAAGCCTCATGGTTACAGAATGCTGGTCTAGCTCCTAAGGCTAACCAGACCATAGAGTGCTTCCTATCAATTTCAGTTTTCAGAGAAAACTGTTGAGAAAGTGCATTCTTTTAAGGATTCCCACACTAGTATACAATCTTTTGGGGGGTTACATCCTTGCCTCAATAGCTATGTCTACACTTAGATTGTTAAATTGAATTAACTTAAATCAAACTAATTAAATTGAACTAATAATCATTAAGTTAAGTTAAATTGAATTAACATGGCTCCACTAGAACCCCAAATCGAACTAGCATGTCCATGCACAGAACTTTCTAGTTTGATTTAGGAGAGGGGCAACATGGCCCCCAAGAAGGGCCATGCCACCACCCAATATTTAGAAAGAGGAAGGAACCCAGGGAGGAAGAAGGGCAAAAAGTGTTAATTCGAACTAATGGTTAGTTTGAATTAACATAGCTACATTGGGTTAAATCGAAATAATTAGTTTGATTTAAGCATTATTTTGAATTTAAGGGAGGTTTTATAATTTTGAAATGACCTTCCCTTCTTTCAAATTGAAGGAAGTCCTTATTTTGAACTAAGGAAAGCTAATGTAACCATGCAATACTTTAAATCTAATCAATCATCATTAATTCAATTTAAAATGTAAGTGTAGACATAGCCAAAGAGACATCATTTTGGGGATCACTAGCAACAAGAGCAATATCACCCCAGCACTAAATCCATCCTCTGTCCTATTCTATGAGGCAGCAAGACTTCCCTAGAAAAGGACGTGGATCACAAAGGAGAAGACTTTCTCTACCTAGTTATAGCCAATGAGCTTGTCCTCCTCTGCCTCTGGGCAGGCAGACCATTTCACTTTCATATCAAGAACAGCATACCAGCAATCAATGTTTCAGCTTGTCACCTCTATTCTGGGACAGGGTGCTCACTTCTACGAAGCTGGGAAGCTATAACAATGGACAGATGGGACCTCAGTGCTTTGGGATTGGGTTACACCACACAGTTTCTCTCTACATGTCTACAACAGCCCTTTCCCCGTATCCTTTCAATGACCACTCTTATGAGTCAGTGCTTTTCCAGCAGGTCAAGACTTTGTGTACTTTTGACAAGACAGAGGTGGTTATTCATCATCATTGAGGAAAAGGATTCTACTCCTAGTACTTCCTAATCCAAAGTCCAAGAGAAGGATGAGATCTATCCTTCATCCCTGAAGTCTCAAAAGGCATATCAGTTATGAGTTTCTGCATGGTTACTCTGGCTACAATTCTTCCTGCATTGAATCACATCTTGTTTGCTGCTCTTCATCTTCAGGATGCTTATTTCCATGTGGCAATTTTCCCAGGTCACAGGAAGTTCATGAGACTCCTTGTCGCTGGTCAGCACTCTAAAGTGTATGGTTTGCCCCTTCAGTGCCAGAACTAGGTATTTTGCCGCCCGGCACAAGCAGCATGAGACGTGCCCTCAAATTGAGCAATGAAACAGAGCCACTCAACTGAAATCACCCTCTAAAATACAGCTATCCTAGTTAAGGCCCTGCTCCCCTTTGGCTTGTCATCAGTGTGTTTACCATGTTCGTGATGATGGTAGTGGCCTGCCTTGGAAGGGAAGTCACATCCTCCCATACTCACCTGGCTGACTAGAGGGAGAGAGGCAGATCTGAGGCACTAGTTCCAAGTCAGGTCTAGTTCACATTGGACCTCTTCAGTTGACTGGGGCTGGTTTTGAACAAAGCAAAACTAACTCGGATCCAACTAAAAACATTAGTTCATTGGGGTCATGTTACATTATTAGTTTAAGGGGCTTTCACCAATATGAATGATTCAAGACAATTTGATGCCTATGTCTAGACCTCCAATTTCATCCTCTGAGCACAGTCCATGTATGTCTAAAGTTACTGGTCCATATGGCCACACCTACTTACGTGGTTCAGCAAGCTAGACTGTGTCTTCGTCCTCTTCATTCATGGTTGTTGAAGCCGGTCTATCATCTGTTTTTGAGCAGACTTGTCTGAGTGTCTCCTGAATTACTGGACTCTCAACAGTGCTGGGCAGACCAGAACAATGTGTATGAGAGTGTCCCCTTTCCTCATTCTACTCTGACTAAAATGGTAGTCACTGATGCCTCCACAATAGATTTGGGAGTGCATCTTGGGACATTAAAAGTTCAGACTGTGTGGTTGGAACATGAAGTATCTTGTCCCATCAATGTGGCACTTTAAGCCATTTCAAAACAGATGCCATGCTTTCCAGGACCAGATCAAGGAAGAGTAGTTCACATACTCTTGGACAACACCGCCATAATGTTCTATGCAAACAAGCAGGGAGAAGCCTATTCCAACCAGTTTTGTGAAGAAATAGTAGAGTTTTGGTACTTTTGTATCAACAAAGTGATCAGGCCCATAGCAGCACACTTAAAATCAGTCAGTTCCCAAAACCAATTGGCTGACCATCTCAAAAGGATTTTCTCAGACAACCATGAGTGGTCCCTAAAGAACAGTGTTGTGAAATCCATTTTCAGAGAATCGGTATCTTGTTGGTACAGTTAGTTGCAATAATGGACAACAAAAATTACCACAAATTATGTTAGCTGGAGCTCAGGACAGTGTCTTTAATCAATGCCTTCCATCTGAACTGGAGGGAGATCTTGAAGTATGCCAGAAGTTGGCAACCTTTGCCGGCCCCTGCGCCAGCCCTGCTCACCGCACCCACAGTGAGTGCCGGGGGCAGGGTCAAAAGGGGGTGGGGCCAGGCCTCCATGTCCTGGCCATAGCCAGCACCTGCCTCCACCACTGGATGGCCTCCAGGTCCTGGCCAGGGCCGACTCCTGCTTCCGCCAGCAGGTGGCCTCCGGTTCCATGGTTGGAGCTGGAAGCGGGTGGGCAAACACGTCCTGCTCCCTTCTAGCTCTGCCCAGCAGGGGATGGAGCCAGGAGTCCCATGCACTGGAGCTTCTTTGTCCCTGCTGGCCATGCTCCCCAGCAGGGAAGTGCAGCCAGCTGGGGCCTGGAACCACGGCACATGACTCTTGCCACCTGGCTGTGCAGCACTGAGGAAGTGGGGCCAGCGGGGGAGCCTGAGCGGCATGGCGTGCTGCTGTGGCTCAGCCCCCATGCTATTTTTGCTATGGGTGCCAGAGGTTGCCAACCCCTGATGTACGCCTTTCCCCATTCCTTTTTATCTCTCATCAAAGCTGATATTTATTGTGCTGGTTGGCTGAGAATGTTGGTTCTCTGACCTTCTCAGTCTGCTTGACTTCCATAATCTCTTTCTCTTCTTCCTGACCTGCTGTCCTAGCACCATGAGTGGATTGTTCATCCCCTGCTGAACAATCTATACTTCATGGTATGAATGGCATATGGCTAAGTGAGAAAAAAGGGCAAGGCTTGGAAGCATTCAGAGGATTGTATTAAGTGATAGAAAACCATCCACTAGGTCGTGGATCAGCAATGCAGGCTCAGTGAGCCACCTTTGGCTCCCTGAGCAACCCCTTCTGGCTCCATGGCAGTCTCTGCGAGGGAGCCAGGTGTGCTCCAGAGACTCCTGGGTTGCCCCCCCCACAACGGCATGAGCCAGACCCAGCCAGAGGGGGGCATGGGCAGTGTGCACTCCCTTTCTCCTCTGGCAGGGAGGAGGAGAGAGGCCCTGCTTACCAGCCAGCCCTCCTTCCCAGGAGTGGCTGGGGAGAGCTGCAGCTTTTGGAGGCAGGGCCCTGGACCGGCCCCTGTCTGGAGTTTGGGCCACTTCAACCCAACCATTCCAGGCCTGAATGGGCCCAATTCAGGGGCTGGGGGCAAAGTGGCCTCCATTGAGGCCCTGGAGTGGTTAGGTTGAAGCAGCCTAAACTCCATGGAGGGGCTATTCCAGGCCCTGCCTCTGCAAGCTGCAGCTCCATTGGCAGCTGCTCCTGGGAAGGTAGGTGGGGCAGCTCTGCTCCTCCCTGCCAGTGCAGGGAGAAAGGGAGTGAGTGTCTTCTGCCCAGGGTCCCCCACCAGTGCTAGGAGCCGCAACTGCTGGGCTGGCTCCCGGTCATGCAGTTGTGGGCGGGGTAAAGGAGGGATGGCTCTTCTCCGCCACCCGCTTGCTGACCCCTGCACTAGGTCTATTTATTTGTTCAAGTGGAAACAATTTTTGACTTGGTCAATATCTAAGGGAAAGCAACCCACATCAGCTCATGTTCAGGATGTTTTGGACTGTTTTAACTGAAGTTCGTGGATTTCTCTCTTAGCTCACTGAGGGTTCACCTTGTGGTGATGAGAAGTTCCATCCTCCATTCCAAGGGAAGTCAATTTTTTTGAACTTCATGGTAGTGAGATTTCTGTGAAGTATTTTCTGCCTGTTTTCACCTGTGAGAGAAATGGTTCAGTTGTAGAATCTTAATATTATGCTGGCTGTCCTCATGTGTCCTCCATTGGAGCTGAAAGCAACCAGCTTGTTGTCTCTTTTTTCCCAGAAGACAGCCTTTCTGGAGGCTACAATGTCTGCAAGAAGAGTCAGTGAATTACAAGCCTTAATTGGAGAACCACCAAATATTCAGGTTTTCAAAGACAAAGTGTTCTTAAAACCACATTCAAAGATTTTGTCCAAGCTGGTTTTGCACCTTCACCTTAACCAAATTATTTATTGTCCTGTATTCTTCCCTAAACTGCACTCAAATCCAGATGAGCACCTCATATCTACCATATGGAGTCACTGGTGATTGGGGTTCTGTTTGGAACGGACTAGAGCATTTTATTTATTGCCTCAACTTTGTCTTCTATATAGATTGGGTGAAAGATTAGAGGGTCTCCACGTAGGCAGTTTCTATGGCTTATGGAGTAGCTCAGGTTATGTCTCCACAGTCCGAGCAAAATCCATCACATTTATCAGGAATGTTTCAATATTGGACGTTTGCAAGGCTGCTTTATAGTCTTTCATACAGTCTCTTGCTTAACATTATGTGATTACCATGGCATCTAGGAGAGATGCAAACTTTGGGAGGGCAATTCTGCAGTTATTGTTCAATTAGACCTCAAGCCTCATGTTCTAAGAGTACTTACTGCTTATGATTCACCTAAGTGGAATACATGTCTGAAAGGACTCCCAGACGATGACTGTTACTTACCTTATTGTGCTTGTTTGTCAGAAGTGAGAATGCAGATGCAAATTCTACAGCCCACTTTCTGTCCCCTCTTCATTGAAATCTCGAGCTTTGGATTCCAGGGTCAAGGAATTGAAGGGCATCAGGATGGTGTCTTCATTATATAGTCATGGGAGTGGCTATGAAGGCCAGAGGGCACAAGCAAAGTTTTCTGTTTTCAGTTCGCTGGTTGCATGAGCACCTGAGTGGAATACATGTCTGCATCCATATTGCAAAGAACACCACAATATAGGAAGTAACTGTCTTTTCTTATCCTCTGGGAAGTCTTACTGAACCATCTCTGTAGAGGAAACAAGAGATTCTGAGAACAAGACCCTCCCCAGAGTGTGTATATATTCAAGGAGTTCCCATCTTTTGGTTACTGGATTCTGTTCATTTGCATGAAGCGCATTCTGCCTTTACGCAGAAATGTCACTTCCTTAGGAAACTTATCTGGGGCATCAACAGCAGGACTCAAATTCTGGGACCTGTGGGGCTAAATGCATGAGCCTTTACTTCCTGAGCTAAAAGACATGTCTTGGTGCTAAAGCTGGAGCAAACAAGGAGTCTGGTGACACTTTTAAAGGCTAACAAATTTATTTATTGCATGAATTTTTAAAATAAATTTGTTAGTCTTTAAAAGTGCCACTAGACTCCTTGTTTTGCTGAACTAGACTAACATGGCTACTCCTTTGAAAGCAGGAGCAGGCTCATCAAGCTGTAGCTGGCCCAGGCACCAATAGACATGGACAGAGTGTGTGTGATTCCAAGCAAACTGGGGTTACATATTCCTCCTGGGCATGGAAGCACATCTCTGAGCTTCAAAGGCTGTGTTCACACAGCACTCTTATTTCGAAACAACAGAGGTTGTTTCAAAATAAGAAGTACCCTGTTCATATGACGCACGGTTGTTTCGAAACAACGGCACCCGTTGTTTTGAAACAACGGCGTTGTTTTGAAACAACAGTGACTTGTTTCGAAATAACTGTTGCCTGAAACTGCTATTTCGCTTTGAGCTTTTTTCCTTAATTCAAATTAACAAACTGTTAATTCGAATTAAGTTATTTCAAAATAAGGCATTATTTCGATACAAGTTGTTTCGACACAACTTGTATCGAAATAATGCCTGTGTGTGAACATAGCCAAAGACTTCCTAGCTGAATTGTCTGAAATTACTGAATGGGTTTTAACAGACAGTCCAGGGTTCTTTTGGATCCTCACACAGACAGTTTTACCCTTACTGAGACTAGATCAGACTACTCCCCAAATGGCTTTTCTCCCTTAAGGGTTGACTGGGAAGGGCATCTCTCTCCCTATTGATCAGGCTAGCTCTTCTTACTGGTCTTTCCTTTGTCAATCATTTGACTCTGCCTCTTGGTCTGAGCAGGGATGCTTGCAGTCCTTCCCCAAACCAACAAGAGTTCCTGTTGTTTTACATAATGCACCTGCTCTCTCCTTTTTTTCAAAGGGGCAGCCATGTTGGTCTAGTTCAGTAAAACAGACAAGGCCTGTGGCACTTAAAAGACTAACAAATTTATTTATTGCATGAGCTTTCGTGGGAAAAAATTGCATCTGACGAGATGGGATTTTCTACCATGAAAGCTCGCACAATAAATAAGTTTGTTAGTCTTTAAGTGCCACAGAACTCCTTGTTTGTTTCTTTCCTTCCTGACTGCCTCACAGACTCTGAGCCTGCCCTTGGTTCCCTCTTCCTACCAGGGACAGTGAGCCTATCCCTGAACTACCAGCACACAGAGCCCCAGGAACCTATGTAAGTGCCTTTGGGGCTCCATAAAAAAGACTTCAGATTTTGGTTTTATATTAAAAACAGAGAAACATTCATAAAATACTACTTTTTAAAAACATCAGGTTAAAATTTTCTACCAGTTGTGCTAATAACTTAAAAGATTCCTTTAACGACATTTTTTATGATGCAAATGACAGTAGGCCATTTATAGTTCATGCACCATGGCTCAAGAAATGAGAAGTATGTCTCCGACAGGCACAAAAATAGAGCATAAATTATTAAAATAATCATTTATACATCAAGTAATGTTCATGCTTGTCGCTTGCAGACCATCTGACACAGACACCAATCACCAGCATTGCTCATTTCCTGTTATGAAGATTGGATTTACATTTGTCTGGTCTTGTTTTCCATGACTTCAAAATAATAGTCAGTACCACAATAAGAGGCAGAGTTGTGATCCTTTAAGAAGAGGTTGACAAATTAGGAGGAAGGGTTCAGAAAAGATCTATAAGAATGATTAAATCTTTATAGTTTGGATTGAAAGGATAATGTTCGTAAACATTGATGTCTCCATACAGGTGAAAACCATTGAAAACTTACTAGAGTTCGACTTAAGACTATTTACTTGGTCTTTTCTGACATATGATGCTGACAGTTTGTATTTAGTAATCATAAAGTTTTAGCTTTTGAATCTGAATGTCATTAAACAATTTTGTATGACTCCTCTGTTCCTTGACACACAGCTGTAACTTCCCACAACTTTGATTTTAAAAATACTTAAAACACATAATTTGGCACAAATATGAACATTTAAATTGATAAGAAAAAGTTAAGTAAATATTGTATTATTTGTCAGAATTATAACAACAATAAAAATCGAATTCCGCCAAGCATATTTATGATAATTAAGGAGCTCATTCTATTTAATTTAATAAAGACAAGGTTGTGTGTTGGCTTGATTACAGCCTAGATGTACCTCCACAGGGAACAAATATTTAATAATGGGCTTTTCAGTCTGGCAGAGAAAGACATAACACAACCCAATGTCTGGAAGTTGACACTAGACAAAATCAGATTGGAAATAAGTCATATTTTTAACAATGAGGTTTATCAACCATTGGAACAATTTACCAAGGTTGGATTCTCCAGTACTAGAATACTTTAAATAAAAGTTGGCTCATTTAAAAAAAAAAAAAAGGTATTCTCTATGGCTTGTGTTAAACAGGAGGTCAGACTAGATGATCTGAATGGTTTCTTTTGACCTTGGATTCTGTTAATTGTTTGCCTCAATGCACTTAAAGTTGCAGTTGACCAGAATGGAAGGAGGTGATCAAAGGGAAGAAATTCATCATAACTGAGGGTGCTGTTAGGACCCTGGTCTCAAACTTTGGCCCACTAGGTTCTTGGGAGGTAGCCTTAGTCAGCTCATCAGATTCCTAAGGAATTCACAGACTGGGGTGGGCTGGTTTCCAGGGTTCTGTGACCTGCTTCCTGAGTGATCACATTGTCTTGACCCTGATTGGCTGGTGACTTCCTGCTTGCTCTCTGGCCGTGTTTGAGCGACAACCCATTCCTTGCTAGTGTTTCTCACACCCTGCTTGGCCCTGCCTTGCCATCACACCCAATTTTGCCTTGCTGCCTCGCCAGACCCCATCAGCTACCTTGTTGTACCTTCTCCTTGCATTGACTTTCCTGGCTATTGAATATGAATTCTGACCACTGATATGGACTTCCCTTTGACTCACCTGACACCTGGGCATTACTCAGGCCACTTTTGATCTCTTCGTGGTTTCACCCCTTCCCTGAAGAAAGGGGGCATGGAACCTGCAAGTGCAGCATCTCTGGGTCCTTTTGGAACATCAAATGCCCAGCAGCAGATCACCCTCTTATACAGAGAAAACCAGGTCTTATGGATCATGCTGTATCAGCTCCAGACAGAAGCCTGAATCCTTTATAAATGGTTTATAGGACTACCAATAGGAATGTGTTCCACTGCCTCACAGCCCACATCTCCCTTGATAACATGGTGTCTTTACTGGAATGTTATGATGTACCTGCAGTAAGTTTCTTGGTTTTGTAAGTCAGCTCTTGTTTATGTTGTGGCCCCACAGTTATGCAATGGACCAGTTCAACGCAGGTTTGGACAATTCAGTAAATTGGGTCTCAGGGGACAAGTAATCTAGTCCAGGGGTGGCCAAATTTACAGAACCCAAGAGCCACACAAGTTGATTATTAAACATTTGATAGCCGCACTGAGGCGTATAGCCATATACTTTTACCTACTCCAAAATTACCAAGTTTAAAATTCATTACATGCTTTAATTTTATCATAAAAAGAGGGCAAATATTGATTCTACTAATGTCAGATTCTAAAAATTACTTAAGGTTACCATGAAAATTAGCCCATACAGTTAAAACTTAACTGCTGCTCGATGTAGAAGACTGCAGGCTAGTGGCAAGGTTTTTAAAATCCTGACCATGCCGCGCTTCTCCCCGCCATCCCCCACCACACCGCATTTCTCCCCGCCATCGCCGACCCCCTCCTAAACTCCTGGGCTGGGGCTGCTTTACTAAATTGATTTGCTGACATTCTTCCAGGAGCCACACTTTTTCATTCAAGAGCCGCATGTGGCTCCAAAGCCGCAGTTTGGCCATGCCTGATCTAGTCAGTATGCATCCAGGGGAAGAATTGAAGACAACTTTTTGAATATGATATGCCCTCTTCGAATACTGGATGATACCTCATAGCTTTATCAACATACCTGCCACTTTTCAGGATCTAATCAGTGATGTTTTGCAGAACATATTGGTTCACTATGTAATAACCTTACCCTAAAATGACACTCTAATTTACTCTGAGGATCAGTCCTTACAAACAATATGTGTGCAATGTATTGGGACAGTTCTGGCAACAATGTCTCTATCCAAAATTGGAAAAATGTATCTTCAAATAACCTACTGTAGCATTCTTAGTCACATACAGTGTCCCAAAGGAGTCCACATGGATTTCTGTGAGGTAAAAGCAATCTACTACTAGGTGACACCGCAAAGCATTAGAGAAATCCAACATTCCATCAGGTCTGAAAGCCTTTATAGGCACTTTTTATACAGGGTTACTCTTGAATTCTGTCTCTGATAACCACCTTACTTCTTAAACCCATCAAATTCACATGAACTTAAGAAGCCCAACATATTTTTGAGCACCTGAAGAAGGCGTTCATCACTGCACCCATGCTTGTCCACCCCAACCAAAGTCAGCCATTCATCCTGGAAACTAATGCTTCAAATGTTGCTTGTCAGAGTGGTGATGTTCTAAAGACATAGTCATGATCAAAGGCTCTCTTCCTGTTCATATTTCCCTCAAAATCTCTTCCTTGCTGAACATAGTTATGAAATTCAGGGTGAGAAACTGCTTGCTATCAAGATATCTTTCAATACCTGGGGGCACTACCTGGAAGAGGCAAGATGCCTTAGACAGGTATATATTGATCACAAAAATCTGAAGTATCCATGCCTTATATAAGTAAGCCATTGTCTGATAGTTGTTTCTTGCACTCTGCCTTGCTGCCTCCCCTGATCCTGCCTGCTGCCTCATTGTACCTTCACGCTGGGTTCAGTCTCTTGCCTATCAGATCTCTTGGGTGAACTCTAACCACTGATCTGGGGAGCACTTTGACCCACCTGACCCCTTGCATAACCATTGTTTCTCCATAAGTTAGGCTTATGTGCCACACTGGCCATGAAGCCCTGCCACAAGTGAAAGATTAAAGTGGTGGATTAAGTCTTGCTGGGGTTCTCTGGACTCTTGTTCTAGAAGACATTAAAAAAACCTGCCAATTTATTAACATAAAAAAATCATGATTTCTGAAATCTGGTGGTTGGCAACACAGCTACTGTAAAAATTCAGACAACTTTTCATCTCGGGGTTATGTGTGGCATCAGAAAATAAATCTTTATTTAAACTAAGATATTTTCCTGGGTTATTAAAAATCCCGTAAGCCTGCAATTAGAAATTTAAATTTAAGTTCACCTAGCTTTGCCAATGTGTTTAATTTAATACCAGAGTAGAACAGAGCTTTTTTCCTCCTTTTTTTATATATTAGTTGCTTCTAAAAGCTCTTATAGATGATCTTCATACACACAAAATACTTTGCAGCTTCTTGAAAACAAAATCAAGTCTCTGCTGAAACAGGCTATAGTCTTTCTGCTTTTGATATCTCTGGAGGCTTCCTGTGTTCTTCTATCTTTTCTAAAATTACCTAAATCCCTTCCTCCTTACCATATTGTTACATACAACAGATCAGGAGATTAGTTAAAAAATAATTACATTTTGTAACAGAGATCAAGTCAAATGATCTGAACTTCAGTGTGTGGGCTCATTTATGCCCCTTCTGAGACCAAAAGCAAAAATGTCCATTGACTTCAGTAGCTTGAGGCTTATTCGTAGATTTCAAGACCAGAAGGGATCATTGTGATCTTGTCTGACCTCCAGAAAACACAGGCTATAGAACTTCCCCAAAGTAATTCCCAGACCACATCTTTTTGAGAAACACTCATTCTTGATTTTTAATGTTATCATTGATGGAGAATCCACTGTGACCCTCAAAAAACTGTTCCAATTGTTTATCACCTTTACACATATAAATCTACACCTTATTTCCAGCTTGAATTTTTCTAGTCACAACTTGCAGCCATTTGATCATGTAGACCTTCCTCTGCTACACTGAAGAGTCCATTATTAAATATTTGCCCCCCCCCGCCATGTAGGTACTTACAGACTATCATCAAATCACCCTTTAACCTTTTCTTTATGACACTAAATCAGGGGTGTCTGACTCATTCAATGTGGCAGGCCACACTGGAGGGCAGGACAGCCGTTGCAGGCCGTATGTCTGCATGGGCTCCCCAGCCCTTTCCGCGGCCCTGTTCAGAGCAGCATGGGCTCCCCTTTCCCCTCCCTACCTTGCAACCTCTGTAACATCTTCCCTTTTCTCTGCCCTGTGGGCTCCCCTTTGCCGCACTGGCTCCCTGACCCCACTTCTCCTATTGTGCAGGTCCCAGACCTCCCTTCCCCTGCTTGGCCATTCCTGGACCCCCTTCTCTTTCCCTTTCCACTTCCCCTACTGTTCTGGTAGCAGACAAACAGTTTCAGTCACAGCCACAGGCAGGCTGGGCTCCTGCCTCCCCCCCAACCCACTCACTGTCAATCATTCAGCATGGTGGCCTTTGGTTGACTCAGCCCTGACTGGCCTTTGATTGGCTCCTTCCCACGTGGGCCCCAGGCACTTTTTCCTTTTCTTATTTGTGATTCGTGCAACGTGCAGTCAATCAGATTAGCATGCCAACTGACTGACAGGGAATAGGTGGTATGGAGGGCGGTGTGGTGGCTCTCTGGGAGCTGACCTAGCCTGCTGTGACTGAACCTCTGATTGGTTGGCAGATCATAGCAGAGCTGAGCCGGGGTTAGCTGGAGTGCTCCTTTTGTTCCCCTGTGCTCTGACTCACTCACATGATCCGAGTGACAAGCAGGCTTAGCTCTGCTCTGCCGGCGGCAGCCTGTCTTGTTGTTCGCTGCTGCTGCAGCATGCTCCCAGGTACAGCTCAAGCAACAGCTCTGCAGGCCAGGTCAGTGCACTTGATAAGCTGGCTCTGACCCATGGGCCATGAGTTTGACACTCCTGCACTACATAGATTGAATTGTTTCAGCCTATCATTCAAAGACAGGTTTTACGATCCTTTAATCATTCCTGCAGCTCTTCTTGGAACCACATAGAATTTATCAGCATCTGTCTTGAATCTGGACCGGTGGTGTAAAGATGGGGGGAGGCAGATGGGGCAAGCCCTTGGGTCACTGGCTGCAGGGGGTGCGGGGATGGGGAGGAACCTGCAAGGTGTGGAGTGGTGTGGGGCACCTGAGGGAATATAAATGTGTCCTTGGCCCCTGTGCACTGGCAGGCTCTGGACATCCTCGCTATGCCAATGATCTGGATGCAATATTCCAGCAGTAGTCATACCAGTGTCAACTACAGAGGTAAAATAACCTCTTTGCTCCTTCTGGCGACTCCCTTGTTTATGCCTCCCAGGACTGCATTAGCTCTTTTGGCCACAACGTGGCACTGGGAACTTTTGTTTAGCTGATTAACCACCACAACTCCAAAATGTTTTTCAGAGGCACTGCTTCCCAGGATAGAGTCCCTCAACCTGTACATATGGCCTGCATTCTTTGTTCCTAGAGGAATACGTTTACATTTAGCCATATTAAAACACATGTTATTAGCTTGCCCCCAGCTTCAGACGTGATCTAGAGCACTCTGTACTGGTGACATGTACTCCTCATTCTTTACCGTTCCCCCGATTTCTGTGTCATCTGCAAACTTTATCAATGAAAATTTTATGTTTTCTCTCAGGTCATTGATAAAAATGTTACAGGTTGGATGAAGAACCTCTCCCTGTGGGGCCACGCTGGAAATACACCAATTCTGTGATGAATTCCCTGCTTACAATTACTTTTTGAGACTTATTTGTTAGTCTGCTTTTAATGTGTGCCATATTAATTTGATATTCTAGATTTTAAGAAAAATTACATGCAATACTACATCAAAAACCTTTTAGAAGTCTATTACAATACAGCTACCTTTATCAGTCAAAATTATAGTCTCATCAAAAAAGATTTCAAGTTAGTTTGATTTAGTTTCCATAAACATATGTTGATTGTCATTAATTATTTATTGTCATTAAATCTTTTATTAATATAATCCTATGTCAACAACTCCATTATCTTAGCCAGAATTCAACATTATCAGATGCTTGAAGACAGAGTAGGATTTTTTCCCATGAAAGCTCATGCGATAAATAAACGTGTTTGTCGTTACATGCCACAGGACTCCTTGCTTGTTTTGCTGAACTAGACTAACATGGCTCCCCCTTTGGAACTTGTGATAAATAAATTTGTTAGCCTTTAAGTGCCACAGGACATCTTGTTTTGTTTTTTGTAGAACTAAACTAAGATGGCTGCCCCTTTGAACTTAACAATCCAGTGAGCTCCTCAGTCAGCTCTTCTAAAATTCTTGGGTGCAAGTTTTCCAGTCCTGCTGATTTAAAAACATCTAACTTTAGTAGCTGCAATTGAACATTCTCCAGAGATATTAGTGGAACTGGAAGAGTATTATATGATATGACATTAGGCTAATGTAATGTCAACCAAAAGAGCTAAAGAATGATGAATCAGACTCGGACAAATCACATAATTGGCTTTAAAAAAAGCTGTAAATAAGATGTTCTTTTTCTAAGCTTTCTGGTTCCTGAGTCTCCACAAACATGTGGGCTAGAAACGTACATTTTAAAAAAATGAATGAAGTTGACCTTTATGGCACCAGGAGTTGGGTCTTTAGGTTAAAAAAAACCCCACTAGGTATCAAGAAATATGGTAAAATTATATGTGTGAGTTGGCACCACTAAGCATGATGGCGAGGAATAATTCTAAATCATCCTAGTTCTAGAGAACCACCACCGTTCTAAAAATGTATACGGGGTAACAAGAATTTCATCATCAAGCCATACTCACAATAGCTGGCAATAAGTACTGAGGTGGCATGAAACTGTTGCCTAAATTCTACAAGTGGACAGTGCTGGTAAAGCGGGCATCACTGCCCAGGGAGTGGGTCTGGCCAGAGTCGCTGTCAATGTGCTGAAATTACAGCCATTCAACAACATCCATTGTAGTGAATCCTAAGTATTGTCTGTACTGCCACCTGCGGTCAATGGGAGATATGCAAGAGACATAAAACAGCTTGCATATCTTCCATCAACTTATGTTGCCATACCGTGGAATCTCCATAGTGGGGAGGTGGTTTAATTGCACTGACCAGTGAGCACTTCCAGGCTAGATTTGAGCTGGTTGTGTAGATCCACTCAACTGATCCTGCTACATCACTCTCCAGGTCACTGGCAATGTAGACACATTCTTTGCTGGCTCTAGGGCAGGGGTTTCAAACACATGGCCTGTGGGCTGCATGCAGCCTATAAGGCTATTTCCTGCAGCCCACAATAAGACTATTGTTACTGATATTTGCAATGCTGTTCTATGAAAAGGTTTCAGTGGTGCAGCCCTCAGGCTAATGTACTAGTCCTCATGCAGCCCTTGTGGTGATTTGAGTTTGAGACCCCTGCTCTAGAGGTGTGTAAAAAACAAAACCCCACAAGTTGTTGCTTCCTCCAAGAGGGGATCTCAAAGTGATGCAACTGGAATGCCACCCTAGAGTGAATTTTTCCAGAGAGCAAGTGATTAACTGTAGAAGGCAGGAGTAGTTCTAACATCCCTGCACTACCTTTTCCCTTTCAGTTGTCCCCGTACACATCTAAAAATCTAACTATTTATAGTGTGCTTATTACGGTAGTAGCAGAGTGCCCTACAAAATTATCTTTGCCATAATATAAAGGCATGATCCAGTTTCTTTCCTCTTCCTCCTCAGGCAGCTGAAGAAACTTTTATTCTTTTCTTTCTCCCCTTCCATTTCCTGTCTTCTTATCCTTCATTGTGGTTTTTATGGTGGCTATAGAAAAGCTAAGTTAAAGAAACACATTTCATTTGTTGCTTTGAGATTGGTAAGGTCCCATATTCATTTGAAATTAATTGAATAGTATTTGATCAGGTGCTGGGAAATTTCCAACTTCTGCTCTCAGGGGCTTCACTTCAAGGCTGGGAATTTCACAGTACTTCCTACATAATACATAATACTTCATATACATTTGTAACCCTTCTGCCAGTTGGAGTTGGCAGCAACAAGGACCAGGCTCAATAACTGGAGATGTGTTTCCAAAAACACAACGCCTGGCTCAAAATCCAACCTAGTAACTTGGGACAGTTATGCACCACCCCTTGGGCTCCTCTAAGGGTATGTCTCCACTGATGGCGGCAAAATTGCCGCCATCAGCCCAGTATTCTGGGAGCGCTTAGCAGTGAGTCTGAACTCGCTGTTGTGATCCCAGAAGTCAGCTCTGTAAGTCTTTGGGGGCCAGGAGGTGTACAGGAAAGCCAATTGCAAGGCATTTGCAGTCAGGTTTCCCGAGTGTATCCCAGCAGCTAAGAAAGTTGCTTGCATTTACACAAGGCATTTTACATGCCTTGTGTAAATGCCAGTCAACTGCCACCAAAAATCAGCCCGAATGTAGACTAGGGCCAAGGCAGTTTTCTTGCAAGCACAGAATCTGAATTCAGAGAAGAAACTTTTAAGACAAAGAGGGAAAGTAACCTGGCATTAACTTGTGAAAACACTAACAAGCTGCATTCATAATCATGAACACATAAGCAAAGCACTTCCCAGAATTTGTTGGGCAGTGTCCTTTTGCCTCAGCTTCTTAAGTCCAACAACTAAAGGGTCCTTTCCTTCTCTATTCTTCACGCACAGTTCCTGTCCTTGGTTAGTGAAAAACCAGAGTTCTGAGATGCTCATCTTCCACACTGGTCGGAGGGAGGCACCTTGCTCACTCTGCTGTTTGGGTTCTTGCTCTGGCATCAGCCACCTTGCCAGTAAGTCGTCGTTCCACGCATGCACGCACGCACGCACGCACATGCATGCACACGCGGTCCACTGGCTGCTTCACTCCACTACCCAAACCCTCACTGCTCAGCTCTGCACCTTCTGGATTATCTTGAGGTCCAACCATTCAACACAGCTTTCCATGATTTCAGCTGTTAGTGGGGGAGCCTCATTGCCAGTGCAGATTGAGCAGTCTATTACACCAGAGACACGGTCCCAAAGCAGATCTAGTGCTTAGACCTGTTTATCAGCAATTTCAGTTCTAACTGGTCTGCAACAAATACTCAGTTGAGCCTTAATCTTCTGTGTCTCTATTCAGTGCAGATAAGAAGGGTCAAATATTGTCTAGGACCTTCAGACAGGACCTATGACACCTCCTACAAGTCCTTATCCCCATCCTCTCTCGACTCCATTGGGCTTTGGCATCCACCTCCCCTGCCTCTCAAGCACAGTTTAGTTGAGACTGAGTAAGTTCTTTAATCCAAGCATGCCAGGCAGAATACTATCACCTCGATTCACACAACCATGATAACAACCTAGGGTTTAACTGATTGCCATATTTGGGGTCAGGAAAGAATTTTCCCCCACGACAGATTGGCAAACGCTGTGGGGGGTTTTCACCTTTCTCTCTAGCATGGGGCATAGCTCATTTGCTAGTGGATTCTTTGTACCTTAAAGTTTTTACACCATGATTTGAGAACTTTAATGACTCAATAATAGGTTAGAAGTTTATTATAGGTGTAGGTGGGTGAAGTTCTGTGTCCCCATTGTGGAGGAGGCCAGACTAGAGGATCACATTGGTCCCTTCTGACCTTACAATCTATGGCTATGTCTACACTGGCAAGTTACTGCAAATTAAGGAGGCTTAATTCAAGCTATCTTTTTACCTGTCTACATCAGGCTGTCCTCAGCTCACACTAAGGAAGTCAAATCAAATCATAGGGCTGAAAGGGACCTCATGAGATCATTGAGTCCAACCCCTTGGGAATTGAACCCAGGACTTTCTGCATGTTAAGCAGAGGTGTTAGCCACTACACTCCTTAGTTTGAATTAAGGAATGCTTAGCTTGAACCAGTAACTACCACTGATTGGTTCAAACTAAGTACTTAGTTTGATCATTAGTTCAAACTAAGTACAGTGGAGACCAGGACTATCCCTTAGTTCAAACTTAATAAGGTCAAACTAAGGGCAGTTGGTTTGAATTAATGAAGTGGACTAGTTTGAACTAACATTAGTTCGAACTAGTCTACATCATTAATTCAAACTAATAAGTTCAAGGTTAGTTCAAACTAACCTTGAACTTATTCGTTCGAACTCACAAGTTCAAACTAACTTTTCCTAATGTAGACATAGCCTTAAGCATTTAACCTATTAGTAACCACCACCACCCCAATAACAAAGTGACTTGTGATCCAAGACCAGACAAAAGAGATCATTGGGTAAAGCAACCCATCATATTGAGCATCTAGGCAGAATGGATTCGTCCCTGCAAACAAGGTCAACTCCTACAGTCCTCTTCCGTAGCTCGTCAGGGGAGAGCTTATTCAGACCGTGCTTGCGCAGTATTATTCCACATCAGCTGTCTTCTCTGAAGGAATATATTTTCTCCCTTTCCTTATCCCATTCCTTTTCTCTCTCTTTGCCACATCATAAAACTCCATAAAGCTTTTGAAGACACACTTTGTATGAAAGATATATTAAAGTTATTCCATACATAAGTTCTTTTCATTTTTTTCCATTTGAGAGCAGCTAACTCTTAAGGATGGCTAGCAAATACTACCGCTACTACTGCTACCTAGCAGCATTTTTCATCTGTATCGCTGAAAGTGCTCTGTTTAAAAATTCAGTGTCATTAGCCCTGATTTTTTTTTCCTTTTGAAAGTTTATCTGTTATGTACCTTAATTACCTTTATGACCCAAACTTGCAGTCTTCTCAGAAAACAATAGTAACTTTGTTTGACAAGACCTGTTTTCCATAAAACCGTGTTGATTGGCATCAATTATGCAACTGTCCTTTATTTATTTGCCGACTGCATCCTGTATCAGCTGTTCCATAGTTTTTGATTGACGTCAGCTAGCCAGTTATGGTTATGTTGGTCAATCTTCTCTTTTAAAATATTAGCACAATATTAGCTGCTTTTCAGCCCCCTGGAGCTTTCTCTGTATTCCAAGATTTGTTACAAGTCAACATTAATGATTCAGAGTGTCCCTTGGGCAATTCTTTGAAAACTCTTTGGTGCAAGTTATCCAATCTTGCAGATTTAAAAATGTTTGACTCCTGACTCCTATACCAGACTCAATCACTGATTGTCTTTCTATATTAATCACTGAACCTGCTCTATGATTCAGCTTCTCCACCTAGAAAATACAAGTGCAATGCTTATTATAATTAAGGTGGGCAATTCAAATTTATTTTGAATAGTTTATCCCAGAAAAGCAGACATCTATCTAGAAGTTGGGCTTAATGAGCTGTTCTTTTTCAATAGCTAAGTTCCAAAGGAGTAGCCGTGTTAGTCTAGTTCAGCAGAACAAGCAAGGAGTCCTGTGGCACTTAAAGACTAACAAATTTATTTATCACATGAGCTTTCGTGGGAGAAAATCCTACTTCTTCAAAGTGTCTGATGAACTGGGATTTTCTCCCACGAAAGCTCATGCAATAAATAAATCTGTTAGTTTTTAAGTACCACAGGACTCCTTGTTTGTTTTTCAATAGCTGTTTCTTTAGTTGTTCAACCTTCTTTTCTTTCATTTTCTTGTGGAAAATAAATTTTAAAAATAGATTAAGTATCTTAGCTCCTATGAGTCATCATTTGTTTCATCTGTTTCTTCATCTCTTAATGGACTTAAACTCTTTCCCGCACTATTTCTTCCCTGTGGTATATTTATAAAATCCCTTCTTATTCCCCATTGGCCTGTAAGCGGCATTAATTCATGCTGTGTTCTTTGCTGTCCTTGTCTTTTCCCTTCAAATCTTAGCTAACTGTTGTTTGGTTGCCCTCATTCCAACCTCTTCATTTACTATACAGCTATTTTTGTAAACCTCGGATCTCTGAGCAGTCCCCCATGGCACACATGGGCTGCTGCTTGTTTTCTGGAAATGACTCTCTCAGAGAAATTTTAGCTTTTTGTGCTAAAATTAGAGTGGAATTGATTACATCCATCCAAAAAAAAATCTCTGGGGAGAGAAAAGCACTGTAAGGATCCCTTCACCTTTCATGAAGATTTCCTTGGTTAGTTGGGGGAGGGTCACTGCCCCTTAGGAAGGACAGCATTTCCCTTCCAACCCTCCTCAAAACATGTAAACCCATAGGAATTTGCTGAAAGCCAGGCCATCTGTAGAGAGGCTACAAGATCTCTGCCCCACTCCTAGTCCCACATGTTCAGCCTTGAAAGGGCAGTGTGACAACATGAGTACTGCTTCAGACAGCTCTAACTTTTTTTTGGCTTTTCCAGAGGGATTTGAAAGGTGATGAGATGAATCCCTGTCATCTCCTTGCCCCTCCATCAGCTGGGTGTCCAGCCTTCTTCTCATAAATTTTCATACTTATATTCATTGCATCTTACTCACTAGAACCTAAAATTCTGATGTCCTAATTCATTTTTTGAACTACTCTTATTCAGAAAAATTCAAATGGATGCAGTTGGAGTTTCTGTGTAAGCAATGAGTGAGCACGGAGCAAGGACTTAAGGATTTGGCCCTACATTTCTTAATTTCCCAATGTTTTCTTCTCTTACTCATGTACAGATGAACATGGAGATTCCCCTCTTCTTAATTGATATATCTCATAGGAACTTGTTCTAAATTTCCCTCTTGTTCTCATATTATCTATCAGTTTCCATCTCTTTGCAAGGAGCAGATTTAGGATGGTCTCTTCTCTGCTGGAGTCAATAACTTCTGGATCATACAATGGAGTTCTATATAATTCAGAAATAATCCAAAGGGGTAGCTGTGTCAGTCTAGTTCAGCAAAACAGAGCCCTGTGGCACTTTTAAAGACTAACAAATTTAGATACTGATAAACAAGATTCCTTCTTTATCATTCAGAAATGTATCTGGTGTCTATTTGGCTGAATGAACATTTTACCCACCAGATATCAGCATAGGTAAAGCCTGCCCTCCTCCCCTAAATTGGTATCTTCTGTGTATTTGGGGGTAAGGGGGTGTCAGGAATATCTTGTTCACATTCTCTTTGTCTTGATAATATGGAATACATATCTCTTAATTGTTTTCATGTCTCATATCCTCACCTAAAATTTTTAATCAATGCTCTTTTCATTGCTGAATTGTAGCTGGCTGGCATTAGCCTCCCTTCCTTCCCCCAGCCTAAATAGCCCATACGTCTCTGTACAGACATTTTCTACCTTATGCTATGATATTAGAAGGAGAAGTCAGATTATTTGTGTTGAGCAACTGCTTGCACTTTCCATCAAGTTTATATATGTGTCATAGAAGCAACATCATCCATCATGAGTTCTTTACACCTGTAGATGTCACCAACTCAAGATCATCCATGGCGTTTTGTTAACATATCTACATAGCACCCAAGTGAGATCATCTGTTGCATGTTGTTTCCACATATGTGAATCTCCTTCATGGAAATGGGAATGTAGCCATTAATTGGAATAGTTATTCTGCAAATTGGAATAGCGGGTTTAATTGTAGCCTCAGACCTTCTCACCAAATCATCATTGACAAATATTTTCCTGAACTCCCCAAAGCCATAGCTCAGCTACACAAATAAATATTGTAGCAGATCCTGACAGGAAGAAGTTCAGCCCAATCTTTTCCAGATGGCAGTGATGGATGGCTGTGTGCATATATTTATTTAGTTTCCCAGTCACTGATGTCCTGCTTTCAGTGATCATCGCATGTTTAGCTTTGGCTTGGAGACAGACAGAGTAGCCTTTACAATACTAGATGGATAATCTGGCAGGTTTACTTCATAGCTTGGGTACCTTAACTGCAGAAGAGGAGCTGCATTTTACTTTACAATCATTTAACTATTTTGCTGCCACCATCTTTTCTGGAAGCTTTAGACTTCTCTCAAATTTGTGATGAGTTCATGGAGCAGGGCTTGAGAACTCTACACAAAATGCATGTTGGCTGATCATTTGTAACATGCTATCTGCTGGGGTGATCAGGAGAGGAGTACAGAATAAGGACTTAAACTAAACAGAAGAGAAAAACCATCCCATGTAGTAAAACATGGTTATATGGCACCATAATGTGCTTTGTGCTTTACACACAATATAAGACAAAGTCCCTGGCCCAAAGATGTGGACAAATTTTCAAAATTACTTAGGTGCCTAAAGATGAAGATAGATGTCTAGTAGACTATTAATAAGCTCCAACAAGTTAAGAGCTAGGAACTTAGATACTTTTGAAAAGCCCTCTAGGCACCTAATTTCATAATTAAGAGCCTAAACACCTGTAAAAATGTGGCTTTTATGATCGAAAGTAAAACATGATGTGGGAAATGACTGTATAGTGATATGCAGCGTCTTCCCTCGCAACCACTGCTTTAATATGGCTCAGCTCAGTAATGAATAAAAGCCAGTCCCATCTGATAGATGTTTAGTTGTCTGTATCAAATAACTTGGTGGCTTCTCTCCAGGTGTCCACATTGCAATGGTGAGTAGGAATGTGTAAATGAGGCAGGTTTGCTTGCTTGCTGCAGGGTCCTTAGATTTCTTAGTTTAGCATAGCATATAAGCAATTTAGGGGAGGAATTGTGTTCTTCATGAATCTGGACAGTGCCAGTTCAATGGGGCCTCATCCTGATTACCATCTTTGATATTATGGCATCATCAATAACTGCTGTAATAATAACAGATGAGTTGCATGTCACAGACGCCATCCCCCCCACCCTCAAAGCTAAGGATAAACAGAGACTGCCTGACACCAGAAGTATGTGATATGTCCAGGTAACAAATAAATCAGAGAGTCACAAATGGATTCAGACAGCCCTTGTCAGAATGTTAGCTGCTTCCTATTAGCTACCACCAATATTACGCTGTGCTTGCTACAGAGCCTGTGGCTAAACATGAGCCCCCACCACCAACATCATAACTGCACAAAATGACATTCTCACTGGCAGTTACAGTACTGTGGCCAAGCATTTAGTGGGTTCTGAAATCAAGGAGTCAATGAAGTGGAGAGACGCAGGGAGTCTACATCAAATGCTCAGATCCAGAGATGAGAAGGCCTGAATACAGCAGTACACAGTGTGGAAGAATGGACTGAGGGTGGTGTCAGATGAGAGCAGAAAGTGTAAGGTGAGGCAAAGGAGACATCGTCCATAAAATAGGCTGGGGTAAATCCGTGGAAGGCTTTAAAAATTAAGGAAAAAAATGTAATTTGTAACCTGAAACGAGTTGGAAGCAAATAGAACTGCCTGAGGGCATAGGTAAGCAGTTATGCTTCTCTGTGTGTGAAAAGATGGGCAACCATAATCTGTCTGTGCTGGAGTCTGGACAGCTGAGATTTGGGGAGGCCATAGAAAAAGGAGTTGCATTAGCTGAGGTGAAAGAAAATGAAGACAAGAGTTAAGATTTCTTCAGCTGAAGTAGAAACTGAGATTGTGGTGTGCCCAGGCACAGAGCCTGAAAAATTCACCAGTACCTATTAACACAAAGACCTACTTGCCAGGCTGACATATACTATTATAAAAAAACCCCACTACATTAAAAGAACATTATTAAGGTTGCAAACTTAAGAATATAAAAGTTTGGAAATGCAGACAACACTCTGCCTATGCAATCTTAATTCATCCCCCTTGTCCATATGCATTGTGATAGTCTTTAATTACATGATCATGTACCACTTTTTCTCAGGATCCCTGCTCACAAACTGAAACATGAATAATTAAAAAAATAGATAGAGCATCATACTGACACCCACAAGGTTCATCAGCAGATCAGAGGCTTTAAATCCACACACAGACCTCTGCCGCTTGAGTAAATGATTGCTGTAGAACAGGGCTCAACAAATGTAACAGCATGCCGAGCCCCAACCCAAAAACTAAGACACCCCCTTCTGTTGGAAAAAGAAACAAAGAAAAAAAAAAGCTGACCATGGTGCTTTTGGTGGTGGAGGAGGTGCCACTAAAACTGTTGAAGTCAGCGGTTTTTGTTTAGGCACTAGGGGTCGTTCCATTGCTGAAGTACCTTGGCACAGCTAGGCACCACAGTACAATTGCTGCCCGCCATGACCTGGTCTGTGGGGTTTGTTGAGCCCTGCTGTGGAAGGATGTGGTCAAAGTCTTTGGGCTAGAGAAGGATGGGACACTTTACCAGTGGGTATCACAGCTATTTGCTGAAAGCAGAAGAATGTTGATTAAAAAAGGCTTTTTGAATCCAGGATCACTGTCACATAATATTTGGCAAAAACATTATGGCGCTTACTCGTACCATCTTCCTACTTAGCAGTCCACCTTTTATATATCCAGGGATCACATTAGCTCTCCCGGCTACAGCATTGCACTGGAAACTCACATTCAACTGGTTATCCACCACGACCTGTAAGAACCTTTCAGAGTCACTTCTCTGCAGTATGTAATCCCCTGTCCTGTAACTATGACAAGCATTCTTTATTTGTTATTGTATACCATACCAATTATATCAAGCTACCTAAAGCTAGTGTCGGACTACACTGGCACCACGCTAGAGCAGAACTCTGTGCTTTGACAGTGCATCTCCAGAGCAACGTCCAAGAAGCACACACTTTGGTTGCTCCAGTCAATTACTTTTCAGATCACTTATTTGAATTACATTTCCTGCTATCTAGGGAGTATGATTGCTGTTTGAAATTTCAAATAAAGCTCTTCAGGATACAGTTTACAGCTCCAGAAAGTGGGAAATTTGCCATCAAATTAAAACAAAACAAAACAAAAAGTAACAGAGAAGAAGGATGGTGGGAAGGATCCCAGCCTAGACGTTTACCCCTCTTAAATGTGAAATCTATTGCCATACAATGTGAACATGTGGCCATGTTCATATCAGATAACCTGTTTAAGGTACATGGACTGAGAGCAGAGTTATGGCTGCTGTGAACCTGTTTTGCATTTCCTGGTTTTAAGACAACTGTGTACTTAACATTTAATGTTCCATGTGCATTTCCATTGCTCCTGACATTCCAGATGGAGATCATTTGGGGTGTTTGTGAGTTCAATCTGCTAAGATCACTGAAGGATGGGGTCTATCAGTAAGGATTGAGAAAAAGCACAAGGGGATTGAAATGAGAATACTGCATAAGCATATACTGTACCTGTGAAGGAGATGTAGTCCTACTTGATTATGTTGGGATCAAAATTGGGTTTGTCTCTTAGCATATTTTAACCAGGGATTTCCCTGACACCCCCGCCCCCAATGTCCCAACACCCCCCCCAGTCGTTAGCTAGTAGCAGTGTTATACCAATTTACTGAGCACCCCCAATACATCCCCCACCCCTCCCCCTGTATGCCCCCCCTAATTTCCAGTCCTGAGGAGAATACTGATTCTGACATGTCTGAGACACTGACTGCAATTAAATTGAGATTTTATGATTAATGCTCCACTATTTTTGGCAATGCACTGTTGAAGAATAATTTTATCTCAGCTAACCACGGATGTTTTGAGTGGGAAATAGAGAGAGAAAAGCCAAACACATGGAGATTAAAATCAGCAGTTCCAAGAATAGAGAATTAAGATCTCTTCATTTCAAAATTTACTGGGCTCAAGGGGACTCAGGTTTGTATAAGCTTTGCATAAAGGGACATAAACTAGAGAAACTCTAGGATGCCAATGCTGTCAGCATGGCTGCTGAACTCTGTTTCTGGCTGAATTCCACACTGATTTAAAATTTCAGCATCAAGACAGCAGTCTGTGTTATTCCTATTATCCTCCCCTATGCCTTCCAATGATATCACAGTGGAAGGGGTCTTTGCACCAGACCTGTACATGGTAGCACTGGTGCAAGATGGAAGAAGCCATAAGATGTGTGATTCTGTGGAGCCAGTGGAGCTAAGACAGTCTACAAAAAGGGTACAGGGCTTCAGAGGCCCTGTATTATGGCCTCATTTTTTGGCAACACTGGAGATGTGGGTTTACCTGCCTAAAGCCCAGTTCCCGGAATGTCACCTGAAATGCACAGCCTAGCTTTAGTGAAAAATATCTATAGTGCATGACCGGTTGGCAATGTTCAAACATTTGTAACTGCGGAACATCAAAAACAATTTTTCCAGGCTAGTTCAGCCATCTTTCTCTGCAGTTTAGCGTTTTAAAATGTGGTTTGAATTTTTCTAAATCAGAAAAAAAACTGATTTTTTCACCATTGCTTTGCTCAAAAATATGTTAAAGGGTTTTACTCGAACTCCACAAACACAGAGACAGATAAACAGACAGCACCTAGCACAATGGGATCCTAGGCTCCTAGCCACTGTGGGAATACAAATACCACATAATAACAAATGGGCACACAGACACAAATCACCTTCTAGCAGAGCTTACGCATGGAAAAATTCAGTCCAAAAGATGGATATTTCTAAAGATTATGAATGCCTGAAAACAGGAAGGAGTTAAAATATAATTTGCCTACCCCTGGAACCCTTCTAAATTTCTGGGCCCCTCTCACACAAGCCTGGGCCCACTTCCCGCATGTCTGGGTCCCCTTCCCACAGATTTGGGCCCCCTTGACTCATCCCAGCTACTACCTCCCAAACATCGCCCCCTCCCAGTTGCTGCCCCCCAAATGCCTACACCCACCACAGGGGCTGCCCCCACATGTCTACCCCCACTCTAGCTACTGCCCCCAGCCCTGTCTCACCCCTGATCCCCCAAACCTTTCCTCAACCACATCCCAAACCCTCTGTCCTGCAGCTGGTCCCCCAACTCCCCGCCATGCTGCGCCATCTTCCCCCACTGCCTAGGGCCAACCCCCTCCCCCGCACCCTTTTCCCTCCAGCCCGTCTCCAAAAACTCCCCCAGGACCCCCTTACCTGGCCAACACGAGGAGCAGCCCCCGCCCGGGCTGAGGCTCCCACCTGGAGCCTGCTCTGACTGAGCATGCTCAGAGGCTCTGAGCATGCTCAGTCATAGCAGGCTCAGCGTGGGAGATTTAAAATCTCCCAGCCTGGAGGAAGGTTACTGCCCTGCTTGAACGCACTGGAATGGCATTCCATAGCTTACTATTTTTAGGGGTTCAGCGTTCAGGAGACCCCTAAAATTAGAAAATGGAGCCAGAACAGAGCATTCCAGTGCCCACTGTTTTTAAATGGTGGGCCCTGAAACACCGTTCCACCACATTCTGGCTTACTTTAACCCCTGCAAACAGGGTCTGAATAATAACATAAGACTGGCCATACTGTGTCAGGTCAATGTTCCATCTAGCCCAATGTCCTGTCTTTTGTCAGTCACCAATACCAGATGCTTCATAAGGAATGAACAGAACAGTCCCAGCCTCTGGCAGCCAGAGCCTTAGGGGCACTAAGAGCATAGGGTCGCATCTCTGATGCCCTTGGCTAATAGCCACTGATGGACTTGTCCTCCATGAACTTATCTCATTCTTTTCAGAACCCAGTTATGCTTTTGTTCTTCACAATATGCACTGGCAAAGAGTTCCACAGGTTGACTATCCATTGTATAAAGAAGTACTTCTTTACACTTGTTTAAACCTTCTGCCTATTAATTTCATTGGGTGAGACCTGATTCTTAAGTGATGTGAAGGGGTGCATAACACTTCCTTATTCACTTTCTTCACCCTATTCATAATTTTGTATACCTCTATCATGTCTCCCTTAGTCACCTCTTTTACAAATTGAACTGTTGCAGTCTTTTAAATCTCTTCTTGTATGGAAGCTGTTCCCTATTACCAGTGGTTTTCAATCAGTGTTCTGCAGCACCAGGGTCTGCCATGAGAACTGTCCAGGTGTGCTGTGGAAGTTTGTCCAAAGATAATGGAAATCAGTATAAAACAAATATTATCTCCTATTAAACAATATTCTATCCAACCCAAATTACAACTCATAAAACTCATGAAAATTAATCATCAAATTAAAAGTGAGGTATCAGTCTTTCAATTTTAAAATGTGACCATTCTAAATGCAAGTGGTCTAAGGGCAAAATCGAGATGATGTGTATTTTTTCCCAGTGGATTTGAAACATTAATGCAATTAATCCTTCTCTAGCATGTTGTATTCACCATGTTGCAAACCTCTCTTTTAAAACCGTAACCATCATAAATGTGATGTTTATGAGCAGTCAATTCAGCTGAAATAACTATATTGTGTTGTGGATTTGTTTGTTTCATTGAAGTGTGGTGTGTTACTAGACATGTTGGGAACTACTGCCCTATATCTGATCATTTTTGCTACCTTTTCTAATTCTTCTTTGTCTTTTTTGAGCTGAAGTGACAAGAACTCCACACACTATTCAATGTGGGCTTGTACCAAGAATTTATAACGTGGCACTATGATATTTTCTGTCTTATTATTTATGCCTTTCCTAATGGTTCCTAACAGCTTTTTTGACTGCTGCTGCACAAAGCAGATGTTTTCAGAGAACCATCCAGGATTCCTTTTTCAAGTGATAACAGCTACTTTAGACCTGTGGGGCCAGAAAGTGTGGCCTCCCTCTGAGAGCGATGGCAAGGGAAGACCAAACCCTTCTGTGGGGAGGAAAACAGAAGTTCACCCCCACCTGACAGGAAAGGGAGAAGAAGGGGGATGTAAAGGACATACTCTTCAAGCTCAGCTGGGAAAGTGTGGCTGAGGGAGAAAGAGTTCTCTCCTGGATTGCTGGGACTGCAGCCTGACCACTACCGCAGAGACAATTTCCCTGAGTTGCCCACTGCCTGGGTCCCCAAGTTCTGGCCAGAGTAGCCTGTGTCTGGGGCACCTAACAAAGTATCTGGACTCTGTAACCAAGAGAAGCTGCCTGCTGTTGATGGCCCTGAGGAGCTTCCAGACCTGCCACTGGAAGATGAGGCTAAGGGGTTCTGGAACTCCCCCCTGGCAGAGCACCCTGGGGAGACAGAGAAACTCAGAGGACAAGGCACACCAGGGAAGGGGGGGAAGGAAGGAGCCTAGGGAAGCCAGGCACTAGTCTGGCTGTATTGTGAGCTATTGCTGAGATTGTGTGTTTTGACTGTAGCCCCATTGGCTGTGTTCACACTGCCTCCTTATTTCGAAACAATGGAGGTTGTTTCGAAATAAGGTTTCAGCTGTTCACACGACGCATGGTTGTTTGGGAACAACGGGAAGCTGTTGTTCCGAAACAACAGCGTTGTTTTGAAACAAGTAAAACCTAGTCCGTGGGCGAAACAACGTTGTTTTGCAACAGTTGTTTCGAAACAACGCCGTGTGAACGTGTTGTTTCGGAACAAGATGTTCTGAAACAAGAGTTCAAGGGGTGCCCCCTCAGCACCCTGGCCAGGGAACCCTCAGCACCCTGGCCAGGGTGCTGAGGGGTGTCCCCTGGCCAGCGCCTGCACAGCCGGGCTGCAGGCACCAGTGGGCTTCAGCGCTGCCCAGCGCTGAATGCCGCCGGTGCCTGCAGCCCCCAGAGAAGCACAATAGCATGTTCACAGTGTGATCATACTATTTTGTTTCCCGCCTTTTTCCTTATTTCGAATTAACATTTTGTTAATTTGACATAAGTTGTTTCGAAATGAGCGTTATTTCGATATACGGTTGTTTCGAAACAACCGTATAGAAATAACCCGCTGTGTGTGAACACAGCCATTGACACCCCATCACTAAAAGAGCCCTGGGCTGAGATGCAGTGGAGCCAGGTGGACCTGCATCCGCTTTCACCTCTCTCCCAACTCTTAAGTGATCCCCCTGTCCAGTGCATAAAGACTGCTTACTTCATCTCCTTTGCTCTGCCTGAGGGCTGAACTATGTCCCTATGAACCCAGTCCTTATGTCCAAGGCTAGAGACTGCTCCTGCCCCACCCTGCCTGAGGGCTTTGACCCATTCCTCATTTAAGCATTTCCACCCCCAGACACAGGGACTGGGAGCTGTGGTCTCCTTCCAAGAGCGATAGCAAGAGTGGACCACCAATCCTGCTTAAACGAAGAAAGCTTTACAAGGCCCATCGACTTGTCTGTGTAGTAGGAATTATGTTTTCTAGGATGTATTACTTTGCATTCATCCACACTGATGCCATTTTGTTGCCTTCACACCCAGTTGCGTGAGATCCCTTTGTGACTTTTCACAGTCAACTTTGGATTTAATGACCTTGAGTCTGCAAACCTTCACTATTTATTCCTTTCTTCAGATAATTTAGGAATATGTTGAACAGCACTGGTCCCATTTCAGATCATTGGAGGCTATTTAACTGCCTCCGTGTTAAAAACTGACCATTTATTTATCCCTACCCTTGCTAGTCTTTAAAAGTATCACAGTACTTCTTGTTTGTTTTGCTGAACTAGACTAACAAGGCTACCCGCTTAGAACTTATCTTTTCACCAGTTATTGAACCAGATGAGGACTTCCCCACTTATCCCATAACTGCCTACTTTCCTTAAGAGCCTTTGGTGAGTGACTTTACAGAAGGTTTTTTGTGAGTCTAACTACACTATATCCACTGGATCACCCTTGTCTGCATGTTTGTTGACCCCTTTTAAGAATCCTAATAGATTGGTGAGGTGTGGATTTCCTTTTACAAAAGCCAGGTTGACAATTCCCCAAAATGTCTTGGTCATCTTTGTGTCTGGTAAGTCTGTTCTTTACTATAGTTTTAACAAGTTTGCCTGGGATTGAAGTTAGGCTTACTGGCCTGTAAGTGCCAGGATCACTCCTGGAGCCTTTTTAAAAAATTGGCATCACATCTTAACTATAAAAGCCTTTGCAACTGTGTCACACTCTGGAGTGCAATCCATACCTGTGAGAGGCTATTTCACAGCTTGCCCAGTGCCTGAAATACTTCTGTTCCTGTGGCTCACAGCCTGAACACCAGCAGGCTGCAGGCAGGAATACAGATGTCACTCTGAGCCCTAGTCAACATTTGGGGGAAATTCAGCGGCAGTCGACTGCTGGTTATGCAAGGAACGTAAAATTCCTTGAGTAACTGGCGGCAACTTTCTAAGCTGCCTTTATATATTAGGGGAAATCCAACCACAAATAGCTTGCAGTTGGCTTTCCCCTATGCCCCCCGACCACCAGGACTCCTGGGGTCAGCTTCCAGGAGTGGAGTAACGAGTTCATACTCACCGTGATCCGCTCCTGTAAGGGCGAACTGACAGCAGCAAATTTGCCACTGTCAGTATAGACTTACCCTGAGTGTTTGTATGCTGTACATCCCTGGATCAGAAACTGACTCCAGCAGCCTGCCTACTGTTCAACAGCCTCTCTTAATATCCATCAGCCTTGGCTCCTACTTGCAATACACTATCAGTCTTGAAATTTCCCCAAACTATGTGTCCTGAAGTGCCTAGTCATTAGTTTGGTCACATACTTTAAAACAAGGGTCTCAAACTCAAATCACCATGAGGGCTTCATGAAGACTAGTACATTAGCCCGAGGGTCACACCACTGAAACCCTTTTCATACAATGATATTGTAAATATTGGTAACAGTGTTGTTGCAGGCCACAGGAAGTAGCTTAAGCAGCTGCATGTGGCCCATGGGCCGCATGTTTGAGACCACTGCTTTAAAATACAGTATCAATGAATATCCACAATTCCTCATGACAAATGGTGATATTAATCAGCAGAACACCATAGGCTTTCATTTGACACCTCACCTGATACATTTTTATAGTACAGTAATAGTGCACACAAATAGTTGATTCATGCAGAAGGTCCTGGGTTCAAACCCTAGGGGGTTAGACTAGATGATCTCCTGAGGTCCCTTCCAACTCTATGATTCTATTCTAGTTTATTCTTTTCTATTCAACTACATATCACTTGAGGATCAGATCTCCTGTCTTGATAGCCCAGACTAGTGGTTCTCAACATTTTGCAAGTCACAACCCACTTGACAGCATAACATGACCCTGCCCCAGGCTGAATCCCACCATCTCCCCAGGTCTCCATGACACACTAATGTGCCCTGACATAGTGGTTGAGACCCACTGCCCCAGACAGTTTCTTTTCCTTGTTCAGGTCTAGATGCCATGCTGTCTCCTCCCCCACTTGTTAGCTTGGTATTTGTGTTTACCTGATATCTAAATCAAACTGCATTGTCTCTGCTTGGTGTCTAGGCTGGTCAGAGAAGCAAACACATTTCTTTGTCTAGGACGAATCTGTTTAGCAGCTCCTCATGACATGCCTAGCTTCATTCATAACTTCAGGATATAGCTATAGCTTGTAATACACACTACATGTATACAACATGCAAGAATGTTAATGGACAGAGAGTTTTTAGATTTCCAGTGACATATTGCATGACAACTTTTCAATACAGATTATAATCAGAGTAAGTTGGAAGTACATCCAGTTGGTCAGGCCAGTGGAAACTCATTACCTGAAATCAGTGAGCCCCTTGTCTTCTGGAACAGGGATGCTCTTAGATTCATAAATTGCTGTAACACTGTGGCATATGGCACTATGCAACTCTTTTCTAGGTGTTACACTTTAAGAATAAAAAGGGCCCCCTCCCATCCTGTCTCCAAAGCACTTTGCTGAGTTATTTGAGAGCCCTTCTGTCACAAAGTGGGTTGCACACACTGTGATCTCTCTCCCACAGCGACTTATATTTAGTATCTGTTTACTTTTTTCTTTAATCTAAAATAAAACTCAGTGACACTTGAAAGAACTGTCTGTTTTCTCTTTGTTGGGAGGAGAAGTGGTGGAGAAAATAACGGAGCATGACTTTAATCCCTCTTTCACACAAACTAAGAGTGAATACTCAAAGTGGGAAGCAGATGCCTGAACATTACTCTGCTCATCAGAGAGTTTGGAGACTGTTTAAACCTCATGAGATACAATTCCTGTATAAACTCTGCCTGAGGTTGGTGCAAGTCTGCACTGTCTCCAGGATGGGCCAGACTGTAGTTTGCAAAAATCTATCCTGAAAATGTTTTCCATAGGAATTCGTTCAGACAGAATTCACAGGCTTAAGTTAAGAGACACTTAAATAGTGTTATGTACAAAGAAAAAATACCATCTAATCAACCAAATGGACTCAGGCAATCTCTCTGAATTTCAAACTAGACTTCAAAAGTTTCCCATCAGACAGCCTTCTGCAAGAAGTAAAAAGAGAATCCCTTACATTTACGTCTCCCAAACTTTTGAAAGCTGAGCTCCCTTTCAAGAAAATTAAACCAATCACATCTCCCCCACCACTATCCCCTGCCACCACGGCATTTGATGTTAACATGTACAGCTTCTATATCGCTAACTAATCTTTTGCCCCCTTTGCTTGTCTTCAAGCCATTGGAGAACACCATGGTAAATCTTCATCAGATTGCTCTTTCCTTTCTCACATGCTTTGACTGCTGGCATGTTAACAATGCTGACATTTAAAGTAGTGTTGTCATCTGGGTTAGCACCCATTGAAATGAATGGAGCTGTTCTCATCTGAGAGCTGTTGTTTCAGGCTCTCTGAAAACTGAGGCAGATGTCTCTTGCATTCACTTTACATTTTGAAGGTTTTGTTCACATCTATAACAAGTAGAGTCTGACTTTTATTTCAGAGGAAAGCTGGCACTCTGGAGAGCAACTGGAAGGTCTGTTCATACGTCCCTTGGCTACTCCTTTTGCTATATATCCCACATTTCATGAAACATTGCCTTAGATGGCTTTATTTCTGGGGCAAGAAACCCAGAAATAACACAGTCTGTTCGGCTCTCTTCATATAAAGGAATTTTCCTTGGGGGAATACAAAAACAAAAACTGTAGATAAAGCTTTAGGCTACATCCACATGCAAGGAATTAAATCAATTTAGCTTGAAATGATTCAAGCTCAATTGATATAACAACCCTTAAATCGATTTAAATTAAATCAATTTACTAGGTCCCCACAAATCGAACTAGCATGTCTGGGGAAGGGCTTGCTAGTCCAATTTAGGAGAGGAGCACCCTGGGAAGTGTGGCAACATGGCCCCTTGGCAGGCCCATGTTGGCACCCAATCCCCTGCCACAGAGCCAGTGGCAGGAGAAAAAAAGCCCCCGGGGGCACAGATGGGGCCGCCCCTCTTCCCTACCACTTTCCTGGCAGCGGGAAAAAGATCAGGGTGCCCGTCTTCCACACCGCTGGCAGGGCAGCTGGGGGGTGGAGATCGGGGCATACCTCTTCCCTGCTGTTGACCATGTGGCGGGGGGGGAGGGAATCGCGGGCACCCTGCATCCTTGCCGCTGGCCTGGCGATGGGGCAGAAATCAGAACGCCCCTCTTTCCCAACACTGGCTGAGCATTGGGGGCTGAGCTCGCGGGGCTCCACGAACTCCCCGTCACTGGCCGGGTGGCAGGTGTTGAGTTCACAGGGAGTCCCAAAGCCCCCATTGCTTCCTGGGTGGTGGGGGCAGAGCTCGCTGGGCACTCTGAAGCCCCCGCCACTTCCTGGCCAGCGGGGGCTGAGATCCCAGCACAGCCGGGAAGTGGTTGGGGCTTCAGGACACCCTGTGAGCTCTGCCCCCACCCCTTGGCCAGCGATGGGGGCTTTGGGGCGCCCAGCAAGCTCAGCACCTGCCACCCGGCCAGCAGTGGGGGCTTCGGGGCACCCCACAAGCTCAGCCCCCACCACTCAGACAGCACAGGGAAGAGGGGTGCCCAGATTTCTGCCCCACCACTGGGCCAGCAATGGGGAAGAGGGGCACCCTGATCCTTTCCCCGCTGCCAAGAAAGTGGCGGGAAAAAGTGGCAGCCCCATCTGTGCCCCCAGGGGCTTTTTTCCCCCTGCCACTGGCTCTGTGGCAGGGGATTGGGTGGCAACATGGGCCTGCCAGGGGCCATGTTGCCCCTCTCCTAAATCGGACTAGCAAGTCCTTCCCCTGACATGCTAGTTCAATTTGTGGGGACCTGGTAAATTGATTTAATTTAAATCGATTTAAGGGTTGTTATATCAATTGAGCTTGAATCGTTTCAAGCTAAATCGATTTAACTCCCTGCATGTGGACATAGCCTAAAGCTTTATCTACAGTTGTTTTTTTTTGTTTTTCCCCAAAGAAAGTTCCTTTATAGGAAGAGAGCCCAACAGACTGTCTGTTATTTCTGGGTTTCTTGCCCCAGAAACAAAGCCATCTAAGGCAATGTTTCATGCAACGTGGGACACATGGCAAAAGGAGTAGCCAAGGGGCATATGAACAGATCTTCCAGTTGCTCACCTGAGTGCCAGCTTTCCTTTGAAATAAAAGTCCGTCTCTACCTGTTATAGATGTTATAAAATGGGCACTGGTGGCTCCATTCCCCAGCCCTGTGTGCCCCCCTCTCCCTGGCCAGGGTGCTGAGTGGGCAGGCCTTCCTTCCAGGGTGCCATACACCATGGGAGCAAGGTCAAAGCCATTGATTCAGAACAATGTTGTTTCAAAACAAGGCATCTGAATGGCCTTGTTTCAAAATAACCATTCTGCTTTAACGGCTGTTTCGCTTTAAATTAGGTTTTAGCCATTTCAATCTAACGTCTCTTGAATTGAAATGATGGCGCTCATCATTTTGATTCAGGAGAACATTGTGTGGACTAAATACTTTTTAAATTGAAATAACCACTGTTGTTTTGATTTAAAAGTTACGTGTGGACATACCCTTAGTGTGCGAGTTGATAAAGAAATAGATTCTTGAATTCAGGAGCGTGCTTCTGCTAGCCTCCTACACAAGACAAAAAAGCCCCAATCCAGGTGAAGGAAAGGACATGGCTCACTATGCCCCAAATTGTATCAGGTATTTGGAAAAATCTGTGCTTCCCTTGGCTGCAGACATTACATGGATCAAAGCATGATGGAGCTGTAGCAAGGAGGATATTCTGGCCAACATGATTGCAGAGAAGAACACACTGAGAAGAAGTTATTAATATGTATAAATCAGAACCACCTCATGACAAGTGTGGCAATTTTCTGCAATATCCTTGACCATACTTACTGAAGTTAGTCTAAGTATCTTTGAGTTCCTTTGTATTAAATGAATAGTTTATATGCTAGATGTTTTCTAATAGTGTAGTGGCTAGCACCTCTGCTTAACATGTAGTGGTCCTGGGTTCAATTCCTAGGAGATTGGACTTGATGATCTCACAAGGTCCCTTCCAGCCCTATGAATTGATTGATTATGGGTGGTGATTATATGTAACCACTCCAGAGGGAGGTAATGTCATGAACTTAAAAGGACTGTATTGTGCAGCAGGCAAGACAAGAGCAGACTTTTGGAATGTATAGTAAGTGCTTCTCCCAGAATCTCTAAGAGCAGTGAATGCAAATGTCCCTCCCCCAGCTATGCAAAATCCCAGGCTTTTGAAGCTACACCCTCAGGAAAGAAACACTGTCTGCTGATTACCTGTTTCCAGAATCTGAAGATCAAAGGCCCATGCTGTGTAAAGAAAAGGCTGAAGTATTTTTGGTTGTGCTTGTTCTGATCTAAAACTGTTATGAGCTTAATAAAACGAACAAGGTGTCCCATGGCACTTAAAGACTAACAAATTTATTTATGCATGAGCTTTCCTGGAAGAAAATCCCACTTCATCAGAGGCTTATAGTAAAAGCCCTTTGTGGGAGTTGAAGGACTGCCTTCTCTTCAGAGTTGGGGTGAGCTCAGCTGCCCAAGAGGGGCAGTGGCTGAGGAGCCAGGTGCCTAGGCCTGGTGACCTTGCTAGATGACAGAGAGGGAATACAGGTGCAGTTGCTGAGCTCTTCTGGGAGTAGTCAGTTCAAATCATGCCCCTTTATGACAAGGTCACTTACGAATTATATCATTTCTCAAAGCTTCTATAGTGTGGACTGCAGAGAGCTTAGATATACCACATTGGCAAAGGCTGCATTATTATTTATATTACTGGAGAGCCTAGAAGTCCAAGTCATGAACCAGGACATCATGGTAGCAAGTACTGTAGAAGCACAGAACAGAAAGTTCTGCCCCTAAAAGCATACAAATCTACAGATAAGACAAGATCCAAAAAACGGATGCAAACAAAGGGCGGGAGTACAAGAAAATAAAGACTATAATATTGATCCGCATGATGAGCCGTGATCTCATACAACCACAGCCTCATTCGTGTCCGTTTTTTTGTACATATCACAAAATAAGAGTGTTAAGGAACCATATGAAAGTGGATGATGAGGCAGCCTTGTCTACAGGGAGCTCCTCCCAAATATAAAGGGCAACATGAGTGAGAATAGGAAACTATTAACTCAGGGGCTGTGGCTCTGCGATTTCTGAAATGTACAAACTAAAGTATCATAATTCAAAACAAATAAAGCACCAGAGTTTTGAAAACTGTAGTCAGAGAGACATAAAATACTTGTTTGCTTGCAGGTCAATGTCAATTATAAAGATACCTGCTTAATCATTACACTGAAGGCTAAGGTGGCTTTTGGGGTAAGCAAAGCAGGCAGCCACCTAGGGCCCCGAGCAGTAGGGGGCCCCACTCCTGGCAAGCTTCAGCACTGCACCAGCTACTCTCCTCCCCCTGGGGAGGTGCAGCCGGCTGAGGGTAGGTGGGAAGCGCTGCTCCAATCCTGCTGCGGAGAGGTTGGGCAGGCAGATGAGCCTGGTGGTCCATGGCCCCCCGCTCCCTCCTTTGGGAGTTGGGACTGTGTGGGGGGCAGTCAGGGCTGCAAAGGCGAGTGGGGCCCCAGTGAGGGTGTCAGTGGGGGGTATATAGGGTTCCCCATAAAGGGCCTTTGCGTAGGGCCCTCAATTGCCTAAGGCTGCCGCTGACCGAAGGAAATGAGCTTTTCATTAATTTACAGCAAATAATAAGGAAATGGACTTGCACTTGGTGCTTATTCCAGGTGGACAGAAGTAGTGGGCATAATGAACAGCCACTGAGTGATGCATTGAGGTATATGATTACTGTATATGGGTTACTTGACACGTCAGATAACCATTCTCAGTTTGTCTCTGAGGAATTCAGTAACAAATGCTAAATCTGCTACTTCCTCCCAGGAACAAACCTTGAAAGCCAGTATCAAATGCGTTAGCTGAATGCTTCATACTTTTAAGTGGACATTAGAAACAAATGAAAGCAGAGGCATGCAACACCGCATCACATATGTTGTTATGGGATGCTGTACCATGTGCTACCACTCTGAAAACAGAGGCACCGTTGCTTAGCTTAGGACACAACGGGTATGTCTACACGGTAACTGTTATTTCGAAATAACCCATTTTGAAATAACTCATTTCAAAATAAAATCCTTATTTTGAAATAAGTTCATTAGAATTAACAGTTTGTTAATTCAAATTAAGGGAAAGCCTGCTTTCAAAATGGCTTGTATTTCGAAATGGTTATTTCGAAATAAGGCCGTTCAGACATGTTGTTTTGAAACAGTTGTTTCGAAACAATGGTGTTGTTTCGAAACAACGTGTCCGAATGCCATTGTTTCGAAACAACTGTTTTGAAACAACAACTATTTCGATTACCTGCTAGGTTTAACAGTTTCAAAACAACAGCCATTATTTCAAAACAATGGGTCCTGTTGTTTCGAAATAATGGTATGTTGGGTGGACATGAGAAATTTTATTTCAAAACAACGGCTGTTGTTTCAAAATAAAACTCACATCTGAATATAGCCAGCAAATACAAGTTGTAAGCTGTGGCAGTAAAAATCACAGTTTCCATGCTTACACTAGGCTAGGAGGTTTCCCCAGCACACCGGCATCAAAGTAGCTACATGTGTGGCCAGACAATGACTGACTCTGGAATTACACAGATTCAGGAAATGCAAAGTTAGGTTGAAAACTCAGCCTTAACTCTCCCCTCTTGTGCTTATGCCTTAACATATGCTCTATTTTACATAATTGTAAATGATTTGTTATTGATTACAAACACACACTGAATTGCTTATACATTGTTAAACATAAAGACAGCATAAATTGTGGGTGGTTCTGATCTTATTTCCACCAGTGTAAAACTGGAGTAACTCTGTTGACTCCAACAGAATGACTGAGGATTAACAGCAGTGCAACTGACATCAGAAACTGGACCCCAGCCTTCAGTCATCTTGATTCTTAATTCTCAAAAAGATCTACAAAAACAAATTGTTAGAAGGAAAAACACTCGATTTATTTTAAAGTTATGGACCTTTAAAGTGAGTAAATTGAAACTTTTCCTGTTAGCTCAACTAGCCAACCAGAGTGTATCCATGAATTATCAGTGACCCATGGAAGACTTTAATAAGATCTTTGCTAATCGAGATGATGCTTCTGTAAATTGGGGCTGCATGAGAAAAATAATCTGATTTGGAGTACATTTTAAAAACCGCAGGAGTGGGGAGCCTATGGGGGTCAATGGGAGACACCACAGGGCAAAGGGGATTACATTGAGAGTCTTGCTGTTTGAAAGGGGTCACCAAGACAAAAGTTTTGAGAAGCTCTAAGGACTTGACTACATTTACAGCACTCCAGTGCTGCTGCAGCGGAGCAGTTGTACCACTGTAGCACTTAGTGAAGATGCTACTTATGTTGATGGAAGTACTTCTCCCACTGGTGTAGCTACTCCACCACCTGGCAAGGCCGTAGCTATGTTGACAGGAGAGCACCTGTTGACATAATGCTGTCTACATGTAGAGTTAGGTCAGTATATCTGTGTTGCTCAGGTGTGTGAATTTTTCACACTACTGAGTGATGTAGTTACACTAACATAAGTTTGTGTTATAGACCAGGGCTATGAGAGCTCAAAGTTGCTGCAGCAAACTGGAGATATACAACAGCAGGAGGGAGGACTGAATATGCAAACCTCCTTCTACCACTGTCACAAGAGATATTCTAAATGAAGCGGAGAGTCACTATCAGGTATTGTCATTTAATATCAGTTGCAAAGATTTAGTCAGCTAAACCGTCTCTGGATTACAGGCCATCGGATCTTGTTACATCTTGTTTGCTAGAGTAAAGGGCCAATTATTAAATATCTGTTCCCCATTTAGATGCTTATATACTATAAATAACTTACCCCTTAACCTTCTCTTTGTTAAGCTAAATAGATTGAGTTCCTTAGCTCTATTGCTATAAAGCGTGTTTTCCAATCCTTTAATCATGTTTGCAGCTCCTCTCTGCTTATCGGCATCTCCTCTCCTATTTATCAAAATCCTTCTTGATTGTGGACTACGGAGCAGGACAGAGTATTCCGATGGTGCTTGCAGCCATGCCAAATACAGAGATAATATAACTTTCCTGCTCAGTATTCCCCTGCTTTTACATCCAAGCTGCATGTTACATATTCCAGGTGCCCAATGTAGTGTGTGCCTCATTGCCCAACCTAAACACTGGTGTCACTCCCAATCATCAAACTCCCATGCATTTCCCCATCCATAAGCTCTAAAAGGACAATAGGCCATTTTCACACTTCTGCTTAATCCAATAAATCTTGAATAAATTCCTCTCCTCTATTCAAACCAAGGCTCCTGCCTCCACAGCTTGAGCCCTGGGATAATATTACAAATATTTCTTTGCATGAGAGGTGAACAGAAAGGTTGGGCTTGGCTAAGCCTTTGCTTTTGTAGATTGTTGAGAAGAGAGAGGTGCACCAAGTGTTGGGTTTCACAGTGAGACTTCTGCACACAGTTCTTGACATGTCAATCTTGCATCCTTTCTTCTCTGCAGTCAGTAGCAACACCAACCTCAGACCTTTCCCACTTATCCCAATCCTTCCTTGCCTCCCTCCCAATGAAGAAGGAAAGAGAGAAGCACTTTGTACTTCATTAATTTGGCAAAATGACTCCAAGTTGTTAGTCATCAGTGATGGCTGGTGTACAGACTAATCTGAAGTTTCTACAGGCAGCATTTTTTTGAACTATGGAAATGGTTCCTGTTAATGTATCTGCTTGTGTGGGCAATGATGATCCCAGAAGATAAGTCTACACTTGCAAGTTAGTTTGAATTAAGGAAGCTTAATTTGAACTAAGTACCTGTTTACACTAGGCTTTCATAAGTTCGAATCAGTAAGACCTGTTGGTTAGCTCGTTCGATCCTTAGTTTGAACTAAGGATGGTGTAGGCTAGGATTAACCCTTAGTTTGAATTTAATAAATTTGAATTAAGGGTAGTTAGTTCAAATTAACAAAGTGAGCTAATTTGACTTAACGTTAAGTTTGAACTAAACTTGAACTTATGAGTTCGAATGAACAAATTTGAATGAACTTTTCCTAATGTAGACATAGCCACAGAGAGTGAGGAACTCGTAGAAGCCTGGTCCAGTTCCACAGAAGGCTTTGAACATCAGATCCAAAACCATCAATTACACTGTATTCATGTGAGCCAGGTGCTCTTGGGGACCTGGACTAGTATGTGAATTATTGTCTTTTGAGCCAACTGGACCTTTATCCCAGTGGTCATTTCTAGGCTTCAATAAGCCAGCCTGGTGGATGCAAATCCCTGGATCACCAAAGTCAAATCTGAATCCGATATGATACATCTCAGTTTTCTTGCCAGCTGCAGATGGGAGATGGTGTTATTAGCATGTTGAGTTTTTTTGGATATTCACTAGCAGTGAAAGGTCCTGAATAAGTTAGGCTGTGGACCAATTGGATGGCAAGAAAGCAGGTGCCCTGGCTGGAGAAATTGAGTCTATTCTGGTGATGATGAGGTTCTTAAAAGGATTTCCCTTTTCCTCCTACCATCCACCCTGTCTTGACTGGGTTCAGCACTGCCTGGCTGTTCTTCACCCAGGTGCTGATGTCTCCTAGACACTGAGAGCTGGAGGTGGTGCTGTTTGTATATTAGATGAAAAAAATGTGGTGGTGCATTTCATGCACATACTGCTTACCCCCGAGGCTGCAATGCCTCACAGTCTTTGCCTATAACTTCTGATACTGAAGGGGACAGGGGAGGGCATTGAAACTTGTAGACCTCTACAGGGAAGAGGCAGAGGAACAGCTCACCATCATAGCTCTTGGGGATTAGAATTCTTTCAGTGCTTTCCTTGTTTTTGTATGGTATATCACCATTGCCACGGCCCCAAAGCCCTACATCGTATACACTATTATAAAGTATGGGTAATGTACAGGCCCCTTAAACTGGCAAGGCTCCCAAGCTTTATGCCTAATCTCTGTGTGCTTTGTCCACCCTGGATATTTTTCATGGACTGGACAGTTTGATTCATACAACACAGAGCACACTGACAGCTTTTAACAAATAATAATTTTAAATGGCAAGGAAGCACTGAACTGCTGAAAGAACAAAAACAATTTCATTTTCAAAAGCATCCTGACAATGTGTTTTACAGATTTCTTGCAGCAGTTGGATGGCTCGTCATCGAGGCCTTTTGTTTCCAACCCAGCATTTATCTCTCAGCCCTTTGAAGCTCATCCCAAGTGGAAGAAAATGTTTGTTTGCTGCTGGCCTTTGCGATTACGGCAGCCGCATCCGCTTTCTAAAGACAAGAGCTCTTTGTGCTGCACCACATTCAACTGCAGGAAGCAAATGGGTAAAACTGCCTCACCTCTTAGCCCAATTTCACACATTGGCTTCACAACATTAATAAATTGGTTTCGTTTGCCACACATTTGGCAGGAGAACTTTCTAATAACATTTTTATCCCCTTTGAGAACATGAATCACTCACACGCTGAGTATAAAATTACTTCCCTCTCTGACTATTAAAGGTACCGCCCGTTAACAGAGGTCAGACACTCAGCCTCACCAGTGGCAAAGTCAAAAACAGGGGCCATGGCTTGGAGGCACAATTGTAAAGCTCAAAGCTTTTCTTTCTTAGGGAGGGTAGATAACCTATTTAGCACTTGGGATATATAGTTTTCTACAGCTGTCAATCCTACCTGGTTGAGTACAGATTGAGAAAATGTGTTAGATTTACTGCATGACTCATGCAGTCAAGCCAATAAATAAATAAATAAAATGTGCTCAGCAGATGTCTGAGCGTTTCGTGCCTACACAGACTTGCAGAAGCTTCCTGTTTGGAATGGGGAATCTTCAAGGACAGATGGCCTTAGCTAGGACAGGACGTAGCACATCAATAGCTGCAAACATGCAAACATCATGCAGTCATCCACTAAATGTGCACACATGTAACACCGCAAATAGAACCCGGGCTGTCTGGCTCCAAATGCACAGCAAAACTGTAGTAAGCTGGCTCTTATTTTCTTAGGCCTCTAGCCACAAGGGGGCAGTGATGGACAAACCCAATAGCCAATCTATTGCAATTTGTGTTGGACAAGTAAAATTTGTGTCACAATAGCTGGCTCAAGACTGCAGCTGGCTGAAAATTCATATAAACTTTTTCAATAGAAAAGGGCTTTTTAAATAATTTTCTTCTTCCATCTGACAGTTTCTGGATTTTTTTTCCAAATGAAAAACTGAAAACCATAATATTGTCAGCTTTCTAAAGCGAATCACTTTTTGGTTTTTGTTTCAATCTTTAATTAAATGTTTTCAGGGGAAATTTTGAAAAAAAGTGATTATGTTTTAAAAATCCCACAAAACAGCAATTGGTATTTATGTCCAATTCCATGACAAGTGAAGAACAGATTCTACTTGTTTTGACTAATGCTGAGCAATGATCACATGCACAGCAGGGAAGCACAGCATGGAGGAAGAGGGAGAAATTATGTCACAACATGAAGAATTTGTTGAAAGCAACTATATGACTTTCATTAGCAACGGTGTTGTAGCCATGTTTGTCTCAGGATAATAGCCAGACAAGGTGGGTGATATAATATCTTTAATTGGACCTATTTCTGTTGGTGAAAGAGATAAGCTTTCCAGTTTACTCAGACTTTTTCTTCAGTTGTGGGAAAGTAATCAGAGCACAAAAGCTAAATGCAAGGTAAAGCAGATAGGGAATTAACTAATGTTGCAAAAGACCATTCAAGATGAAGTGCACAGTTACTACTTCTACACTCACAGGAAGAAAGAAGGCTTGCAGGTCACAGATTGTTGTAATGAGCCATAAACCCAGTGTGTTTATTAACACCATGATTTTTTTTATGTCTATGAATTTTTGAAGGCATTGTGCAGGTTTCTTTTAAGGATGAGACTGAGAGGTCAGATATGGAATGATCATTCTGTGAAAAATGTTTACCCAAAGATCCATGTAGCCATTGAGAGATGTCTGCAGGCTTTGTATCTGTTATATCTATGAAAATTTCTAGAGGGGTAACCATGCTAGTCTGTTGTACGGCAAAAACAACGAGAGTCCTGTGGCACCTTAAAGACTAACAGATTTCTTTGGGAATAAGCTTTTGTGGGCTCCAACTCACTTCATCAGATGCATTAGCACGAAGTATGTTGGAGTCCACAAAAATTTATGCCCGAAGAAATCTGTTAGTCTTTAAGGTGCCACAGGACTCTCATTGTTTTTGCTGTTGTATCTGTATCTGCCATAACAAGAGACACAAAACCTGCAGCCATGTTCCCACTCCTATGGTAATCAATAGCCCCCAAAACACACTTTTCAAGGTCTATAGGCCCTACACATGCCTATCCCAATGCACAGTTTGTCTCACTAAATGTCCCAGTAACAACTATATGGATAAAACAAGAAAGTGACTTTGCTCTTTAATGAACTCATGCAGGAAAAAAGGTAAAAGACAAGTAACCAAAAGCACCTGGGGATGAACACTTTTCACAAAACAATCGCTCAATATCTGACCTCTCACTTCTTGTCCTCAAAGGAAACATGAACATCTTCAAAAGACAAACCTTAAAGCTTACATTCATAATTCTGCTCAATGTAAAAAAACTTTATGGTCTCAATAAAACTAATGGATTTATGGATCATTATGATCATCTGTAACCCCTAACCCCTCTTTGTCTTATGACCATAGGGATGTTAACTGTCCACCTTGCATGGTTAACTCCTTATCTGTTCCAACTTGTATTTAGCTGTGCTACTCTGAATACATCTCCCAGTCCTGAAGAGGAGCTCTGAGTGGCTAGAAAGCTTGCCTCTTTCATCAAAGGAAGTTGGTCCAATAAAACACATTACCTCACCCACCTGGTCTCTCTATATGACTTTCAGAAATATGAACTTATTATTAATTCATTTCATTTCTATAGTGCCTTTCCTTTAAAGATCACAAAGCACTTTAATGTGTGAGGGTAATGCAGGCTATAGATGAAGATTGAGTCCAGCTTTCATTTTAATCTCTTTATTTATTAAGTTTCTAAAGCATATTTCTGTTTGGTCCAAAAATTGTCATATTTGATCTCAGGCCAGAGGAGATTTTTCTTCTTTTGTTTTAAGAATAAATGAGGTTCCACAATTGTCAAGTCTTGAGAAAAAAGCCCCAAATCAAACAATCCGCACCACATGTATATGCTCCTACCCCATCAGGAATTCTGCACACAAATAGCTCAAAAATTGCATGACTGCCCTTGTTCAAACATGATTTGGCCTATTGATCTTATTGAGTGTTAAGAAATAAGCTAAGATGACAACAATTGGTTCGGTATGTCAAAAATTATAGGCATTTAAGAATGGAAGTTTTGTTTGTGCAGAGTAGTACACCTTGCAAACATACAAGGCTTTGCTTTACGGCCAAAATTTTCAAAATTAGATGCTATAGTGAGGTTCCCAAACCTGTATTTGGACAGCGAAATAAATGCTGATTTTCTAAAGACCTGGGCACTCAGCAGCCCCTGCTGAGCAGAATTGAAAATGCTGGGTGTTCAGCATTTTTTAAAATCAGGCCACTTATTCAGATTCTTAACTTTCAGTTCAGGACCCTTAACTGCAGGTCCTGTTTTTGAATATTATAGTCTATGCGAGATTTTTTTGTTTATAGAAAAGGTTTAGATGGGGTAGGGGCAGTGCATGACCATGGGATCCGTTTATATTCATAACAAATATCACCTAAAATCACTAGCAACATCATAATGGATGCACTATGCTACAGTACTTTACAACTGCTTTGATGTAACACCAGATTTTACTGTTTCTCTCTCTATTTTAGCTATTTTCTCAGTCAAAGCTGTCAACAATTCTTTTAACTGCTCTTAATAAACTGAAGGTGTGTTAGATTGCCATCATTTCTTCCATTGTGTTTGCTGGAAGAATGAACTGAGACACTCATTCCAGGCTTTTGGAGAGCGGCAAGTCATTGCATTCAGAACTGTGCACAGATACATCTTTCTAAACATTTAATACTCACCGGTAAATCAGATTGTGCATTTCTAGTTTTCAAATCATTGTTAATAAAGCTAAGTGACTAACTCACAAGTAATTAATCTGAGGAATTTACACTTCATCTTCCAGTGCAATACCTATGAGTAGATCACAATACCCTTGAATTAACTGTGCATTCAAAAACAATGAAAGTCCTGTCACACCTTAAAGACTAACAGAGCTCTTTGGGCATGAGCTTTAGTGGGCGTCAGCCTGCTTCATCACATGCATGTGTATTCAAAATTATTCTGCATGATGTTTTAGCTTTCTGGATTGATCACACTGAGCTGGGTGGGGCAGAGGCTGCAGTGTGGAATCCATACTCCACAGACCCACAGCACTGCTGGGAAGGCCAGCCCTGCCCTGGAGACCAGATAGCTGAGAATGGGCAGGCAAGGGAAACTGGCCACTAGTTGGATGGATAACAGGCAAAAAATCATATCCCTGTTTCTTACGGCCGTTTTAATTCTGCACCCAGGACCAGATTAAAGCAGGGGCTTTAGGACTGCAGCCCTGGGCTGCAGACTAAAGGGGGGCTCAGCTGATCTGCCAAAAGCCAGTCCCGCTCATGCCAGCATGACTCTGGCCAGTTCCCTGTGGACCCTGTGTCTCCTCTGTCAGGCCCCCAGTAGTTGGTGCCAATGTTCCCTCTAATTACTCATAGACTGTGTGCGCAAACAATTTCTTTGTGTGCACAAAAACATTTCTTTGTGAGCACCAATATTAGCACTATTGAATATTTTTGTGCGCACTTTATTTTGTTGTGTGCACAGGTTTCATGACCTGTGTGCGCGCGCACACGTGCACAGCTTAGAGGGAACAGTGGCTGGTGCAGTGATCCAAAAGCTCTCCCAGCCCTGAAGTGCTGCACCTAGCAGCAGCCAGGCCCACCCTCAACCCTTCCCTGACGTGCTGCTGCCACATGCCAGCCAGCCCCACCCCTAACTGGCTGGTCTGCCCCAGCAGGTCCTGGACGTGTGGGGAAGACCAGTCAGTCTGCAGCCTCTGGCCCGAGGGCCCCAGCTCCCCGCGATGCTGAGTGCCAGCCCCTGGCTGGCAGCTGGTCTGTGGGCTCTGGTCCCACCCCTGAGCAGCGGCCAGGCCCCCCCATGCCAGGCGCTGCACAGCTGGGCCCTCCCAATGCCAAGCCACCTGTCCCCAGGTTAGGTGCCACCATGCCTGCAAGAGTGGGCATCTCCAGTCCCACAGAAGCCTTGATCCAGCCCTGTCTCATCATACATAAGAATCAGCCAAAGCTCAACAAGATGAGGGCACCAAACTGGTGACTAATGAATTCTGACTGGAGAAGCACTTCGGACTCATTGTTGGCTGATTGTCACTGATGACACCATGCCCTGCTTCAATAATGGAACAGATGACTACATACAAGAAACACCACACTTGGCTTCACAGATCTCATAACCACAACAGAGTCACCACAAAATCTGTTATCTACAACCAGGCATGTATGTAGATAGCACAGAAATTGCTCTGAAGAGAAAGTCCCAGGTACACAAAACTAACACTCTTAAAACCCTCTTCACCAAAAAGGGATGTCCCATCAAAGAAGTAAATCACATCATTGAAGAGGCCACCCAAATCCCCTTAAAGAACTGTTTCAACATGGGGGGGAAGAAAACAACCCACTGACCGCATACCTCCAGTTGTCACCTACCACTCCACACTGGAATCCACATGGGGTTTCATCAAACAGTTATAACACATGCTTGACGGGGACTACTTCCTGAAATAATTCTTTCCCAGACCTGCTCTTCTGGTCTTCAAACAACACCCCCAGCCTCACCAAGTTCATCATGAGAAGCAAACTCCCCACAGACCAAGACACAACAACTCAGAGTGGCACCAGACCCTGCCAAAACAACAAGTATGAAATCTGCAAATATATTTCTGCTACCACAGTGTCAACATCACACCTGTCAAAATCTATGGGTCTTGGAAAGTGCCTATCATAAGGTGTGCTGTACCTTCATCCTGTGCATTAACTATCCCAACAACTATGTAGGTAAAATCAGCCAGACAATCATTATGTTCTTGAATGAATTCACACAAAAAAATGATGATAACCAAAGACATTCTATCCCCCGTGGACGAACACTTGTCACAAAATGATTGCTCCATATCTGTCCTCTCAGTTCCCATCCTCAAAAGAAACCTGGCGAACACCTTCAACAGATGAGTCTCACAGCTTAAATTCATAATTGCACTAGACACTAAAAAATCATGGGCTCAATAAAGACACCATTTTCATGTCTTATTACAACAATATAGAATCCATTAACCCTTTTTTGTCCCATGACAGCAAAAGTATTAAATACACATTTCAATTTGAATGGTCTCTTGAAACCTGTATTAACCCCTTCCATGTGCTTTCCAATCTGTTCCACCATGTCCCTGTGACATTCTGATTACCTTTACTGGCCATGAAGAAGAGCACTGTGGAATGAGAAAACTTTTGTTTTAGATCTGGTCTATGCTAGACTATGCTAGACCAAGCCACTTGGGAATTCCTAGGCCATACAAGGAATTCCACTGTAGCATTGGCTTTATGCTGTCCCCTCACAGCGCCCCACATGGCGTGGTAAGCTGTTTTGGAAGAGGCACAGAGGAGGGGCTGGAGTGAAGTGCATTCTGATTTTTCTGGCCTGCTACCATGGCTCTCAGAGGACAGTTTCACAAGAGCTTAAGGCCTGGCCTATGCCACAAAGCTAAGTCAACACAAATCTCCTTACATCAACCTACTTGTGTATTAAATTTATATCTGGTCAAATAAGCTTTCTATTACAGTAATGCAGTAACGCAACCTCCCCCCAAACAGTGTTGAGCTGTGATCAAACTACTGAGGTCAACACAGTGCAAGTGCAGACACTGTGACTATGGCTACACCTGAAAGCTTAGTTCTGACTTGCTTATCTGAACTAAGTAGTTCAAAGTTAGTTCGAACTAACCATGGTGTTTTAGTTTGAACTAAAAAAATGTGGTCAGTTCAAACTAACTGCTAGTTCAAACTTAGTTGGTTTGAACTAGCATGACTACATCATTGAACTTTGAACTAAATTTCAAAGTAAGTTTGAACTACACAGTTAGTTCTGACTAACCAGCCGAACTAACTAGTTCGGACTAAGCTTCAAACTAAGCTAGAATTTTTTAGTTCGGGCGAACCCTCGTTTAGACAGGACTCAAATTAGTTCGAATTAAGGCTCCTCAGTTGCAACTAATTGCTAGTGTAGACATATCCTGTTGTGACCTGTGTCAACCTTATCAGTTCTCAAACAACCGTCCCACTAAGCTCCATTTCCTGTGACAGGTATCACTCTGGTTGTAATGTTAAACTCAACTACCGGGAGGTCACAGAGACAGGCAGCTCCTTTAAAGCCTTTGTAGAGAGGCATCCTCTCACCAGCCCGCTCTTCAGTGCCGTTCTGGATCTCAAAGGACTTGGAGACTCTCAAGTGTGAAATCACTGTGGTTTATTTATAGCATGCACATGAATCTCTCACCACCAGACAGGGTACCCCAGCAATCTATATGACTTCTTCTCCCACTCCTTCCTCTACCAGGAGGAAGTCCTGCTGAGGGGGAGGCTTCCAAATCATTTGGGTGGCTCTCAGACTCTGGCATTTAGGTCTCCCTCTGCCTCCCCCCCACACTCCACACTGGATCAGTGCCACCCATATGTCTGCTGACACCCACGAGTCCTTGCACCATTTGCAGCACCCATGACCATGACTCCACATGTTACCAACTGCACCTAGCGAGAGGTAGCCTTGTCTGTGGTAATTGAGTGTTAGCTCCCTGTTGTCACCAGCCTTTCAGGCACGCGAGCCGTCTTCTCATGGTTGTGCTAGCTATCACACACCTTGCACATTAATAGGTTCACTCCGACGTCCAAGTCCCTTTGAATCATTGCCTGTGATATTCAGCCCCTGGCACTGGCTGCTCACAAAAATCCCAGATGCTCTGATCCCAAAGGAGTGGCATACCCCAGTTTGCCAGTTTTCTCTTAAGTCACCATTCCTATAAACCACACAGCACTTGTGGCCACTTGTAATACAACAGAAGTAGGTTTACTTAAGAAAGAATAGAGATTTAACTAGAAACAAGAGAATGGTGACAACAGCTGGCTACAAAAGAAAACATGAACCTGGGTCTACATGTCCAATAGTTTACCTTTCTTCTCTAACACAGAAGATTCCTCCCCCGCCCCATGCAAAGTTCAAGCTGTTGCAGCATTGACTGGTTTCACAAGAACCAGAATACAAAAGTTCATGATAGTAGCTCTACTTCACAGGGCATTTCCTTAGAGACTGGATACAGGGTGTTTCTCCCTCCTCTGCATTATATTGAGAACAGCTTTGGATTCCATCCACAGATAGGTCAAACCTCTGTCTTGTTGTAAAACTTATTTTTACCTTTAAGAAGCATAGGAGGGGCTAGGCCAGGGGGGGGCAAAATTATGAAACTCAAGAGCCACACAAGTTGATTATTAAACCTTCAAGAGCTGCACTGAGGCATATAGCCGTATACTTTTACCTACCAAATTGATTTGCTGATCTGCAAGCCACACTTTTTCATTCAAGAGGCACATGCGGTTCCCAAGCCACAGTTTGGCCACACCTGGGCTAGGCAGTTAAACAATGGCTGCTGACATTTGGTGTCTGGTTTTTGGATTACATTAATGTGATTGGGGTTGCCACAGTAATCGATGGGGGGATTTGTCTTACTTGTTGGGATTTGGAAATGAGTTGCTCTGGTTTTAGACCTTCTGTAAAGAGCTTCCAGACGTGTATTTCTATAATCCTGGAAAATCTGTAAAAATGCTCAACACACTCTGCCAGATATCTAGTTTTATGGGCTCAGAGGTGGCAACCCTAGTTCACAGGCTCCTGGAGGAGAAGGGTTTACAGGTACCAAACACAGCAGGGCCTCAAAGATTCACAGAGCTGATCAATAGGAGGGCTGGAGCCCCGAGATTCAGCCTAAGATGGTAGGACTTCTCCCTGGAGAAGGATGAAAGTAGCAAAATTTGTCCTCAAAGACATGAAATAGAAAGGGACCAAAATGGGTGAAAAGTACTGCCTTGTAACAGTTGCACATTAGTGACACCTCAGTGTAGAATACAAAGGACAATTCATCTAAAATACTTTTTTCTCAGGTGTAATAACTTACTCAAAATATATCAAGGGTCACAGGCAGAGGGGAATATACTTTGTTGGAAAGATTAAAAAGTATTTTTCAAGTTAGCGAAGTGGGCATGGATGAATGGAAAAATAACGGGATGCTCTTTTAATTAGTCAGACTTTTTCTGTCAGAAAATTCTGATAGTTGATTCTGAAAAGACTTAAAATACATGAAAAACTGTCAGTATGCTGGGAGGGATAGTTATTTGATGTGGTTTAGGAAAAAATGTGAAGACATTAAATTGGAAGCAAAAGCAAATTGCATAATGACTGGCACAGTGTATGATGTTCTTGCCAATCAAACTACTATTAAAAACTTGAAATAAGCAGAGGCTGGATTGTTTCCCTCCAGCCTCCAGCTGGAGGGGATAATCTATGTCTACGTCTGCCCTGGCCTTGTGAAAGGAGTAGCTTGAATATTTTGTGTCACTGTCCCTACTGTGCTTGGACCTTATAGAAGGCCCTCTATGGTGTTGGTGTCTTTGCTGCAGAGCATGTGAAAAGGATTCCCGCATCTGAACCATTCTTTTTAGGTGACTGATCTGAAGAACTGCCCCAGACTGAGACACCAGTAGAAGTTTTAGAACAAACTGATAAATTAAACAGTAATATGTCACCAGAACCAGATGGTATTCATCCAAGCGTTTTGAAGAAACTCATTCATGACATTGAAGAACTACTAACTGTGGAACATAATGCTTAAATCAGCCGCCGTACCAGTTGACTGGTAGACAGCTAATGTGATGCTGGTTTTTGAAAAGGCTCCAGAGGTCATCCTGTTAACTGAAGGTTGGCAAGCCTAAATTCAGTACCAGGAAAATTGGTTGAACACTAGTAGAGAAGAGCATTATCAGACATGTGGATGAATATGATTTGTTGTGGAAGAGTTAACAGAACTTTTGGAAAGGGAAATTATGTAACCACAATATATTAGACTCCTTTGAGAGTACCAATGAATGTGTGAACAAGGGTAATCCAGTGGATATAGTGTACCTGGACTTTCAGAACAAGGTTCATCAATGAAAGCTCTTAAGCAAAGTAAGCCACTTATGGGATAAAAGAGTGTGTCTTGAGTATCTTCTTGCAGCTGGGTGTGGTATTTCAATCTTTTTTTCTACTCTTGGCATGCCCTGTAAATTGTCAGTAAAGCGAAATACAAAGCAGAACTGAAGCACAAGAGAAAAAACATGAAAACGTACTGTAGGGAAGAAACTTGCATTGGCCCACAGTAGGTGGACTGAACAATTAAACACGTGGCTTTCATACATTTGCATAGACCGGTGGTTCTCAACCTTTTTTGGGTTGTGACACACTTGGTGGTGTGTCATGGCCCTATAGAACCCACCAGCCCAAATCCAGCCAGTTCCCCAGCTCTTCATGACACACTTACCTCTGTGTGGCAACGCAGTGGTTGAGAACAGCTGGCATAGACCCATGTGTTAATAAAAAACAATGTCTATGAACATCCACTCACCTATTTGTGATCTTGCAACATCTCCAAGATAAGGCCCATCCAATACATTACTTATTGTGTATCACTCAACTGACTTTTTATGACATTCATAAAAATAACGTCCAAAAAGTGAGAGCCTCCTTGTTTTGAAGCGACATATTACAAAACAGCTCCTCTGCTATGCCTTAATCATTACATAAAACGTTCTGCTCCAACCTACAGTCCTATCTGTGAAATATCAGCATTGGTTTGCCCAAGTTAGAAGTTGGATTAGAATCAGGTTTTTAATTACTGTCTCAACTGCCATTATGTAAGCAACCAGATTTCCTTAACGGAGATTAGAATTAAACTGAGGCACAATTTTCAGCTAAGCAAGAACGGAAGACGGAAATGGCAGTAGCACAAGGTAAAACAATGTTCCTCTTTTATCTGAGATCAATGGTTGTGCAGTGTGAGAAGTTTGATATCTAACTCAAACATCCATTCTTCAGATTTCAGTGGGAATGTCTAACGCAGAGTCATACCGGTAGCTGTATTTCACTATTTTCCTCTCTGCATGTTATTACAAAATCCAATGCTGACATTCTTTGCTGGCAGATGATTTTCCAACATCAGGGAAGTGAAAGGCAGCTGTCATTCTCCTCAGCTGCAGCTGAAGAATCCAGAGGGATGTGTAAAGAGTGTCAGAGGTGTCAGAACCTCAGGGGCAAAAGAAGGGAATTACATCACTATAACAGAAACCTTGTCTGCTTGCCTATCCGTCTATCACCATGTAGTTCTGAGTCAATAAATACTAGTCAAAAGGCACAATTCCTGCTGACCCACAATCCCCTTTCTGTCTCTGGAGAAAATAAACAGGGATCTGTTAGGTGCTGAGACATTCTGCCTTCTTCAGAGCTACCATTGTATTTGAAGTTTTCAGCCAACAGCACTTGGTAACATTAGCAGTAGTCCCAACAGCTTAGAGGGATTCCCCAGTTATTAGGAGACAATTCTTTCACTACGAAGTTAACTTTTTTTTTTTAATGTTTCCAAACCCAACAATGGGTTGTTCTCTCAAAGAGGCTGAGGAGTCAGGATGGGGCGGGTGTTTGATATAAAATGTAAATCTGCTCACTGTTAGCTGAAGTTACCAGCACATTGCCACTCTCCATCCCAAGCATCCATGATGGCAAAAGTTTTAGTGATTCAGTAGGAGGCTCTTTTCCTCTGAATCAGAACTGAACACAATGTCCTTTCACTCCAGCATGATATAGATTTAGAGGTGCCTCCATTCAAACAGGGTGTGGTGATGAAGCCTAGACTACTCGGGCCCCATGGCTCTTTTTCAAAAGCAGCTAGACTATTAGTTATATGCCAATTGCAACATATCCTGATAAAAAAATGTTCTATTTCAAGTTGGGCATGGGAGAGGATGTTGCCCCGATGATAAAAGAACATCTTTTATTCTTGAGCTTTGCACAACTGATTGTGATTATTATAATTAATTGTCCACAGAAAAGTTGGAGCAGAGTTTGTTATGTATCTCCAACCATTGAGTGTCATCTCATCTTTCCTTCCATATTTAACCCCATTGTGCCTCTGTGACAAGACACACCTGGCCCATCATCACACCCTGCTGGAGGCTCTGTGGCCCTACTAAATCCCACTCAGGAGAAAGCAGTGAAGGAGCACCCTGACTACAGAGGCCTCATGGAAGCAGCCAATCCAAGTCCAGCAGGCTCAAATAAAAGGAACTACAGGGCCTTGGCAGCTCAGTTTCTGGCTGGGGTCCGAGGGGCAAGGTGGGGATTCTGCTCTAGACCAGAAATTCTTAACCACTGTGTCGGGACACAAAGGTGTGTCAGAAAGAGCCGGGAGGTGTATCACAGAAAATCAGCAGCTCAGCTTAGAGCCAGCTTGGGGCTCCTGCCTCCCACCAATCTCTGCTGCCTTTAACAGCCTGCTCCTGGTGCACGACACAGGCAGCAGCCAAGGCTAGATGAGTAAAGGGACTTAGGGGCTGCAGCCCAGAAATCCTGGGCTGGGGGGGCACCACTTGCCCCACAAAATTATACCTGGCGCCATCGAGCCAGACCGCCAAGGCACCAGCCTGCGGTGGCTTGACTCTGCCCCCATCCAGGTCCTGGAGTCCTGTATCCTCCAGAACGCCACAGCCACCCAAGCGCCACCACCGCTGGCAGATTGTAGTGTGTCACGCAGGGGGACATCATCTGTCAGGTGTGTTGCTGTGGAAAAAAGGTTGAGAACCACTGCTCTAGACAAGGGAGCTAGATGGCCTGCATTTGCTGACCTTGGGACTGAAGGTTGTTGAGAGCTCTGACCCTAAGAGGCGGGTCAGGAAGGTAAGGAGACCAGGTGGGACGAGGCATAGGGACTGTAGCAGTAATTAAAGGGAGCAGTGCATGGCTGCTGTTTATAAGATGGGCCTGGGTTTCCCTACTGGCAAAGAGACCCAAGTCCCAAGTTGGGGCAAGTCTCCTTTAGAAGCCTGAGGTTAAAACTGGTTTAAATGACCTAGCGACAGGGCTGAAGACCCAAGTGAGGGCAGACATTTTGTTGAACCCTTTGCTACCCTGGAAGGACTTCTTTTGTGACTTTGTGACTTGGCCAGAAGACTGAGCCACTGAGGAAGTATCTCATGAGGTTGGCAACCTGCAGGGGCATCAAGAGCAGAAAAAAGACTGCAGGGCCACTGCCAGGTGCTAGAAGGCACTCAGGAGGTGAGTATTCTCCATCACAGCCTCTTTCCAAATTTCCCTCCAGTCCTCAGCCTTGGCTGTACCCTGCACCTCCTCCTCTGTTCTTTTTCCTGTACTGCCATGTATCTTGAAAAAAAAAATCCAGCAACTATACTGACTTCCACCTATAAATTTCTCTTAGTGTGTCACTTCTGCTGCATCTCTTGCTTTATTTCTCCTCCTTGAATTGCTCTATGCTCACAAAAGCATGTTCCTTCTTTTCTTTCAACTGTCTCCTCAAACTCTCTCTTTCCTCTTGGCCTGCACTCTTGCCCATCCTGAAGGACTGATATCATCTGGTACCAGCTCTTCTTCTCCCCTTCCCCACTTGCTCTAGCATGTCCTCTTCCACATGCTCCTATATACTATGATTCTATGTCCTTTCTCTTCTCTTCCAATGAACGTACCAGTAATATATGAAAAAGTACGAAAGAGGGTCTGGAGATCAAATTTAGGCTACTAAACAAGAGGTTAAAGTTCAGGTTATCGATGATAGCATTCTCTGATATATTTCCAATTCCTTGAAGTGGATGAGAAAGACAGGTAGAACTGCAGGGTCTCAATGTATGGATGAGACAATGGTGGGTTAAGGTTTATTAGGAACTGGAGAACTTTTTTGGAAAGCAGAAATTGATACAGCAAGATGGGCTCCACCTAAACCAAAACACAACTGCATTGCTAGCATGTAAAATTAAAAAGATTATAGAGGAGTTTTTAAACTAAGGACTGGGAGAAAGCTGATGATGCAGAGGAGAACACTTAAAAAAGGGAATACTCTATAAATATCCAAGTAAAGAGGAGAGGATGGAAGTTGATAAAATATACCTAGGAACTAAAGAGAAACAATCAAATGAAACAAAGTCCCACTCAATTACATCACTTGAAGGCAGATAAGTAAACACTGTCAAATTTTGTAAGTACTTGTATTTAAATACAAGTCTAAATACTGAGACGGCTAACCTTGAGTGCCTGTTATTAAATGAGGCTATTAACATAATTCCATGCCTAAATAAAATAAGTACTGTGGTTGGAATATACTACAGACCTCCTATTGATTATGGTGACAGTGCTCACGAAATGCTCAGGGGGATCAGACAGGCTACAAAACTAAAGAACCCAACAATGGTGCGGAATTTAAATTACCACTTTATTCACCAGGAACATGTTACCTCACAGGATGGGATGCAAAGATAAAATTTCCAGATACAATTAATGACTGCTTCATGGAACAGCTAGTCCTGGAACCCATAAGGAAAGAGGTAATTCTTGCTGGTCCAATAGATGTATATAGCTGAACTGTCCAGTAATAGTGACTATAATATAATTACATTTAACATCCTTATATGGGAAAATACTAAAGAAGTCCACCACAGTTGCATTTAACTTAAAAAAGGAGACTTACACAAAAATGAGGAAATGAATAAAACAGAAATTACAAAGAACAGTCAAAAGAGCAACATGCCTTCAGGTTGCAATGCAAACTTTTCAAAAGCACCATAAGAGAGGTTCAGGCTACAATATACCCTAAATGGTGGTAGAGGTGTATGGGCGGGGGGGAACCAATAACAACAGCAAGAGGATCAAAACTGCCACTATGGGTATGCAACAGAGTACAAAATGCATTTGGAGACAAAAAGACTTCTTTTAAAAATAGGAAGTCAAATCCTACTGGAAAAAAAATAGAAAGGAACATAACTCTGACACGACAAGTGTGTAGAAATAGAATTAAGCAGGCCAAAAAAGAATTTGAAAAGCAGCTGGCAAAACATTCAAAAATGACCAGTAAAATTTTAGTACATCAGAAGCAGGAAGCCTGCCAACCAATCGGTGAGGCCACTGGGTGATAGAGGTGCAAAAGGATAGCTAAGGCAAACAAAATGGCTCAGGAGAAGTTAAATGAATTCTTTGCTTGGGTCTTCACTCCAGATGATGTGAGAGAAATTCATGTATGAATCTTTCTTTTTAGGTGACATAGCCAAACAACTGCAGAACAAACAAGGAGTCCTGTGACACTCAAAGCTTAACAAATTTATCTGTCACGTGAGTTTTCATAGGAGAAAATCCTACTTCATTAAATGTTTTGAAGATGAGGAACTTACAGTATGGGAGGAAATAAATGCAGGAAAGTGTAAGTCATGGGATCACATCATACTGTAACGGCAAGTCAAAGTAGTTGTTAAGATTCAAACACTGGGGTACAGCATATAGAGGAAGATGAGATCAAATCACCTGTTGTAATGAGAAAAAAAATCCAAAGTCCCTGTTTAGCTCTGAAGCAACACAGTCAACTTTGCAAATAAATTCAATCTCAGCAGATTCTCTTTGAAGTCTTGATCTGGTATTCATCTTTCTGGGCACCACAATTAGTAAATCATCAATGGAGCGATCAGGAAGATTGAAGTGCTGACCCACTGGTTTTAGAAAGCTGTGATTTCTGATGTCAGCGTTGTGCCCATTTATTCTTTTGCACAGAAACTGTCTTGTTTGTCCAATATATAAGGCAGAGGGGCATTTCTGGCACATTATAACACAAATCACATTGGTGGGTGAGCAGGTGAATAAGCCCTTGATGGAGTAACTGGTTTTATTAGGTCCTGTAATAGTGTCTTTTGTGCAGATATGTGGGCAAAGTTGGCAGTGTGGTTCGTTGCAGGGGTGTCTGCCTGCTTTAATGGCTCTGTTGTTAGGTCTGTAGTTGCTAGTAAGTATCTGTTTAAGGTTGGGGGGGCTGTCTGTAAGTGCAGAGAGGTCTGTCTCCCAAGGCTTGAGAGAGTGAGGGATCATCTTGTAGAATAAGCTGTAGACCCCTGAGGCTGTGCTGCAGAGGTCTGACTTTGGGGTTGTAGGTGATGACTAGTGGTGTTCAATCTGCCTGATCACTCCATTGACGATTTACTAATTGTGGTGCTCTGGCAAATGAATAACAGCTCAAGGCTTCAAAGTGAAGCTGCAGAGCTTGAATTTATTTGCAAATTTGACTGTGGTCGCTTCAGCGCTAAATAGGGACTTTGGTTTTTTTTCTCTTTACAACAGGCGATTTGACCTCATCTGCCTCTATATGCTATATACTGCTTTGATTTGCTGTTACCATGTGACCTGATCCCATGACTTACACTTCCCTGCATTTATTTCCCCCTATTCTGTAAGTTCCCCCATCTTCAAAGCAGCTAAGGAAGTGGATTTTCTCCCATGAAAGCTCATGCAATAAACAAATTTGTTAGTCTTTAAGGCTATGTTCACACACTAGTGCTTGTTTTGAAACAAGCCTGTTTTGAAATAAAGCCTTTTTTCGAAACACCTTATTTCGAAATAACAAAAAAAAAGTGTTTTAGAAATAAGGGAAAAGGAGGGAATCGAAATAGCATGTCCAGTTGACATGCTATTTCGAAACAGGAGAGGGGAGTGGGAGGGATGCCCTGTGCTGGGCCAGGGAAGCCCCACCCCTGGGATTCCCCTGCCCCCTGCGGCTCTGGCCAGGGGCAAAGGGGGGCTTCCTCTGCCCCCCCGCCACCTCTGTAGGGGGCGGGGAGGCTCCCCCCGCCCCCCTGTGTGTCCAGTCTCAGGCAGGGGGGCTTCCCCCGTGTCCCCCCCGCTTGACTCCTGCCTGGTGCAGGGGCGCTTCCTCCACTCCCCCGCGGCTGTTGCCCGGTGCAGGGGGCTTCCTCTGCCCCCCCATGGCCCCTGCCCGGCATGGGGGGCTTCCTCTGCCCCCTGCGGCTGCTGCCTGGCGCGGGGAGCTTCCTCCACCTCCCTGTGGCTGCTGCCTGGCG
>ML682043.1:1033733-1059639 GCA_007922195.1 Podocnemis expansa
GGCCAGGGTGCTGATCCCTGGCCAGGGTGCTGGGGGGGTGGGACCTTCCCCCCAGGATGCTATGCACCCTGGGAGGAAGGTCTTTGTTATTTCGAAACACTCTTTGTTTCGAAATAACATGTCCAAACGGCTTATTTCGAAACCACTGGTTTCGAAATAACCCTCCTTTCGAAAGCAAAGTGGGTTGAAGCTGTTTCAAAAGGAGGCTCTTGTTTCAAAATGAGGAGCTCCCTCCTTTCGAAACAAGAAAACCTCATTTGGACATAGGGACTTTTATTTCAAAATAACCGGTGTTGTTTTGAAATAAAAGCCCTGTGTGAACACACCCTAAAAGTGCCACAGGACTAACAGATTTATTTATCGCATGAGCTTTCATGGGAAAATATTCCACTTCGTCAGATGCTTTGAAGAGGGACAGCTTACAGAACTGGATAAAAATAAATGCAGGGGAGTGTAAGACATGGGATCAGGTCACACTGCAACACCAAATCAGAGCATTTGTAAGAATTCAAACTCTAGGAAACAGCACACAGAGGGAGGATGATGTCAAATGACCTGTTATAATTTAAGAAGAATCCATAGTCACAGTTTAGCACTTCTTTCACACAATGTAATTTGCAAATTAAAGGTAATTAAATGCCATAAGTGAGCAGGAAAAAAGAGTAAAGAGTCAAGTGACAAAATTGGTAGATGATAACAGAATTATTTAATTCCAAAGCTGCCTGTAAAGAGTTACAGAGAGATCTCTCAAAACTGGGAGAGTGGCAACAAAATGGCTGATGAAATTCATTGTTGATAAATGTGAAGTAATGCACACTAGAAAACATAATCCCAATTATATGTACAAAATGATGGGTTCTAAATTATCAGTCAATACTCAAGAAAGAGATCATGGAGACATCACAGAGTTTCCCTTCCCTGCCATGTGAGGCAAAGAAAGTGAAGAAAACCCTGAATGGGGCTGCTTGAACTATCTTGTTGGATTTCAGGCCCTAAGAAAGGATCTGGGTTGCCTGGAGAATATTTTGAAAGGAATCTTTCTTGCAAATAATAGTTGCCGAAAATAGTCAGCAACAAATGTTACAGAGTGGTTTCAACTACGGGTCACAGATGTGGGGCTGTTTGCATGCAGGGTAGAGAGGCAGGAATAATGTGTATTTCATAGCAATCACATCAATGTTGCCACAGAAAGATGTAGTTGTTGATGAAGTCTTTGGTCCCACTGTACCATGGAGTACACAAGTCCCTGCTTATAAAATGATGCCCTATGGAACCCTATGGCTCAGATCCTTAGCTGATGAAAGCATTGTAGTGCCACTGAAGTCAATGAGCTACTAATGAACCAATGGAAGTCCATGAAGCTACGCCAGTTTAGACCAGCTGAAGATCTGGCCCTGGATATGTTCTATTCATTAAGTGAATATTCAAGCTGAAAAATATTCACATGTTAAGAAATATCCATGCAACCTCAATTCCACCCCCTTCTGTGTATGCATTATGTTACAGTCTTAAATTACATGACAAACTTGATGCTTTCTTGGGGGTCCAGAAGAGTAAGTCACCTACTTACCCTTCTGCGTTAATGAAAGAGATTTGCTGCGGTTAATCTGTGCATCTGCACCCTGATGCTCCAGTCTAGACAGCCCAACAAACTCCTCAGCACTCCACCAGGCCCTTCCTTGTCTTACAAATAACTCAATGCACTCAATTTCTGAATCTTCTGGAAGAGCATTTCTCTGCCATACCTTGACTCTGTCATTGGGCACTCACAGAAATTACCAAGTCTGCTGTCCCCAAAGAGGCAGAATGCACACCAGCCTGTTGGCTCAGCAGAGGATGCACACCTCACTCTCATGTATCAGTAAGAAATTTATAACAAAATAAGAATATTTATTAAAGCACAGAGATATAAATGATACTGCACAGCAATAATAAGGACAGAAATGATTACAAAAAATCTAAAGGATAGTCATGCTACTTAGAGACTAAAATTTAACTCTGCAAGTTACAATCTTTGTCAAAGGTGTTTTATTTTGCCCTCCTACAGCCACACCCATTGCCCTCACAGTGGGGTGGGGGAGAGTCAGGAAAAGCTGGAAACTTGGCCACAGCCCCCCATATGGGGCGTTGCTGCTGCTGCTGCCGACAGGGGGAGTGCACATGCGCTGAAGGCCCACAGTATGCCACTGTGACTAACATGGCATCAGCTTTCATTTGATACGTCGCATGACAACTCTTCTTCAATAAATCCCATGGCAGTGATGTGTTAGGTGTAGTGAGTGCAGGCCAGATAGGAGTTACAGAAGAGGGGTTGGCATCAAGGGGCTAGAGCTATACCACCCCTCGTACAATCAGGTCGGTCACTGACCATTCAGGCACCAGATCAGAACTCTCTTTTCTACCTATGCAATTGTTACTTTATTTTCTTTCTCCTTAATATGCACAATTTCCAAGTCATAGTCTTGGAGAGTCATGTACTGTCACAGGACTATGGAACTAGTGTCTTCTGTTCTCTCTAACCAAATTAATAGACAATGAGCATAACAACCCTGGAGTAGGGATGTTAAGGAAAAGGTGCCCTTTATGAGTTCAACTTTTTGAGTTAATTAAAGTAGGAGCCACTTTTCAGAAGCTCATCAATCGAATGTTAACAAATTACAAGATTTTGCAAGGGCTTATATCAATGATTTAGCAACTCTCAGTCATATCACTAAACAACAGCTGTTGATTGTATTAACAAAACCTAAAGACGAGAGTCTTTACTGTGAAGGCATTCAAATATAAACTTAAAATGTAAAATCCTATGACTTACACTCCCCTGCATTTATTTTGTTCCCATCCTGTGAGCATCTGACAAAGTGGTATTCTCTCCCACAAAAACTCATGTGACAAATACATTTGTTAGTCTCTAAAAGTGCTACCAAACTCCTTGTTTGTTTTGCTGGACTAGACCAACACAACTACCTCTTTGGGTCTTTGGCAAATGTAAAAGGATCCTTATTTGGGATGTTGAGTTGGGAGTGGTCAAACCTCTCCTGATTCTTCAAAAGTGGAACCTGTCCATTGATCTGAAGAGCAGGTCCAGTCTTTCATATACCTCATTAACTATTATCACTCATTTGTAGAAGGATTCAGTAATATTCTATCTGCAGTCACAAACTTGTGCAAAAAACCAGAACAAAAGAAAGTCATGTGGACAAAGGCTTGGCAAGAAAGTTTTAATGAAGTAGAGAAAATCTGATCTGAAAAGCCTGTTCTGACTAGTCCAGATTTTAATAAAATGTCTGGACTGTGCACTGATTCATCAGACATTGGTTTGGGGACAATATTAATGCTCTCAAGGAAGAGCAACAAAAGAGATTCCATTGCTTTCGTCCATAAAAACTGCTACTCACCACCCAAAATTATTCTGTGATAGAAAAGGAGTGTTATGCTCCTCTATGAGCAATCAAATAGTTATGCTTCTATTTCTTTAACTGAAAATTCAAAGTTCTAACTTATGCTCCCACTAGTCCATTAGTCGCGCAGGTATAAACTCAAACCTTTTTACCACTCAGAGTCTCTCTCATTCCATGGGAGCTCTGGCCTACTTCAATTTATGGCTGTGGCTAGTTTTCCTCACCCAGACCAGCAAAGAGATCTGTTACCCTGAAGGCATGAAATATGATCTTTTATCCTGAGTCTTCCCTGCTTGCTTGGAAGTACAGGCCCACACCTATTCATCTAGCTGCACCATGGTCCCACAACAACTAGCAATCTTTTCCAGTCCGTGCTCCACAGCTCTGGATTTCTTGCCATTGTTGCTGCCTCTGCTGGATCATCAGGGGAACAGTCTTGGTTTCCTGCATGAGCTGTAAGACGACAACACTCCAGTTTATGGATGGTGATGTTCACTGAATAAGCAGCTATTCAAAATTTCTCTTTAACCTCATCATTCTGAGTATGGCCACATGCTTTGTTTACTGCACACTACTCAATCTCTGCTCTGAAGAAAGAATTATTAATTTCCGTCTGGGTTTTTCTACAGCATCACTTATCACTGTAGGGTTAAGTGCTCTACAAGTATTTTTGAATTTATATTATTATTCACATTTTAGAGATGGAGAAATGAGGTGCAAAGATACTGATGTCAAAAGTGCCCACAAATTTTGGGTGATCATTTTGAGATGAGGTCCAATATTTCAAATAACTTTAGTTGTTCAAAACACAGCTTTCATTGCACGGCAACTTTAATTCTGGCTTTTTCTAACTTCTGAGTCCTGGACTTTGCAACTTTAACATTACCTTATTGCACTTTTTTGTGTGTAATTTTCTAGGTTTTTAGAATAAGCAAACTGGAAAAACAGAAATTCTATCACATAGCATCATATTGATTCCAACATGGTTCACCAGTACATTTAAACTCTTTAAATCCATAGTACAGACCTTCACCACTTGAGGTAAATGGAGTAACTGCAACCAGTAGTACCTTGTCATCTTCTGTGTGTACCAGCACTAGGGGGAGTTGAGGCACACTTTCATTGGGCTTTGCAAATATTTACTGACAGCAAAGGAATCTAGAAACTTGGGAATCCTGGATTACATTCCAGGTTCTCAAAGGAGAGGATTATAGCCATGTTAGAACCTTCCGCCTCTTTCCCTCACAACCCTGGCCACTTCTAGCCAAGCCTTTACCCCTTGTCCTGGTCCTACTCCACACTGCACCACTCCTTGTCCCAGCTCTCCTGCCCACCTAAGAAACCCTCTTCCCAAGTCCATGTCTCAATCCCAGTCCTTCAGATTTCCTGGCTCCATGTCCCAGTTCCCAGCCATGTGTTGGCACATCATCCCAGGCCTTCCTTTAGGGTCCCAGTGGGACTTTGTCATGGCACCTTGACTCTGCAGGACCCCTCTTTGTCCCAGACACTCTACTCATGATACCTGACCCTCAACTTTCTGTATTCAAGTCATGAAGCTTACTCCTGCTACTTCATGCTACCTGAATGTTAGCAGAAGGAGCATTGAGAGTGTAGCAAAACAGTCTCTCTGATCTCAATTCCTGTATTTGGAGCAACAACCAGTGGCCTCCTATAGACAGGAGCTCCAATTTCAGTGTGAGAGGCCAGATTATCCCCTATAGGCCTGGGTTCGAGCATCCTCAGTGTAGACAGAATCTTCAGGGAATGCAGCTGCCAACCCATAAGAAGTCCCTATAGAGATTGTGCAAATTGAGATTTCTAGACTTTCATAATGTAGCCGAATGTGGGCAGATATTTATGGGGATGGGAGAAGGCCGTCCCTGATATGAGGGTGTAATCCCTTCCAGGGAGACAGTAGACTTTCTCAACAAAACAATTGTAATTTTTTTTTTTTAACATTTACAAAATAACCATTTTCCCTTTAGTTTCATTCTGAGAAATAGCAGAATAGGAGTTTTTGGTTGGTTGGTTGGTTAGTTGGTTTATTTGTTTTGCTTTTGTGGGTCAGCCTGAGGCAGACATCTGGCGTGAGAAATTTCAGACCAAATGGTTATAGTTGGCAAAGTTATAAGCAACTGAAAACAGGGTCTTACAATGGGAAGTGTTGGGTAAACTTAACTATGGGTTTAGCTACATGTACTGCGTATACTACTCATCTCATTTATTAAAAACTTAACATTATTTTTGATTAAGTGAAAAACAAAGTTGCTCTACATATTATTTTAATTAACTCAGTAATAATTTGTTGATTACACGTGGCAGAGTTCTTCTTAATTGTAGCAATTACAGGCCAATTGTATTTATTGTCTTTGGAGATAATGTCTTGCAAAAATTTAGCCAACCAATTGTTGAAACCCCATTTTTTACCTTATCTCCTTTTATCAAATAGATGTAATAAAAATGTTTGGCTCAGCCAGCGTGACTCACCTGTTCAACTTCATTCCTGCAGTGAGGGGACTCATTACTGTGTGAGCCACTTCACTCTTTCAATGTCAAAAAGGCATTTGACCACCATGTGGAATGGGGTTACCTCATCCAAGCAATTAATTGACTTAGAAGGAACACTTCAGTGAAATATGAAAACAGTATAAACACTACATCTAATTATAAAACAGAATGGATGAGAATGTGTTTAGAGAAAAATGAAAATAACAGTTTGCTAGGAAATTGCCACCTTGATAGGCTGACAGTGGACTCAAGCAGCAGTTAAGTCATATGAAGCTGTGTGAAAAGAGGAGACTTTAAAACTTGCAAGAAAAACCAACCATTTTTATAATAACTAAATGGGCCAAATCTGTCCCTACTTAAGTGCTTACTAAAGAGGAACTTATAACTGTCTTGTATTTGAAATAATTAAACAAACAATATGAAGAATTGTTATTCATCAACTCTCCTAATTTTCTATGTGCATGTGTGATGTGGAGTGCACCATGTGACAGGACATTGTGATGTCCAAGGAGCAATTGGTTGAGTCTGACATCACAATGGCCTAGGCGTCTTGGCATGCCACAGATATATACCTTATTGTTGCCGCACACCTAATTGTAATTCATAAAGGCGATTCCCCCGTCATTTGATTCTCCTGTCATTCTTGATGGGTTACAGCTAGTACCTTCATAAGTTTATTCAGCAGTAATGCAATGGAAATGTGGAAAATTCTCTTGACATTAAGAGCAAGTAGCTGTTGGAACTCGCTCCTTTAGAGTAGTGGTAGAAGCTCCAGTATTTGTCAGCTTTAAAACTGCAATGACAAAGCACCAGGTAATACATTGCTGGGAACAATTCCACCTTGGCCCAAATCTCTCTCCTATGATTCTCTCCCATTCTGTAAGTTTCAGGCATCTGTCAAAGTGGGATTTTCTCCCAAGAAGTTCATGTGGTAAATAAATTTGTTAGTCTTTTAAATGACACCAAACTCCTTATTTGTTTTGTGAACTAGACTAACATGGCTACTCCTTTGGAACTTGTCCTGTGAGTCTGTGATCAAAAATCAGTACTAATTCTCAGTCTCAGCAGAGAACTCAAGGATCTCTGGACATAAAATGGAATTCCCCTCTCCTCAGAAGGGAGAGGTGTGTGTATGAGTGTGTGTGTATGCGCGTCCGCGCGTGCATAGGACATGGGTGAGGGTTGCTTTGTTGAGGGAGCTCAGTAACTTGTAATGCTACTGCCCAGACTGTACCTGTTTTGTGGATATAGAAAGGTCTTCAGTTTCTAAAGCTGTCAATCTGGAACCTTTCGCCAGAATCAAATTAACAAAAATGTCTTTAAAAAGTGAATTTAAAACATATTTTGAAAAGTGCTAAGTACCAGTGATTGGTAGTTGGGAGCCCAGGGATTGCTGGTGGAGAGTGAGCAGGGGGTCTTTTTCTCACCTAGGTAATGATTATATGAGCCCCATAAGGACATAGTTAAATCACATATTAAGAAGACTGCACTTAAGAAGGGGAAAATATGTCAATCACACTTTGCCTTTGACAAAAGGAAATTCCTTGAAACTGAGAATGGAGAGAGAGCGGGAGGAAAGTGTCTCCACATGTGGGTGGCCAGGAAATTGGAGGCCAGAAAAGTACGAGAGCGAAAGAAAGTGTAAGAGACAGGGGGAAAAAACCCACCAGATTGAATTCTAATCCAAATGCTGTGAGGCGTTCACACCAGACCTTGTGAGAATATTAACAAGGTTACAGAAGAGGGGCCTTTTAGCCTCAGGAATTATTAGTGAATATGGAATTATATTTGCACAAACACAACCAGATGCAAGCAGCTAAATGTTCTGCAGATGTGAAAAGAGCTGGAGTGTGTTACATGAAGCTGCTGCCCATTTGGATTTTAACCCTCCTCCTTGGTGCCTTACTAAATGTTACAAAAAGGCTACATTGCTCAAATGGCAACAGTACAGGAGGGATGGGAGTTTCTCTCATGTCTAGGCTGCATATACGGGTCCAGTTTCGACAGTGTTCTTGTGAAGAGCCACCAATGCTTCCCAAGTGACAGGCCATAAAGTTGAAGAATGTATCTTTACTTCATTTTTTACATTGTCTGTACCTCACCTCAGACCATTTTCTACTATTTCAATTTCTCGTTGGAATTTTCCATTTATTTTTTTCTGTAACCTCTCTCTGTTATGTCCTCTTCATTGTTGTGTTAGTGCTGTAATTAATATTACAGCAGCATTAGTGTCTTGACTCAGAGTACAGACCCATTGTTTTAGATACTGTACAAACATAGTCAAAGGCATTTCCTGCCCTGACTCCAGAAAAGGAAAAAAAAATAATGTCTTTAAAAATCATTTAAACCTAATTGGGGTCCACAAACACTATTGTGACCTAATAACTGTCTGGTTTTCAGACAGTGACATTCTAGGGCAAAATTTGGGTTTCTGCTGAAGGAGAAACTTTTAGTTATGAGGAAGAGGGAAAAATTACTGTTAATCATACACAAATATTCAAGTGCAGCCTATGCACAATATTTCACTGAGTTTAACAAGTCTGTGACAGGGCAGAATTAAGGTTGTCTGGGAGCTCTGACTATGCATTTGTGTACTTTCCTATGTTATGATTTCTTTTAAGTTTAACTTCAGTTTCCTGGATTTGTAATGTTTGGTTTCAAGATAATAACAACACAACTGTAATAGGTTATGTCTGCACTGACAAAAGCAATTCAAAATAGTTATTTTGAAATAACTATTTCGATTTTAGTTCAAAATAACTATTTCGAATTAGCACTACTTCAAATTTATTATTTCAGATTAGGAGTCCAGAGAAGATTCTTTAATTCAAAATAAGGTAGGAGTTTTTATTTCGATATAGAGTCTTCACTAGACTCTCCAATTTGAAATAGGGGAAGGCAGGCAAAAAAATAGGGCCACTACTTCAAAATAAGGCTATTCCGCTCCTTAGAATGACTTATTTTGAAATAATTTCGATTTAAGCGCTATTTTGAAATAAAAGTAGGTTTTATTATTTCAAAATAGTGCTTCGTTGTTTCAAAATAAATAAATGCTTATTTTGAAATAACAAAATGCCTGCATGGACAGGAAAAAGGTTCTTTCAAAATAAGCCTCCTTATTTAGAAATAACTTAAGTGTAGACATATATAGTTTACCCTAAGTTACATTTAATATAAGCTATCAGTCTGAACTTAATTTTGAACTACAGTTGTTTGGCAATAATTTCAAGAGAGATAATTATGTTAGTCTAGTTCAGCAAAACAAACAAGAAGTCCTCTGGCACTGTTAAAGAGTAACAAATGTATTTATTTATTTAGTGATAAATAAATTTATTAGTCTTTAAAAGCGCCACACAACTCCTTGTTTGTTCTGTCTGGGAATATCGATTATAGCTAAATTGTTAGTAATTCCATAGTTAAGACTGAATTGAAGTTGCACTTAAAGCAGGGGATTCAATCTCCTTGTAATGTGTCAAAAAATTACAGGGAATCCTCCCCAAAATTACAATGCTTTACCCTTTGAGTACATAATAAATTTTCTGTAAATTTATAAGTGCATTTGTTAATTAGTTTAGGAATAAAAAATAATCAAAAATAGGTCCTTTAAGAAATGTACCATCCAGTGTCATAGCTCTTTTTTCCTCTAAAAATCTAACTATTAGAACAATAGACTCTTCAAACTTCCCACATAGTGAAAAAATCACTGAAATCATATGCATAGAGTACATTTCAATATTTTGGTTTGGGGGGGTGGTTGGTTTTGTTTCTGTTTAGGATTATTGTTTAGATTATTTTCAAGTTTATGTTTGTAGCATTTATTTCCTTCAGCAGTGGCTGAGGAGCAGAATGGCCTACTGCAGAGAATTCCATGAAGACTTACCCTTTTTCAAATGGGCGTCATGTTCCATTGCTCTCAGTGGAACTGAAGCCATAGTGGTCCCCTGCTGGTGGCCATTTTAAGAAGCCAAGCTCTCATTTATTGTTCTCAATGGGACTGAACTCCTCTGACTCTTCACAAGACAGTCACTTGCCATTTTCCCTAAAGACAGCTGGCAGCCTTCCGTTCCATTGAGAACAATGCAAGATGGTGGCCATTTTGAAAGGGAGCAATTCCTCATGATGGATAAACCTTCAGTTAAGAAAAGACAATGACAAATATGACCATTCGTCATAAATATGTTCTCGAGAGCCACCTACTGCATCGGATCTATGGAAGAGGTAAGCCAAGAGAAAAGAGGAAACCAAAACATCTGTAAAACAAACAAGGAGTCTAGTGGCACTTTTAAAGGCTAACAAATTTATTTATAAATAAACTTAAATAAATAAATTTGTTAGTCTTTAAAAGTACCACTAGACTCTTTATTTGTTGTGCTGAACTAGACTGATACAACTACCTCTACAGAATGTGAGTGTGTGCATTTAGGGGAATGTAGGCGAGTACAAGAGGAAAGACGAAACAAACAGGTGGGTTCAGGACCATGTAGATGCATGCCGGAAGAACAGGAAATTTGGAGTGTGAATGTGTGTGTGCGCGTGTGTGTGTGCGCGCACATGCACACATAGGGTAGGATTGCCAATTTTAGTAGGGTGTATTCCTAGAGATTTCATCACATGACAATCTTTAATTAAAGATTAATCTTTAATTCTTCAAGATTCCAAGAACAATACTGGAGGATAGGCAACTGCAGGTAATATAAGGTGTAAGAAGGGGATTTTGTGGGCACACTAGATAATGTTAGGATTTGGAAATAACGGAGGTAATCTGAGGGCCCTGAATAGTGGAACACAGGTTGGTGCAAGAAGGAAAGGAGTTTGGATATGGATGTTGTGTGCCCAGGACAACTCTGGGAGATGCAAGAGGCAGGAGAAATGTGGAGTAGAAAAGGCAGAGCTCTAAAACAAAACAGCTATTAATCCAGGTTATATGAGTCATAAACTGACCATTTTGTTCTGCTCCAGAGTGGGAGACAGAATGTACCACTGAATCTGCTCATGAAAACTAAACTTAAAAAATAAATTTAGGGCAGATACTACATATCTCTAAATCATTAAGAACACCGCTGTGACATTGTCTTGAGTTTCTTATTTAGTGTTGTACAAAATCATTCATTTTAAAAAGAAAGGAAATTCCCAGGCAATACCCATACTAAAATGGATTTAAAGGTTAGAATAAATTTCCAGATACATGTTGTAATTATGTATCAAATAAACAAAAAACCCAAAGTGTTATAATCCCAGGAAACTCACAGTTAAATTTTAGATGAGAAGAAATTCAAGCATGGAGTTTAGACATGGAATGGCACAAACTAGAGTACCAAAACGATCTTAAATCTGCCTTGTCACAGACTCTTCAGAACTTCTCATAATGTTATAATTCAGTGAAATTTTATGCATATGTAACAATGTTCCCTCTAAGAGCCTCAGGCACCTGAGCAACTCACGTTGCTCGTTGTGCGGCACCCCCCCGGGCCTGATCCTGCCAAGCCCCCTCCTGCAGGCCCGATCCTGCCGGCCTTCCCCCCAGTGGGCCCAATCCTGCTGGCCCTCCCCCCTGCGGGCCCAATCCTCCCACCCCCCTCTGCAGGCCCGATCCCCTGGTAACGCCCCAACCTGCCCAACCCCTCCCCTCAATCCTACCCTGCTGCTGCAGCGGCATGGCATAGCCATAGCTCCTGGGGCCAGAGAAGCACTAACAGAGCATGCTCAGACATTCTGGGCATTCTCCATTAGAGCTTCTCTGAGCGAGAGTTTTAATAAACTCCCTGCTCCAGAATTGCTCTGAGCTGGGAGTCTGGCTGCCGGCCCTGTGCGGCCGGCAGCCTTCCCTGCGCTGGGCAGCTGTGGTGGGCTGCACGGCTGTGCGCCCGCGCAGCTTAGAGGGAACATTGATATGTAACCCTTCTGCCAAGGCAGGCTGGCAGAACAAGGGCCGGGTTCTATATCTAGGGGTTTTCCAATAATGTAACACCACCAGCCGGCTCAAGCCCCTACCCAGATTTCTGGGGAATCCTGCACTCTTCCCTCGGCACCCCAAAGGCTTCCCCACTTGCAAGCACAAGTCTGAGTGTAGTAAACAGAACTTTTAATAGTACTAAAACACAATGCAAAAAGCCAAATGATAGAAATCAGCACTAATTTAGAAAATCAGTAGCGTGACATTCCCAACAACTCACACCACATAACAAAACATACAAGATTTAATGCAAAACCTTCCAACATGATCCCGCATATCATAACAGCAAATGTAAACCCATTAGCAAAATCAGCACTGATCTGGAAAATCAGTGCTAAATAGGTTCCTGACCCACCCTAGGATACATAGGGAGAGTCTTTCATATCAACTGTCTGCCAGCACCAACCACTAGTCACTCACTTCATCCTCTAGTACTATCCCTTGGCTCTGCCTGCTGTCCACCGGCTCTGCCCACCGGTCATTCATTCTGACCAGCTCACCGCTGGCCACTCTCACCATCCGCTGGCTCTGCCCGCTGTCCAGCAGCTCGTCCCACCGGTAACTCATGCTGCCTAGCTTGCCCCTGGCTGCTCTCACTGTCCACTGGCTCCACTTCAGTGATATCAGCACAGAGAGAGGGGAGTTCCCTCTCTCTAGTAATCTCAGCTCAGAGAGTTTGCCTCTCTCTAGTGATGTCAGCTCTTAAACATAAAGTAGCTGCAAACACCTACTGTCCTTAACGTAACAAAAGGTGGCCTCAAAGAAGCCCAGCCAGATCTATCATTTGAAAGAGGACTGGGGTGAGGCAGGAATGCCACCAGCATTTTGCTCCAAAAGGAGCTAATGCAAAACCCCACCCCTCTCCCTTTCTTTCAGGCTGAAATAGCCAGTGGCCTTTCTTACAAGCCTTTTTTTTAACTAAGGGTTGCTTTTACTCTTTAACTAACCCAGACGGATTTGGAACAAGCAGAGAATAGCATATCACAACAGATATTATTTCATATTTCTCTTCAGTAGAATTACAGATTTTGACAGATTTGTGATTAAATTAACCCCAAATACCATTACTCACTGTGCCCTGCACCCAGAATGCAAATACCTAATTGTGCTCTTTGGCTATGTCCACACACAAGCCCTTGTTTCAAAACAAGCCATTTTGAAACAAGCTGTTTCGAAATAAAGGCCTTATTTTGAAATAACAGAAAGCTATTTCGAAATAAGGAAAAAAGAGGGAATCGAAACAGCATGTCTACTGTGACATGCTATTTCGAAATAGGGGAGGGCAGGGGCAGGGATGCCTGTGCTGAGCAGGGGACACCCCACCCCTGGGATTCCCTGCCCCCCCGCCACTTCTGCAAGGGGCGGGGGGCTTCCCCTGCCCCCCACTGCTTCTGCAGGCGGCTTCCCCTGCCCCCCCCACTGCTCCTGCCACGGGCGGGGGGCTTCCCTGGTGCCCCTCTGCAGCTTCTGCCGCAGGTGGCACCGGGCTGCCTCCCTCCTGGGATTCCCCAGCACCCCCCCACCCGCTCCTGAGCAGGTGGGGGGGCACCGGGGAACCCCAGGTGGGAGGCGGCCTGGCCCCGCCCGCAGCAGAAGCAGCTGGGGGCATGGGGGAAGCTCCCCCACCCCCTGCAGAAGTGGCAGGGGGGCAGGGGAAGCCCCCCGCCCCAGGCAGGAGCTGTGGGGGGGCAGCGGATGCCCCTCCGCCTGCAGCCAAAGCAGCGGTGGGGCAGGGGGAGCCCCCCAGCCCTGGCAGGAGGGGGGGGCAGGGAACCCTGGGGGCGGGGTGCCTCAGGCTTGGGGGCAGCCCCAGCGGCAGGATGAGCTGCCCCTGGAGCAGCCACGCCACAGGGGATGCAGTCCCCCTGACTGGGCTGGGAGGGCCAGCAGCTCCCCCGCAGCCTGGACTGGGGGCAGAGCTCTGGGGGTGCCCCAGCCGGCTTCCTTCTTCTTCCCCTTACCAGGGGTGGGGGGGCAAAGTGGGCTGAGGCACCCATCCCCCCCTGCTCCCAGCAAGGGGAAGCAGGGGGGAAGCCGGCTGGGGCACCCTCCGACCCCCTGCACTCCACTCAGCACCCTGGCCAGGGTGCTGATCCCTGGCCAGGGTGCTGGGGGTGGGGGGAAGGTCCTTGTTATTTTGAAACCATCGTTGTTTCAAAATAACATGTCCAAACAGCTTATTTCGACACAACTGGTTTTGAAATAACCATCCTTTCAAAAGCAAAGTGGTTTAAGCTGTTTCAAAAGGAGGGCTCTTGTTTCGAAACGAGGAGCTCCCTCCTTTCAAAACAAGAAAACGTGTGTGGACATAAGGACTTTTATTTTGAAACAACCAGTGTTGTTTTGAAATAAAAGCCCTGTGTGGACATACTCTTTGTGTTCATGCTAATACAGGACCCATGCAGATTAATTGCTCCCCTTCAGAAGCTGTTAGGGACAGCTCCTAAGCTTGCCTTACACACAGGCTACATTTGAATATACATTTCTTTAGGATGAATGATCATTTTCCCCCATGAATCTACATGCCTAAAAATTTCTTATTCTGCATACACATTAACTCTGCCCTGTTGGGCAAAACTATATGGTTTATTATTATGAGTAGGTCATTTTAGTATTTCTGGTACAAGATTAGATTAAAAAGTAAAAAAAAAGAAAAAAACTTAATTGGATTTCCTTCATTATTTTCTCCTCATGGTTCACTACAAGGCTGAGTGAAAGATATTTGGGTGCCTCTAACAAAGCTTTCTTGCTTCTGCCTCTGCTCTGATCCATAAAAACCTCATGCAGTTTATTTACACACTGGAATTCCATCACCTCCCCAATATGTACAACTGTAGTCTTGCCTAGCAGTTCAGGGGAGATGAGGGGAACAATTCCAGCAATAGGCAGGGAGAAGCAATCTTTCTTCTTATTCTAATCTACTACCTATTTCCTCCCTTTTCCACTGCTTTCCAGGGTCTCTTTGTAGGTTCTGGCTCATGACTTAATTAGGCTTTCAGATCTGCCCCACCCATAATTAGGCACGGCTTGCTTAATCAGATCTATTTTGCCTTGCTGGATTAGCAATGCTGTGAAGAGAATGTTAAGCAATGCCTTTTGGTCTCCCACTCTGACACTGTGCCCTCCCTGTACCCTTTCTTACTTTAACAGGTTTGGATTTCTTTAAAATTTATCTTAACTAAATTTCCTGGGACTTTAATACTTAACTTTTAGATAATCACAGCACCTCCATAATTTATTCTGTGCATATAAAATCAATGAAGCACACGTTAAATAGATTAAAATCTGACCACTCTCCAAAAACAATTATGTTTTAGGAACATCAGTTAAGGGCTTTTTTTTTATGAGTTTTCTGGAGAGATTTGAATCTTGCCCTAATACTCATATCTTTTGTCAACAATCAGGAAAAAAAATATTGCTGCTAGAATTTGTAGATAAGTAAGTTAATGGACTGGTAAATAATGTTGAGGACCAAGACAATACAAACAAATGGTCAGGATTGCTTTGAAGACTCAGTCAAACCACATGTGTTTAAATACAACTAAATGCAAGGTCATACATGTAGGAACAAAGAATGTGGGTGATGCTTACAGGATCCGGGACTTTATCTTTGAAAGCAGTTACCTGAAAATGATTTAGATCATGATGAATAAGGAACTGAACATGATCTCTTACTGGTATATGATGGTTAATGTTTTCACAGGGTATGTCTACACTATAAAAGCAAAGTTGACTTTATTAAGTTGACTTAATAAAGTCTATTTAAAATCAACTTTAAGTAGACCTTATTAAGTCAACTTAGTAAGGTTACACCACATTAAGTCGACTTTATAAAATTGACTTTAAATTGGTGCCCTGGCTTGATTCAACTTTATAAAGTCGACTTAATGGCCCCACTGCACTAAGATGACTTTATTAAGTCGACTTACTAACTCCACATTGCCTTAAGTCGACTTAATAAAGTCGACTTAACTGTAAAGTCGACTTTATAAGCAGAAGTAATAAAGTCAACTTTACCTGATGCTAAAGTCGACTTTATTGCCCTGCAGTGTAGACAGAGCTTTGTTTAAGTCGACTTAAGGACCCTTAATTCGACTTAAACACACAGTGTAGACATACCCATTGAATCATAGATGTTGAAACATTTGAAAATGTTCAGAAAAGAACTACAAGAATGATTTGAGGTCTGAAAATCCTGCTTTAAAGCAAGGAATATAGAAGCAAAATCTATTTAAAACAAACAAGGAGTCCCATAGCACTTCTAAAGGCTAACGAATTTATATTTTGCATGAGCTTTGAACTTGAACTTGTCAAAATCTATTGAGTTTATCAAAGTCTTGTCAAAATCTATTTAGTTTAGCAAAGATAAGATGTACAACTGACTTTATTTGGAGTGAAGAATTCTGAGACTAGAGAGCTCTTTAGTCTCTCAGAAAAAGGTATCGTAAGATCCAGTAGCTGGATGTTGTACTGAGACCAGTTCAGCATGGAAATAAGGCACAGTTTTTAAACAATGAGTAATTGGAATAATTTGCCAAAGAATGTATGTTGAGGGATGAAGAGGGAGGACTCTCTGTCATGTGAAGAACTGAAATATCTTTCTAAAAGAAAACCTCTAATTGAGCAAGACTAGAATATGTGTTTTAGTAGGAATCACTGTGTGAAAGACTATGGGTACGTCTACACTATGTGTTTAAGTCAACTTAAGGGTCCTTAAGTCGACTTAAACAAAGCTCTGTCTACATTGCAGGGCAATAAAGTTGACTTTAGCCTCAGGTAAAGTCGACTTTATTACTTCCGCTTATAAAGTCAACTTTACAGTTAAGTTGACTTTATTAAGTCGACTTAAGGCAATGTGGAGTTAGTAAGTCAACTTAATAAAGTCATCTTAGTGCAGTGGGGCCATTAAGTTGACTTTATAAAGTCGAATTAAGCCAGGGCACCCATTTAAAGTCAATTTTATAAAGTCAACTTAATGTAGTGGGCTATGTCTACATTGTGAAAGCTAAGTTGACTTTATTAAGTTGACTTAATAAAGTCTACTTAAAGTCGACTTTAAGTAGACCTTATTAAATCGACTTAGTGAGTCCACACTACATTCAGTCGACTTTATAAAGTCGACTTTAAATGGGTGTCCTGGCTGAATTCAACTTAATAAAGTCAACTTAGTGGCCCCACTGCACTAAGTCAACTTTATTAAGTTGACTTAGTGAGTCCACATGCCTTAAGTCGACTTAATAAAGTCGACTTAACAGTAAACTCGACTTTATAAGCGGGCCTTATAAAGTCGACTTTACTGGACCCTAAAGTCAACTTTATTGCCCTGCAATGTAGACAGGGCTCTGTTTATGTCGACTTAAGGGCCCTTAAGTCGACTTAAACACATAGAGTAGATGTACCTGTGTAGCCTTACTAAGTTGACTTAATAAGGTCCACTTAAAGTCGACTTTAAGTAGATTTTATTAAGTCAACTTAATAAAGTCGACTTTTCTTTTATAGTGTAGACATATCCTATGATAATGGGTATGTCTACACTTAGAAGTTATTTCAAAATAACTTTTTTCCTGGCCATACATGCATTTTGTTATCTTGAATTAAGCGTTTCTTTATTTCAAAATAATGAAGTGCTATTTCAACATAAAGCTTGCTTTTATTTCAAAATAGCACTAAATCAAAATTATTATTTCAAAATAAGCCATTCTAAGCCACAGAATAGGCTTATTTCAAAATAATGGCCCTATTCTTTTGTCTGTCTTCCCCTATTTTGAATTAGAAAGTCTAGTGAAGACTCTCTACTTCAAAATAAGAGCTCCTACCTTATTTTGAATTAGAAAGTCTTCTCTAGACTCCTAATTTGAAATAATAAATTTGAAGTAGCACTAATTTGAACTAATTACTTTGAATTAAAATTGAAGTAGTTGTTCTGAAACAACTATTTTGAATTAATTTTGTAAGAGTAGACATAGCCAATGTTATATATGTCTGTCTAGAAGATCATAATGGTCATTCCTGAACTAAAATCTATAATACATTTGCATGTATATGGATGCATTTGATGTAAGAGAAATATATTAGAAAGGGAGGATTGGTGCTGGATATGTTCTTCTTGTGTATATAGTGAGATGTTGATGTTGCTCTCTTGACAACAAAGGGTGAATCTGAAAATAGCCTATGATCACATTGGCTGTGTTCACACACAGGGGGTTATTTCGATTCAAGTTGTTTCGAAACAACTTGTATCGAAATAACACCTTATTTCGAAATAAGTTAATTCGAATTAACAGTTTGTTAATTCGAATTAAGGAAAAAAGCTCAAAGTGAAATAGCAAGTTCAGACAACAGTTATTTCGAAACTAGTCACCGTTGTTTCGAAACAACATGTTCTGATGGCATTGTTTCGAAATAATTGTTTCGAAACAACGTTGTTTCATCCCCACATGGGGTTTAAGTTGTTTCAAAACAACGCCGTTGTTTCGAAACAACAGTGCGTCGTGTGAACATGGCCTTTCTTATTTCGAAACAACCTCTGTTGTTTCGAAAGAAGACTGCTGTGTGAACACACCCATTGATGCTATGTACTCCAGGGAGGACAGATGGTTGTGTGGTAAGGACACTGGTCTGGGAGTCAAAAGATCGGAGTTGAATTCTTGGCACCATCAAAGACTCCTTTATACACTGAGTAAATCACTTTTTCTCTCTTTGCTGCAATCTCACATCTCTAAAATGGGGACACAGACTTCTCTACCTCCCAAATGTGTTGTGAGAATAAATTCATTCCTTAATGTTTGGGGATGCAAGTGGGGGAAATTAACTACCTAAGACAAGTTTTTTCTTGTATGTTATTAGTATATGTTACTATTTAGCACACTTTTTGTTTGTGAACATCATGATCAGTTTGGACCATCTGGAGACAGGTTCCAGAGATAAGAGGAACAACAAAGGAGATAAGAGCTAATAGGTCTCCTCAGAGTAAAATCCTTCTGCTCCATTAATAGGTATTTAAACAGATGGCAGAGTACCTTAATTTAATCCAAGAAAATAATATAGGTCCCATTACTTATGTTTTGCACATATAGATAAGAAATTGCCATTCCACAGGGCAGATCCTTCTCAAGAAGAGAATAATGACCGGCGCTCCGGTCGAGAAGATGATTTTTAAAAGTATGCTGTCAGAACTGTACAGATTTTTTTATAAACCCTTCTTGCTGTCTGTGGAACAGCATGGGAAGAAGTCTGTGAATCTGCTGGGAAGTATTTTGTATAATATTTGTAGTTGTTAAGGTCCATTGGTACCTGAAAGTTATTTTTAAAAAAAAAGTGTGGGGGGTAGGAAGGGGAACAGCAGTTGGGAGTGACATCCAAGCCATTCAATCCCCCCCCCCCCCACACACACACAAATTTCTAGGTCACGTCCTTCTAAGACTGAAGTATAAAGTAAAGAAATATTGTGCATCTCTCCCCCCACTCCAAGGATTGTCTCTTTCATATACCCACACCTTCCCATCCCTTGCTTGTATTCTGGAAAAGCATATAAAAGTAGATACCAGATCTGAACTAAAACTTTTCTTCATGTTTTATAATTAGTCTGTTGATGCATCTTTTCCTTTCAGCCTGAATATTTCATGTCATCTTTAAGTGGATAGATATATCCACTATCCCCCTTATTACTAATCCATATTTATCAACTTCTAAACAGCAACACCACATGCAAACTGAATTTGGGAACCAAGAGAAATGAAAATGTAATAATTATTATTATTTATATGGCATCCAAAAACATGCTAGGCACTTTACAGACATAGAATAAGATTGGGCCCTGCCCTGAATATAATGGGAGATCTCTTCAGGCATTCAGGTTGGAGGAATACTGGAAATAATAGCAAACTTCAGCTTTTTTATTTACCATAATAAAGAACCTGATCTAGAAACTTATAGCCACAAACTAAAGGTGTGTGTCTGGACAGGGAGAGCTTTTCCCCTTGATGTTCCAGGACTTGGAAACACAATCCTTTTTCAGACACAGATGTTTGCAATAGAAAACTTTCACCCTGCACTCCTCTGTTTTTAATCTACGCGTGACAGGAAACACAGATTCAAAATGAATGTAAGAACAGAGTCACCACAACTGGTGATAATACAAAAGAACTTATAGGAAAGATCTTGTTCCCCCAGAATAGCAAAGATGTTAATCAATTCCAGTAGAGTTGAGGTGTATGTATTTCTGCTATGTTATCAATGTAATTGTTTTTCATGAACTTCAGAGAAAATAACTCTGCTGCCAAACTATGCCATATAATATTTTGCAAATATCAGTGGATTCTATGCATAATATATATTTACTGTCTCTTCCAGAAACTTAACTCTTTTCAGACCAATAAGCTCCTGCTGCTTCATGTGAAAAACTCGAAGTACAAAACAGAGAAATCAGATGTTAAAGCTTCCTTGGATATGTGTAAAGTTTTAAATGGAACAGATATGATTATTTAATCCACTCCCTAGCCCCTCAGCCAGTCTTCAGCACTGCTTTAACCCCTGAGACTAGGACTGCTCCCAAATATGCAAATTCTTTAAACCTATACCTCTCAGATACTTTTTCAAAGACATGTACAAAAAACATAGAAATGTAGGACTGAAAGGCTATGTCTACACTACAGGGCTCAGTTAAAACAGCTTAATAAGGTCTACTTTAAGCCACCTTGAAGTAGACCTTACTAAATTGGCTTAGTGCGTCTACACTCAAAATGCCAGCAGACTGCTTATGTCCCGACTGGCAGCTGCTAGGTCACCCTAGGAGTGGTGCATTGTTGTTAGCTGTCCCACAGTGCACCACAGCAGAAGTTCCCCTCTCTCCCAGCCACTCCTTTACTATAGAAAGTGAGTGACCACGCTGTGGTGTTTTGGACTACCTAGTGTAATTTGGGTTGTCATAGTGATAAATGGGAGGGTTGTTTATGTGCTAGGGAAACCTGTCTGTCGGGCCCTCTCTCTCTATCAGTTCTCTTTCAATAAAGACTCCTTACACAGCTCTGAATATGCTGCCTCTCATTACTGGATTATAATTTTCCCTAAAACTATACATCTAGTGACAGAGGATGGGATATGTGATGGAGTTGTCTATCTTCAACAATCCTGGCAACTGTGGAAAACCAGAATGCAATGTAAGAAGCAAAACTTTATTTACTGCTTATGTGGGGGTTGGGTTGTAACTGAGAAAGCTGATCTGTTTGCCTAAGGGCTAGCTGGCTATTCTGAAAGCTGATCTGCCTGTTAAGTACAAGGAAGAGATAAGGCTGGCTGACTATTCTGAAAGCTGATCTGCTTGCTGTTAAGTGAAGAGAAAAATAATAACCACAAGAGGGCATCATGTCTTTACTTACTACAACCCTTGAATCATTTGATCATTCAGCAGATTTGTGGCAGACATATACAGCCCGATTTCAAAATTTTGTAATAGCAAACGATATAACTAATGAGAAGAAGGTACCAATCTTTCTAATGGTCATTGGAGTTAAGACTTATAATTTGCTGTGTGATTTGCTTTATCTGGAGAAGCCAGAGCAGGAACCTTACAGGGACCTAGTGGAAGTTCTGGGAGCACAATTTTCCCCAAAGCCACTGGTAATTGCAGAGAGGTATAGGTTCTACCAAAGAAACCAAGGTGAGGGTGAATCAGTTGTACAGCTTGTAGCAGCCCTGCAGAAGCTGGCAGCATGCTGTGACTTCAAGAACATGTTAGAAGAAATGCTGTGTGACAGGCTGGTGTGTGGCCTGTACAGTGAATTAACACAGAAACACCTATTGACTGAAGGTGACCTCACCTTGCAGAAGGCTGTGGAAATTGCAGTCTTCATGGAACGCGTCACCCAAGACATGCAACAGATTGGGGTCAGCATATGTAAAGTATCCCTACAACCTGCCCACAGGGCACCGGGGAGACAGGAACATTACCGGTGTGAGAAGCAGGGTCACCTCGCATCAGAGTGCCAGTTTAAGGAACTACTGTGTTGACAATGTGGTAAGAGAGGGCACACTGAACATGCCTGAAAACAAAGGAAGGGTGAGCCAAACAGAAGAAGCAGACCTGAGAAAAATGGGCCATTGGTTTGGCGGACTAAGAGGGAAATTCTGCATGCAGTAGAGCAGAATACAGGTGATCACAGTGACACCCAATTGGAAGATGAAGATTCCCTCCATGTTTTGTCTCTAACAGCTAGCCCACGTAAATTCTGAGTGACACCTGTGTTGGAAGGCAAACCTGCATGCATGGAACTGGACACTGGCACAGCCATTTCATTAGTTTCTAACATTGTGTATGAGAAGGATTTTAGACATCTGCCACTTTAGCCGACAGTAGTAGTTTTGAAGACATATACTGGGGAGACTGTTCTCCTGTTGGGTACTATTGATGTGAAAGTAGAACTCCATGGACAGACCACAAAGCTACCACTGTATGTGGAGAAGGGGAATTACCCAGCCCTAATGGGAAGATCTTGGATTAGGAAAATCCAACTCAATTGGGCACAAGTGCATCAATTGACTAAAGAAGAAATGAATCTAGCAGCGGTACTAATGAAACACACTGCTGTTTTCGGTGAAGACTTAGGCAGCATGAAAGGAATCACTGTGAAATTAAATATCAAACCTGATTGCCAACCAAAATGTTTGAAGGCCAGGATGGTGCCATTTGCCATCAGACCCAAGATGGAAGAAAACTTGGAGCGGTTAGTCAAGGAGGGAGTCTTAGTACCAGTTACTGACAGCCAGTGGGCGACACCTATTGTCCCAATAGTGAAGAAGGATGGCTCCATTTGTATTTGTGGAGATCTCAAGGTCACTGTCAACCCAGTGTTATATGCAGAACAATATCCTCTTCCCCGCATTGAGGATGTCTTTGCAGGTTTGGCTGGAGGACAAAAATTTAGCAAGATTGATTTGAGTCAAGCGTACTTAAAGATGAATGTTGAAGAAGAATCTCAAGAGTTGTTGACAATCATAACACATAAGGGGTTGTACAGATACTGTCGTTTACCTTCTGGCATTACTTCAGCCCCTGCTTTGTTCCAGAGAACAATGGATGAGATTTTGAGTAGTTCATCAGGTGTACAGTGCTATCTGGATGACATTCTGGTCACTTGCAAAAATGAGGAGGAACACCTTATGAACTTGAAAGCTACTCTCCAAAGACTGGAAGAGTATGGTCTGCGTGTTCACCGAGACAAATGTAAGTTTTTCCAGCTTTCAGTTGAATATTTAGGACATATAATTGATGCTGATGGTCTACATAAGTCTCCAGCCAAAGTTAAGGCTATCGTGAATGCTCCACTACCTCAGAATGTAAGCCAACTTCACTCTTTTTTAGGGTTATTGAACTAATATGGCAAGTTTATTTCACAATTAGCGATGCTCCTGAAACCCCTGCATGAGCTTCTTGGGCTGAAAAAAGCCTGGAACTGGACTGAAGCCTATGATGTTGCATTCAATGAAGCTAAATGCTCACTGGTAAACTCTAGGGTTCTGACACATTTTGATCCATCTTCACCCCTACATTTGGCTTGTGATGCCTCCCCTTATGGAGCTGGGGCTATATTGTCACATATTATGCCTTCTGGTGAAGAGAAGCCTATTGCTTTTGCTTCATGCTCCCTGACCAAGGCAGAAACTAACTATGCCCAACTTGAACGCGAAGCACTGGGCATTGTTTTTAGCATTCAGAAATTTCACCAGTATCTGTGGGGAAAAGTTCACACTTGTCACTGACCGTCAACCCCTGACATCAATTTTGGGGCCACACACAGGCATCCCACATTTGGCTGCTAGTCGGATGCAACAATGAGCATTAATACTTTCTGGATACACATAAGAAATCCAGTATAGGCAATCCTCTTTGCATTGCAATGCTGATGGTCTTTCATGGCTACCCTTACCAGCACACCGTCAAGATCAGGGTCAGGAAGGAATCTTTTACTTTGAACAGGTGGAAGCACACCTGTCAAGGCTACTCAAGTGAAGAAAGTGACACAGGCTGACCCAGTACTCTCACAAGTTATGGATTTCGTGATGCATGGAACATTCTTACCTGACTCTCAGGTCTCTGCTGACCTCTGCCCCTACATGTCTAGGAGGACAGAGTTATCAAACCAATCTAGATGTTTGTTGTGGGGTATGCATGTCATTACCCCACCTTCATTAAGACCAGGTTTGTTGGAACAGCTGCATTCACTGAGGCATAGTGTGCATGAAAGAAATTGCACGGAGCTATTTCTGGTGGCCGGGCTTGGACAGGGCAATTGAAGAAATGGCTAGAGTTTGTACTTTATGCCAGAGCGTCCAGAATGCACCTCAGTTGGCACCTCTTCACCCATGGGATTGGCCAGAAAGGACATGGCAACGTATCCATGTTGATTTTGCTGACCCATTTGAAGGATGTATGTTTTTAATTGCTGTGGATGCCCATTCAAAATGGCCAGAAGTCTCTGTAATGCAGTCCACTACTACAGAAACCACTATCCAGACTCTGAGTGGCTTTTTTGGTTGTTATGGTCTTCCAGAACAGCTGGTGAGTGACAAGGGACTGCAGTTCATTTCTCAGGATTTTGAAACTTTTATGACGGCCAATGGAATACATCACATCAGGTCAGCACTGTATCATTCTTCCACCAGTGGACTCGCTGAAAGGTTTGTACAGACTATGAAGCAAGCTCTAAATTCTGCACAGGGACGTTCACCTCTTCAGAAGCATCTGGACAACTTCTAGTTGTCCTACAGAAACACTCCGCAGGCTACGACTAAGGCATCTCCAGCTTTTCTTATGAAGGGACGGCAGTTGCACTCTTGCTTTGATTTGTTGAAACCATGAGACACACGGCAAGTGGTTCAACAGCCGGACCAGGTCAGCAGACATTCACCAAGAACAAAGGACCGCATCTTCAGTGTTGGACAGCCTGTTCTTGCTCAAAAATATGCTTCAGGAGCTAAATGGGTTCCAGCAACGGTCATTGCCCAGACAGGACCTGTTTCCTACTCTGTCCAGATAGTGAGTGGCCTAGTTTGGTGATGGCATGTAGATCAGTTGCTTCTCCATCATACCCATCCGGAAGATGCATCTCCAGTGGACATACCTGACTTCACCCTTACTAATGATACAATATCAGAGCATGAAACAATTGTTTCTGTCTCTCCTGCTCCAGCCACCCCTTCAACATCTTCAGCTTCCCTGGACCAACTGGACACAACATCCTCTCCGGTTCCGGCTACTTCCCCGGTACCTGTGGTCACACCACCACCAATACCACCTCGTGGTGTGGGCACACCAGAAGTTCACCTTAATCCACCTTGAGACAGAAAGCCTCCTAATTGGCTGGATCTTTAGCTAGTGGTGATCCCCTTCTTCGGGCAGAATAATTCCCCTGGGGTTCACCAGAGATGGGGCAGTCTACCCTCATCTCCTAGTTTAGTCCTTATTCTTTGCGGGGGGGGGTCATTAGAGGGGGAGGAATATGTGGTGTTTTGGACTACCTAGGGACATTGGGGTTGTCATAGTGATAAATGGAAGGCTCATTTAGGTGCTGGGGAAACCTGTCTGTCTGGCCCTCTCTCTCTCAGTTTTCTTTCAATAAAGACTCCTTACACTGCTCTGAATATGCTGCCTCTCATTATTGGATTATAATTTCCCCTAAAACTCTACACACGTCACCCTCCATGCTGTGTGTGGCAAGAGGGAGCCCAGGAAGGTCAGGGACCCTGATGTAGCCCAGCTATGTGCCAGCATGGCACTCCACACCCTCCCTTTGTAGCCAAGATCCCTCCAGCTTTGGACCAGGTGCTGCAGGGCAACTGCCAGCACAAGGGCAGGACGCAGTAGTTGTTAAGACTCAAACACCGGGACACAGCACATAGAGGAAGGTGAAGTCAAATCACCTGTTGTAACGGGGGGGAAAAATCCGTAGTCAAGGTTTAATCCTGCTTTCACACAAGCTAACCTAAAATAAATAGCAACTTTCTTTCTTTCTTTCTTTCTTTCTTTCTTTCTTTCTTTCTTTCTTTCTTT
>ML682043.1:1059649-1133929 GCA_007922195.1 Podocnemis expansa
TTTCTTTCTTTCTTTCTTTCTTTCTTTCTTTCTTTCTTTCTTTCTTTTTCTCTATGTGCCATTTCCCAGTCTTTGAATCTAACAACTGCTTTGATTTGATTTTAGAGTCTGACCTGATCCTACGTTTTACAGTCCCTTGCATTTATTTCCTATGATTCTGTAAATTCCCCCATCTTCAAACTGTCTGAAGTGGGATTTTCTCCCATGAAAGCTCATCCAATAAATAAATTTGTTAGTCTTAAATACTGCCTCCAGACTCCATGTTTGTTTTACAACAATATCGGGGGGGTCCTCTGAGATGGGGAGACACATAGGGTTGGGTGGAGAGGGGGAGAGACAGGCAGGGTTGGGCTGAGTAGGGCAAAAGGGGAGACACATGGATTTGGACAGAGAAGGGGGAGAGACAGGCAAGGTCAGGCTGGGAAAGGCAAGGGGAGAGGCATGGCTTTGGGCAGAGAAGCACAGAAACACGTAGGGTCGGGCTGAGAATAGGGGAGACATGCAGGGTCAGGCTGAGAATGGGAGATTCACAGGGTCCAGCCGAAAATGGGAGAGATAGGGTGTCAGGCTGGAGAATGGCAAGAGATGCGGGGTTGGGCTGAGAAGTGGGGGAGATGCTGGGTTGGGCTGAGATGCAGGGGAAATGCCAGGTCAGGCTGAGAATGGAGGGAGATGCCAGGTCAGACTGAGATGTGGGGGAGATGCAGTGGAGATGGTGGATCATTTGGGGAACATGGGGAGTTTGGATGTGGTGCACACAGCTGGGAATGCTCTCAGCTATGTAGTGCCTTCTCTCCGGCCCCCATCCCCATGTTTTCTGTAGTTAGGAGACCAATTAAGTCGAGTTAAGGCAACTCCCCAAACACTTAATAAAGTTGACTTAACTGTAAAGTTGACTTTATAAGTGGAAGTTATAAAGTCAACTTTAGTGATGGGGAAGGTCGACTTTGTTAGCTTGCAGTGTGGCCTGGGATTTATTTAAGTCGACATAAGGGCCCTGAAGTTGACTTAAAGCCCCAGTGTAGACACAGCCAAAGAGACCTCAGTAGGTCATGTAGTCCAGTCCCAAGCACTCAGGGCAAGACCAAATAATAACTAGACCATTTCTGACAGGGGCTTGTCCACAATGTTCTTAAAAACCTCCTGTGATAAGGATTCTAGAATCTCCCCACACAATTTACTCCTATGCTTACCTACTCTGACAGTTAGAAAGTTTCTCCTGATGTACAACCTAAACCTCTCCTGCTGCATTTTAAGCCCATTCTTTCTTGTCCCTTTCATCAGACATTAAGGAGAACAATTTTTCACGCCCCTTCTTATAAAAACCCTTTACGTTTTTGAAAACTGTTATTATGCTCCTTTCAGTCTTCTCATCTTCAGACTAAACAAATGTGTAAGGCAGGTTTAGAAGCTGTGCCTAACAGCTTCTAAGTGGGGGACAACTAATCTGCATGGGTTTTGTATTTGCATGAGCACAAAAAGCATATTAGTATAGTCTCACTATGGGTGCAGGGCAATATGGGTAATGGTATTTGGGTTTATTTGATCACAAATCAGCCAATATCTGTAATTCTACTGAAGAAACATGAAATACTGTCTTTCGTAATACGCTACTCTCTTGCTTGTTCAAACTCTGTTTAGCTGGGTTAACAGATAAAAGCTACCATTAGCAAAAAGAATATTAAAAGAGGGGCCACCCCCTCCTTCCAGCCTAGTGAAATTAAGACAGGAGTGGTGTTTAGCATTAGTTCCAAAGGGACAGCTGTGTTAGTCTAGTTGAGCAAAAAAAAAAAAAAAACACCACCACACACACCACCAAGGAGTCCTGTGGCACTTAAGACTAACAGGTTTATTTATCATGTGAGCTTTCATGGGAGAAAAGCCCACTTCGTCCGATGCTTTGAAGTTGAGGGAACTTACAGAATGGAAAGAAAAATGCAAGGGAGTGTAAAACATGGGATCAGATCACACAGTAAGCCTTGGGAAACAGACCTCTCCTCACATACAGACAGCCACCCAACCTTAAACAGATACTCACCAGCAACTGCTGACTTAACAACAGAAACATTAAAGCAGGCACATACCCCTGCAACAAACCACATTGCCAACTTTGCCCACATATCTGCACAAAAGACACCATCATAGGTCCTAATCAAGCCAAATACTCCATCAAAGACTCATTCACTTGCTCATCTACTAATGTGATCTGTGCCACCATGTGCCAGAAATGCCCTGACACCTTATACATTGGACAAACAGGATGATCTCTGTGCAAAAGAACAAATGAACACAAAACTGACATCAGAAAGTACAAAACAGAAAAACCAGTTGCTGAACATTTCCATCTTTCTAATCACTCTATAAAAGAGTTGTTAATGACTATACTCAGAGATGTCAGTGGGACATCAAGACTTCAAAGAGAAACAGTTGAAGTGGAATTAATATGCAAATTAGATTGTGTGAAAGCATGACTATGGCTTCTTTTCCCATTACAACAGGTAATTTGACTTCACCCGTCCCAAGGTTTGAACCTTAATAACTGCTCTGATTTGCTGTTATTGTATGACCTGATTGGTGTGTTACTTACAAGTAACTGTCCTTCTTCGAGATGGGCTGCTTGGATTCATTCAGTATCAGGTGTGTATGTGCCACAGTGCACAATTGGCCAGAAACTTTCTTTAGCCTTAGCCTGTCAAGGCAGGGCTAGCAGCCAATGCCATCGGCCACCCCATGGCTGTATATATGGCTGCAGCCCTGCCCTCCCCAGTTCCTACTAGTCGCTAACTCCGAGTAGTGGGAATGGCGGGAGGGATCTGAATGAATCCAAGCAGCCCATCTTGAAGAAGGATGGTTACTGGTAAGTAACCCACCATTCTTCTTTGAGTACTGCTCGGATACATTCAGTATCAGGTGGCTGCTAGCTGTACTGTGGAAGGTGGGCAGAGTTAGAACCTTATCTGCTGTCAGCACCGCTACCCACAAATGGCACAGCACCCAAAATTGGGCAAAGAAGCAGTGGGCCACCAGGCAAATGCCTACAGACACACCACTAAGTGCAAGATTTTCGAGAGAAGACATGCATGAGAGTGCCAAGAGGTCATTTGCCACTCTGTCAGGAGACCAGTACTCCAACAGGGGCAGTTCATTACTGGGGACCCTGCTATATCACAATAGCAAAAGAGCATCTTTGTCACCACCAAGACTGTCTAAAATAAGAGGGTTGCCCTTCCCTAGTAGAATTGATGCCTGAGAAAGGCAGTCATCATCCAGAGCAACAGGCTGCTACAGCCGCAGGTGATGAGCAAGGGTGGGATAACTGCCGCCCTTGCTGCCCTAACCTCAAAGGGAAGCAAATTGGGTTAAGTTACTAACCAAGACTGGGGCAGGGAACACATCACCCCTTGACCAAACGGGACATAGGCAAAAGGCCTTTCCCCATTGACATACTGGCAGGAGTTACCAAGGGCAGGACTGATAAGGGGTGCCCTAAACTAAGGCATCCCACCTCCATTTGGAAGATAACATAGGAAGAAAAATAACGAGGAAGGAGTAGATGGGCACACCCACCTCTCCATCCATTGACAAATGGGAATGGAGGGTCGGGGGGGTGGGTCCCGGAATAAGGCCCATCTCTGGGGCCCAAAGTGTCAGAGACACTCAGTCAAGGAGGTTGCCATAAGGAGAGAAGTGGGGATCCCAAGAGGGCCCTTCTTTAGAGGTGGCCCTTCAACCAATTATAATAGGAAAAAAGGGGAACCCTTAGGTACACCCATCCTAGCAGCAGGAGAGAAGGCAAACAGCAGAGGTCATGAATGTTAAATGACTGGGAAGTGAAAACAGAGAAACTGGAGGAAAGGTGATTGAATTCCCATGTTAGGTCGTCCCCGACCAAAGGGATGGGGGAATGAGCTGAGACAGGGACGGTGAGAAACCATCATGGGGTTCTGGGAGGGCCTTATGCAACTTCAAGGCTAGGTGCGCATTTCTCTCCCTTGCCCCCCATACTCTACTTTCCCGATACACGGACTTGTGAAGGGAGAGGTGTGCTGAATAAAGGGAAGGGGTATCTGACCATCTCTATAGATGGCTCAGGTCCACCCCGAGGGTCATGTCCCCCCCAAGCTCCAGCATCGGAGTGTTTGCGGGGGGACATGGCTCGTATGATATTTTCACTTCTCTTCTTGCCTGATATTCTCACTCTCACTTCTATGGAGAGGCAGTCAACCTTCATATCACGGCTTGTTGACTCATCTCTAGTGGCAGGAGTAGGTGTTGGGTCCTGGCCGCAATGGGCCAACTACGAGGGATCTTGCATAGTTCCCGATGAGGAGAGAAGACAACAACTTAGACAAGATTCAAGGCGGATGTGGTCTACAATGCCTACTCTGAGAGGGGAGGAGTGTTATTGGTGCACCTCCCTGCGTATTGGAAGGGGTAAGGCGTGGGCAGGTCCTGGGTGGAAGAAGGGAAGAGAAAGACCCCAGGGAAAGGGGAAGAAGGCATAAGGCAACCCCTAGTTTGGAAAAACCAAGGGGAAGCCACTGTGTCCTCTAAGGAACACAAGGCATGCAGGGACATTATGAAAGCATCACCCATAAGGCATCAGGCTTTCCAGCCTGCTAAGGGTTTCACAAATTACTTTGGGAGCCAGAGTCCTGCATGGGAACTAACCGTGAGCTAAGGACCATAGGTCCTCAAGTGGGCTCACTCAGGTGTATGAATACCAATCGGGGTTAAGAGGTCTATCCCCTACTATCTCCCCTCATTGTGATTCTAGGGAGGAGGGGGGTGCCATAGAAAGATGAAGGCAGCTTCTACGTGGCAGGCTGGGGTTTTTGACAGAAAGTGTCCCTTGCCTAGTTGGAGGGATGCACCAGAGCAGAGCGGGTTCCAGTAGAGGGCTAAACATGAGATTTGCCCAGGGGTGGATGGACCAATGAGATGTGGTGAATGTCCTTGGGGAGGAGGGGTGGGAGCTGAAGAGGCAAAAACCCTATGGTGGAGCTTGAGGATGTCTTGAGCGACAGGCCTAATACGCCCTGAGAATGAAAAGGGGACCACCTGAGCAAGCGAGGAGGGAAAAGGTAGAGGACAAGAGGGTACGAGCTCACCCTCTCACCTACCACCTAGGAGGCGGGGTACACCATCCCACAGTAATTTCCCCCAAGATCTGTTGCAGGACAACATGAATAAGAAATGCTCTTGGGACCAGCGAAGCGGAAGCGTACCCATCCCAGTGCGCCTGACTGGCGAAGGGTTGGACGAGGTGTGGGGCGGGAAGGAGGGGCCTCTGGGTACAAGGATGGGGAGTGGATATCCTCTCCTACATGTCCCAGTGGGCTGTAGCCCTGGGTAAGGGCTACAGAGCAGATGTTGTGGTGGGGGGAGAATCATGTATCCCCTTCTCATACCTCTATCATCCCTGGATTTCCACCAAAGCTCCAAGGGCACATGCGACTAGAACCAAGTGCACTTGAGGAGAGTTCTCCGGTTGCCAGGCCCTTACTTGACCCGAAGGATATGGCAGGGGTGTCGCTGGCACCGGGCCCACAGAGCACTTGCCCCAAATCCTGGTGCCAGTGCCCTGGATCATGCGGGGCCCCGCCTCTCCCGGTCTCCTGCCTGATTGGCCTGAAGATCTGGGGCCCAGCTGCCTGCGGCCATGGCAGCCCCGTCCCCAGCTGGGGATCTGGGGTTCAGCTGCCCATGGAGGCTGCTCCGGGATCCAGGGTCCAGCCTCCCGCAGCCGCGGCAGCTCCCTCCCCAGCCGGGGATATGGGGCTCAGCCACCCGCAGCTGCGGAGGCCGCTCCCAGCCCCAGCCCCGGCTGGGACCGTGGCCTGCAGCCAGTGAGCATGGCCTGGGCCGGTGCACCGGGTGCTTACCCAGGGCAGCGAAGCCCCTGGAGTATGGTAAGGGAAGAGGGAGATGCATCGTTACCAGAAAGGAGCAAGAGGCGAGGCTGATTGTGAGGGGCATTTAACATAAGCAATTTAAGATGCCACCCTGAGGTTCAAGGGTTGGGTTTGATGGAGGGAGAGGTGATCATATTGGAGTTGATCATCTTCAACAGGAGAAAAGGGGTCCATCAACCTGCAGTCCAAGGGCCCCTAAAGGGTAGCCATTTCGCTTGTGGTGGGGGGAGACTACCATGAGGGTCCTCACCCCCAGCGTTCATGGGGTCTTGGTAGGCTGAGAGGACGTTGAAGCACCTGGGGAGTAGGCATACCCAGGGCTCTGAGGGCTGACCTAGGGTCACAGATGCTGCAGATCAGGGAGTCAGTGGTTGGGGCACAGAGAGACTGGAATGTCAAACCTCCTGGACCCCTGGGAGTCCAAGGGTAAACCAGCGTGTCTCAGGCCAGTGTGTCCCAGTGATGTCAAGGACACAAGCATGAAGAGGGATCGTAAGGTTGACTGGACAGGATGCAAACTCCAGGCCGAATAAGGGGTCTTGGTTCCCCTTGAGGAGTGTGACCCTGACCCCAGGTAGGTGGTGACCCGGTAAAGGGGGCTGAAATGTGGTAAGGTCTTCTCTGTAAGACCCTGGCCCTGGGATCATGAATCTAGCCGGAGCAAGGGACAACCCCAGTAACAGGGTGCCCCCTCCCGGGGCCGTGGTACTGAGTTGGAACGCCTCTTCCAAGGCCTCAGTGGGAGGTAACCAGCTTTGAGCGTGGTACCGAGAAGAAACTGGTGCAGGGAACCGTTCAGTAGGAGGCTGGGCCTGAGGCTTGCACTCTTGGACCTTCTTGTGGTTCCAAGGCAAGATGTCAGCACTGTAGGGGTTGGAGTCCTCAGTTCCGCAGTGATGTGGGGCCAAGGAGTGAGCAGCTCCCCCCAGTGCTGGGTAAAGTGAAAGGAAGGTGGACATACCATTTGCTTCGATGGCCTGGCTGCGATTTCAGGAACCAAAGAGCCTCTGCCATTTTAAAGTCCTCTGGCGTGGATGGCACCATGATAGACTCTGGCCCTCACCCCCCCAAGAGGAGAGCCAGAACAGCACTGGCACTTCAGTGCCGAAGTTGACGCTGAGCACGCTTACCTGTGTTCTGATGGGGAGCGGTGCCTAGAGGGTCTTGGTGCCAACTGGCCTGAAGCACTGCCGCCAACGCGTGGTGCTCAGATGCTCTGGCCCTTTTCTTTGGAGAGGAGGTACTGGGGGATAAGGTCACATAGCATCGAGATGGTGCCAAGCCAAATGCCAATCGCGGCCATTTATTCACAGCCAGTGAGTGGCGTCGAGAGGGCTCTGGTGCCAATCCAGCACACGGTGCTGAGTTAGGGGCCAATTGTGGCTTTTTATGCATAGCCAGAGAGTGGCGTTGAGAGGGCTCCGGTGCCGGCCCAGCACGCGGGGCTGAGTTAGAGGCCGACAGTGGCTTTTATTCATAGCTGGAGAGCGGTGCTGAAAGGGCTCCAGTGCTGACTGAACATACAGTGCCAAGTTAGAGGCCGAACGCAGCTTTTATTTGTAGCCAGAGAGCAGTGCCACGAGGGCTCCAGTGCCAATTGAGCATGCGGTGCCAAGTTAAAGACCGATTGCAGCTTTTATTCGTAGCCGGAGAGTGGTGATGAGAGGGCACTGGTGCCAACTGAGCACATGGTGCTGAGTTAGAGGCTGATCATGGCTTTTATTGATAGCCCAAGAATGGCGCCAAGCGGGCTCCTGTGCCAGCTCAGCGTGTGGTGCCAGTGAATCCTTGGGTGTGGTGGACGTACCCGGCATTGGCTGCAGGGCCTGTTCTTGGGCAATATTATGCAGCCTTTGCTCCCTGTCTTCCCGAGTCCTTCATTTAAAGATCTGCAAATGGAGCATAATCCACCTGGTGAAGCTCACTCAGGAATTTAAGATACTTCCTGTGGGAGTTGTCCCTCAGGTTCAGGCTTCTATTGAAAGGGCTTGGTAGGAGTGCTGGCAATGTCCACACACAGATCTTCCAGTGAAAATGCTCGTAAAACAGAGGGGACAAACAGGCATTTGTAAAAGCAAGAAACAGGCTGTTCCGTAACCATTGCTGAGGGTGGAAAAGAGAAAACTAGGGAGGGGCAGGGCTGCGGCCATATATACAACCATGAGGTAGCCAGGAGGCGGTGGCCTCCAGCCCTGTCCTGACAGACTAAGGCTAAAGAAAGTTTACGGCCAATCGTGTGCTGTGGCATGTACACACCTGATACTGAATGTATCCAAGCAGCGCTCAAAGAAGAACCCATGTTTTACACTCCCTTGCATTTATTTTCTTTCCATTCTGTAAGTTCCCTCATCTTCAAAGCATCTGATGAAGTGGGTTTTTCTCCAATGAAAGCTCATGTGATAAATAAATCTGTTAGTCTTTAAGAGCCACAGGACTCCTTTTTTTCCCCATTTTTGTTTCGTTTAGCATTAGCTCAGTCTAGAGCTATGCCTGAGTCTCTGTCTCACTCCATTGCCCCACTGTCAAAGGATAGATCTGGCCAGGCTTCCTGTGAAGCCTTTCTTTTGTTATTTTAATGGGAGAAGCTGTTTGCAGCTATGTAAGGTGTAAGAGCTGAAATCACTGAGAGAGGAAGACCCTCTCTCTGAGTGGAAATCACTGAAGAGGAGCAGCAATGGAATAAATGACCAGTGGGTGGCACTGGCGGACAGCAGGCAGAGCCAGCGGCTGGTGAGAGTGGAGTGTGAGTGACCAGTGGGCGGAGCCAGCAGCTGACTAGAGCTGCCAGTGGAGAGCTGGACATAAGTGACCAGTGGGTGGAGCCAGTGGACAGTGGGTGGAACCAAGAGATGGCGCGAGCAGCCAGCAGAGGAGCAGAGAATATGAGTGACCAGAAGGTAGCACCAGCAGACAGCTAGCATGAAAGACATTCCCTACCTACCCTGGGTTTGTTGTGAACCTGTTCTGCACTGATTCTCCAGATCGGTGCTGGTTTTGATATTGAGTTCACATGTTCTGTTATGCTGTGTGGGATCATGTTGGGAACCTGTTTTGCACTGATTCTCCAGATCAGTGCTGGCTTTTGTTATTGGGCCTTTTACATTCCGTTTTTATTACTATTAAAAGTTCTATGTGCTACACACAGAGTTGTGCTTGTGAGCAGGGAAGCATTACTGATTTGGGGTGCCCAGGAAATACTGCATGATTTCCCAGAAGACTGGGTGGGAGCTTGAGCTGGTTGATGCTGTAACGTTATTAGGAAACCCCTAGATACAGAACCCACTCCTTGTTCTGCCATCTCGCCCTGACAGGAGGGTTTGTTCCCTGTAAGCTGCGCTGGCGCGCTGAAGCGCAGCCCGCCGCAGCCGCCAGCGCAGGGAAGGCTGCCGGCACAGTCGGCAGCCAGAGTCCTTCAACAGAGCTCCTGTGGAGCAGGGAGTTTTCAAAACTCCCGCCCAGAGAAACTCTAACGGAGCATGCCCAGAAAATCTGAGCATGGTCCGTAGAGCTTCTCTGGCCCAGGAGTTATGCCTGGGCCCTGCTGCTCCAGTTCAGCCCCAAGGTAAGTTTGTGGGGGCTGGCGGGGGCCGCCGGGAGTGGGGGGTGATGCCGGGAGCAGAGGGCGAGCAGGAGCAGTGGGGTGAGTGGGAGCGGGGGGGATGCTGCCGGGAGCGGGGGGGGGGGGGGGGGGGGGGGGGGGATGCCGGGAGCAGCGGGGGAGGGAGCGCAGCGAGCAACAGGAGTTGCTCAACTGCCCTCTCCCCTTAGAGGGAACATTGGTTACAAAATTCAATTTTTTCAGTCTTCTGTCACAGGTTATGTTTTTAAATAACTTTTATTGCTCTCCTCTGGACTTTCTCCAATCTTTCCTGAAATGTGGCACCCAGAACTGGACTCTGTACTCCAAGGATATGTCTACACAGAGCCTGTTAATTTGAAAGAACATAGGTTGACCTAATTAGATCAACCTAATAAATTTCAGTTCAAAGTAATGGGAATTGAAGTTACATGTCTGCACTGCACAATCAGAGTCAAATTAGCATGTCCATGCACAGGACTTGCTAATTTGACCCAAGAGGGGGGCACCATGGGAAGTGTGGTGAATGGTTGCTGGGATGGGCCATTCCCGCAGCCATAAGAGGGGGAAATGACTTTGCATCCTCTGCACACTCTGGCAGGCAAGGAGCCAAGCAAGGACATGGACCGTGCCCAGCCACCCGTGCTTGCCACCCCGGTGCTCAGCAGCCGCTCAGCCAAATGCACAGCACTGTTAGGGTAAAGCATAGTCTCCCTGGACAGCAGCAGCACTGAGGCAGACAGCAGCACTGCCAGCACACTGGCTGTGCAAGCAGCTACTGCCACCCTGCCACGCTCTGTGCCCCATCGCATGTGGGTACTTGAAACTCATGGCAACTGGTGGCAGAGGGTCATCCTGAGGACATGGGATAAGAAGCAGTGGTAGCGCAACCTGGGCGGGATGAGGCAGACCTTCATGGAGCTGGTCAGAGAGCTTGCCCCAATCCTCCAGCACAGGAACACACACATGCAACCTGCCCTCCCAGTGGACAGGCAAGTGGCTATAGCAGTATGGAAGACTGCAACCCCTGAGTCTTATCACTCTGTGGCTCACCACTTCGGGGTTAGGAGGGCCACTGTGGGAGTTGTGCTGAAGCATGTCTGCAAGCAGTGGCGTCGCTGGCGCTGGGCACACGGGGCACGTGCCCCGGGTCCCAACGCTGGTGCCCCGGGTCTCCGGCCCAATCGGGCCGGGGATCCGGAGCCCGATCCCTGGCGGTCCGCGGCCACGGCGGCCGCGTCTCCGGCCAGGGATCTGGGCCTCTCTGGCCGCCTGGCAGGCCCCGCCCCCTGGCCTGGGATAGGGCCAGGGGCTGGCCACGCCGCTGCCGCCAGCTAGCCCGTGCTGCCGTGAGGCGCGGCTCAGCCTAGCCTGGCCCGGTGTGGCCGTATGCAGCCACTGGAGGCCGGGCCCGCGGCCGCAGCCCTGGATCCCCGGCCGGGGATGGGGCCGCTGCAGCCGCAGGCTGCTGGCCAGGTCCCGGATCCCCGGCCGGGGATGGGGTCGCCGCAGCCACCGGCGGCCAGGCCAGGGATCCGGGACCTGGCCAGCAGCCCGCGGCTGCAGCGGCCCCGTCCCCCGCTGGGGATCCGGGGCCTGGCTGCGGCTGCGGCAGCCCCGTCCCCGGCCGGGGATCCAGGGCCGCGGCTGCGGGCCCGGCCGCACTGGGCCGGGCCGGGCCAGGCCAGGCTAGGCTGAGCCGCACCGCATAGCAGCGTGGCCCAGCTGGCGGCGGCGGCGGCGCCGCGGCATCCCCCTGGCCCCATCCCGGGCCGGGGGTGTGGCCTTTTGGCTGGGGGGGGCCTGCCCTGCGGGGGGCGGGGTGGGGCGGGGCCCGTGCCCCGGGTCTTTCCCCGTCCCAGCAACGCCCCTGTCTGCAAGGCCATAAACCTGGTCCTGCTGGCCCTCCTTGTCACACCAGGCAACTTGGAGGACACCCTGAATGGGGTCTTGTGCTTGTATTCCCTAACTGTGCAGGTATCCTGGACACTACTCATATACCAGTCAGAGCCCTGGCACATTGCACAGTGGAGTACCGCAGTAGGAAGAGGTACCACTCCATCCTGCTCCAGGCCCTGGTAGACCACTGGGGCAATATTACTACATTTATGTTGGCTGGCCAGGGCAGGCAGATGACTCATGGGTGCTCCAAAACTCAGCACTCTACAGGGGCATGCAGTCGGGCACCCCTCCCCCCCCCGGCCAGATGACAATTAGGGATATGCAGGTGCCCCTCCTGCTCATCAGGGATGCCATCTGGCCACTCCTGCCATAGCTAATGAGGCCATTCCCTGGACACTACCTGGACAAACACTGGAAGCACTTCAATCGAAAACTGAATAGGTGTCGGCAGGTTGTGGAGTGGACTTTTGGGCAGCTGAAAGCAAGGTGGAGGTGCCTGCTGACATGCCTCAACCTTGCTGAGGACACCATCCTGGAGGTCATCAGTCACAATTTGTCTGAACAGCAGGGGAAGAGGGCCCCCGCCACCTGGGAGACAGAGGCCAAGCACATCTCCGGCCACTTTGACCAGCCAGAGACCGGCGGGGACACTGAGCAGGCCCTGACCAGGGCAGTAAGGATCTGGGAGGCCCAAGTGAACCCCTTTCTCAAGGAGGTGCACTGAGGACTGTCAGCACCCCCCCCCTTACCTAAATAAGAAATCATGAAACAGCAGAACTGTCGGTGCACAGTGTTTATTTAAAGACATACATGGGGGAGGTTTGGGGCAGAACTGGGGGGTTGGGGGGCAGAATGGGGGAGTGGGGGCCAGAACTGGGGAGTTGGGTGGGACATTGTGGGTCCCTGTGCTGTTGGGGGGGCAGGGTTCAGCCTTCCCCATGTCCACTCCATGTCTGGGGCGCCATGGTGAGGCACACTGGGGTCCTGGGGGACCCATCCCACTGCAGCTGGCAAGGCAAAATGTTCGACCAGCCTAGTGATGCTAGCTGTCATGCCCTGCAAGGCCATGCCAATGCTAGTCAAAGCATAGGCCATGTTGGTAAGTACTGTGCCCACCCATTCCAGGGCCTCTTTGTGACACTCCTGGATTGATGCCCCTCCCTCGACAGCGACAGACCGCTCAAGGAGACGGAGGGCAGAGTCCTGGCACACTGCCACCTGGCCCCACCAGGCCCACACACCTTCCTCAGTCCCTTGGCCCAGCTGGATGATCTCCTCCAGGAGTTCATTATGGGTCCAGTGTGCTCGTCTCCTTTGCCAGGGGCTGTGGGGTGGGCTCCCTGTACCACAATGAGACGCTGGAGAAAGGTGGGGAACAGCATTAGTCCCGTGCATGTGTAGCTCGTGCTGTGTGCATTCTGACAGCACAGAGCACCTGCGTGCCAATTCTCCCCCTGGCCCCTGTTCCCTGCCCTGTGGGGCACCCCCAACCCCCAGGCATGCATGGCCATGACTCCGGCTTGAGCTGGCCATGATGGCCACAGCGGTATGGGGCTATGAGGCACTACCAGCGCTTGGCCCATTCCCCCCAAGGCCTTGTGCCAGGGGTCTGGGCTGCATGCTGTATGCCGTTGATGCTACCAGCTGTGCTTTCCCCCAACGCCCCGCCTCGAGATGCCCATAACAGCCAGGGGTCCATTTCCCCTGCTGGCGCACAGTCCCCAGGCCCTCTACCCCATGGATTTGTGCCGCACCTGGGGCCCCTTTGGCCCTGCCTAGCTGGGGACCCTTACTCCCTGTCCTGCCAGTGCCTCAGACCAGCACAGGCCAAACCATAGGGAGGGAGGAAGGGCGCACTCAGCCACAGATGCTGCCAATGTCCGGCGTGATGTTTCCTCCTTGGGGTCCTCCTTGTGGGGGAAAGGCTCCTCCTGCTCCAGTGGTGGCTCGTCCTTCATCAAAGGTTCCAAGAAGCTCGGGGCTGGCAGCTGTGGTGGGCTGTCGTAGCGTCCCTTTGGCCTGTCCACTTTCAATATCCAGCAGGGCATCTTCTTCAGTGGAGCTTCCTTCCAGGGTGCTGGAATCAAGGGGCTCCGCCGAGTCAATGGCCCTGACTGGTAGGCCACTGGGCTTTCCAGACAGGAATCTGTCCAGCTTCCTAAAATAGGGGCCCATGCCACCCCATGCTGACCCTCTCAGCTGCCTCACCTCCCGGACCCATGTGTAGTCTTGGTGCAGAGTCTTGATTTTAACCTAGATTTGCTCAGTCATCCAGGGGTGCCCTCTGGCAGTGAGGGCTGCTGCAATCTGGGCATATAAGTTCCACTTGTGGTGGCTACGCTACAACAGGGACAGGATGTCTTCTGTCCCCCAAATGCTGAGGAGACAGAGGACCTCCTGATGGCCTGAGACTGGAGCCCTGTGCAGACCCTGGCTGCCAGTGCTGCCCTCTGCAATTGAATTTCTGGCTGCCAGCAGCTTTCTTTGGCAAGGCCGAGTGTACCTGTGATGGTTGGGGGGTGGATTGTGGAGTGAGCCCTTCCTCTTCCTGGTGCCGGGCACCATGGGAAGGGGAAGGAAAAATGGCAGTTAATTCGAATTAAAGTTAGGTTGAATTAACGTGGTTAGACAATGTCGATTTGAACTAGCATGGTCGAATTAACGGTCACTTCGCAGTTACATGAGGTTTTGTAGCTTCGAAGTGACAGCTCCTCGATTCAACCTAAGGGAACCCTTAGGTGAAATCAGCAAACCTGCATAGATATATCATTTTTTAAATTCTACCTAATGTTTATTAGGTCTAGTTAAACTCTGGGCATAGACATGCCCCAACTGAGATCTTATCAGTGAAGAGTAGAGTGGAGAATTACTTCTTGCGTCTTGATTACAGGATTTCCATGGATATAGCTCAAAATGATGTTTGCTTTTTTTGTAAGAACATTACACTGTTGATTCATATTTAGCTTACGATCCACTGTCTTCCAGAATCTTTCTGCAGTACTCCTTACTAACTAAGCACTCATTTCTCTTTTTGCACATGTGCAACTGATTGTTCCTTCCAAATGAAGTACTTTACTTTTGTCCTTATTTAATTTCAGCCTCTTTATTTTAGACCATTTTTCCAGATTATTTTTTTATTTTAATCCTAACCTGCAAAACTTGCAACCCCTCCCATCGTGGTTCACAAACTTGGTAACTGAACTCGCTATGCCATTATCTAAGTAATTTATGAAGATATTGAACAGAACTGGATCCAGGACTGATCCATGAAAGACCCCACTTATACTCTTCCAGCTTTACTGTGAACCACTGGTAAACCAATGGTTGGAAAATCATTCTTGGAGAATACTTATGCCCTCATCTTATAGTACCTCCATCAAAGTTATATCTTCTTAGTTTGTTTTAAGAAGATCATGCGGGTATCAAAAGCCTTGCTGAAGTCAAGGTATACCACATCTACCGGTTCTCCCTCTCCTTCACAAGGTTTATTACAAAAAAACCTTTAGAGCTTTTGAATGCATGTGATCTAAAGTGTTTAGGGTAGCCCACACTGAGAATGGTAATGTCAGGCCAGGCTACCAAAAAAAAAAAAGAAAAGAAAGAAAGAAAGAAAAAGGACAACAGATTCTCCCAGAACTAATGGCTAACACTGTAATTAAATTCACCAACCAGTGACAAAATGTGCTTCTGATCACCTCAAAGGATTATAAAGAAAACCCCAAAAAGAAATCACACAGCTTCCTTTATTTCATTTCATTCTCTGGTCCCCAATCAGCAACTAGGTCCAGAGAACTGATGTTATTTAAAACTCTGCTCACTGTATAAAATAGTCTCCTGATCCCCAAAGGGACAGCCACATTACCAGATCAATACTAGTTTGGCTCTTACTCAAAATAACATACTACCAGCCAATCTTATAGTATCTAAAACTAGATATGACAAAAGAAAAGAAGAGTGATGTTAAATAATCAAACAATCAGATATATATGTACTTATGACTTCAAAATCAATATATATCAGATTCTCAATAGTACAGGTGAGTTTGCTGGCTTGTAAGGTTCTTCTGGACCATATACAGAACCTTTGTTCAAAGTTTCAATTGCAGAAAAGTTAATCCAGAAGTAACAAGCCAAACTGAAGACAAGATGGAGATGTTGCAGCTGCTGTTTATATCCTTTGCCATATGGCTTGTCCTAAACACAAGCTCACAGGACATGGGCGTCTGCTGACTCATGGGTGTAGGCCTTGGTTTTTCTCATTGGGTGAATTGTAGGTGATTGCCAAGGGTTAAAGTAAGGGGGAACGCCCCAGAACAGCATTCTGGGGCCCCCTATTTTTAGGTGGACAGCATTCTGGGGCCCCCTAAAAATAGGGAACATGCTGGTACTTTGCTTTCCGGGACCCCTAAAAATAGAAAGAAAGTCCTGGAATGCAGAATTCTGGCATATTCCCCTAGGGATGGCTCAGGGAAGGGACTGCGGACTGGGGCGAGCCTGGCCACCACTCCCCCCCTTTACCAGGGCCTGCAGTGGTCACACCCTTTCCTGCTGTGCCCTGATGGTGCACGCTACCTGGGCCCAGTCTTGGGCCTGTCACCCTCTTGTTGGCCAGCCAGCAGGCCAGCGCCACAGCGTCCCTTCCCCCAGCTTGGCCCAGCCTGGCTCTTCAGCTGTGTGCATAAAGAGTCCTGGGGGTTGGGGTCAGTCAGGCTCATTTGGGGAAAGGGTACAGGGGAGATGTGGAGGGGTTGGGGGGACTGAAGGGGGTAGAGTGGGGCAATGGGGACAAGGGGACTGAAGGAGGTTGGGAAGGTGTGGAGTGGGTTGGAGGCTGAAGGGGGTGAAGTGAAGATGAGGGAGCTGGAGCATAGGGGGTTAGGAGGGCTGGAGTAGAGACATGGGGACAGGGAGCTTAGAGAATGGGGATTGAGGAAGATATGGGGAAAGAGGGGTCTGATGGGGAGCAGGCATTTTGGGGGCAGCATCTGGGGTGGGGAGCAGTTGCTGGGGTGGGAAGCAGGCATTTGTGGGGCAGTAGCTGGGGTGGGGGAGGTGGTTTTGGAGCAGTAGCTGTGGTGGGAGCAATAGCTGCAGTGGGGAGGCAAGCGTTTGGGGGGCAGTAGCTGGGGTGGGGAGGCAGGCATTTGGGGGGCAGTAGCTGGGGCTCATGAAGGGGGGCCTGGACCTGTGTGAAGAGGGCCCAGAAATTTAGAAGGGTTCTGGGGCCCACCAAATTATACCTTAACCCTTGGTGATTGCCCTCGATAGGCCATCTACGAGGCTGGATAGTTGTGATGCTAATCTTTCCGGGGGTGCCACCCAGTGACACAGCACAGGTTTGAGATACAGCTATATCCCACATATTCATAACTTACAATACAAAGATGATACATAAGTTTAACATATTTAGCAAATCATAACTTTTCCATTTGATACCTTACATGGCATATCTTATCAGATTCATTATAATTTTTTCATATTGGCTATTTCTACACTGGCAATTTAGCTCAAATTAAGGAGGCTTAATTCGAACTAAATTAGTCCCTGTCTATACTAGACTTTCATTAAGTCGAATTAAGAAATTCCTGAATTTGACTTAATGAAAGCTTAATTTGAATTAATAAGAACTGCCTGCTTCGACTGCTTAGTTCGAACTAAGGACCGTGTAGACCTGGATTACCCCTTAATTTGACTTTATTAAGGTTAAATTAAGGGCATTCAGGTCGAATTAACAAAGTGGACTAAATCAACTTAACTTTAAGTCGACTGAGTCCACTAGTTTAATTTGATTCAATAAGGTCAAGTTTAGTTTGAATTAAAGTTGAATTTATTAGTTTGAATTAACAAATTCAGTCTAACTTTTTCTAGTGTAGACATAGCCATTGGTATTAATAATATTATAAATGATCACTCATATTTCATACAGTGCCAGAACTGGACATTTTCTGCCCTGTGCTAAATGACTGATTGCTCCAAGCTACTCCTTCACAGACTCTTCACCTTAACTTCATTCCACTCCTGCCATTCATCCCTCCTCCCTTCCTCCTTGCGATAACCCCACTCTTCACTATCTCCTTCCTTCCCCTTGTCTTTTCATTTAGCTAACCTTTCCTAACTAACTCCCTCTCCTATTATTTTAAATAAATAAAAATTATGGTATTAATTACAATGTTTACAGGCCATCATGTTGCTCACTCTGCTTCTGTATTACACCCCTTTCCTCTAACCTTTTTTGTTTTGTTTATTTAGACTGGGATCGCTCTGGAAAAGGACTTTGCTACTCTGGGTTTGTACAGTATCTAGCACAATGGGCTCCATTCTTGGGTGGTCTTTAGGCACTACTATAACAAACATAGTCATCATATAATATAAAGTTACATAATTACAATTCAATCCCAAATGGCTATGCACCATTATTTTGGTCCCCTTGTGGTTTATGCATTATGATATAGCCTTTTATTACATGATCACATACTTTTTTCCCCAGAGGATTCTTGCCTCATTCAGTGAATAGATTATTTGTTTTTATTCTCCCCATTCAGTGTATAGTGCCAGCCTTTATTTACTGTACACCCTTCAAACCTTCCATTGAAATACAAAATAAGTAATTTCTTCCTGAGTGTTCCGATGGTGTTCTCCAGGGGCTAAAGTGGACAGGAACACACCTCAGTGTTCCAGGGCCCACCATTTCGGGACCCCTAAAAATAGAAAATGGAGCAAGAACGCTGCGTTCCAGGGCCCACCATTTAAAATAGTGGGTCCCACAATGCAGCGTTCCAGTTCCATTTTCTATTTTTAGGGGCCTTGATATGCCGGGTCTATTTTTAGGAAGCCTGGCATTCTGGGACCCCTAAAAATAGAAAATTGAGCCAGTGTGTTCCAACAGGGCAGGCACCACTCCAGGAAGAGGGGAGGCATGCCTGCCCTGTTGCAATGAGCCAGCCAGCCCCCTGCACATGCGCAGGCTGTGCATTCTGGAGGGGGAGAAAGGGACTATTCTCCCCCGCCCCCACCCCAGCTGGCCATTGGGACTCCATGTGCCGCTGAAGGTGAGCTAACACAACCCAGGACAGTCTCCCCTTGTAGCCTGAGATTTTTCCCACCTGATTAACGTGGGAATAAACTCAAATTAATAAAGAAATTTATACACTGAGAATAGCATAAGGTAATCTGATAAAATCTTCAATAGAAATTAGTTGATGCAAAATAAGTAGCATTCAAAATAAGCAATGTATGAAATGGAAATAAGTGCTGGCCCTTTAAATGAACTCACTCCTTCTCTCATCAAGTGAATCCAGGGCAAGCCTGAATATGTAGATTGTGGCCAGACCTTACTTCTCTCTAAGAAATATCTCTCGATAGATAGATAGATAGATAGATAGATAGATAGATAGATAGATAGGATAAACTTTTTCTATTTCTTTTCGATTCAAGCTGGGGTTCTTTAGAAACATATCTATACTAAGGAAGATTTTAAACTTTTGACCCCTCTCACTCCCCCTCTCAGTTAACTGACCAAGACCGGTCAAAACTAGGTAGAAGACACCATTAAGGTAAGGGCCCATCAGTAAAAATATGGGCAAAAGGATGAAATCATCCTTTTTATGATTGGTTGAAGGGATATGAGTGGGTTTTCGGAGTTGTATAAAAGGAGTAGGATCTGCAGCTGGACTTGGAGATCTCTCCCACTCCTAATGGTTACCAAGGGGCCTTTTGGCTGTGGTTCCTATTGCACTAGGAGTCTCACTCTCAGCCCCTCTGAAAGAGTGTAACAACATCTCTTGTGGATAAAAAGGATACCCTAGTGTCAGGCTTGACCGACGGCCTTGAGCTCTGCTCGAAAGTCCTGGGTGCCACTCCCGCACACATAGAAAGGGCACTTGCAAGAAGGGTACCCTACCGTCAGGCTCGACTGATGGCTTTGAGCTTTGCTCAGAAGTCCTGGGTAACATACCACATGCAACTAGGCTTGTCCTAGTGGTTGCATAAAGGTTTCATTCCAAAGAGGCTGCACCTCTCAGCCAATTGCATCCCAACTCAAGGTGCATGCTTCTGAGGAAGCCCAACTGGTTGCGTGAAGGTTTCAGTACGTAAGCTGAAGGGTCTGAGCCATGGGGATAACTGAGTCCCACTGTAAGGCTCAGATCCCTGAAGCTCCCACCCTTCATTCACATTGTAAGACTGCCTCCAAGCCAGCAAGCACAGCTGAGACCCCTGTTGTATCAAAGGAACAACCGCAAAGCTGCGGACTTTAGTGGACCTTTGGGGCCACCACAGCCCCAGTCGCTGAGGAGGTTGTGGTGGAGTGGCAGTGAGAGCGAGAGAGGAGGCAAGCCAACTAATTTAAGAACCTGGTTCCATCTGATTATAGTAAGAAAACGGTCCCAGAAAAGGTAAAAGACCGAGAGCTGAAGTTAGAAACTAACAAACCACTTACAAGCACCAACCACTGGCAGGGACCTGATCCTTACAGCTTGTGGCGTTAGATAAACTGGTGGGAAAAGCTTAAGCTAGGGAAACCCTCATAACATCAAGGAAAAATTGTAAGAACTGAGATCTCCCCATTCTGCAAGTGACTGATTCCCACTTGCTGAATGTTACTATAAAGATCTATATCTATCTATATCTATTTACTGTTAACTGTTTAAACTGTTAGTCTGTAATTAGGTGTCTGGCACTTTAAGCAGTGTAACACAGCAGAGCAGTATTCTGTTCGGATCTGTCACTCTGAACTGCTTGCTGTGATATACAGGTACTGATTCAAATGCATATTTTCAGTTTCTGAATCTCATTATAATTTTGTAAGATCTTAAATAGTTACCTGTTTTGAAGAATTCTTGGCTCTAAGTCTCTTATTGTTCTTGGTCTGTTCTTGATTGGCGGGCTGTAGCCGTATTTTCCACTAGGGGTTTTTACCCATTGGCTATGTTCACACACAGGGGGTTATTTCGATACAAGTTGTATCGAAATAATGCCTTATTTTGAAATAAGTTAATTCAAATTAACAGTTTGTTAATTCAAATTAAGGAAAAAGCAGGAATCAAAATAGCATGTTCAGACAACAGTTATTTCGAAACGAGTCACCATTGTTTCGAAACAACATGCTCAGAAGGCATTGTTTCGAAACAATCATTTCAAAACAACGTTGTTTCGAAACAACGGTGCATCGTGTGAACATGGCCTTTCTTATTTCGAAACAAACTCCGTTGTTTTGAAATAAGACTGTGTGAACACACCATTTAGACAGCACTGATCCCACCCTCCTTATCCCAGAGTTATATACTTAAGAATCAGACAGCTGGACAGCCTGGTGTTAAGTTCTGGGGTAACACTCTCAGGCAGCTCAGCATGGGGGGGGGAGGAAGGGGTCAGGATGGTAAGCTGGGGAGGTGTGGAGAGGGTTCAGGGGCTGAAGGGGATGGAGTACAGATGGGAGAGCTGGTGTGTGGGTGGTTAGGAGGGCTGGAGTAGGGAGCTTGGGGAACAGGGACTGGGGCTGAGGACGACTTGGGGAAAGAGGAGTCTGGTGGGGGGCAGGCATTTTGGGGGCAGTAGCCAGAGTGGGGTGGCAGTAGCTAGGGTGGGTAAAGGGGGCCAGGATGTGCTGGAGTGGGGGCCTAGACACACATGAAGGGGGTCCAGACATGCAGGAAGGGGGCCAGGAAATTTAGGAGCATGCCGGGGCCCACCAAATTATACTTTAACCCCTGGTGTTCTCACTGTAGTGTCTGAATGCTTCACAAATATTAATGGATTTATCATCACATTACTTCTGTGAGAAAAGGAAGCACTATTATCCCCTTTTTACAGATGGGGAATCGAGGCACAGAGCTATTAAGACTAAAATTGTCAAAAATATCCACTAATTTTGGGTGCCCAACTTGAGACACTTAGGGTGGGATCTACAAAGGTACTTAAATGCCTAAATCCCATTTTTAGGCATCACTATGAAACATAAATCCTACTTGGTTGCCTTCTAAACTTGTAGGTGCCTAAACTTCCTCAACCCCTACGTTTTTGCAGTAGAAGTTCCCTAAGTGTCTGTGTTTGCCTCTGAGCATGCATCTTGCAGCTTCACTCAGGCAGTCCAGTGACTATCTCCTTCCCAAGTTTCAGAGTAATCCACAAATCAGGAGCAAGGTAGGTGCTCCTTTGCCTAAGTAATGCATAGTGCCTGACCTAGTAGATGTGCTTGGAGGTTACCCAGAACACGCAGCGGCACCCATTGCCCCCCAATCCCGCTCTTCTTTTATAACCTTTAGGCCAGTGGTACTCACTTGGGATGTGGAACTCCCAGTTCAAGCCCCTCCTCTCCACCTGATGAGGAGAAGAGATTTTGATGGAGATCTGCCACCTCTCAAGAGAATACGCTGACCACTGAGGCACAGAATAGTCTGTTGTAGGTGCAGGGGTTAAAGTGGGCTAGAATGGCCTGGGACACCATTGCACGGCCCACTATTTTTAGGGGATCAGCTTTCCAGGCCCCCTAAAAAATAGAAAATGGTGCTGCAATGCTGCTTTCCAGTTCCCACCACTGAAAAATAGCAGGCCCCAGAATGCAGCGTTCCGGCACTATTTTCTAATTTTAGGGGAAAAATAACAGGGCCTGGAGTGGTGTTCTGCTGCATTCCAGCAGGTGGGAGTGGAGCTTCCCTGCGCGTGTGCAGGCTGTGCTTGGAGGCTGCAGTTTCGCAGCCCACCACGCTGCTGGTGAGTATCCGGTTGGCCTGGTTTGCACTGGGAAGAGGAATATTGGGGGCGCCTGAGCTAGGAGTGAGAATTGTGTGCAGGGGGTGGGTATTGGGGGCTGGGTTGGATTTTTGGGACCAGGGAATGGATTCTGGAGGCAGTAGCTGGAGTGCGGGGGGGACCCACCCATGAAAGAAGGGGGCCCACCCATGAAAGAAGGGGGCCCACCCAATGAGGAGGGTTCCGAGGCCTGCCAAATTATACTTTAACCCCTGTGTAGGTGCCCTTCAATGTCTCAGTGAAGTTGTTTCACCTTATATGAATAATTAAATATTAATTTTGCAAAGAGTGACTGACTGTACCACCCAGTGGTCAAAGCACTTGTGAGAGGTGGCAGATCCCTATTCAAATCCCTTCTCCTCATCTGACAGAGGAGAGACTTAAACTGGGGGACTAGCACATCCTGGGTCAAGACCCTAACCATTGGGCTAAAGTTCATCAGAAGGTCTCCACCAGATCCAGCTCTTTCGTGGAGGCAGCTTCTAAGCAAAGCTACTGGACTGGACTACACATGCGATTCAGGTGTTTAGGTAGGGGAGCACCTACCTCCCCTGGTTCATGGTTTGTTACCAGAAAGAAGCACTCCCCTGCAACCTGGACCTAAGGCAGTGAACTCTGAGATATGGAGGGACTTAGCATACACCCTTCTTCCCAACATCTCCCCTTGGCTAGCTCCCCACCTTATATGCTGATTTTGTGAATCAGACTCTTAAGGCACTTGTCTCTCCCTGTTCATTGCACTGGGAATTTTGGAGCCAAACTCAGGCTTTGTAAATCACTTTTTTTCTAGGCGCCTATAAATGAGACATTTTGTTACTCACTGTCACAAAGTCCCTCCATAGACACAGGTCTGAGGTCGAGTTTTCAGAGTACTTACGATTTTTATAGCACATTATGTATCCAAAGTAAACCTCCAACACACTTGTACTGTACACTAAATACAACATATGGAGTTTGACAAGTGTATAAGAATCTTCAGAAGATTAAAACTATAAATAGATTCAAAGGCCAGAAGGGACCTTTGTGATCATCAAGTCTGGCTTTCTGTGGAAAGCAGAACAAACAAACAAAGAGTCCTGTGGCACTTAAACAACAACAAATTTAATTTTTGCATGAGCTTTCATGGGAGAAAATCCCACTTTGTCAGACACTTTGAAGATGGGGGAACCTTGAAAGCTCTTGCAAAAAATAAATTTGTTAGTTTTTAAGTGCCACAGGACTAAATCATGCCTGACCAACCTCATTGCCTTCTATGATGAGATGACTGGATTTGTGGATGCGGGAAGAGCTGTTGATGTGATATACCTCGACTTTAGCAAGGCTTTTGATATGGTTTCCCACAGCATTCTCATCAGCAAGTTAAGAAAGTATGGGTTGGATGTGCGGACTGTAAGGTGGATAGAAAACTGGCTAGATCAACGGTTTCAGTGGGTAGAAATCAATGACTCCATGTCTAGTTGGCAACCAGTAATGAGAGGTGTGCCCCAGGGTTTGGGCCTGGGGCCAGTTCTGTTCAACATTTTCATTAATGATCTAGATGATGGGATTGATTGCACACTCAGTAAGTTTGTGGATGACATCAAGCTGGGGAGAACGGTAGACATGCTGGAGGGCAGGGAGAAGATTCAGGGAGACCTTGACAAATTGGAGCAGTGGGCCAATAGAAATTTCATGAAGTTCAACAAGGACAAGTGCAAAGTTCTGCACTTGGGACGGAAATACCCCATGCACTGCTACAGGCTGGGGAGCGATCAGCTAAGTAGCAGCAGTGTAGAAAAGGACCTGGGGGTCATGATGGATGGGAAGCTGGATATGAATCAGCAGTGTGCTCTTGCTGCCAAAAAGGCCAATGGCATACTGGGCTGCATCGGAAGAAGCGTTGCCAACAGAACGAGGAATGTGATCATTCCCCTCTATTCGGCACTGGTGAGGCCGCATCTGGAATACTGTGTCCAGTTTTGGGCTCCCCACTATAAAAAGGACATGGATAGATCAGAAAAAGTCCAGCAGAGGGCAGTGGCGTTGCTAGTGTTGGGCACACCAGGGCACGTGCCCCGTGTCCCAACGCTGGTGCCCTGGATCTCCAGCCCAATCGGGCCAGGGATCCAGGGCCCGATCCCCAGCCAGCCATGGTTGTGGCAGCGCCGTCCCCGGCCGGGGATCCGGGGCCTGGCTGGCCGCCCAGCAGGCCCCGCCCTTGGCCAGGGATAGGGCCAGGGGGAGGCCACGCCGCTGCGAGCAGCTCAGCCGTGGCGTGGCCAGAAGCGGCTGCTGGAAGCCGGGCCCGCGCCCGCGGCGGCAGGTGGCCAGGCCCCCAATCCCTGGCCACGGACAAGGCTGACACGGCCGCCAGCGGCCAGGCCCCGGAACCCCAGCAGGGGGCCTGGCCACCTGCTGCTGCTTCTGGGAGCGCTGTGCCACGGCCTAGCTGCTTGCGGCCACGTGGCCTCCCCCTGGCCCTATCCCTGGCCAGGGGGCGGGGCCTCTCCCCAGCGGGCAGGGCAGGGCCTGCCCCTGGGGGCGGGGGCTGGGCCCATGCCCCAGGTCCATTGCCCCCCCAGCAACGCCTCTGGCGGAGGGCAACAAAAATGATCAAGGGGCTGGAGCACAAGCCCTATGAAGAAAGACTGAAGGAACTAGGCTTATTTAGCCTGCAGAAGAGAAGACTGAGGGGGGATTTGATAGCAACCTTCAACTACCTGAAGGGATGCTCCAAGGAGGATGGAGCTCGGCTGTTCTCAGCAGTAACAGAGGACACAACAAGGAGGAATGGTTTCAAGTTGCAGCTGGGGAGGTCGAGGCTGGATATTAGGAAAAACTTTCTTACTAGGAGGGTGGTAAAGCATTGGAATGGGCCACCTAGGGACGTGGTGGAATCTCCGTCTTTGGAGATGTTTAAGGCCCGGCTGGATAAAACTCTAGCTGGAATAATTTAGTGGGAGTGGTCCTGCTTTTTTTGGCAGGGGGTTGGACTAGATGGCCTCATGAGGTCCCTTCCAGCCCTATGGTTCTATGATTCTATGATTCCTTGTTTGTTTTACTGAACTAGACTAACACGGCTACCTGTGTAGAGCAGAGCATGCAATATCCCTAAAATAATTCCTAGAGCATATTTTTTAGAAAAAAACATCTAATTTTTATTTTAAAATTGCCACTGATGGAGAAGCCAGTGGGACCCTTGGTAAATTGTTCCAATGGTTAATTGCCATCCATTCAAAAATTTACACCTTTATTTCCAGTCTGACTCCAGCCAGCTTCAGCTTCAAACTCATTTTCTGCTAATCCATTATTAAATATCTGTTCTCCATTTAGGTATTTATAGATTGTAATCACCAGTCACCCCTTACCTTCTCTTTGTAAGCTAAAGAGGTGGAGCTCCTTGAGTTTATCACTAGAAGGCATGTTTTCTCACCCTTTAATTGTACTTGTGGCTCTTTTCTGAACCTTTCCTCTTGAACGGTAGACTCCAAAAGTGGGCACACTATTCCTGCAGCTGTCACACCAATGCAAAATACAGAATAAAATAACATCACTACTATTTTGCATCCAAAGAATTGCATTAATCATTTTGGCCACGCTGTTACATGGAACACTCACATTCAGCTGATTATTCACCAGGTCCCCCAATTTTGTTTTTTTCAGAGTAACTGCTTCTGAGGATAGCACATCCCTTCCCACAAGTATAGGGTTACCAGCTACCAAAGCCTGGAAAGGAGGACAGGGAAGTACAAAAAGGAGGACATTGGAGAACACATGGAGAAAATGTAGTATTAATGTAATAGTCTTCTGTTTTTAGGGGACCCTGGGACCAGGGGCATCGCTGGCTGGGGGAGGGACCCGGGGCATGGGCCCAGGCCCCACCCCTGGCCCACAGGCTCCGCCCCTAGCCAGGGACAGGGCCAGGTGCTGCCACGCTGCTGCAGGCGGCCAGGCCCTGCATCGCCAGTGGGGAATGGTGCCGCCGCGGCCGCCAGGCCCCGGATTCCTGGTGGGGGATGGGGCTGCCGCGGCCGCTGGCAGCTGGGCCCCAGATCGGGCTGGAGATCTGGGGCACTGGTGCTGGGGTTTGGGGCACGTGCCCTGGAGTGCACAGTGCCAGCAACGCCCCTGCCTGGCACGCCTTCCCCTGAAAATAAGATATTCTGTGGCATTCCAGTATAGTTTAACCCTGATAAGTAAAAAGCCAGACAAAATAACATATTTTAAAATGCCTGCCAGGCAGAGGATGTAATGGTAAAAAGGAGGCATGAAGGTAAAAAGGAGGACATGGCCTCCTTTTGCCTGACATCTGGTAACCCTCTGCAAGTATAGTGCATTCTTTGTTTCCATACACATTTAGCTGTAGTAATTATTCATTTTAAAATGGATAGCCGTGTTAGTCTAGTCCAGTGAAAAAACAAGGAGTTGTGTGGCACTTGAAGACTAACAGATTTATTTTTTGCATGAGCTTTCGTGGGAGAAAATCCCACTTCCTCAGATGTGGAAGTGCGATCTTCTCCCAAGAAAGCTCATGCAAAAATAAATCTGTTAGTCTTCAAGTGCCACGCAACTCCTTGCTGTATTTATTCATGCCTGTGCAAGTGATCCACAATGCACTGTTCTCAGTGACTTGTCCCCTTCCTTCCAGGACTATTTTAATTAGTTAGCCTGCATCAAAGTGTATTAATTTTTCTTTTTCAACGATTTGCTTCTAAGTATTTTGAAAACTATCTTTTAAGCAGAATTGTCCGCATAGCTATCGCTCATCACAATCAGGGAACAAACCATCTATTCTTTACAACCCCAGGGGTGTCTATCGCGCTTGGTTCTGCTCCGCTGAGCATGCAGAGGGGACTGGGGTGCAGCACCCCGCTGCAGCGAGATAATGACAGACTTGGGGCACGCACCCGCTGGCTCTGTCCGCAGCAGTGCAAAGCGCGCAGGCGCATTGGAAGCGGAGTGGTTTTGCAGCCAGGGCGGGAAGCCGCGCGCGCTTCAGGGCGCACGCGCCCTGGGCAGCGAGAACTTAGCAGCGGGAAAGCGCGCGGCGGGGGCGGGGCTTTGGTCTGGGGGCGGGCCAGGCTTGGGGCGCTCGGAGGAAATGACGCAACAGCGGAGGCGACGAAGGCGCGCGCGGGCGACTCTTCCACACGTCAGCAGCGGCTGCGGGAGTCGGTCGCCTCCGCTGTTGCGCCCTTACGCCAAGGCGGCCTTTTCCCTTCTGGCTCCGCCCCTTGCCGAACGCGCAGGCGCCAGCCGCGAGCCCGGCCAGCGCAAGTACGCAGGCGCGGGCAGGCGGGCTGACCTATTGGCTTGTCGCTAGTCTCCGCCCCCTTGGCGATGGCGGCCCCGCGCGGCGTGCGCGTGATGCGGGCGCTGCACCGCTGGACCGTCACCCAGGTAACGGGGCCTAGCCGCACCCTCGCGCCCCCTCCAGCGTTTCTCAGCTCGGCGCGCGCTGCTCCCCGTTCCTGCCTCGGCAGCCGCGTGCACTGCGCCGCCCTGGTGCATCCCTGCCCCGCCGCATCCATCACCTGCCCGGACCCGCCTTGCCCTTGTGTTTGCTGTAGGAAAATGGTTCAACTTGAAATGCAGCAAACTGTCAGCTAAACCCCAGTTTAGCCTGTCTGCTTTTCGGCGTCAAGACATAACGTGGCTTTGTCTAGAGTGGGCAGAGCCAGGCAAATTTAGCAAGTGGAGTGCTTCCTTTCAAGGAGATGCCTGATAATGTCACAGCATTAAATCCTAATCTTGCCACTGTCTCTGGTTGGCTGTTTGCACTCCCTGATTTAGTAGTTGGTACCAGTGTTCCCTCTAATGACTCGTAGACTGTGTGCGCAAAAACATTTCTTTGTGAGCAGCGGTATTAGCACTATTGAATTTTTGTGTGTGCATTTTATTTTATGTGCACAGGTTTCATGACCTGTGTGCGCACACCTTAGAGGGAACATTGGTTGGTACTCCTTTTTCTCAAGGGATTGGGGAGCTAGATCCTTACTTTCTAACCCTTTCTGCACAGTTTGCTGTGTTATATGTAGGTTGTAGAACTTGGGCTTTTCTCAGCCCAGAATTGGGCTAGTTGGAAGATGGATAAACTGTTTGCAGCCAAGTTTGGTGACTCTCACATGCAAAAGTATGTAATGTAATGATTTTTTTTTTTAAACAACTGTTGCAAAGTTTTATCAGTCTTCCTCTTGTGGGAAAAAACCTTTTTCAAGACAAAGTTCACGAGTATTATGAAGAAATAGTAATATTGGGATTGTTGAGAGAGAAGCTTGTTCTCTGCTCTGGTTGATGATGGAGCTGGACAGCAGGAGAAAGAATCACAAGTTTATTGACACTCAGAGCTACTGAGTGCGGCTGGCCCCAAAGGACTGGTGCTGAAAGGGTTTTATACCCAGGTACAACAACTCAATTCAAGGAAATCTAAAAGTGGTTAATATATTCAATGTAAACAAGATTAATACATTTATTACTACCATGCAGGGATAGTTTTCATACATATTCATGTAAGATATGAGAATTAGTAAAGAAGGTCAGTTTTGGCTCCTTAGAGCCTGGGAATGGAATAAACAGGAGAAATTGTTGATTAATAGGTGACCTTGAGACTGGTACAGTTTCCCTTATCTCCTGCTTATAGACTGTTCAAGGATGTGAGGGGCTCTATGCTTTTGTTAGTCAGGCTAGAGGTTGAAATAATATTAAGGGAACAGTGCTAAGATGGAGTCACTTATGCTCACAAGTTTGTGGTCTCATTACAAATGTCATAACAGGATGTAATGGCCACCCCAGAATTTAGTGGTGGTGGGCAAAGGGGAAGTCAGTTAAAGCTGCTGTTGCTATCAGATAAAATGTCCCAAATGCTGAGATGCTGCTTGTAACCTTGCAGCTGTGACTAGATATTATGCTGCAGCAAATGTCTCTTTCTCTGGCTTCCCTGCTGGTTGCCTGTAGGTGCTAATGGGTCCCTTCACATTGCTAACAAGTGATCTGTTCCATCTTCCATTTCTGTTCCAGCTTTCTCAGGCTGAGCCTCTGAGTGTCCAGCTGTGACCCTCTGAGGGCAGGTCCATGCTTAAAACACATTGACACTGTTGTAGTGCATTAGTGAAGTTGGTCTACTAATCTGCCTCCCATACTGGTGGTGGGTTTCTGGTGTGACAGCAGTGTCTACACAGGGATTGATTTGGGATGAGCACAGTGTTCAGGGTTAGGATTTTCCAAGGCTTAGTTATACTGACCTAGCCTCTGTTACACTGCTACAGCTCTGTAACATAGAATGGACCTGAGTAAATGACCTAGACCTGAAGAAGGGCTCCATGTAAACTCGAAAGTTTCTCTCTTACTAACAAAAGCGGGTTGAATAAAAGATACTACCTCATCCACCTTCTCTCACTAATATCCCGTGACTGGCATGGCTGCTATTATGCTGCATGTATGTCTACATTAGGGAACATTTTTAGAGAACATTGCTAATACTGATTTAGCTCAGTTTGTGTTAGCAATATTGAGAGCTCTGTGCTTCATCTCCAGCCATGTTTCCCAGCCCGAGCTGAAGAGAGCTGCTGCAGGAAATTTGATGAGGCAAAGGGGAACCCCGTGTATATAAAACAGAGGGACCCACAAGGATAGGGGGAGCTGGAGTAAGGTTTCATGATGCTCGTTTTCTGAATAAATTGTGGTTGCTTTTAGGTAAAGAGTAACTGAGCTAGAAAGAGGGGTGTTTTTTTGTTTTTGTTTTTTGCTAAAGTTTTCTAGTTGTTTGTGCTAGTGTGCGTCTCTGAAGAAGCAAACTGTAAACCAGAAGGCTTACAGGGTATTTGGGGGACATACAAGAACTGCAGAGGAGTGTTGGGGAAGACGGCCCAAGTTTCGGGACCTGGCAAGGAGGACCCCATGGTCCAGTTGCGAAGAGTGGTGTCAGACGCAAGGTCTGCACCTGAAATGTGTGTCTAGCAGTCCAAAGGCAGGGACAGTATCTAAACTCGGCTTACCAGGGCTAAGTCCACATGAGGCATGGCTTCAGCATTTAGATCACCTCACAGTTTCTGACACGTGTTCAGCAGGGGGAGCTGGGTCAGACTGTGACAGATACAGTGGGGCCATGGCAAACTTCCTCCAAACTGGCCTGTCCTCGGGAGAACTTCATTAAGGGTCTTTCTAGACTCCAGTGCATAGTCCTGTATTAATTGAATTTAAGTGACAATTTTTACTTCCAGTTAACTCAAGTTAACTAAAATAGGATTATAAGTGCGAGGTGAGACAGTTTGCTCTAGGACACAGAGTTGTTGGTTTACCCTGGACTCCAAGGCTAGAAGAATAGAGCTTGTCAAATTAACTTGACATTGTTCTCCGGTTGTAATTCAAGTTCAGACAGACGTGAAGAGTGAGGTCAGTTAAGTCGTCTTGGATCATTTAGTGCTTGACCTCTGCTAAGGCTGTCTGTGAAAGCACTCAGCAAGGTAATTTTTAGTGAGTTCAGTATCTGTTCACTAGGCAATGGGCTGGCACGTTTCTCCACATCCAGACAGGTCAATGAACAGCCTTTAGGAGGCCTCAGTTGTTTCTGTTAGTCTTGAAAGATTTAACTAATACCCCTTAGCCAGAGGAAACAATAGTTGAGCTACCACAGGTGTTCAGTTTGAAAGGCGTCCCCAAGCTCTGCTTCAGTATTTTCTCTTTCTTTGGCCATTTCCTTGACACTGCTACTGACTGGCTGCCACAAGGGTGGGAGTCTCTATTTCTTTTAGCCCCCACTTTCCATTCTGTGAGTTCTTCTAGGGCATGCTGCATTTTTTTCTGAGTTCTTCTAAGCATCAACTGAATGAAGTTGGTGAGATTCTTATTAATTTCATTGATCCTCACAGAACTTCGAGTAGTTCTGGGGACAATTTAATGCACTATTGTCAGTTTTCACGCTGTTGCACCCAGTGATCGGCTGCAGAGGTAGAACTACATCAGTTAAGGTATTTTGTGTTAGACTATAACTTTTTACAGTGAGAGCTTGTAGTTTATAGGAATGGAGTTTTCGAGCCTTCATGGTAATGATTTGCTCACTCTGCCACCCTGAAAAACTGTGTCTTTCACTGTCTACAGTGGGGCATTAAAAATAGCTAGTCATTTGACGAGTCTCACACTGGGCAAATATTGCCAAATAATGGTAAAAGCGGTCAAATATTTTAAAGCATTAATTCGTTAGAACAGTAACAGTAACAGCAATACATATGTATGCCTAATTACAAGAAGTTAACTCAGAAAAATGTGTACAATGATGAAATTTGAGATTAAAAATTAAATGAAAGAATGGTAGAATTAAATAGAGTGGGCTCTGCCTGCATCTGGATATTCTTGCTGAAATATTGACAGTATTTGACTGTGGTGAAATAATAGATGACCAACTGACCTGTCAGTACTGGCTTGCTAAGTCTGATCTGGTCTAGCGGAAGTACTTGGTGTTTGGTTTCATTTTAGATTTGACACTTAGATCTATATTCTTCTGCCCGGCACCCTTTCCATGTATTCACCCCTTATAGCAGCAAACAGATGCTCACATGCATAAAGATTTGGACTGGAAAGTTTCTGAGTGTATAGTGTCTTTTGTAGTGTAGACCACCATCTGGTGAGATCTAAGGTAAAAGTGCCAGGCCTAAATATGATCTGAACTCACCTTTCAAGGGGCTGGTGTACTTGTCTGTCTGAACTCCGGAGTCAGCCATGTTTTCTGGATGATCTAGAAACTCTTGCTTTTATCTTCTGATGTATGACTGTCCCTGAGCTAATACAGTTCACTGCAACTGTGCAATCACCTCTACTACCTCAGAGGTGTGCTCCAGTCGCATCTTTCAGGATGTACTTTGTTGGGGTGAGTCAGCAAAAGACTATACATGTCTTGTCTAATGTCTGTGTTGTGATTAACTTGGTAAATCCCAATCTTACTTTTTGAGTCAGTGTTAAACCAGTATTGTAGAGGTACTGGGGAAGAATATTGTGCTGTTTGAGGTACTACTGTCTACTGAATAAGACAAAACTTAGGACCTTGTATGGATCTGGAATTCACATACCATCCTAAGCAGTTAAACAGCTGCCATGTTCCAGCTCAAAGGTTTCTAAATTGTAGTGATCCCTGTATATATTTTGTGTCTCACGTTAAGCTTGTAAATAGCTTTGGGATTCCCTAGTGTAGATTGGTTGCTATAAGACAGGGGTCAGCAGCCCCCAGCATGCGTGCTATTGACAGTGGAGCCAGAGAGGCTTTCTCCTGCTGGTCCCACCTCCAGTGGAGCCTTTGGCCGCAAGAGTCACATGCACCACAGCTCCTGTTCCTTGCTGGCCCTGCTCCCCTGAGAGGTGGGTGTGCAGCTGGCATGGGGCTGCCAAAGGTTTCCAACCCCTTCTGTAAGAGAATGTTAAACCTGAGGTGCAAGTGAAAATTTTGGAATACTGATTTGTTTTTAAGATGCTTTCCTGTATCCTGGAGAGCACGTTCAAAAGTAGCTAAATCCACCACATCACCATTTTCCGTGTTGCATTGTCTTCTAGTCCAGGAAGTTAGAGAACTTCACATCTGCCATATGGGTGATACCTCTGCCACTACTCTGCTGTCTGCCTGACTCAAATACTGATACGAAATACTAGAAAGCTAGCAGTTCAGGGCATATCTGTTTTAATGCAGTGTTCATGCTGATGCACAGCAATTCATGCCAGAGAGGCTTTATTCAGGAAATGAAGGTTTCCTGTGTAATATCCTATATTTCTGTACAACTTCTTTTAACCTGAAGGATTCCAAAAGCACCTTACGACCTTAAACTGTGATATACTGCTTAGATTCTTACATTTAAAATTTCCCAAGTCCCATTTTCAGAAGTGACTTAGTCACTCCACAATCTTAATTCTCATTGAGAGTCAAAGGACCTATAGGCTGAGCTACGAAAAGGTGTTTAAAGCACCTTTTGTCTGGTGCAGCTGTCCACAGGAGGGGGTGATATTGCTTTAGTTGCCAGTTTCTAAACTCATGTTGTTATAGCTGTACAAAAGCTGTGCAGATCAGCCCATAGTCCCATTAACTTTAAAGAACACTTGTGGTCCTTAGACTGCTTTTGAAAGTGCGTGTGTTGCTGTGATGTCTGAGCATCTTCCTGTACTTATTCTGCCTAAAGACCATTGCCAGGCTTCAGATGAAATTGGACATCAGTTCTTTGATGTACAGCAAAACTATTCAACAGTTTGGGACAGGAAGTGAAGCAGAATTTTGATCTAGCTGAAATTGCAGTGGGAATATAGTGAGGTAGTAGGTTGTAAGGAGTTGAAATTTCATCAGTGTTCTGTGGTTAATGGCCCAAGCCTTACAAAAAATGCTATCGGCTCTTTTAATAACATAGTGTGGTCAGGTTCTCAGTTGTGCATCCCCTCTGATGAATGATTTAAACAAGCTGATTACCCTGCTTGGTTAAGTTATGAATAAAAAAGCTTCAAGTGATTTCTTGACTTGTTCAAAGGATTTTACTTATTGCCCAGCCCTGAGAGTTGGCAGAGAAGGCAGCGTTTCACATCAGTCAAGTGGAGACCTTGAACTGATGAATTTGATATTTTACCATCTGGATACAGTAGAGAGGATAATATTTTTGCATTGGCTTATTGGATACTATCCAGAAAATAATGGATTTTGGGCATCAAAGGAGTCAGATCAGAAATGTTGCCTACACTGTGGAATTGACTTAAAAAAAAAAAAAGTGGTTATGAGACATCCTGGAATGATATCAGAGTTGCCAAAACTTATGGGGTTTTTAGTTGGTTTTGCACCCCTAAATTTTCACAAATACTTGCAAGTGTATTTGGACTTAAACTTCATTGTCTTCTTAAATTAGGGGTCTCAAACTGAAATCACCACCAGGGCTGCATGAGGACTAGTGCATTAGGCTGAAGGCCTCACCACTGGAACCTTTTCATACAACAATATTGCAAAGATCGGTAATGGTAGTGTCATTGTGGCCCACAGGAAATAGCCTTAGGGGCCACATGTTTGGGACCCCTGCTCTGAATGAACTTGCTCCTGCCTGGGTAGCAGAACTAGGAGGGATCAGGGTGAGGAAGGGAGTTTGCCTCATAAACGCATTCACAGCAAGGGGATGGAGGTGGATGTGAGAGTGGGACCCAGAGGAGCTTTACCTGATGCTGTAGGGCCTGGGATCAGTCCATGATGTGGGATTTGGAGGGGCTAGAATGGGACCAGAAACAGGTAGAAAGCTCCAGGATTCTGCTTCCCAGCCTGGAGCTGTCTCAATCTCAGCCATGTACCTCCCCTCATTCTGCTACTATTCCTCTACTTCTGCCACCCCTTGGCTGCTAAAGTGCTCCATCCATTGAAAAGGGAGTCTGTTAACATCTATGAAGCCTAAGGTGGTATAGTCAAATGATGGGTGTCCAAAATTTGCAGTATGAATATTGTGTTGGTATTTTGTAACAAACTGATAGGCCTTCCCTTCACACTGGACTTGCATAAAACAGGGCAGATTGCAAATCCTCTCTCATCTTTTTTGCAGAAGAATGGCCCAGGAAGACTACAGGTCACAGCATGTGATACTGCCTGGTTCAAGATAAATAATAAATAAAACTGAGAGTTGCATGCTGTGAGTTTCATAAGCTGTGCTTTGAACACCTTGGTCTTATGAGAGGAGTCCTCTGGATTTTTAGTATCTTAAAGCTCTATTAAGTAGCACTCTGGTAAATATCTGGAACTTGGTAAGGGTCGAGTTCACATTTTCACTTGTAAATGAATAATTTTCATTTAAGTCTACCCCTTAGTGACTGTGATATTAAGGAATATATGCTTCACTTGTGCAGGACATGCAAACACACACGCACAACTTGGCTGTGTTGGTGTCTGTTAAATATGCTGAGTAGGTGTCTAGATGCAAGAAGGTGGGAGGTTGAATTGGTGGTTTTATAGAAGTAGAGATTGAAGAATTGCCTTTCTGAAAAATAGGTCCAGCACAGAAAAGGCTTTTGAAAACGCACTCACCTATCTGATTTCTATTAGGGTGCCTCAACCCTGACCTAGTTTGAACTGCTTGAGAAGGGATGCCATTTTTGTTGCTCATTTAGTCCTTGATGTGTGTGTTGGAATTTAGACGTAAACTTTAGAAAAAGATTTTTAAATCTTAATTCAGTTATCTTTTGTAGAACACACTATGATGATTAAGTAAGGGTTAAAACAGTTTAAATGGTTTATATGAGGGGCTTGCACTGATTTAATTAGACCCATTTTAAATCCATTTAAATTGGTGTAATTTTTCTAGTATGGACAAGCAGGGCTAATTATGGCTTTTTTGTGATGTGTGCATCTGGCCAGTGGGAAATGCTTTCAGACTCCCAATTCACAGACCACAGTGTACCATTGGTTGGTGTAATCGTTCATTCCACCTGAGCTAGATTTGAGTCAGAGACCACAAGGTGAAAGACTTTAAACATCTGTGTTAATTTTGCTCCATGTAAAAAAAAAAAAAAAGCTATCCAACCTTTCTATCATACATGCAATTGCCAAACTAATTAGTCAGTAGAAAAATGTATTTTCTGGTTTTTAAGAGGCTTTAATAACAACTGATAGCTAAAAACAAAACGCACATTTTTAAAAAGCCACTCTAAATGTGAGTTGATAGTGTTTGCCTTTGTTTGTGTTTCTTTGGGCCAGCTAAAAACTGAATCAAAAGAGCAATAAAATAAAAAAGGAATCCCCTTCACCTGAAGGTCAGAGAAGAAGAAATAAGGGTTGTATGTTTATAAGGCACTTGGATCCTACAGTTAAGATAGTAATTTTTATGGCAAATTAGTTCACTGGCAAACAGGCAGTTGGTAATTTGGTTGCTCTCTCCTTTAAAAAACAACAACAACAACCTGGGATGTCTTTTTACAGTAAATGAAATAAGTGTTGACATAATTCAGATATCAGAAAAAGGAAGCATTTACTAAATTAGTTAATAGCCCTCTATATGTCCAACAATCGTTATTCTTTAGCACTAATAAATGCATAATGCCATTTCATATTCTGACAATGTCTTGCCTCAGTACTGTAGCAGAATTGCTGCTTATTCATTTCTAAAACCACTTTTCTTTTTAGAAACAAATCAAACTTGCTTCTACCAGTTTTATTTGGTGCAGGGGAGTGGAATGATATTTCTGAATGACAATACACGCAAGGCAATAAGTTCTAAATAGTAAGCCACATTGCAGAGGGAAGAAGTGCTGCTGCCACTGCCTCTTTTTGCAGTGGTGTGCTAAAAGTCTGCCATGCAGAACGAAGAAGCCTTGCCACAGCTGCCGCCAAAATGCTGCATATGGCTGAAGGTGCCAGTGTGGGCTTTTTTTTTTTTAAGGCGTGTTACACCCCTGCAGTACCATGGTACATTTAGATGCCACTGTCCAATTCCCAGGCATCATGGTGACCTGGCATGTGGGATTTGTCAAGCCCTGAGTTATCATTTTTCTCTATATCGAATATGGAGGTGGGGGTGTGCCAAAGTCATAGTTTGCTTACAGAACCAAAAACCCTTGAGCTGACCCTGTGAGCACCAGTAATATAAAGCATTCTGCAGTAGTTTAAAACTTGCCACCTTCCATGAAAGTTTTGATGATTGATTCCTGACCGTGATTTGTAGTCTGCAAATGTTCCAGTTGCCATTGTTTATTAATTCCAGCAGGAGCCACTGGGTAGGAGACAAATAAAGATTGATTATCTCTGAGAGAATATATTTTTATTAAATACCAATTAAAAGCACACAGGCAACACTTGATGTAAAGGGGGGTAATAGTAAAGAGTAATCTCCTGAGAGAGGTTTTTATAGCAATATGTCACTCCAGCTATCACCTTTGGAAGCTGTCTGAAGGAATGGAGTGAATGGGGGACTACAATGGGCTGGGAAGATGGATGTAATGTATGGGGTGAGTTTGGGGAAGGCATGGCAAACACTTCTGTATGGCCTCGGAGGAGGAGCAAGCATGCATGTGTTCTACTGAGAGCACGATTATGGACTTCGGCATCTCCTTTTGGTCCTCAATTACTTTTATCATCCACACCTGGTCCACTGAATTTTGCTCCTGGCCCCGCTGCTTCTCCCACCTGTCTGTTTTATGATTTTCATTTGTAGTTTCTCTCCATATCCCGTGTTCTTATTTTTTGGCATGTCAGGCACTGAAGCACCTCTCGAAACATGTCCTCCTTGGTCATTTCTTTATCAGGTGGTGGCATTGTGCCGGTGTGTAGTGGTTTCCTCTGAAGCCCACTTCTGCAAAAGCATGAGAAACAATAAACAAAAGCATGATTGTTAATGCACTCATCACATTAAAGTCATTGCAGTAAACTACACCTCTTTTTCACAGTCACTTGAAAAGAGCACGGCTTGGCCAGTGCCCTAAACATTGTGACTTCGGTTCAGCCTAGCCCATGCTTGATATTTTCTAAGGAGATCACTGCTAGTGGCTAGAGACTAGACTGTAAATTCTGCCACCTATTTCTACAGGCAGGGGTTATTTAAGCTGACATCTCACCACAGAGGGTTAGGAAGGATGCAGAACACATCTCCTGTATGCATTAAACTTCAGGCCGGGCCTCTGTGCTTCTTGCCATTTTGGTCCCTGCGCAAGAGAATACAGATTAGCATGGGAAGGTTTCCTACCTCAGGGAAAGAAACAAAGCAGCTCTGCCAAGGAAACTTCAGCAGAGGATTGGAAAGTACATCCAGGAGAGTTTCCTAGAGATCTGTCTGGAGGATTCCCTTGAAATGTCACTTTGCATTAAAAGACTGTTTTGTCCCATTGTATATCATGTCTCATTTGTAGTCCTTATTGAACGTTACAAGAAGCCTGACTGTAGGTATTGAAATTCCTATGGCTGGAACAGAACGGGAACTGCACAGCCTCCTCTCTTCACAGCTCTATCAACTCAAGTGTGCTCCAAGCAGGAGAGTTGCTACACAGAGCTGCCATGGTCAGCTGGGTAGATATGAAGTGAGCTCTGCATGCTGAGGAAATAAATGGAATTTCAAAAATTCCTGGATCTTAACAGGGAGAGGGGGTGATCCTGCATACCTGGTTACAGGGTTCAAACCGCTGACCAGAGTGGTCAGGATTGGTATTGTGGGCCATTTACAGCAACATAATCATGTTCAGTGTCTACACTGACACTTTGCCAATCTAACTTTGCTGAAAAAGGTTACCTCTCATCAAAGTCAGTTTATTTTGTTGGCAAATCAGGAGACCCTTGTTGGCAGAAGGAGCATTATAGTATATACACCTCCACAGTTTTGTTTTGTTTTTTTTTAAAGCTGACTCTTGTCAACAAAACTCTTGGTATGTCTACACTATGGCAGATCGATTTTTCTTCCTGCCCCAGAGGGACTGAGCAGTCTGTAAAGAAGCGTTCAGACAGAAATTGTCTTAATAAACTACCACCTCAGGTAGCATAGTGCTATACTGATGGAAATACATTTCCGGGGAGCACAGCACAGTGACGATAACACTCGAAAGAGGAATTATGAAGTTGATAGGAGCTGCACAAGTTGCTCTGCATAGTTTGTGTCATTCCAGTTGACTGCTGTCAAATTTTGCTAGCCGTGTAATCTGGGCCTCTGCAGCAGTGGTTCCTAAAATTTTCTCTGCTGTGGCACAACTTGCTGCCTTTAATTAATTTGAGGCACACTATGATATAGTTTCCAAATAAACTTATGAATATTCATCAGCTAATGAGCCAGTCTAGAGCTCTTTGAATAGTTTTTCAAAAAATTTTGTGGGATGCCTGCTCAGACTTGATAGCACACCTGCGTGCCATGGCACACTGGTTGGGAAGCACTGCTCTATATTGTAGGCAAGGCTGAAATGTACTTGTCAGTTTATGTTGCAGTCGTACAAATTTAGTTTCTTTTGATTACCAGATTAAGCTAACCAGTTTCAGTACACAGTGCATTAGGAGTGTGCACAAATGTAATTAAATTGTTTGTTACATCGGCACAGAAAATCAATGTCTAAACCAGTCCTAGGTTTTCCTGTTTCTTCTTAAAAGGAAGTGAAACAAATGCCTGTACTTGCTGTTGAAGGCACCTAGGTGATACCAGTTAGACTTTGAGTTTATACCTTAGTCATAGGGGTTGAAAGAGGTGAGATGATTTCCTATCTTTCTTACTGCTATTTGGCTTCAGACTTTTTTTTTTTTTAATTTAGATTAACAGGCAAATATATCATCTGGAAAACAAAAAAGCTTTGAATTTGCAAAATGATAAGGGAAGCAAAAATGGTGTCAACCCTAAAGATAGGAGGAAAAAATTCATTTTTGCAGCCTGAGAATTTCTTCTGTTCTTGAAACTGAGGCAAATTTTTGTTTTTATTTTTGTTCATTTTGGTTTGGGTTTTTTTTGTTTTGTTTCTGGTTGTCTCCAACCCTCTTGGAAGATGCTTATTTACATTTGATCAGACATTTATAATTTCAGGCACTTTTCTCTCGACTGCATTGACTTACCTACTGTCCTTTTTTCCTTCTGACATGCTGGTTTTCAATCTTGTCTTTCTTTTCTTTTGACAAATCTTAAGAAGTTTCAGTTGCAGACAACTAGGGCTATGTGAACTGCCTCAGATAAAATAACAATAAAAAGAAGAGACGTCAGTGAGTGATTTTTCTGTTTCCTGAGTCATTCCAGCCTCATTAATCAGCGCTAGTGCTGCAGAGGCTGTGTGGTATGTTATGTCCCCAGCACAGCAGCTCCTCAGTCCCTTTCTCCTACCCCCTGCGTGGCTCCGCAGTGGGGAAAACTAGAGAGGGAAGCCATCAATCTTTCCCGTCGCCACATGCCAACAGTGATTCCCCTCTCCACTTCCTGTTCACTCTCACTCACCACCTGTGTTTAGAATTAGTGCTGATTCCACTAATCTCACTTTCTTCTATACCTGATCTGCTCTGAGAAAATATCTTATGAAGTAAAATAGCAAATGGTCATACTGTTTAAGTAATGACCACTTGCCTTTGGATTGTAAAATAATTTCCCTTACAGCTGTGACACTCTAGTTTCTGCAACATTTTCTCTTAGGACTGAAACTCTACTTGCTTTCACCTCAGCCCAGTGGTGAACTTTTGAGGGAGTTTTTAAAAACTCTGGTTAGCCATTCATGTTATCTGCAGGGATTGGAATATACTATGCACTTCTTAGTGAGAGGACTAAAGCTGCTAGCTAGAGGGAGATATAGCAGAGTGGGTGAGGGTTGGAAATAACCTGCTAAGTAAGGCCATAGGCAGTGGTGGGGTTAGACGACCAGTCTTTATGCTCAGCTGCTGGGAGGATTCTTATCAAAAAGCTTGTTTACCATTTGGGGATTGATCCTAATATCTGCATTTTGCTAATAAGTATATTAAAAATTAGAAGCTCCATTTCCCCTGCCCCCTTTTGGCTATTGGCACCTCCAGGTTAAAGTCCACAACCTCATCAGTTTGCCTCGGTAGAATAATGTGGCCAAAAGCCTTTATTCACACTGTCATGTAGTTTGTATATAAGTACATTTTCTAGCAAAAGAAATTGTTTATGGCATTGGTAGAGTTAAGATTCTAAGTAATATATTTCTCAATTATTTAAGGAGAAAAATCCTACAGGAACAGTCATAGATTTTACAAGCTCCAGCAAGTGTTGTCCTGTCCTTTAAAGTCAAGGGTTTGATAAAACCAATAGAATATTTTGGAAAGTGGAAGGGCATCCAAATGACCTTCACTATACTGCCACCCATCCATTGCACATGAGGCACTTTGTGCATACCCTAGGAAAAAGAAGCATTAGTTGTGGTATTCTTGGGGACTTCTGAAGAAGTTTTGATAGGAACAGAGCTTTCAATCCACTTTATATGCATAGCTTGAGTTGTTTGAGGAATGCAGGAACTGTTAATATGTGTCTGATACATGTGATTTTCCCTAGGACGTCATTGTGTAAAACTACTTAATTGGGGTTCACAGGTTTTGAAGTTCATAACCATAGATATGGTAGCCATGGTCAAAATGTTAACGAAAGCAAATAGTGATTTTTGGGTCCTTCAATTTTTGAATGCTTATTGAGTGTGCTTGAAATGGTCTGATTTTTCAGAAAGGTGTATCCACAGCACTTGCAGAAAATCAGGTCTATAAAGATGTGTCAATGAGCACATAAATCATTTATCAGCTTTGAAAAATCTGTAGTCCATGTGTCTGTTCTAACTTAAGCAGTGTGACCACATTTGTATTTAAAATTACCTAGAATATCATTCACAGTCATTCCTAAAGATGTTGACTTCTGGAGAAGAGATTTAAGTCTGGATTTTTTTTTTTTTCCAGTGACTGCCCACAGCTTTAAGGAAGGCAGAAGCATTTTGTTGTAGTGATGTAAGACAGGTGTACTTCAGTGTATGTGCTACAGTGATAGTGCTCAGTTAATCAACAACAGTACAGTAACTTTAGTCACTGACAAACTCATTAGCTGTGCTTTTGAAGAGGAGATCGCCTGCTGCCATTCGGTTGCTTTCTGGGAGGAGGTAAAGGTTATAGTTATGGCTAGCTTTCCATGGCCATGTTTTCCATTGTTCACTTTTTGATTTTATTTTTTTTAATGTAACCTGAACTCTGAAGTTCCAAACTTGTTACTGTAATTTGAGAAAACTACAATGTTGTCAAATATTTTCCTAGCAGTATAGATATTTACAAACTTAAAGATTAAAGTTTTGCCTGAGAGTTTTCTTAACTTTTTGAAAGAATTTTATGATGATCTGTCACTTAGACATCCGCTTTGGATATTAAATGCTATATATGCATAATTTGGACATCTGTACAGCTTGGAGGGGCATTAACTAAAAAACCTTGTTTACAGTGTTGTTGCCTTTTTGGTGCCAAGATATTAGAGAGATGAGGTGAGTGAGGTAATATCTTTATTGGGCCATCTTCTGATGATGAAAGAAATAAGCTTGCAAGCTTACACAGGGCTCTTCTTCACGTTCACTGAAATAAGTTTCTGTAGGAAACAGAGAAACCTTATTATGTAAAGAAGTATGTGGCATGCTACTCAGAATAGTACATGGAGCCTTATGATAATGTGGAACATAGTACATATGTGTCTCTGGTCAAGAGCTAGGAAATTTCTCCATGTAAACTAGTAACAGCGCTTGGAGGCTGTGCCTTTTCCTGAGGTAGTTGCTGGAGTCCTTATAACTGATAATCCATTACCTGACTCCTTGGAAATAGCAAAAGGCACTAGCTCAGCAAAACACACAGGTGCTTGCCGTTTCTTACAGCAAACCACTTTTGATCTATGAAGGGGTACAAACAGTTAAGGAAACTTTTCATAAGCAAATACTCCATTCATTTTTGACACTCCTGAATCTTGGAAGTGTCTTGCCTTATTTCAGATGGCATTAGCAGTGTGTTTACATAGCTCCAATAAGGTAAGCACAGAGATTTTATTTATGATTAATCTTGACAGGATTCAATTTAAATGTGTGGATGCTTCACTTTGCATTGCAGCCTTGTTGTCATGGGAGTAAGTGACTTGGGTTACAGAGGGCTCTCTGCAATCAATCACCTGATCCTTGCAGCTACAGGTTGGGGAGGAGACTGTAGTCCTGTCAGAGACCCCCACCACCACTAGGATGCAAAGAGAGAGACAAGTCCCATGACTGCAGGAGAATTCATCCCACTACTGAATGGCTCCTTGCAAGAATCGGGTGTCATGGGCTCCTCAGCCATGCAGTGAGCTTTCTACAGTTTAGCTGTCATGGAGCTGGACTCTCTCTCACCAGCCAGGATTGCAGAGGCCATTCTGCATGCATGAACTATTCAGCGATGTGGTGACGTCCGTGTGACCAGGGGCTTGTCATTCTCTTTACAACCCTGACTGGGAGCCTCTGTTCCCTCAGGCCAGAACTGCATTGCTACTTGTGCCTGGATGTCTTGGGTCCCTCCATTCTCAAGTTCATGGAACTAAATGGTTAACGATTAAAAAAGGCAAAAAATATATTAATCATCAAGACTGGGAACAAATAAAAATTAAATCCTACCAAATCTGCTTCAGAACAAGAGAGATGGAACTCAGTAGCAGATGCTTTTGCATTTGTCAGGCTCAGTAGCTATTCATCTTCTCATGAAAGAGAGGTTTTAGTGAGGGACTGGCTGAACCTTGGCCATGTTCTTGTGCCACCTTTATTTTAAATGAAGAGGGACATCACTACACCTAGGTTGAGCAGCAAGTTGGGAATTTTCTTCCCTTTAGAAATGCCAGGGAATGAAGAGAATTAGTAGTAGGCAATGCAGGAGACCTTATTGAGGAGAAATGTGACAAAGAAAATCCAGTGTCTAAAAGGTTCCCCTTTCCACCTTCACTTCTGTAGATCTTTATATAGATCAACCTGCAACACACAACCTTTATGGATTTAGATGTTCCACAGGCAGACTTAAACACACATGTAACAGACTTGCATCCTGGGATGCCTGAGAGCAAGCCTGTGCCCTGAGGCCATGTGTCTTGTGGCTTTCACTCAGCTTTCCTGGGAAATCTTCACTGCCTTCATTTTGTCACCCCCCCCCACCACCACCATCACCACCCTGTGCTCCTAGAATGTACGGCTTCCATCCCCTGGTCTCTCAACTCCATGGAACCGCATTCCAGCCCTGTGATTTCATAACAGTCAGGCAGAACTCCCTGGCCATGCTCCTGTGCTACCTGCTAATTCCCCCGTGGTGTTCAAATGAAAATAAATTGTCCAAAGCAGCAATGTTCTCCATGTATTTTTAGTAGTAGAAATGAATCCAGGATTCATTTAAGGGATGTTTATACAGATTTTTGCTAACACAGTGGGATATTTCATTCCCCCCCGCCCCCCTTGTTGAAATATTTCTTTCATTATGTTAGTGGATATAATCGAAGGAGTTAAAGATGAAAGGTTTCTCATTAACTGGGCACTCATTGGGAGCGTACGTGAGTTTGTTCCTTCCAATGTGTTCTCTAGTGCTGTATCCAATTCCAGTTTCATCTAATTTTTATTATTCTGTTTGCTTGATCTTGTGGCCTCTTCCCCATTCTGTGTTGGATAGGTGCTGAATTCAGAATCAGCAGAGGTTTGTTGCCGTTTAATCCTCTCATTGTCTCTACCATTATCCATGTACCAAACAAACATTTTATCATTAGCTATTTACCATTTCTACTTACAAACAAAACTAAAAACACTATTTTTTAAAAACGTTTAGCCCACTTTTAGTGTCTTGTCCATTCACAGGTTTGTTCTCTTTACTAGAAATCCAAGAACTTGATCCGCAATACATATTGCACTGGTTTTCAACTGGTGTGCTACGGCACACTGGTGAGCTGTGAAATTTTGTACGTTGTTTCATCCTAAACAATATTCAATCCAACAAAAATTACAACTCATAAAACTCATGAAAATTAATCATCAAATTAAAAGTGAGGTATCAGACATTAGATTACAAAACATGAACATTCTAAATGCAGGTGGCCAAAGGGCAAAATTGAGATGATGTTTATTTTCCCAGTGGATTTGAAACGTTAATATGTGATCTTTCTTTAGCTTGTCTGCACTGTGTTGCAAACCTCTCTAGTAACACCATAGCCAGAGTAAATGTAAATATATGTGATGTTCATGAGCAGTCAGTTCAACTGAAAAAAAAATGGGTGTGCCGTGGAATTTTGTCTAGTCGAAGTGTGCAATATTACTGAAAAGGCTGGGAAACGCTGCCATATTGTGTTATACTTGGGTTTCTCCTTGGAGCATATACTGTCTATTCTAGACACAGCCAAACTGCGGCTCTTTAAAGAAAAATTGCGGCTCCTGGAAGAGCACAGCAAGGAAGGGCAGCATGGCGGAAGATAGGTGAGAAATGTGCAGTGGTCGGGGAGAGCAAAGAGCCAGTGGCATGGTAAGAGCCAGCAGGGAAGGGGCAGTATCGTAAAGGCTGGCAGGAAAAAGCAGTATAGACAGAGCCAGCGGGGAGGGGGAGGCCAGCATTTTGAGAAGCAGCAGGGAACAGCAATGTGGATAGTTAGGTGCAAAGACAAGCACTCAAAGTAAGTAAATGTCAGATTCTACAGTTTACCCACACAATATTAATTTTACCCTCCTTGTCTGTATGCATTATGATACATTCTTTAATTACATAATCACAGGCTTCATTCATTGCACATACTAGATGCACAAAGAGGCAGAATTAAAGTAGTACCAGCAAGAAGAAGTCTGACCTTCTGAGTGCATGAGTTTTTAAATACTTCTCTTTTTTGTTTTCAGCCTAAATAGCTTTAAAACTGGCAACATAAATTGATCAAGAGCAAGTCTACAATAAACTACAGCTAAGTGATGATAATCTAGCAATTTAAACCTGAAAAGCAATTGTAAATTAATTTTCTTTTTTTAAAAATCACCTGGCATTTTCAGATATTGTAATATAATGCAAAATTATTTCTCTCATATTTCTATTTTGAGAATTAAATAAGAATCATCAGGAATGACTGAAGATTGACACAAGTGTTGCATCCAAAACCACTGTCTACTGTCAAAAGGTTATTTTAAAAACCTCTCTTAATTTAAAGAATGTTACAAGTACTTATTATGGATAATGGTTCATTTTCAACATGCAAAATGATTTAGACTTAGAATAGGCCACCACTACTGAAAACTGGCTTTAGGAAAAACAAAATCCTTAAATCCGTTGAACAAGCGTGCCTGAGACATCAGTATGTCATCTGTTTGCAGAAGGAACTGCTAGTACATTTATTTTATAAGAAAATTTTAATTAATATAACTAAGTCAATTACCAAGATAATTTACATTCACTGCAAAGTTCAATAGCAGCACTGTACTTCCACTGTTTAAATACCGTTCAACATATATTAACTCTTCTTAGTTGTATAGTCAAAATCCATTTATATTTCAGTGCAGTCTTCATGAATGACTCTATGGGTATCTGAGCCCATTAGACAAGAGCGTAATTGTTGTGAAGGGCTGAGGATGGAAAATTGTGTCGTAAACTTTCTGAAAAATAATCTCACCAATAAAGATTTTACTTTGTATTATAAAAACCAAATAATGATATTTAGCATTTATACAGGGCCGGACCCCAAACTGAATAAACTCAATGGGATTTTTTACATAGTATCTTCTGTACATGGACTCCAAAGCACTTATTGAAACAGGCTCTGATCTTGCACTTTATGTCCCCATAAATTCTCATTGATCAACTGTTCAGAATCACAACAGAAAAGGTGTCCCTGTTTGCCTCTCTTCACAGGATTAAGATGAGAGCAGGGTTTTCCCTTACTATTACTCTCATTTTAAAATTAATTGTATCCAATTGAATCCTCAGACCTTTTGTGTTCACTGTACGTGAGTATTTTACTGAACAAGTTTACTGGCAGAAATGTTGGCAGGGAAGCAGGGGCATGGTCGGGGCCGGGGTAGGGTGGAGGGCAAAAGTGCAGCACGGTTGGGGAGAGCAGAGAAGCAGCAGTGTGGTAATAGACAGCAGGGAAGCGGCAACGAGGGTGGGGGAGGGAAGCGTGACATGGTCAGAGAAGCCATAGCATGTTCAGATTTTCTCATAGGCCTTAATGCAGCTTACTCATTGTTAAAATAAAATCATGTTTTACAAGTCCTAAACATGATGTGGAATACAAAGAAATGAATACAAAGGAGAAAAGTTTAAAACTGAACGTAGGTAACTTTCAATTTTTGGCACAACTTACTGTTGTGAAGCATCATATTCCACAATGAAATTCAAAACGCTGTGCAATGCTTAGAGATCAGCATCTGAGAGAGCTTTTACCTATTGCATTGACAAGTTACTGCCCAGATTTAAAAAAAAAAACTAGCCACAAGCCTGTAGTGTTCTACATCTAGCGACAACTAAGTTTTTACTGTATAGGCCTAGTTTCATGGTAACCTTAAATAATTATTAGAATCTGACATTAGTAGGATCAATATTTGCCCTATTTTATGATAAAATTAGAGTGTGGAATGAATTTTAAGCTTAGGAATTTTGGTGTAGGTAAAAATATGTGGTTATACTCCTCAGTGCGGCTCTCGAAGGTTTAATAATCGACTTGAGGCTCTTGAGTTCCATAAGTTTGGCCACCTCTGGTCTATTCCATTGCCATGCTGTTTCTTGGATGTTAAATCCATATTTAATTTGGAGCTCACCTGTAAGCTTACCCCAGATATTGATGTCCACGAATAATATAGGATATTCATTTGAACGGGAAATGTCCATTAAGATCTCAGTATTTTTCAGTATCTACACCACAAGGATCTGTCATGTTTATTTTTGGTATTGAGGGGTCAGGAGTGACTCATAGTTAGGTCTAGGTTGATATGCATCACTTACATGCTTTAATTAAATTTAGGGCGTATCTACACTTAAATGCTACAGTGGCCGACCTATGCCACTGAAGTGGCACTGCTGTAGCACTTCTGGGTAGATGCTGCCCATGCCAGCGAGGGAAGTTTCTCCCATCGGTGTAGGTGATCCATCTCCTTGAGAGAAGTTAGCTAGGTCGACTGAAGAATTGCCCCATGGATCTAGCACTGTCTACACTGGGGGGGGGGGGGAATGACTAGGTCAGTTTAACTGCATTGCAAAGGGGGTTGGATTTTTCATACCCCTGAGTGATGCAGTTAAGTCAGCTTAATTTTCTAGTATAAACCATGCCTAATTCTCCACTTTGAGAGTGGGGTTGGAGGCTGTGGAGCAGACAAAGTGACTTACATGGACTGGCATGAAGTGTTGATTGGGGGAGAGCACTGGGGAAGGGTGGGAGGTTTGGGGGGTTGGGGTGATAAAGGGACTTGCGTGTTGGGCTGCTGAGTCTGTTGAAGGGAGCTCAGTGTGTCTTCTTGTCAAGGCATTGGCACTTGAGCTTTTCTGATGTTGTTGCCATGTTTGCTCCTCTGTGCTCTGAGGAGTCTGGGAAGCCATTTGAGTGTTGATGCCTTAGTGTAGAACTACTCGTTCCTGGTACCAAAAAGATAGCCGCATTAATCTAGTTCAGCAAACGAAGAGTCCTGTGGCACTTCTAAAGACTAACAAATGTATTTATCGCATGAGCTTTTGTGGGAGAAAATCCCACTTTGTCAGATGCAGCTTCAGTATACCTGTGTGGCAATCCCTCCCAAGTGTGCTGTGGGACAGAGGCAGTAGCATTAAGGCGGATTTTAAGAGTTTCCTCATACTAAGCGAAGGTCGTAGTATTTAGTATGTGTTGAACCCCGGGTTCGTGATGTGACTGGGATGGACCGGCGACACCCACCAATGAGACGGACACCAGTTCAATTAAACAAAAAAAACTACTTTTATAGTGACACCTTAATCACCCTCAACCCCTTAACAGTGTAAAACAAGGAGATCTATGCAAAACCACTTGTAATCAACTAACAATATGAAGCAAAACCTAGATAGGACACTTATAACCAACTAACAGTATAAAGCAAAATCTAAATAAACCCTTATAACTAAATCACAATATAAAGCTGAAAACCTATGCAAAGCACTTATAACCATGTAACAGTGTAGAGCAAGAAAGTCTATATAAAGCACCTGTAAAACACCTCCAGCCAAACAACAGGATAAAGCATGTAAGTCTATGCAAAACACTTACAACCTACAAAAGTACTTATAGTTAAATAACAGTATGGATTAATGACCTACAAGAGGGCGGCCATAATAAGTTAAGGACTTTTCTGGCCTTTTACTGCCTCAACATCGGTATAGGCACTGACCAGCCCACCCGACGCGTATTTACCAATGGCTGGAAGCCATTCCTCCTTGCTAGCCAAGAAGGGTGGGCGGCAGAATGAAAAAAAGTCAGATGAGAGAAAAATAAACCCCCACACTCCCCCCGTGTACACTGGGGAAGTTTGGGGCCAGCAGTTCAGAGCAGAAGCAGAGTAATGAACAATTATACAGTAAGAAGGATGCAAAATACAAATGACTAACAAAACACCTGGCAAATTAACAACACAAAACTATGCTAGACCTTAAACAACTATATCATAAAAAGATTATGCAGGATACAGAGGAAATAATAACAACTACACAAACTATGCAAAACTCGGGTGAAGAAGCTACAATCACAGGCTATATATAAATGGTACCAAGTAGAATGATTAAGAGAAGGTAGGAGGCCTATATCGATTTATAATACCCGTCCCAGGACCGCAATAGAACCCAAAGCGAGGAGGCAGACCAGCTGCAGCATCTCAACACTTAATCGTTTGGCCGGCAATCCGTCTACACCCCAGAAAAAAAAGAGGGTCTCGGGGGTGGGTACTCCCTGTCTCAGTCGGGGGATCAGTCCGACCGGGTCGCGACGTGCCCTTTAGCATCCGAGGGTGGGAGAACAACAAGCTAGCTGAGACAGGGGGTTTTAATAGAATTTTGCCCAGCCAGAGTAAAAATAGCCAATTAGGAGTGGGATCCTGGTGAGGACCAATGATAAAACTGGGACCCCAGACAATGACCCCTCCTTCGTGGTGATGGGGGTGCCGAGAAACTGTTCAGGGGGGGATAGGAACTCACCCCCCTCCTTGTTGACACAAAGCTAGGGAGGAAGAAACTCACACAGGAGATTGAGGCCCATCAGGGAAGATCGATCCTTAACACTCTTCCCCTTGAGCTGGATAGCCCGGAGATGAGACCCATCAGGGGAGATAGATATTTAACACTCCTCCCTGTGAGCTCCATAGTCTAGAGGGCTATGTTGGGGGGCGGGGTGGCCATTATGTCTGCCACCTCCGTTGACAGTATGGTAGAGTGTTTTAGTACTGCCACTGTTAATGTTGCGTCATGGTATCAGTTTAAGGGTCAGCCTTTCTAAGGGCTGGTCTACACTGTGGGGGGATTTCGGCAGCCTTTGAAGGGAGATACAGAGTACTTAATACCTTGTGTATCTCCCTTCAGTTGCCTAGTGCCTACTCGCTGCAGGATCCCCACAGCACTGATTTGATGGGAAATGCCTTTCCCTTGAATCCATGCTAGGCTACTTGCAGGGTAGGTCTTAACAAATTGGCCTTTGGCTAACTCTGGGTTCAGATGAGTGGAGACTATGGGTTCTTTTCCCATTACAAAAGGTAATTTGACTTCAGGCCTCTCATGGTTTGAACCTAACAACTGCTCTGATTTGCTGTTACTGTATGACCTGATCCTATGTTTTACACCCCCTTGCATTTATTTTCATTCCATTCTGTAAGTTCACCCATCTTTGAAGCATCTGACGAAGTGGGATTTTCTCCCATGAAAGCTCATGCAAAAAATAAATCTGTTAGTCTTAAAATGCCCCACGACTCCTTGTTTTTTTTTCTTTATAAGAGGTCAGTCAAAGCTGCATACTTGATGCTATGCTGTTGGAGGTGCTGCAGACAATGTAACTATTCCTCTAGAGTTGATGTGCTTGGTTGGATTTCCTTGTAATTTGGTGTGCCTCAGGAAGATCCTTTAATGACCTGCATTTGAGATAATTTGATTATCGAATTATGAAGATAAGCCTCAAAAAATAACCACAGCCAGGAACACTATTTCACTCTAGTACAGTTGTCCTTTGCTCCAGGTACTGCATGTGAGTTGGGCTATAAGAGTGAGTAAGGAGTTGCACTAGAAACATTTGTAGACCGAGGAGTGCAGACTTCAGGAAGATGTGTTCCCTGCATGTGGTGAGAGTGCTATGATACAGTACTTGGAAAGGAGCCAGGCAGGAGCTGGGAACACACAAGGGTTGAAGAATAATTTGGCAGGCCCTGCAACCCTCCTAAGTTGGTGGGCCCCCCTTGCACTGGTGCGGCCCCCTACCAGCCCTCCCCTACCCCAGGTACTGCCCCCAGCCCCAGTCTTGTGGCTGGTCCCCCAACCCTTTTCCTACCCCTGCCACGCCACACTATGCCTGCCCCCCCCCGCCCTTTCACTGTCGGGCTGGCTCACCTGTCCCCGAACTAGGGATTTCCTTAACTCCCCCCCACCACTGCTCTGAATTTCCCCAAACCCCGCAAGTTTTCAGTTAGTAACAGTGTTATACCAAATTAGTGAGCACCCCCTACACCTCTCTAATTTCAAGTCTTGGGGAGAATAATGCTATTTTTTTAGAGGCTCAGCATCGGGGGGGGGGGGTAAAAATAGAAAATGGAGCTGGAATGCTGTTTATGGGGTCTGCTATTTTAAATGGTGGGCCCCGGAATGCAGCATTCTGGCTCCATTTTCTATTTTTAGGAGTCCTGGAACGGTGAACCCCTGAAAATAGTGGGCCTTGGAACACCATTCTAGTGTGTTCCAGCCTACTTTAACCCCTGGGAATACATTGACTGAGTCATGGGCATTGGCTGGAGAAGTATGTAGAAATAGGGCTGATGAGACAGAGCAAATTGGCTGGAGGATTGGGGAGGCAGCTCACTCAGCATGCCAATTATACAAAATGATATGTGCAACTGTCTAAGAGACTATAGGCTCCTACCAACTATATGACTTTTCCCACTGAAAAGGTGGGGGGGAGGAACCCTGAGATATTCAGTGCCAAAAACAAGGTTAGCTGAGACTTAAGGTTGCTTGGTGGTGCGTCATCCTCACACAAAATGCTGAGTTGCACAAAACTCACATTTGTGAAAAGCAGAAAATGCAGAGTCCATCGATTCTATGGCCAGGTGGGATCCTTATGACCATCTAGTTTGGCCTCAGTTAAGATTGCAGATGCTCAGCTCAACATTTTTCAAGGGGACAACTTACCACCATGCAGCCTTAGCTGCAAATTAATATAGGCTGTCACCATTAATACATTATTTTGGTGTAGCAAAGTGTTTTGGGATTAAATGTATTATGTAAACAAAATAGTATAGTGTTGCAATTGGGTAGAATATATTGTAGTAGCAGAATAATTGTTTACTCCCAGTAAATTGATTTATCTTAATGGTAATTGGGATGGATTCTGCTAGTATAAAATAGTTTAATTATGATCAGTTGTTTACAAATTGCAGATGAGGATCATTTAGAAGTCCTATATTTACTGGCTTTACCTTTGAATAAGAAAATTGACTTGAAGAGTGACAGTTTATTCTGAAGGCAAGGGAAAATTTTCAGCAAAGTAGGAAGAAAACTGGGTACATTCGTCATCAGTGTCTAGTGTGGGTCATAACTGTCAGTGCCATTATTAGGTCAGATTGTAAAAACTGATTAGGCATTCCCAAACTGGTGGTGTCTTGTGTAGTTAGATTTAACCAATTCTGTAGTTAGATTTAACCAAACCAGCAATAAATGTGTGCTCCTGGTCATGTTATTAGCATATCATAAAGCCGCTGACAGTCCCCTTAGTACTCCAGCCTCTTTGCCACACAGACTAACTGTGATGAAAGGTTTTTAAAACCAGTAATCACCACACATCAAATTCTTCCAGCTTCAGAGAGCTAGTCACTTACTGCCAGGTCAATTTACACCAGATCTCACCAAGATCAACACTGCAAGCCAGCTGCGTTAGTAAACTATCTGAAGTTATGTTATCTAAGAAAATAAATGAGTTATTTCAGAGATTTAAAGCAAGTAAATTACATTACAAAGAGATTAGAGTTTGTAAACCCAAAGGGCAGAGATGTTATTTCTGTTAGTTTTCTGTAAATCTCTGGTTTAGCCAAATGGTTTTGAGGACCTTAGTTAGGCTGAATAGATGTCCCAGATTGAAATACTCTGTCCCTGGCTATAATTGGTCCCCAGAAACAGCCCTGGTTGGCTTTGTCATCAAAGAGTGGTTTAAATGTAAGCCAAAATTGTAATAAATTAATGACAAATAATAAATGTAGCCTATGCACTAGTCTTCAGATTTTACTCGTATTTTATCCAGCCAGAGCAAGGAAGGCTGCCGCCAGCCTTCCAGAGAAGCTCCCTGTTAGGATCTGGGACTGCACAGGAGATGGGCAGCTGCCACCTAATGCCCCAGGACTGGGAATACAGATGTCCCCAGAAATTGTTCCAAAAATCTGGTCAGTCTCACCTCAGTCATTTTGTTCAAAATTTCCTTAGTCAGAGTTCATTAGCCCAGAGACGTGGGAGGAAAGAGGTGGTCAGAGTTCTTTGTTCTTGCCTTTTGTATCTTGACACCTTTTCTAGAAAAATCCTGGCTAAGTCATGGAGTCTGAGAGGGCTATGAAGCTTAGGTCCTGTATCAAGCCGCCCTCTGCTACAGGTTTGGCCAATAGTTCTTCATATGTACTGTAAATTTTGCTTGTTCCTTCTGCATGGCATATGCTGCTCAAGGTGTCTTCCAAAATGACATATAGAAGCTTTTGTTTGCAGCTTCTTTGCTGTGTATTCCTCAAGGGCTAACCTGTGGGTGCTTCCTAGACGCGCAACATGTTTGAATTACAAACACATAGGCAAAAATTTCAAAACTCCATACACAGTGTTGATACACACATTATAATAAGATAACACAGAGCACATTATAACTTTTCCAATCGTATATTACATGGCATATTTTGTACAAATATTACCACAATTTGTAAAAGTGATGACCATATTAGTATAGGTCAGGGGTGGCCAGACTTATGCAATTCAAGAGCCACAGAAGTTGATTATTAAACCTTCAAGAGCCGCACTGAGGCATATAGTTGTATTTTACCTGCTCCAAAGTTACTAAGTTTAAAATTCATTGCACGCTTTAATTTTATCGCAGAAAGAGGGCAAATATTGATTCTATTAATGTCAGATTCTAATAATTACTTAAGGTTACCATGAAAACTAGGCCTACATATACAGTAAAAACTTAGCTTCTCCCCACTGTCATGATGCCCTTCGTAACCTCCAGGCCCTAATGCTGTCCTGGTTGAACCCCTCCTCCCCACGGGCCCCTTATCTGGCCACTCTGGTAGCTAGGCATAGGCTGGGGCTCCCCCCCCCCCCAAGAATGCTCTGATCATGCTCAGGGCAACAGACTTAAAACAACTCGGTGGGTGCTGCTTTCCTCTGGCTTTCTTCCATGAGCCATAATTTTTCATTCAAGAGCCGCATGTGGCTCCCGAGCCTCAGTTTGGCCACGCCTGGTATAGGTGGTCACCTTCCCTTTTATACAGTATCACAATGTTCTTTTTGAATTACTCATCATTTAAAAAAAACTATTAATTTGAAATATTAACTAAAATTTTGTATTTCATTAGGTTCTGTACTTCATCTAGTTAAGAAATGAGTTATGAAAGAGAGAGTTAACTTTTTAAAGCTCATGTTGCAAAGAAGGTGGATTCCAGAGGAGAGACCTTAGTCAAGGGTGCCTCTTTCTTTTTAAAAGTTTCCTCAACACCCCTTGGGGTCATGTGATCATCCATGCCCAATAACGGGCATGAGTCCTTCCACTTGCACAAAACTGCTCTCAGGTACTTAGGTCAATCTACTGTTCTGGTATGAATGCCTTTGCTGTGTAAGGAAACACAGCTTTGTGTTTGTCTGCATCTATTCAAGCCATGTGAGAGACAGATTTGGGGACATGACATAGCAGAGTTTCAAATCTGTGTATTGCCAGGTTCTAAAGGAGCAGCTGTGTTAGTCTAGTCCTTGTTTGTTTGTAAATCCATATATGTATATGGTGATGCAGGAAACGTTACCGTAACAGTACCATTTAGCATGTCATGAGCACTCCAAAAAGACTTATGATGACGTACTTTGCATCAGACACTACACAATTGCACTGTAAGGGTGAACATGAATAATATATACATCACACCACAAGTGTGTACATGGGGTGCCACGTTATAACCACAGGTAAAAGAGTCTGTGAAAAAGCAATGGTGGCTTATGTTTAATAAAATATTTTTGTTACAGACTACTGGCCAGGATCGTGTTTTCTCTGGTGTTCAGCCAACTGGAAAGCTCCACCTTGGCAACTACTTTGGAGCCATCCAGAACTGGGTGAGGCTCCAGGAAGAGTACAATTCCATGTTATATAGTATTGTAGATCTGCATGCTCTCACAGTACCGTGGGAACCAGCTGTCTTACGTCAGAGCATCCTGGACACCACTGCCACCCTCCTTGCCTGTGGTATCAACCCAGAGAAGTGCTTCCTTTTTCAGCAGTCACAGGTTAGTGTCCCTGTTACTTAATACTTGAGTCTCAGATATGGCCATCTGTGTTTCCTGTGCATTTTGCTGAGTACACTACTGCTGTACGAGTCCTTCATTCCTTTGCACTGTCTGAGAAATTCTTAGCATGGGTAGAGTCCAAATTCCTGTCTCCACTGTTGAAGATTTGTTCACACAAGTTTATCCTGGGATGCACATGTTTCCCAAACAACTGAGTATGGATTTTAAGCTAAAATTAGAGAACCATGAGTCTTATTAGAAGCAAGTCTCCTGTAAAACTCACAAAAGCTTAACCGGATGAATTCTATCTATGTAATTACATGAACATGCAAAATGCACTTCTATCTCCTGGTGTCAATATTTTGTTAACCAGCCTACCAGTTCTTCAGCTTCTTTCGCAGACAGTCAGCATGGCAAGTGTCATTTAGGTCCAACCCTGGACTTCTGTCTCTGTCTTTTCTGAGATCAGGTGTTTCCCTTTCTCCCGCATGTGCCAGCATTTCTTTTCACCTTTCTCACCATCTTTCCACTGCCCACTTGGCCTAACCAGTTGTAAAGGAAAAATTTGTTTCACTCCAAGGTGCTAGGCGGTCCATCTTTTGGAAGGATATTTAGCCATGCCTGTTAAATTATTTCTTCATGCTCACTTGAACTTATTTTGCGCACTTATTCCAACTGACAAATACTACTTTGTTGGGTCGTCTTAATTTTTTATGGATGTATTTATGATGGCACAGTTAGCACCCATAAGTCACCATGATAGCAAGACTGGAAGATTTTGGTGTAGAATGGACTCTCCCTTTCCTCTAATCATCAGTGGAGCTACAAAGGTGCTAAACAGAGGGTCTGAATTCTACCTTTTGTGGACAAATCCTAGTTTTAATTATCCTCCTCAAAATTAGTTCTTGTCCCTGGTTTATCTGTCGTTTCCTGTGCATCCATCAAACTAAAGAGCTGTAGAACACAAACTTTAGAGGACACTTTAATTTCCTTCCCTTTGAGTGAGATTCTCAAGTAAGATAGGTTCCTCCATATAGTCTTCCTTGACTAACTACTACTAAGGCCTGGTCTACATTAGAAAATTCTGATGGCTTAACTAAATAGATTTTAAATCAGTCTAGTTAAACCATTGGAGACTTCTAATATAACTGCACTTCAGCCAGTACAACTTTTGCCCAAAATCTGTCTATTTCTACTTAACACATTATTGTGTGGTTTAATCTGTCTGAACCCTTGCTTAAGTGCATCTACACTGAAGCTGACACCAGTTTAACTACATTGATTTAAATTGGTAATGCACCTTTTATTATATATGTACGAATAAACTGTGGTTGTTTTTGAGCATAAATGTACTAGCCTGCCTATTTGTAATACCTGGCATCCTTCACAAAGATATTTATGCAGATAGTCTCTCTAGGAAGGTGGTTATTGTCTGCCCATTAAATGTACATTGAGTTAAGTCACTCTGTAGTTACCCTCTTTTGCTAGGTTCCTTGTTTCTTCCTAGGGTTGTTTACTTCTTTATCCAGTAACTTTTCAACCTGCATTTACAACATGCTATCCTCTGGAAATTTGTCTACAGAAGTATAACTTTAATTACTTAACTAGCTCAAATCAGATAACACGTGTGCATGCTCATATGGACAGGTTCAACTGCAGTTTTGTGGCATGTCATCAGCATGAACAGATGTTTGCCAGTTAACTTGATCTTAGAAACTCCGCCAGTGTAGACTTACCCTGGGAGTACGACTGTTGTCAGAAATAAATTTGGGGTGCTAATTAATTTCAGATTGCTTTCTGTCCCAAGCCATAGGTGTTGACCAAGAGGTAGTTCATTGTGGTTTTGAGTCATGCTTTACATTTTGCACATAATTCCTTTTCACTGGTACTACTACTTTATAGGAAATCTGAATTATTGACAGATCAAAAACCAGTGTGTCATGAGCCTGCATTTCATCCAAGGGATCATATGCATCCTAGCTGAGTTCTTTTGGGAAGCCAATGTACCCTCTAAATAAACTAAATTCATAGTTCTGTGTTAAATCATGGTGTCCTTAGTGAGTGAATCCAGCTCTTGTGTTCTTATAGTACAAACAAGCTTTCTTTCTTGTAGCTGTTTTACAGTCACTGTATTCATTCTTCCTGTACTCCTAAAATTCCAAACTAAGAAATCACTAAGTGTGATTTGCATCCACGTGATGTGAAAACTACCAATACAAGAGCTGGATACGCTCACTGATAATGCTGTGGTTTAACACAGAACTATCAATCCAACTTATTGACAAGTATTTTTTGAGTGAGAAGTGTGTATTAGGCACAAGGTAAGCTGTAATACCATGCCTCCAGGCTAAGACCTGTAAGATTTCAGTTTAACCATATTAGGTCTCTAGCCAAAGGAGGCTTGACATAAGTGGGTGATGCAGGGATAATAAAGCTGCTCCAGTTTACAGTTTTTTAAAATTTTTATTCTCAGACTATAAGGGTGAGTTTGAAGCTAGTTAACTGTTCTCTGGATTTCAAAGAAACTGGGATTATGTTCACAAGAAGTTTCCCTTCATATTTTTACTTTATGAATTCTTAACATGGCCCTCTGTGTCATGCTCCCAAGGTTGGGAAGGGGTATAAAAATGTTACCTAGGGAACTATTGAGGTGAAACTTAAACCAAATAGCTCCTTTATAAGAAAGATGACTTTATAATATTTTCATTAAAAATATAATATGAATATTGTGTCCTGTCTTCTATCTTCTTATTAGAAGATTGGGCAGCAACTTGAGGATGGGTTGGTGTCATCACAGGAGTCTGAAAGCTGAGCTAATGTGATCTAGACTGCCTTGAATCAAGCCCTATGATGCAGTGGAAAGACTCCCTTGACTTCAGAGAGCATATGAATAAGTTTCCTACCACCTGCCTGGTGGTGGAAGGCTTGCTGCATCTTGCACAGCATAAGGAATGCAGAAGTTGGTTCTGTAAGTCCCTTGAGATAAGTTTCCCACGTGCAACCTGTGAGATGGTGAATATGTCGAGTTCCCTTTGCCATCCCTAAAGTGCTTAGGGTTCTCAGTACCTTTCAGGCTCAGGCCGTTAATATTAGAGTTTGTACACTACAAACTATCCATCTTATGTCACTTATCTCTGAGGAAAATTATACATGACACAACAGCTTGCAGCCATTTTGAGGTAATATAATCAAGAAAACTCTAGCTGTTTTTACAGAGCCATGGTACAGAGTCAGTGTCTTAATAGAAACCTCATCCATCTGGATTTCAAGAACATACAACATTAAGAAGGAAGCACTGGCAAACATAAAAGTGACTGCCAACCGTGATGTTTCACATGCAGTTGGCAGACTGACCTTCATTAAAGTGCTTCTGTGTCTTTGACCTTTGTCATTTTAATATGTTTCAATTATCCATTGATAGAAGAATATTCAAAGCAACCAATGCACTATTATGTATGGCTTGTTTATGCTAGTGACCTCAGTAATTCCTAACTGAAGTAGAGAGGGGTACAAAACAGCTGAAGCCAAAAAAGTTCTGTATCTAGGCATGCTGATTCACATTCTGAACTATTGCAGTTTTGCCCCAGGGCCATGCTACTGCTCTTCAAAACTTTCAATTGCTGTGTTCTTTGGGAAGAACCTATTGCACGGGTGTCAATTTGGCTCTTAGAAATAGTGTATTCTGGACATTTTTAAAAGGCCATTGATACACTGTGAGAGTAAGAAAAAGTATTTGAGTTATTTGTGCTACCCAAAATGGCACTAAAGTGTTTTAAACTGAAACAATATTTAGACTGGCTGAAAACAAATCTAATCCCAGCACTATTTGGTAGTCATGTAAACCTAGTGTCATACCTTTATGTTTGTTAAAAGGGGTACTACAAGTATGCCAAAAAACAGGGAGAATTCGTAGTACTGACAAAGATCAGCATTTATCCTGTTCTGTACTTAGGCAGACTCTAGTGTTCTCAGTCTGATAACTTGCACTACTAAAGTCACTCAACAACGAAGAAATAAAATTCAAGTATGGGTAAAACTAACTAATATGTAAGTGCACTAGCAGTGAACAAATTGACTAATAAAGTAGTGAAGGGCCCCCATGTTGCCTAATTTGCAGAAATTATAGTCTGCAAATATGGCCGCTGTTAGTGCACATAATCACACATGTAGTCCATGAGAATTGGGCAGGTTTGGTGAAAACAGGTTTTTGTGCATAGAGATTCTGTCATTTGCATGTATTAAGTGATAGTGTGTCAGCTGCATGGGTACAAATGGAGGCTGAGTTGAGACACTTAAATATTAGGCTCTCTAAACATTATGTAGTATGTCTAATAGCAATAGTTACTGCTATATGAAAACTATAATTAGTTATTGGTGTATGAAAATTAAATGTATGTTAAAGCAAGAAGTCCTGTGGCACTTAAAAAGACAAACAGATTTATTTATTGCATAAGCTTTCATGGGAGAAAATCCCACTTTGTCAGACGCTTTGAAGATGGGGGAACATATGGAATGAGATGAAGCTAAATGCAAGGAGCATAAGACATGGGATCAGGTTGTACAGTAACAGCAAATCAGAGCAGTTCTTAAGATTCTAACACTAGAAAACAGCTTGTAGAGGAGGGTGAAGTCAAATTAATTACCTGTTGTAATGGGAAAAGAAACCATAGTCACAATACGATCAATGCTCCCTCTAAGCTGTGCAGCTGCACAGCCCCCAGAGCTGCCTGGCGCAGGGAACACCACTGGCTGCGCATGCCTGGCAGCTGCAGTCCCTGCTCGGAGACCGACTCTGAGGTGGGAGTTATTAAAACTCCTGCTCAGAGCAAGCTCTCACTGAGCATGCGCAGACTCTCTGTACATGCTCAGTGAGAGTTCCTTTGGCTGGAGAAGCAGCGAGGGGCCAGGCCGTGCCGCTCTGGCAGCCAGGTAAGGGGGCCCTAACTGCCCCCACATTGCAACTCCCGGAGGTGGGGAAGCAGGGAGGGGCTGTGGGCCGTCAGGGCTGGAGGCTGCTCCACCTGCCTGCCCACCCAGCCTCCCCGCAGTGGGGCAGAGCAGCCAGCCCAGCCTAGCCCCAGTCGGCTTTGCCTCCCCGGGGGGTGGAGGGGGCAGGCGCTAAGCTCCAGTGTGTGGGGTCAGGGCCCTGGAATGGCCCACTCCCAAAGAGTTTGAGCCGCTTCGCCCCCGACCCCCCCCCCAAGCCATGGATCAGGCTCATTCAGGCTGGAGGGAGCGGGAATGAAGCCGCCCAAACTATTTGGGAGTGGCTGCTCCAGGGCCCTGACCCTGCATGCTGGAGCTCAGCGTTGGCCCTCTCCTCCCTCCGGGGAGGCGTGGACAGCTGGGGGTAGGCTGGGTTTGCTGCTGTGCTGCAGCTGCCGGGAGGCTGAGCAGGCAGTGAAGCTTGAGTGGGGGGGACAGGATCGGGCCACGTGAGGGGGCACGATCTGTCCCATGCGGGGGGGGGGGGCACGCAGCAAGCAAAATATGTTGGTCAGCTGCGTTGGGCCCTTAGAGGGAACATTGAATTCAAGCCTGCTTTAACACAATCTAATCTGCATATCAATTCTAATTCAGCTGTTTCTTTTTGAAGTCTTGATGTCCCCCTGAGTTCCTTGAGCACAGTTGTGGGATATCAAAGTCAGTGGGACATCAAGGCTTCAAAGAGAAACAGTTGAATTAGAATTTATATGCAAATTAGATTTGTGAAGGCAGGATTGATTCATGACTATGGCTTCTTTTCTGATTATAACAGGTAGTTAATTTGACTTCGTTCTCCTCTATGTGCTATTTCCCAGTGTTTGAAACTTAACTGCTCTGATTTGCTGTTATTGTTTGACCTGATCCCATGTCTTATGCTCCCTTGCGTTTAGTTTCATCTCATTCTGTATGTTCTCCCATCTTCAAAGCATCTGACAAAGTGGGATTTTTCTCCCACAAAAACTCCCGTGCTAAATAAATCTGTTAGTCTTTTAAAGTGCCACAGGACTCCTTGCTTTTTTTGCTGGGCTAGACTAACGTGGCTGCCTCTTTGAAACTGGGCAAGAGGCAAGGCACTAAATCTACATAGGTTGCCTAATTGGTGACTTAAAAGAAGATATGATATACAAGAACTTGAAATATGTTATTACCTTAAATCCCAAACAGTTATTTACGATGGTGCAAAGGGGTTTGGTATAACTAGCTGTGGTAGACTGAAATGAAGCAAAAGAAAATTTAAGATGAGTATCTAGACTCTAAAAAACACTTACTAGTATAAAATCTGTTACAGTAGATGAGATTCTGAAGGAAAAAAGTACAAGTCCTACCATTATTTACAAATCAAGTATTGTAAATTCCAGGCTAGCCAGGTTAAGGGGTTTGAGAATAACATGTAGAAGTAATAAAAATTCCTCTAAAACAGAAGTGCTTATTTGAGAATTAGCCAAGTTAATAGGTCTTGACATGGAGTCTAGGTGAAGATGAATGACCACATGACTTTCCTAGATTACAATGACTCTTTGCTGAAGATATCAGGTGTTGTCTCTTGCATGTGCTTTAGTGTCAATATGTGTTGTGCTATTTACCCTAAAACCAAATAGTCTCAAATATGCTTTCAATACCTTTCTTCTTCTGTTAGGCTAAAAGATATGTAATAGAGTAATGATGCATGCCACATATGAAAGAAGAGTCTTAAGAAAGATTAAATTAAATATAATTGTGGAAAATGGATTTTTTTTGTCATTGATAACTTTTTGTTAGGGCTTCCAGTGAGAGAGACAGATGAAATGAAATGCTGAACTGTCTACTCTTTCTACATTAGAATAAAAGTGGAAGAAGATGGCTATCTCCAGGAACTGGGAGGTGAGAGGCCATCTATCACTTTACGCTTTGTAGGAAAACGCTGTCTTTATTTTGTAATGATGGAGCCTACTTTCACTGTGCCTTCTTGTGACAGGATAATGTGAGACTATGACTATAAACCCTTCCACCTTTGGGCATTTGCTACCTTTTGACTATGATCTTAGAATACCCAACCCTTTAATGGGACAAAATTTTCTGCCCTCCCCACAAAAGTGAGAAGCTGTCTAAGGGGTAAAGCAAAGAAATACGCTCTCTCTTTACAGTCAGCTCTCAAGCCTGGCCCCACTTCTTCTCTCGAGAGAGGTATACCATATCATCTTTTTCCTCTATGTCTCCTCTTCTAAAGAATGGACTCTTGTCTTGGGTAGCCCAGTCCACAGAGACAAACATTCATGGTCAGAATTTTTCCCTGTTATAAGTGCTTGGTCATTGAAGTATGCTTTTTGAAGGATGCCAACTCCATCTCTACTCTTTTTTTTTTCCTCACCTTCTTTCTCCATTATAACATCTTTGCAGAGGGCTGCACAGCATCCTCAATTTAAAAGCCTAGAAATGACATTTGTGTAGAATTCAGTTCCCATCATCCCTCTTCATTTTAGCTTCTTCTCTGATGTAGGACAGACCCAAGAATAACAAGTGTAAGAATTACTTATAAGCAGGTAATTTTTTTTTAATTCATCAGACAATTTTCGTTCTCATTGCTTCCCGATCTGGGAAATTATTGAGGAAGGCTTTTGTCAAACTCAGGTAGCTGACTTCCAGTCTAATATGGGAAGTATGATTCTGCCTAGAAAACTGGCCTTCCTTTCAGGTAAACTTCCTGTATTCGTTTCTGAGATTCATCTTCACATACCATTAGATTCCTCCTGCAGTACATAAATAATCTCATGTTTATAGTACAGTATGTTTGACAAACTGCTAGTATGTAGATAACCTAGCCCTTTAATCTCATCTTAGCACAAGGTCTTCATGGTGGCTGCTAAATTTTCATAAAAAGGTTTTCACCTCTGTCTCTGTCTAAACAAGTGACCGTCCTGGATGGTTTTGCCCTTTCTTTACAAGCCAGGGACAGAATCTATCACTCCCTCTTGGAATATGGATTCCTTACCAGTTGTGACAGGTTGTTACTAGACTCTTTACCAGCCCTTTTTCTCTTTGGCCTAATCTCAAAGACACTGCACAGGTGAGTGTCTTCATTTGGTTGGCTCTGGATTCCACCAGGAAATGCACCCAGATGTCTTCCCTCAGCACATCCAGACATCACCCACTGCAGTCATCTTCCTACGGCTTTGTGCTTCCCTGACTCGCCTTCTCTGTTGCTTAGATTTGTTTTCAATTCAGCCAGTGATTTTACCACACTCTGTAGAGCTGGCATTTACCAAAACTGTTAACCCAGGAACATTTCTCTTTTGGGAAGCAAGGAAAATTAGTGCCAGTGAAGATTACTTCCCTAATCCGTCCTTCACTGATTGAATCTGTAGTGCAGGTTTCCAAACTATGATTCACAGAGTGCTTGGTCAGACAGGTGACTAACTGTGTGGGGCTGATTGGGCCTCATTTCCAGCTGCTGCACTGCATTAATGAAGCTAAAAATATAGTAAACACTTTTCCATGTCAGCACTAGCACAAAGGTTGTTTTGTGGCTGTGTGAATCAGCTTTCCCTCCATTAAAATGTTGTCCACACTACTGAAAGGTTTGAAAACTATTTTGAAGGATGTAAGATCAACTGCTCACTCTGAAGCCATCCCTAGTGCCATGTAGGGTGGACTCTAAAACTTCTGAAGTTCACAATTTTTATATGAAATGTTCCATCAAAATTCGATTAAACAGATTTTTGAGAATTTTAGTGGAAATTTTTCCCTGTTTTAAAAGCTGTCTAGCACAGTCATGAACAAACTTATTGTATTGTTTTCTAAAGTTGGGATTGTTGCTCAGCACCCAAATTTGAGGCCAAAACAATCAGAAAAACAAAACTGTTTTTCCAGTTATTTGGATGGGAACAAATATTTCAGACAGCACTGGCTGCATTTCATTTCCAGTTACACAAAAGCAATGATTGCCCCCCCCCCCCCCGTGAATCATGAGCATCAGTTGCATGAAACTCATGGCCGTTGTCCTAGTTTGCATTAAAATGAAAATTCCCAATTCGTCTGTGAATATTCCAGGGCAGTGATGTAATTAACCAGTTACATTCTAGTCAGATGATACAACATCATAGGTCATGTAAATAATTAAGTGGGGGAGCAAAATCTGCAAATGTTCTATCAAATCCAGCTGATGGACTGTTTTTGCACCAAGAAACAATCATAGAGCTGCTCCCTCTCCCCTGGAAAAGCTGTGGCTCAGCTTTGTTTAAACAGGGCAGTCTGGAAAATCAAGGATGAGGCCAATATACTTCTCTTTGTACCTCATAAGTCAGAGGCCCTGCTTTTTTCAAATTTTATTTTCTTAACATAAGAACTAATGGGAGTCTAATAAGATAGGACTTATTTAGTCAGTTTCCAAAGAGATAGTCGTGTTAGTCTAGTCCAGCAAAAAAACCAAGGAGTCGTGTGGCACTTTAAGACTAACAGATTTATTTTTTGCCTGAGCTCTCGTGGGAGAAAATCCCACTTCCTCAGATGCTTCGAAGATGGGTGAACTTACAGAATGGAATGAAAATAAATGCAAGGGGGTGTAAGACATAGGATCAGGTCATACAGTAACAGCAAATCAGAGCAGTTGTTAGGTTCAAATAATGGGAAGCCTGGAGTCAAATTATCTTTTGTAATGAGAAAAGAACCCATAGTCTCGATTAGGTCCTGCTTTCACAGAATTTAGCTTGCATATTAATTCGAGTTCAGCTGTTTTTCTTTGAAGTCTTGATGTCCCAGCCACATCTCTGATGAGCCATTAACAAATCGTTTATTGAGTGATTAGAAAGATGGAAGTGCTCAGCAACTGGTTTCTTTGTTTTGTGATTTCTGATATCAGCTCTGTGTTCATTTATGCTTTTGCACAGCAGTCGTCCTGTTTGTCCAATGTATAAGGTGTTGGGGCATTTCTTGAACATGATGGCATAGATCACATTAGTAGATGAGCAGGTAAATGAGCCTTTGATGGAGTAGCAGGCTTGATTAGGACCTGTGATGGTATCTGTTGTGCAGATATGTGGGCAGACTTGGCAGCATGGTTTGTTGCAGGGATGTGTGCCTGCTTCATTGTTTCTGTTGTTAGATCTCTAGTTGCTGGTGAATATCTGTTTAAGATAGGGAGGCTGTCTGTAGGCAAGGAGAAGTCTATCTCCCAAGGCTTGAGAGAGAGAGGAATCATCTTTTAGAATAGGCTGTAGGTCCTTAATGATCTGTTGCAGAGGTCTGACTTGAGGGTTGTATGTGGTGACTAGTGGTGTTCTGTTGTTTTCTTTCTTGGGCCTCTCCTGTAGTAGATGACTTTGGGGAACCTGTCTAGCTCTGTCAGTTTGTTTTCTTACTTCCCCAGGTGGGTACTGTAGTTTCAAGAATGCTTGACAGAGATCCTCAAGATGTCTGTCTCTGTCTGAGGGATCGGAGCAGATGCGGTTATATCTTAGGGCTTGGCTGTAGACAATGGATCATGTGGTGTGTTTAGATGGAAACGCGAAGGATGTAGGTAACTAGCGATCAGTAGGTTTTTCATAAAGGGTGGTGGTGATGTGTCTATCCCTGATTTGTACTGTAGTGTCGAGAAAGTGGATTTCCTGCGTGGAGCGTTCCAGGCTCAATTTGATGGTGGAGTGGAAATTGTTGAAATCTCTGTGAAAATCTTCAAGAGCATCCCTGCCATGTGTCCAGATGATGAAGATGTCATCAATGTAGCGTAGGTAAAGAAGAGGTGTTTTGGGAAGAGACATATTTAGTCAGTATCTGATCTTTCTCCATGAACCAGGAAGACATGTCTGGCAACTTGAATACTTAGAGGAGAAGACTAACCTTGCAGGGGTACTCCAAAATAGTCATTTAAAACTGCTGTGGCACCCAGGGAAGACTCAATTAGTATATTTCTTCAGGTTCCATTACTCAAATTAATGTATTGGGGTTCAAATGAGCAAATATCAATCTAATAGCTTCCTATTATAGTATATTCAAAATTGACTTTTAGGGCTAAAGCTTACATCCTTGAAGGGCTTTGTCTCAGTAGTTGTCAGAATAATTAGATGAGACAGACCGGATCCTAGCTTTCTATTCCCCCTGTAACAAAATTATCAAAGGTAGCATCTCTGCAGTCCATAACTTGTGCAGTGTCTGGAGCCTTAACTCCACCCTTGGAGCCCTGACACCTTGATTTCAACACCTGAACTCAATTTCCTTATTTTCTTTTTCCATTAAAGAAGCCTTTTTGGTCAGTGGTCACTTGGTAGAAGAATTTCATAACTAGTGGCTTTAAACATAGTCCCACTGTTGCATTTACAATAAAAACAACATGAGTTTAAGGACTGATCCTGCCTTTGCTCCCAAGCCAAACCATTGTTCACAGATCTCAGGATATCCTACTAAGAGATCTTTTTGCTGAGCCATTGAAGGGGGGACATGGTTAATGTTCAAAGAGTTATCACAACTTTTATCCAAGGGTTAGATTCAACAGGTACTGATTAGTGCCATAACACCACTTCTCTGAGAGCTCCATTGGTTCCTAAAGTATTAAATCTGCAGCGTCTAAAGAGAGGTACATCTCTAGTCCTTTGGGTTGTGGTGGAACTTTTACTGTACATGGATGCACTCTTCTTTCAGTCTGGAGGCAAAACGAAAGAAGAATTCTGAAGGGAAACTGACCTATTCATCTCACTGGGGACTCAATTCTGAAACCAAAAGATGATCATTTAAGTGCGAGCACAAACTACAACACACAACAACTCTGGATTGTGAGCAGAGTTTGAGTGAATACCACCTTTGTGTCTGTCTTTGAGATGAGTTTGAAAGCATGCATTGCAGAGACTTTAGAACTAAGCTAATAACTCCTAAATCCATGAAAATATACTCAATTAGTTTGAGTCAGTAAAGACTATAGTTCTTAAGAACACACATGATGAGTTATTTTAATTTAGAATATTGTCCCTCCCTCATACATTCACAGTTTTATAGTTTTCAGTAGAATTGAAAGTTGTGGTTAAACTGAAGAGGGATTTATTTTTCTCTCTTTTAACCATGTCTGAGAGTCCAGCCCACCCACAAATTTTCTGGATGCTTTGCAATATTATTTCAAAATGGCATTGCCACTTGAAGTAATTTCATAATATTCTGTGGTATTTTTATAAAAGGGTAGAGAGCAAAAAAAAACCCACCTTCATGTGATTATTCTGAGTTTTCACTTGTTTAAATACTACAAGCTTCTCCTAAATGTAGTAGGTGAACTTAAATTATCAAAACAAGCAAGGAGTCCAGTGGCACTTAGACTAACAAATTTATTTATTGTATTTACTTAAAGACTAACAAATTTATCTTCAAGGTAGACAGATATTTTTCTCTTTCCTCCTCCTAAGTAATAACAAACGTCTTTAAATAATTGATATAACAGATCTCTGTGGTAATCCACTACCCACCCTCCCAAACTCAAATGTTTATTATTGTCTTCAGCTAGTCTACTCCCACTGAACAATAATGTTGTTCAGGCCAACTTGTATTAATTTCATGAGCAAGGATTTGAGGTAGCACACCAACTATCCTAAAAACTGGTTAGTACAAATATTGGTTCCTTCTCACCCAGTAACTGTGGATTTATCAAAAAGAAGTGATCTGACTTGCTGCGCATTGTCCATGGTTCTGCTATGCACTATACTCAAATGATTTGTCCCGCCTATTTATTTGATGGAGGTGTATTAGCAGCAAGCTGGGCAGAAACATATATGTCTTTGTAGTTAGGCCTGTTCATAGTTTTAGGAAACTAAAAATGGAAAGCACACCTAGAGGCCTCTTAAATTTTTGAGGGTATTGGGAGCACTAGCACAGTGGTTGTCAAATCTTTTTTCTCAGAGCCCAGTTGGGAAAAAAATCATTTATGCCTGTGACCTGACAACTACATCTTTGAGCAATGCATTCCAGTCTTTTGGTGGTGGAAGCAGTGGGTGCTGCGACCCAGTGCCTGAGGACCCTCTACCCATTACTGAGTCGCAACCCTAAGTTTGAAAACCACTACACTAGCAGGTTCTCCTGAAATATATATAAACTCTCAAATCTTTCTCTTTTTTGAAACTTAGGATAGTCTGACCTTTATTTGGATCTCTTCAATCACACCACTCCAGCCCCTAAATACCCCAGACTGCCCATAGAGATGCATTTTATTATGTGATCTTTGATATTAAGTGACCATCTATTGCAGCCAAGCTTCCCTGTGTGGCAAGATGCATTGGGATGCCCAAGGAGACTGTGGCACCATGTTAAGGCTCTAGTGTACCTGAGGAGATTAAACTTGTTAACTGGGTCAGTAAAATCTATGTATAAAACTCACAACCAGTTTGGGGTTTCTTCTGCTTCTTAATAGTCTGCCCTGAGGTTGATAGTCTTGCTCACAAGTCACTCCTGCCAACATGACATTGGTGTACTCTTGACAGGATTTACTTGCCTTTGGTCAACTGGATTTACAGATCATAACCCAGTGCTATTAATATTTTAAGCTTGATATTGAGAGTGTTAAGGGTTCAAAAATAGATGCAGTGAGTAGACCACAGTCATATGATGGCAGTGACACAAAAGACCTTAAACAGTCAAGCAAGGAGTGGGAAGTATCTTTTAAAAGGAAAGCCTCAAATCTGGAACTGAGAGCTTTGTTCTTAAGTTTTGACTAGGCATTCCAGGATCTGCTGCATCAGACTTTGTTGGGGAATTGACCCAATTGTAGTGCATGGCAGTCCAGGAAGAACGTTAAGCACAAGAGAGTGAAGGCAGAGCTGTGAATCAGGGAGACTGAGGCAACCCATGTAGCACTCAAAGCCAATGAAAATGTCAAGGAGAGAGACCACCATTTGTTCATTCTGACGGAGAAGAAAGCCCACTAAAGATGTGTGGAACAACTAGGAACTGAGGAGAGAGTGCACCAAAAACAAATGGAAGCTCACACATTGCAGCTCCAAGTAGTGAAGCAACAAAAAAAAGTTTCTTTAGCCAGTGAGTACACCCTCTTTCCCCCACATCATCAAAGAAACTAACTGCATAGAAGAATTCTTAAGACACTCCACCAGCAAAGTAGATCACGTCATGTAACAGGCCACCCAAATACCCTGAGAGTGAGAATCTGCTTCTATACAGATATAAAACCATCTTTGACCACGCACCTCTAATTGTCACCACCCCTCTCAGGAACTCTTAAGGGGTACAATTAACTCACTACAACTCAAGCTCCATAGAGACCTTGTTCTCAAAGAAATTTTTCCGGGATCCTCACTTCTTCAAGTGATGTCCCTGAGAGTGCCCCACTTTGTGTTGTCACATCTCACATCCTTGATCAGAGGTCTTTTAGCAGTACTGATCTGGGTCATGTGTGCACACATCCTGTCTTGCAGCACCATTGGCATGTCTTTGGCACACATGCAACCCAACACCCTCAGTTCCTTCTCAGCCATCCATCGTCTGAGACTGTGTTGAGAGCAGAGAAAGCTTTTCACTCAGCCTAGACGGAATAATAATTTTAAAAATTATTAGTTTAGTCAAATTTTAGTTAGTATTTAGAGACAGCTTTTTTTCCTTAAAAAAACCAAAACTAACAAGTTTGGGGGTTTTTTTCCTCTCCATTGTTAGGGATTAACATGCCATGTTCCCCAGGCTTCAAGAGGTGTACCTCTTGCAGAGAGGCCAACCTCAGATAGCCATTCACAAAGTGTCCACTGTCTGAAACCCAAGTATCTCAGAAGTGCTTCCACTGTAGGAACTCAGAAGCAGTGGTGTGGAGAGACAGAGACCCGGGGTCGAAGCTTATCCTTACGGAAAAATCCCTCAGACCCTCCTTCAACCCAGGACCAGACAAACCTCCCTTTGACAGCCCTGAAAGTGGTCTGACCGAGAGAGCCTCATCACTACAAGATACTGCTGTAAAAAAAAAAAATAAAACAAAAACAAAACCAAAAAAAAAAAAAAAAACTTGGCTAACAACCAGCAGCGTCGTTGCTCTGGGGAAGGACCCGGGGCACCGGCCCAGGCCACACCCCCGGCTGGGGACAGGGCCAGGAGCGGCTACAGCAACCGCGGTGGCTGGGTCCTGGATCCCTGGCTGGGAATGGGGGCGGGAGTGGCAGCGACTGCTGCGGGGCTGACTGGCCTTGGGGAAGTGGCAGCCGCGGGCAGCTGGGCCCTGGATCCTTGGTCGGGGATGGGGACGGAGCTGTCACCGCTGCCGCAGGCGGCTGGGCCCCAGATCTCCTGCCCTGATCAGGCCAGAGACCAGGAGAGGCGAGGCCCTGCAGGACCTGGGGCACTGGCGTTGTGTGCCCGGTGCCAGCGACACCCCTGCTAACAACCTGTCTCTTAAACACAGTACCAAAGAGGCGTGTTGTAATGCCTGAAGATTCAAAACATCTGGGCGAAGAGTTGAGGAGTAAACAAAAACATTCCTCGTCCGACACTGCATTGGAAAAAGGACATGATGCACAGGGCACCTGAGCAGTGCTCAATGGAGCCAACCATGGCACCACCAAAGACTGTGGCTCTGAGCATGGTACCTGAAGAAGTTCTGGTGATCAGACAGACCATAGTACCGACAACTACCGACGTGCCACAGATGCTACCAACCATTAATACAGGGCTAACAACAAATCTGCCACCTCCTTCAAAGACAGCTCACAAAACATCATCATCTAATAGTAATACTTTCACTATCAGATACAGAGCAATTACCAGTGCACTTCACCTACCATGAAGCTCTTTCACCAGTGCACTCCAGTAGTTCAGAAGACGGTGACCTAGACAAAGCCCAGTTTTCCTGAAAACATTCTTCACCCACCAGACCATCGGTAAAAAACACATGGATGTATGCCCTGAAGGGATAACATGCTATATCGCTGGTATGGGCTACCATGGTTTGCTCCCTATATGCTGTACCAAATGCTATGGTATGATTGAGGTGCCTGCTCCACATTCTCTAAGCAGGGGTCCTGAACTCAAATCACCATGAGAGCAGTAGGAGGACTAGTATGTTGGCCCAGGGGCCGCACCACTGAAACCTTTTTATACAATGATATTGCAAACATCGATAATGATAGTGTTGTTGTGGGCTGTAGGAAATAACTTCAGGGGCTGTGAGTTTGAGACCCCCTGCTCTAAGGCATACAAAACTACCAGCTCTGATGCAAGTAGAACAAGGTCATCTAGACGGTCCCCTCCAACTACATTGGTTAGGGCAGTGGAACAGACACAAACAAGAGAGGCAAATCATAGAATCATAGGGTTGGAAGGGACCCCACGAGGTCATCTAGTCCAACCCCCTGCCAAAAAAAAGCAGGACCACTCCCATTAGATCATCCCAGTCAGTGTTTTGTCCAGCTGGGACTTGAACACCTCCAGAGATGGAGATTCCACCACCTCCCTAGGCAGCTTATTCCAATGCTTCACCACTCGCCTAGTAAGGAAGTTTTTCCTAATATCCAGCCTGGACCGCCCCAGCTGTAACTTGAAACCATTGGTTCTCGTTCTGCCCTCTGTTACTACCGAGAACAGTCGAGCTCCCTCCTCCTTGGAGCAACCCTTCAAGTAGTTGAAGGTTGCTATCAAATCCCCCCTCAGTCTTCTCTTCTGCAGGCTAAATAAGCCTAGTTCCTTCAGTCTTTCTTCATAGGGCTTGTGCTCCAGCCCTTTGATCATTTTGGTTGCCCTCCTCTGGACTCTCTCTAATTTGTCCCTGTCCTTTTTGTAGTGGGGAGCCCAAAACTGGACACAGTATTCCAGATGTGGCCTCACCAGTGCAGAATAGAGGGGAATGATCACATCCCTTGATCTGCTGGTAACACTTCTTCTGATGCAGCCCAGTATGCCATTGGCCTTTTTGGCAGCAAGAGCACACTGCTGACTCATATCTAGTTTCCCATCCACCATGACTCCCAGGTCCTTTTCTCCAGTGCTGCTATTTAGCTGATCACTCCCCAGCCTGTAGCAGTACATGGGGTTTTTTCGTCCCAAGTGCAGGATTTTACACTTATCCTTGTTGAACCTCATGAGATTCCTCTTGGCCCACTGCTCCAATTTGTCTAGGTCTCCCTGAATCCTGTCCCTGCCCTCTAGGGTGTCTACCGTTCCCCCCAGTTTAGTATCATCTGCAAACTTACTAAGTGTGCAATCTATCCCATCATCCAGATCATTAATGAAAACATTGAACAGAACTGGCCCCAGGACCGACCCCTGGGGCACACCACTTGTTACTGCCTGCCAACTTGACATGGAGCCATTGATTCCTACACGCTGAAACCGTTGTTCTAGCCAGTTTTCTATCCACCTTACAGTCCATGCATCTAACCCATACTTCCTTAATTTGCCAATGAGAATGCTGTGGGAAACCATATCAAAAGCCTTGCTAAAGTCAAGGTATATCACATCAACGGCTCTTCCCGCATCCACAAATCCAGTCATCTCATCATAGAAGGCGATGAGGTTGGTCAGGCATGATTTACCCTTGGTGAATCCCTGCTGACTGTTCCTGATTACTCTATTTTCCTCCAAGTGCTTCAGGATGGATTCTTTGAGAAGCTGCTCCATGATTTTTCCAGGGATTGAGGTGAGGCTGACAGGTCTGTAATTCCCTGGATCCTCCTTTTTGCCTTTCTTGAAGATAGGTACTATATTTGCTTTTTTCCAGTCCTCTGGCACCTCCCCTGTTCGCCACGAGTTTTCAAAGATAATGGCCAACGGTACTGCTATCTCATCAGCCAGCTCCCTCAGCACCCTCGGATGCAGTTCATCCGGCCCCATGGACTTGTGCACATCTAGTTTCTTTAAGCAGTCCCTAACCTGACCTTCTGTCACCAAGGGCCTCTCTTCTTCTCCCCAGTCTACCGTACCTAGTGTAGTGGGCTGGGAGCTGACCCTGCTTGTGAAAACTGAAGTAAAAAAAGCATTGAGCACTTCAGCTTTTTCCTCATCCTCTGTCACGAGGATGCCTGCCCCATTCAGTAAGGGACCTACACCATCCCTGATCCTCTTCTTGTTATTGATATACTTGTAGAACCCCTTCCTGTTATCCTTCACATCCCTTGCTAGTCGCAACTCCATTTGTCCTTTGGCCTTTCTGATTTTATCTCTGCAGTCCCGAGCAATGTCTTTATATGCCTCCTTAGTCATCTGTCTTGGCTTCCACTTCCTGTAAGCATCCTTTTTATGCTTCAGCTTAGTGCAGAGCTCTCTGTTAAGCCACAGTGGGCGCCTTCCACATTTGCTGTGCTTTCTCCTTATCGGAATTGTATCTTCCTGTGCCCTTAGCAGTGTTTCTTTAAAATGCACCCAACTCTCTTGGACACCTTTCCCCTTCAGATCAGCCTCCCAAAGGATCCTGCCCATCAGTTCCCTGAGGGAGACAAAATCTGCTCTTTTGAAGTCCAGGGTCTGTGTTTTGCTTCTTTCCTTCTTTCCTTTAATCATCAACTTGAACTCAATCATTTCATGGTCACTGCTACCCAGGCTGCCATTGACTTCTACTTCCCTGATAAATTCTTCTCTATTTGTGAGCAGCAGATCGAGAGGCGCAAAGCCCCTAGTTGGTTGCTCCAGCATTTGTACCAGGAAGTTGTCCTCAACACTCTCCAGAAACTTCCTGGATTGCCTGTGCACTGCTGTATTGGCCTTCCAGCAGATGTCAGGGTAATTGAAGTCCCCCATGAGAACCAGGGCCTGTGCTCTAGAAACTTCTGTCAGTTGTACACAGAATGCCTCATCCACTTCCTCCTTCTGATCTGGTGGTCTGTAGCAGACACCTACCACAACATCCCCCTTGTTGCTCTCCCCTCTAAACTTAACCCACAGACTTTCAACTGGCTTGTTTCCACTTTCATAATGGAGCTCTGAGCAGTCATAGAGCTCCTTTACATATAGTGCTACTCCTCCCCCTTTCCTTCCCTGCCTGTCCCTCCTGAACAGTCTATACCCATCTATTGCAGAGCTCCAGTCATGCAAACTATTCCACCACGTCTCTGTTATCCTAATCATGTCATAGTTCTTTGTCTGCGCTAGTACTACCAATTCCTCCTGCTTGTGGAACAGAACAGGAGGAATGAGGAACAGAAAACATCCCCCCCC
>ML682043.1:1135208-1225323 GCA_007922195.1 Podocnemis expansa
TATATTATATTATATTATATTATATTATATTATATTATATTATATTATATTATATTATATTATATTATATTATATTTATTAGTAGTTTAGCTGTGTGTATGTGTGTATATATATATATATGTTACACACAATCTGACACCGAATAGTATGTCTATTTTCAAAAAGCAATTACCAATTAAGTGCAAACTTTAAAGCTAACCTATTTAAGCCTGATTAAATCTCAAACGGTGTATTAGACGTTTTATAAATTAAAAAAAAAGATAAATAATGCCCCCCATACACTGTGTGTGCACTCAACATTACACCAAAAATCCAGGACAATTTTGTGCGCTGAGAATGGATTTAGTATTATTTTCGCGCCCCAGCGCTCCTCATCCGCTCATGAGCAGTTTGTGAGTGAATTTCTTTTTTTTGTGGCTACAGTTTCATAATAACTGATAATCTTTGAAATCCGAATTCTCTTTCAGAATAGGTTTTCTCTTAGGTGCCTTTTAAGCTGTGCTTTTAGGGATATACACAGGCACATAGTATTTTACTAGAGAGGGACTGTTCTGTACATTAGACAGAGAGCAAAAAGCCTGGTGTGGTAGGCTTTGCTCTTCTTTAGCACAGCCCTGGTACAAGTAGAGAAGTCACCACTGAGATATGCACGTTTCCCTAAACAATGCTACACAATCCTTCAGGATCTTGTTTGTGCCACCTATTGCATAAGCCAAATTTTTGTGAAAAGCGTCCTGTTAGCTGCCGTGGTTTAATTTTAGGTTATTGAAGCAGAATTAAAGAAACACAATTGGGGTCAGGAGTAGTTTTAAATGATTGCATTAAGTTGAGTAGCATCATCATCATCACCATCAGTAATAATAATAATATTAATAATAATAATCATTAATATTATTATTTCACGCCAATTTAGTGTGGCATCTGTCGGTGTACCACAGACTAATGTTTAACTTAAGGCGGGAGTAGCTGTGACTCGTGTGATCGTTCGCCCTCCCCGTTTTCCCCTCTGTGTCCAGGGGGCTGGTTTAGGGGGCGCTCTGGGGGGTGTTTAAGCCGCTCCCCGTGCAGTGGCTGCGGGTTTGCAGGTCGCTGGGGCCGTCGCCTCCTTTTCGGGCTTGTTTAAAAGCGCCAGTTTGCAGCTCCCCGAGCGACTTGCACAAAGGCCCGTGTGCACGGAATTGAGGAGCCACCTCTTCGCCCCCACATTTCCCTTGGGCTAAATAAACCCCTAGTCTGACTCCTGGCGCTTCCCGGCCCGCGGCCAGTAGCGCGTTCACACGGGCGGAGGGTCTCCGGCGGTTTCGCGAGAAGCGGAGTGAGTTGGGCAGACGGGGCACCGAGCCCGGGCGAGTCTGACGCTGGATTTGAACCCAGAAGACGGTCAGGGGCAGGGATTGGGGATTAGCCCCTGCTGGGGCAATCGGGAATAGCTGCACGGGCTGGTCCCGGTCTGTCCGCGCAGCGCCGCTCCGGATCAGAGGACGGCCGTGTGAACGGGTTTCTTCTGCCATGAAGCGCTCTGCGCGGAGCCGGGCAGGAAAGACGCCCCGCACTCGCCCATGAGCCCGCCACGCCCTTGCTCCGGAGCAGTCACTGCGCCTCTCCCGGTTAATCCGGATCGCGGAGCGGTGGGTCCCGGCGCTGCCCGCGCCGGCCGGGGTGTCCCTGGCTGCGGAAGATCAACACCCAGGGCAGCCTGGGTGAGGGGCTCAGAGCCCCCCATTATTAATACCGGCGCCCCCCTAGCCCAGGGCTCCAGTGTCCCACCCCCGGGCTCATTGTGAGCGGCCAGGGGTGACCCCGCCGAGGTTTTCTCCCTCCCAGTCCCTGCTGCCACCCACCTGGCAGAGTCAGAGCTTCCCAGGCCTCTGGACGGGAGATATTCCCCACACTTCCAGTCTGGGGGAGACTGAGGACTGGGTTAAAACAGGCTCTGAAATGCCAAGCCTATTAGAGGTTTTGCAGAGGCAAACAGTTAACACGCAGCCCTCGTAGCTCTTGGTTTCCAGGAGTCCCACATCTGCTCTGTGGACTGAGGATCTTAATCAATGCACCGCTCACTCCTTGAGGTGTGGTTTATTCATCATTTCTAGCTACAGCCTGTCCTTAGCCCCTTCTGCCAGCAAAGGGACAGAGTGACAGTGGCAGGTTGGGACCAGTGGTTAGTGGGCTCATCCTCATGAGCAGTTTGTGAGTGATTTTTTTTTTTTTTTTTTTGGTGGTGGTGGCTACAGTTTCATAATAACTGATAATCTTTGAAATCCGGATTCACTTTTGGAACAGGTTTTCTCTCAGGTGCTTGTTTAAGCTGTGCTTTTAGGGATATACACAGGCACATAGTATTTTACTAGAGAGGGCCTGTACTGTACATTAGACAGAGAGCAAAATGCCTGGTGTGGTAGGCTTTGCTATTCTTTAGCACAGCCCTGTTACAAGTAGAGAAGTCACCACTGAAATATGCACGTTTTCCTAAACAAATGGCAGTAACATCTTGATGCTACACAATCCTCCAGGATCTTGTCTGTGCCACCTATTTTATAAGAGACAACAGCTAAGAAACTTCTGAGAGTTTTGCATTTTGTCAAACTGGATTGTCATTTCATATCCTTCTTGTCAAGGCATGTAGCTGAGTTTCTGTGAGGCCTTCGTGGGAGAGAAAACAAGACATTTTAGAGAGATCTAAAAAGCTTTCTATGCAGAACACTCACATAGTTTTACAGTGTGATGACTTGTGTCCTAGCAGAATTAGAGACAGATGCTTTACACCAGTGATTCCCAACGTTTTTGGCTCAAGGGCCACAGAGACAGATTTTTACAACCCAGAAGGGGCACCAGCCCCTGCCAGCAGCCCCCATCTCTCCTTCTCCATCCAGAGAGGTGTTCAGTGACTCCCATACCCCTGGATACAGCAGGAAACCACATGTATCCTGTGCAATCCTGCCCATTTGACTTGGGGCCCTAGACAGTGGCTTCTTTCTGCAGACAGGGGGCTGGGAGATTGGTGCTCCTTCTCCTCTGGCTCCAGCAGGGACATCCCTTTGGTTGCAGAAAGGAGCCTGCACCTTTTAGCCCTGTGGAAACACACTCCACCTGGGTCCTTGCGCAGCAGCACCCTTCTTCAGCTAGCAGAAAGGGAGCCAGGGCTGCTTTGAAAGCCACTTTTCACCCTTGGCCCACAGGTTGGGAACCACTGCTTTACACCCTTGGGCTAAGGTGGAATTTCCAGCTCTTTTCCAGTGGTCTAAAGCTCTTACACCTAGATCTATGTTTATGAGATATTCATCTCATACCTATCCCTGGACTGAATACTGGCTGCCGTATACTTTAACATCATGTGATCTTGGGGGGGGGGTGGATTTCAGACTTTGAGAAAAGGAGAAAACAGGATATCTAAAATAACAGTGACAATAAAGAGTATCTGTCTTAAAACTGTCTGAAGCTTTTGAACTGGGTAGCAATGCTGGCCAAGACAGAATAGTGAGCAGAAAGGAAGGTCAGAGAGACAAAGGGTGAGGCAAACACAAGTCCTACAATGAGTACAGTTTGTCACATGCTTCCACAAATGGTCAAGAGATACATTCGCCATGTAGTCACTTCTATTTATATGCATTATACATACAATATACATATTTGTGTACATAAATGTACTTATAACACACAACTAGACATATATACTTGTATGTAGTTTAGAAATAAGAATGTAAGAATGGCTTTACTGTGTCAGACCGATCGTCCATCGAGGCCAGTATCCCATCTCCGGATAGTGGCTGATGCCAAATGCTTCAGAATGAACAGAACAGAGCAATTATTGAGTGATGCATTCCCGTTCACCCAGTTCCAGCAGGTAGATGCCTAGGGACACCCGGAGCATTGGATTGCATCCCTGGCCATCTTGGCTAATAACCGTCAGTGGACCTGTCCTCCATGGTCCGGTATTGCAAAATATGTTTCCAGCTTTGACTGTTTGGAGCTGAGTTTTTTTGTAGACCTATCTGATAGTGTGTGTTGAGGCAACCAGAGCATGGGAAGAGGAACTGGAAAACTTCCGTTCCATTCTTTGCTCTGCCACTCACTTGGCGTGGAACCTCATGCAGGTCAAGTCACTTGTTCTGTGCGGCTGGTTTCGCATCCGTAAAATGAGTTGATGAGATTTCTGACTGTCTTTGATTATCTGGGGAAATAATGAAAATGTAACCTCTAGGATGATTATGCCCCAGATGCACTTTGGCCGCAGAGTGGATGCTATTGTTTTCACAAGGTGATACAGTAGAGATAAGGAGATGCAGATGCCTAGATGGAAACCAGGAGAACTGGGGAGGGGGGGAGAGCGCAGATTTGTTTGTGTGTGTCATGTTCATCCAGCATTGACCCTTTATTCCTGAGGAAAGAGTGAGTGACTGAGAGGGCTTTGTCTCTATTATAACCTCCATCTTATTGAACTGATGAGTTCCTGTTGTCACGTCTGTTAAACTCTTCCTGCAGGGAGGTGAATTATTCACACTGAACTAAGGCCACAGGTAATGGAATAATATGGAAAAATACAAGAATTTGTTTCTAAGACAGGGAGAATCTTAGGCCAGGTCTTCCTTGATGTAGGCAAATTTGCTGCCACCAGTTTGATCTTCTCGATTCAACTGAGCAGTCAGGGAAGACCTGCTCAATTGATTCTGAAGTCGACACATTAAGATCATCCCCTCAAGAAGAGTAGTGTGGAGCTGAAAGGAGGGCATTTCCCTTCAACTCAGTGCAATGGACTGACTGTGGCAAGTAGGTGGTAGGAAGTCGAAGGGAGATACTCACGTTATTTTACATAGCTTGCATATCTCCCTTCAACTGCTGCCAAAAGCCATGGCCAGTGTAGATCTTGCCTCATAAAAGAGACAACACATCAAACAATCTTTCTTTCTTTCTTTCTTTCTGAATATCCAAAACTATACAAAATTATTCCATCTTCAGGAAGTGGGAAAAGGTAGGAACTCAAAGGACATTTGTGTCTGTGATGAAATCTCAGGGAAAATCCAAAGAGCTTCTATTACAGGCTCAAGTCAAGTAATTCCTTACAAACCATCCATCACGTCTCCGTCCTCCCACTTCAGGCTGAGCTCTTATATCAAATATCAGCTTAGCTAGTCTCCCTCAGGCAGAGGTGTCCTGATCTATCTATATCTGTCTTTACAGAAAACTGATGGTTTTTTCAGATGGAAAAGCAGAGAGAAAGACTGACAGATCCTGCTAAAGTGTAGAGTATGTATTAGAAGACCTCTTGAGGTGCCTTCCTCAAAGTCCTAAATTTCTATTATTCTGTAAGTCTCAGACTAGTACCCCCAGAAAAGGTTTCTATTGCTATAGGGCCTGATCTTGTAAACCCCTATTCCTGCGAGTGAGAACTACTCATGCAAGTCAAGTGTTCCTATTAAAGTCAATGGTTTTCTTGCGTGAAACAGTGTGCAGTCTTGGGCCCTCAAGGCCCAACGTGATTTTAAAATTTCTCTCTCTGTCTCAGCCTAAATTATAAAATGTGCTGGTCTAACTAAACCCATTAAAATCGATCTAATTACACTGGGCCAAACCGGAACGTAGACATACTGAAATTGGTTTAAATAGCAATTCAACCAATTTACGCTTTAAGCTAAAGCACTTACAGTGCAAACCATTTTAAACTAGCTAAAGTGCATCTATAGTATGGATTTACACTGGTGTAACTGGATCAATTTTTTAGTTACACTGGTGGGAACAGAAAAGGTCCTTGGATGATCATAGGTTCAAGGACTGGGTCTATCAATGCCCACTGATGGAATTTTATTAGTGTGTGACCCAATAGCAGTGCGTAAATAATTTGTGTAAACACTTTTTATGCTATCACCTACTGTTGCAGTTGGGGAGAGGGATGCACTTAATACTAGGTGGGAGAAGCACGGGTAAAATGATGAGAATGTAGGTAGGGTACATCATGTTCCCAGCTGTCATTTACTCTTTTTGGTTGAACCTTCATTAGTATTTTAAACAAACAAACAAACAAACAAACAAACAAACAAACAAACAGTTTACTAAAAATGCTGCAACTCCACTGGCAGCAGCATCGAAGGAACTCGCAGTGTAAACAGGATTCCAGGCAGTCATTGGATTTCAAAGCACCTTGTCATCTAACTCTGCTTAGACAAGGTTTGCATAATGCAATGTTAAGAATGTAGCATATCTGCACTTGGGCTTCCACAACTGCTATCACTAGTAGTGATGGGTGTGGTGTGTTTGTGTGTCTCACCTAATTGCCTGGGTTGCTGTAGCAAACCAGCTCACTTGTTGCCACAGCAATAGTGTTAGACTATTAGGGTGTAGCTCAAGTGAGCCGGGTTGCTGGCATTAGGTGAGACACACAAATACGCAACAACGCACTGCACATTGTTAGCAACATTGGCACATTTTTAAGAGAAAAATGCCAGTGCAGACAGGGCCTTTGAGCCTCAGTCTCACCATCTGTCAAGTACAGATAACAACAACAACTGCCACCACCACCACCACCTATCTGATAAGTAGAGCATTTTGAGATCCTTGGATAGAAAATGTTTCACCACTGGTGAAAATGTTTCACCAAACTATAGTCTTCTTCTGAAAGTGGCTAGCAAAATATAAATATTGTAAAATTAAAATGAAATCTTATTGGAAGCCAATAAGGACATTTTAAAACTGTAATGTGATCAGAAAATCTAGGTCCAGTTAAAGTTCTGTCAGCAGCATTCATACCAAATGCAACATTTTAACTGAGTGAACTACAAAATGGCGAGTTATAGACCCAGTCAGAGATGTGACAAAAGGATGAAATAAATCAATATCTCCATGTGCCATTTACTAAGTAGAGTGATTGAACTGACAACATTGTGAAGATGGTGTGAGGAAGATCTAGTGACAGATGCAAAATACTTGTCCAAAGAGTGCTCCAGAGACCATGTAAGATCCATCAAACCTCCTAATTTGCAGCGTGCATTCGTAATGTGAAATGTAACATCACAGTATTATGTATGCTGCCATGGTAACAAAGAAACAAACAATATTTATCTTCCTGCGCCTGTTTTTGCACACAGTCAATTGTATGTGGCGCTCACTTGGGGAAGAAACCATGAAAATCTGAAAGTTCATGTGAAGGATACGAAGAACCAAGGAAAAATTTTAGCTGACCACAGAACTTTTGCAAAAAATGTTGTAATTAAAGAGCTATTAATCAATTAAAATAAATTCCCTTTTGATTTTCCCCAGTCATTTTTGATGGGTTACAGCTACTAATTTTTATATTTCCAAATTTAAATTAAGAGCATAATGTAGGCTGGCAACCCCAGCAAATACTTCAGGCCAGCCGTTGCCTGTTTGTTCTTCATGGCTATGTCCACACATACATCATTATTTCAAAATAACCCGTTTCGAAATGAGTTATTTTGAAATAAAGTCCTTATTTCGAAATAAGTTAATTCAAATTAAGGGAAAGCCTGCTTTTGAAATAGCCCTTGTTTCAAAATGGTTATTTCGAAAAGGCCGTTCAGACATGTTGTTTCAAGACAGTTGTTTCGAAACAATGGTGTTGCTTTGAAACAACATATCTGAACGCTGTTGTTTCAAAACAACCGTTTTGAAACAACGGCTGTTTTGATTAGATGTAAGGTTTAACAGTTTCGAAATAATGGTGCGTCGTGTTGACATGCCGCTTCTTATTTGGAAAAACCCTCTGTTGTTTTGAAATAAGAAGCCCGTGTGGACATACCCCATAAGAATATTTTCATGTTGACATCTAATTCATTTCTATTCCCACACTGTATTGACAAGGACCCCGCCTTTCAACAGGAGCACATAGGAGACACCCATGGCACTGTCAAATGGAGATTACCAGTGACATCCACACCTGGCAGGAAGCTGCTTGGTATAGCTTAGAAAGAAGTTATTGCCAACCAATCTTAAAATAACTGATTTACAGTTTCTGATGAGTAGCACAAACTACTTAGGAACCGATACTATTTGTATTAATAATCAACCAATTTCCATGGATGTGGTCGCAATACTGAGGCCTCGGTGCTCAGTAAGTTAGTGCACTAGCACCTCACCTTATGTCTGGAGAGGTGCGTTAAGTTCTAAACTTGACAAGTGACCATAAATTGGGTGGTCTCCCATTAAAAAATGCTAATAAATGTCTGCTCACACTGCAAAATCTCTGCATAAATTAAACAACTGAGCTGCAGAAGTCAAGACGTCTGAAAACTGAAACAGCAGTGCTGAAGATCAGGGCTGAGGGTGACCCAACAGAGCTATTTGTGGATGCTCGCACAGCAGATTGCATCCCCTCTTTCTGTCTCAAGAAGCACTGATAGATCTTTGCACTTTTATGATTTTCAATTAATTAACAAATTATTTTAGGAAAATAGAGATTCCAGAGAATGGCAGGGTAGTTATCACACAAGCACAGTATCACAAATTCTATGGGCAGGGAAGAATCATGGTTCAAGAAACTTGGGCTATGTTTTTTAAACACCTTGGTGGTTTTACAACCTTATGCCTCATAATTAATAATCCTTATTGTGCATTATTATCAAACTGTCTGGTGAACTAGCTGGCATGCTGCACATCAGCCCATCTCTCATGATCTGGAGATTTCAGAGTGGCTCTAGTTTCTTTGATTAGTTGAGCACTGCAACCAATTCCTTTAGGCTTCAAGTTGGGAAATGTATTTTCTTTGCGCAATTCTACTAAGTCATAGATGGCAATGGCAAGTGAGGCTCAGGAAGGGGAGTCCTGTCCATTTCCTTGTTCCATTTGATCTTTTTTCTGCGGAATTAGATTGAAGATTTTCTAGGATTAGAAATTAGAAATTCTAGAATTGGATCGAAAAGTTACTAGGAACCAGCTTGTGCTCTTGATGAGCTTGGGTCCCACTCAGGAATTTGTATATAAAATTGAAGATATTTGTTTAAAGTCAGGTGTTCTGGCTTGTTATTATTAAGACCTTTACACGTCACATATTGAGTAACATGGCTCGCAGATCGTTCTAGCACTGCCTTCCTATCCCTACACCTTAGTCTGTCCTTCAGAAATTATTAGGATGTGCTTTACTTTCCTTGTGTTTCATTTTGCCTTTAGCACTCCTGTACATCTGGGAGAGAAGAGTATAGGAAATAAAATGACCAGGCTCTGCTCATGTTCTCACAGTAGTTAATGGCTACACTCCCATTGTTTTCCGTGGGAGCAAGGATATCTCCATGCGATAATTGAGCTGGCTGATCATAAATCTTTAGGCAACATTTCCTGTTGCAAATATCACAATTTCTTCTGAAATGATTCTTTTATGTATGTATCAGACTGGCACAGGATTGTAATTTCAACTGCTGGGTTTAACGTGCAGATGATGCTGAGCTGAGATACACAGGTGGTCAGACTTGATGACCTGGTGGCCTCTTCTGGCCTTAAACTCTCTGACTATGAAATAGAACATTTCAAAAATGAAATTAAATAACAAAGGGCTTAGTCTTTATCATGTTGAGGAAGACAATAAACCTAAAATTATGCTGAAGCCTGGTTTACCTGCTAACTACTGTATTAGGGCCAGATTGTGTTCGGTACAGAGCACCTCTCACTCCCAGTGGCCTGATGGTACTGAGCTTTTAGATCTGAGCCTTTGTGGCCTAATTTTCAGACGTTCCTCCTCACCAAAATATTGATATAACTGAAATCATAACCTCCTACTTGGGTAGTCACCTGGGATCTCAGTTACTCCTGTAAGGCATTCCTTGCCAGGCAGTGCCCTCCCTGTCTATGGAGTCATCAGGTATTCCTGATTTATGACTCTCTATGCTGGGATCCTGGACCACTCACAGAGAAAGCCAGAGGAATTATATGGATGATGTTAGTGGCTGAGGGTTGGATCCACCAAGGCGCTTTGGTGCCTCAGCGTCACTTTATGAGCCTAAAACAGACTTTATGCCACTCAGATCCTTAAAGCCCTTTTCAGCTGCTGCAGAACCATGCCTAAGGCTGTAGGTTGCTAAATTTCCACAGCTTCTTAGGCTACGTCTACACTACACACCACTTTGTGTAGCTTGGAGGGCATGTGCAGTTACGCATCACACTGAAAAGCACACTATGTCCACACTGCTGTGTATAGCCACATGTCACTGAAAACTTCTGGCAGGAGGGAGCCTTTGTCCACTGTCTCTCCCCTGCCTGGGCCTTTCCCTCATGCCAGACTCTGTGAAGTGGGGAAAAGCTCTGGCAGCAGGACACTACACCGCTAACAGAAGTAGTGTAGACAGGAAGGCAAGGCATGGACTGGTAGGGGGCTGTGTAAAGTGGGTACTCAGGTTAACACCCAAAGCCTTCAGGCATGTCTGCATGGCCTGTTTGCCACACCGTCTGCACTTCTACTTAAACCTGTGCTGCAGGGCTGCCCAAGGACATACCCTGCATGTTGGTGACAGGAACAGGCAGTGTAGACATAGCCTTGGTGTCCATTGATGGGCACATGCACAGCTGACTTCAGCTCTGCTGCTGTTTAGGGGCCCAGTTCACACCTAAGCCATGTGGGATCCTCAGGGTAGGTAGTCCCCCTGCCTAACTGTCCTACACGGCCTCACTTCGTAGGCCTGTTCAAAGCCTGCCTAATCCACCAAACTTGAGTGGGAGTGACCAGGCTGGGAATTTTGGAATTTGTGTGTGTATGCCCATAAGATACCCAGTAGGCCAGAAGAAGGGCACTCCTCTTGGGTGTAGGAGATGCTGCTCCCCATATTATTTCTCCACAGAAGAACAGCTTCAATGAGTGTGATTGAGAGAGGCTAGACAGACCCTCTCAAGAGCACCAGTAACTACGCGCCTCTGCTGGGATATGAGCAATCCCAGTTCAACTCCCTCCAGCCCTGAATTTGGTGCCTAACTCCCTTTGATGATTAAGGCTTTGGCCACACTCCTCTCCTTGTCCTTTCTTACTGGCTAGCTTAGGCAGCTTCCTGCTCAGGTTGCTGGCTTCTGAGCATCCTTTTCTTAGGGACCTAACTCTCCTTAGGCATTATATTCTTGGGGCACCAAATGCAAGGATGAAGTTTCACTGGGAGGCATGGTACCTAAGTTAAGCGTTGTAATATTTACATCTCTTTACAGATCTGGGCCTGGATGACTGCTTCTGACTCTAGTGTAGTTACCAGTTGGCAATTTGCTGCACACTTTCTATCTAGTTGTCAGTTTAAGAATTTGTAACTTGCCCATCATTGTGGTATTCGAGCCTCTGACTTGTTTGCTGTAGGCAGATCTACATTGTCTTCCATTTTTGGTGGCAGTCAAACAGAGATACACAAGTATCTTATAATAATTTGCTTATTTAAACTTGACTGCCTAATGTCCCACTTGTTCACTGTGCATCGATTCAGTGCTGCACTACTTATCGCGGTGGTGTTCAGGGCTTGACTTCCTGATTGAATGAGTGGGTCTTCACAAACCCAATCAGTTGATCAGAACATTCAAACTGATGGTGGTGAATTTGCTGCTGTCAATGAAGACTAGCCCTGAGTGACTCCTTCACAACACTTTATGCAGTACCACCCCCCAGCCTGTGCTTTTAAAGTAAGTTGGCTCTTCCCTTCAAGTAAGTGTGTCTGAGATGCGTGGAAAGCCCTGCAAATATATAATACAGCACATAGCCCTGGATGCCCAAAGGTTTTCATTTCATTCTTGAATTTAAAAAAAATAAACAAAAGATTTATTATCCCAAGATTTTCAGGTTTCCTGTCCTGGCTGCTTGGAGCAAGTAAAAAAATGTCCATCAAACCACTCCAATAAAGGTCCGGTCTGCCCAGCAGTTCCTCAATCATGTTATCTCCTTCAATACTATTAAGTGTTACCCGCACAAGACTGTAGCATGGTCAGTCTGCTATGCAAATCTCATAATTTCTGGTTAGGTGGCAAAACAGTTGTGTTGCCCTCTTCTAGGGACGTCATTCTTAACCAATAGCTCTGTTTGCTCCTGGACTCAAGAAAATGCTCCCACAGAGCTGGGATGGCATGGGGATTTGTAGTAGTTTGTTCCAATGCTGCGGAAAATGGTGGGATGCTTAGAGTTAGTGGCTATGTCTATGCTAGCAAATTAGTTTAGCCTTAATTCAAACTAATTTGAACCCTGTCAATGCTAGGCTTTGCCTAGTTCAAACTAAAAATAATTTTAGTTCAAACTAAGCAAAGCTGAGTTGGAACTAGCTGGTTCAGCTGGGTGGTTCGAACTAACTACTTAGTTTGAACTAATTTGCATATTTAGTTTGAACTAGCACAATGTGGACGTGCTAGGTTGAACTAAATAAGTTTGAGCTAGTGGTTGGTTTGAACTAAGCACTTTTTTTTTTGTTTGAACTAACTTTTTAGTTTGAACTAAAAAAAGCACGGCTAGTTCAAACTAAAAGTTAGTTTGAACTAAAAAAAAAGTGCTTAGTCTGAACTAACTTTTGAACTACTTAGTTAAGCCTACCCAAGTCTGAACTAAGATTTTACGTGTAGGCATAGCAGTGAGACTACCCATATATGATAGCGCTTTATCTATCTCCTTAATTAAGGAATCCATGAAGAAGAGCCAACTTGTGAGAGGTGTTTCACATTTGTTAACTGATTAGCAATGAGAAACTGGGGTGTGTGTTTATCCAGGATAATTTGGGGGAATTATTCACCTTTTCATAAAAATAAAGACAGGATCAATCAAATACATACAGGACACACCAATAGATGAGCCAATACAATCTTAATCTCTAATAAACCAAATCCACTCTAAAGAAGGCTTTGGGCACCCATGGTCCCTTTTCTGCTTCCATCATGCCAACCTTTCTCTTTAAGAGGCTGAGAAGCTGTGCTGGGGAACTAGGGTGGAGAGACTCCACAGAGAAATGGTAATTATCAGTTATTATTATGACTGTTTTTCTTAACAGGCTCAGTGAAGATCAGGCTTCTGGCAGTGCCTTTTCTGATCTAAAGAGGCTGTGATCTAAATAGACAAGATAAACAAAGAGGGGGAAGCAAAGGGTTCAAAGTGTAAGTAAGGTGATCAGGTGATGGCTGACAGCCTCATGTTAGTTAATTCCATAATTTTTCATTTTTTTTGATTATCTATCTATCTACACACTGCGTCATCTGATGGGGAAATCAGGACCGATGAGCTACTAGAAACATGGAAGGAAGAAACGAAACAAAGATGGGAGGTATAGATAGGGTAGGGTGAGAAGAGGGACTAGAGTAAAAGAAAGGGAAGGGGACAGTTAGGCCGCTAAACATTCCACATCCCCGGATTGTGTGATGCATGAAAGAGTATTTGAGATCTTTTTTGTCTCCTTGGTCAGATTTTGCAGTCAGGGAGCAGTGTGGCTCTTGAGGTGATAGGTAGAACCCATTAACTACAATCCAAAGCCATTTATGCAGGTACCGGAAATCAGATCAATATACTGTACAAAGCAGTTACATAAAGAATTGACTAAGAACACTGGTGAGGGCAGGTTATATTCATCTGAAATGTTATGAACAAAGCTGAGTCCTTAACACATTGTCACAGATGCTCATGGAATAATGAGAAACCTGGTTCATGAATTCACCCATGAATCTGTGTGGGGCTTTTTTCCTGGCTTGTGACCATTCAGATGACTATTGTGGATTCCTGGAAATGAACATTGAGGATGCTTGGAACTGCTTCAAGACAAAGTTGCAGGAACTATCTGAAGCCTGCATTCCAAAGAAGAGGGAAAATTTTCAGGCATGGGTTCTAAACCAAGCTGGATGAATGTAAATCTTAAACAGGTGATTAGGAGGAAACACAAGGCCTACAAGGAGTGGAAGTTGGGAGGGTTAGGAAAGGAGGACTACCTTTTAGAGGTCAGAGCATGTAGGGATCAAGTGAGGAAGGCCAAAAGCCAAACAGAGTTAGACCTTGCAAAGGGCATCAAAACCAATTGTAAAAGGTTCTTCAGCCATATAAATAGAAAGAAAACACAGAAGGAGGAGGTTGGACCACTACACACTGAAGATGGGGTAGAGATCAAGGATAATCTAGGCATGGCTGAATATCTAAATAAGTACTTTGCCTCTGTCTTTAATGAGGGTGATGGTGAGATTAGGGACAGAGGTAGGGCAGCTAATGGGAATGTAGAAGTGGAAATTACCATATCTGAGGTGGAAGCCAAGCTTCAGCTGCTTGATGGAACTAAATCAGGGGGTCCAGATAATCTTCATCCGAGAATATTGAAGGAACTTGCACATGAAATTGCCAGCCCTTTAGCAAGGATTTTTAAAGTATCGGTGAAGACAGGGGTTGTACCTTATGACTGGAGAATTGCTAATGTGGTCCCTATTTTCAAGAAAGGGAGTAAAAGTGATCCAGGTAATTACAGGCCTGTTAGTTTGACCTCAGCAGTATGCAAGGTCTTGGAGAAAATTTTGAAGGAGAAAGTACTTAAGGATATTGAGGAAAATGGTAACTGTGATAAAATACAACACGGCTTTACAAAAGGTAGATCATGCCTGACCCACCTGATCTCCTTTTCTGAGAAGATAACAGATTTTTTGGATAAAGGGAATGCAGTGGACCTAATTTACTTAGATTTCAGCAAGGCATTTGATACAGTTCCACACAGGGAATTATTAGTTCAATTGGGAAAGATGGGGATTAATATGAATATAGAAAGGTGGATAAAGAACTGGTTACAGGGGAGACTACAGAGGGTTATAGAGAAAGGTGAACTTTCTAGCTGGAAGGAGGTTACTAGTGAAGTTCCCCAAGGATTGGTCCTGGCACCCATCTTATTCAACCTTTTCATTACTGACCTTGGCACAAAAAGTGGGAATGTGCTATTTAAGTTTGCAGACAACACCAAGCTGGGAGGTATTGCCAATAGATAGGAGGATTGGGATAGCATACAGAATGATTTGGATGACCTTGTAAAGTGGAACATTAGAACTAGGATGAAATTCAAAAACGGGAAGTTCAACGTCATGCACTTTGGGACAAATAACAGGAATTTTTCTTATTTGTTGGGAATGCATCAGCTGGAAGTGATGGGGGAGGAGAAGGACCTGGGCGTACTGGCTGATCACAGAATGAGAATGAGTAGCCAATGTGATGTGGCAGTGAAAAAAGCTAATGCGGTCCTAGGGTGCATCAGAAGGGGTATTTCCAGTAGAGATAGGGAGGTGTTAGTACCATTATACAAGGCACTGGTGCGACCTCATTTGAAGTATTGTGTACAGTTCTGGTCACCCATGTTTAAGAAAGATGAAGTCAAAATGGAATAGGTGCAAAGAAGGGCTACAAGGATGATTCGTGGCATGGAAAATCTTCCCTATGAGAGATGGCTTAAAGAGCTTGGTTTGTTTAGTCTTCTCAAAAGACAGCTGAGAGGAGATATGATTGCTCTTTATAAATACATTAGAGAGATAAATACAAGGGAGGGAGAGGAATTATTGAATACAGCGCCAATGTGGACACAAGAACAAATGGATACAAACTGTCCTTCAGAAAATTTAGGCTTGAAAGTAGACGCAGATTCCTAACCATCAGAGGAGTAAAGTTCTGGAATAGTCTACCATGGGAAGTGGTGGGGCCAAAAACCTTAGGTGCCTTCAGAATTGAGCTTGATAAGTTTATGGAGGGAATGATATGATGGACATTGTAGCTTGGCCATTGTCTGTCTTTTACTACTGGTGATGGGTATGATAGTGACCTGGGAAGGAGCATTGGATCGAGTGGGTTCTGAGTTGTTACAGAGAAGTGCCTCGTGACTGGCTGTTGTGGACTTGCCCTCATGCTCAGGGTTTAACTGATTGCCATATTTGGGGTTGGGAAGGAATTTTCCCCCAGGGCAGATTGGCTTGGGCGCTGGGGTTTTTTGCCTTCCTCTGTAGCATTGGGCATGGCTCACTTGCTGGTTGATTCTCTGTATTAAAGTCTCTAAATCATGATTTGAGGACGTTAATAGCTCAGTTATGGGTTTGAGGTTCATTGTAGGCATGGGTCAGTGAGGTTTTGTGGCCTGCACTATGCAGGAGGTCAGACTAGATTATCATATTGGTCCCTTCTGACCTTAGAGTCTATGAGTCTAAAATGAGGGATTACATGGCTTTAAACCATCCTGGAAAGGGAATTATTCGGTATTCATTATGGCTTAAAGTGTGTCCTGGCCTGCACTGATTACCCATGTTGCAGTAGCAGCATGAGAGAGAAGGAGGCTGCACAGAGCTTCTGTGCCTCCACTTAATTGTGAGCTGGGAGCCGGGGAGGAATAGATCAGGGACTGACTCCACTCTCTCCCCTTATTTTGCTGACGAGCATAGCTGCTCCAGTGTTCTTAGGAACATCTGCAGTGCTGGGCAGAGATCATGGACAGCTGATTGGCTGCTTGGCTCATGGCGAAGTCATCACTGAACCCTCTTCTTCTGCTTAAAAATGTTTCAATGGTTCAGGGAGCACACACCCACAATGCGTGACCAGGTCGACCAATCACACAAAAGAAGGGAATTGTAGGTGGAACTGCAGTCTGAAAATCATTCATTCAGCTGCTGTGGTTAAAATTTGAAAATAAAGAATCCATGCAGAAGAAACCAGAAGCACTGCATGAACAATCCGTGACCACAAAAAGTGGCAGAACACACAATAGGTTGGATAGCAGTGCTTCACTGAGCACAGGTAGTCCGTTATTAATAACAATAGTAATGCAGAAGCAATCATGTACTAGACACCGTACAGACAAATAGGGAGATACAGGCCCCCCAGAGTTTATGATTAAGAGGATATTCAGTAAAATGTGCACCACTAATAGAACACATTGCTGTTATAGAATACATGTTTTTTGATTTTTTCCCCTTTATGTTCCTGTTGCTTTAAAAAAAAAATCCAGAATTGTGGCTTTTTTGATGTTAACAGGGCCATGACTTTTCTACTTTTTTTTTCCCCCAGCATGACAAATAACCAGTCTTAGGGAGCAGACATCATTAGTATTTGGAATGTGGTCTGCAAACCATGGGGCACTCTCCCTGGGAGCACAGAGGAAGGCTCGGAGGGCATGCAGTGGGGCCAGAGCCAGCCAACATTGTGGAAGAGAGGGAGAACCATGCTTACAGACCCTTTCTGCCTCCCGCACCAGATGTGTCCCCAGTGCCATTCCATCCCAACCCTATTCCCCACAACTGCTGTTGCACGCTGTCCTTTGCTCTGTACCACCCCAGTTCTGCCCTCATTTTCTCTCCTACCTTACACCAACTTTGCTGTTAGTCGTAGCTCCGTCTTCATGCTCAGTTTTACTCCCTGCTTCGCCTTCAGCCCCAAGCTCTGCTGCTGAGGAAATCTTGGCTATCTGGTAATTGGGGCTGTGGGGGATGGAAAGGGGCATAACCAGAAGGCTGTGTTCGGATGACAGTTTTATTTTGAAACAATAACCGTTGTTTCGAAATAAAAATTCTTATGTCCACACGATGTACTGTCATTTCGAAACAACGGGTCCCGTTGTTTCGAAATAACGGCTGTTATTCTGAAACAGTAAAACCTAGCAGGAAATCTAAAGAGCCGATGTTTTGAAACAGTTGTTTCGAAACAATGGTGTTTGGACACGTTGTTTCAAAACAACACCATTGTTTTGAAACAACTGTTTCGAAACATGTCTGAATGGCCTTATTCGAAATAACCATTTCGAAATAACAGCTGTTTCGATAGCAGACTTTCCCTTAATTTGAATTAACATTTTCTTAATTCGAATTAATTTATTTCAAACTAAGGACTTTATTTCAAAATAACTTTTTTCGAAAGAACTTATTTCAAAATAAGTTTACGTGTGAACATAGCCAAAGAGTTTGAAAATCATGGACTTAGACTGTAAACTCTTCAGAGCAGAGCCTGTCTTTTTGTTTGGTGGTTGTCCATTTGCTAGAATAATGCGGTCTTGGCCCATGGCAATGGTTCCCAGAAACTATGGTAATACAAAAATAATATATAATAATATGAAGGTGGAGTTGATCAGATGCCTTCCCAAGGTAGGTTGTGTAGTTCATCAGCAATTTACATTTTGGTGGATTGAAACTGATTTTTCTTAATGCAAATTAGATCACGGCCCCTCTGTTAATGACTTTTACATTGTTTTTTCAGCTTGGTACTCTAGGATTTATTCCCCTTTCCCTGGCATTTATGGCTGTGTTCACACCGCACTCTTTTTTTGAAACAACAGAGGTTGCTTCGAAATAAGAAATACCCTGTTCACACGACGCATGGTTGTTTTGAAACAATGGGAACCGTTGTTTTGAAACAAGTTAAACCCCGTGCGGGGACAAAACAATGCCGTGCGAACATGTTGTTTCAAAACAGTGGTGACTTGTTTCGAAATAACTGTTTCCTGAACCTGCTATTTCGCTTTGAGCTTTTTTCCTTAATTCGAATTAACAAACTGTTAATTCGAATTAAGTTATTTCGAAATAAGGCATTATTTCGATACAAGTTGTTTCGAAACAACCATATCGAAATAACCCCCTGTGTGTGAACACAGCCTATGGTGAGCAAGAGAACAGGGTACCAGAAGCAGAAAGTTTTCAAGGGGTCTTAGAGTGGCATCAACGCATGATTAGTAATAAAGGGCTGTTGTAAATATTGGTGTAACAGAAGACACAGGGACCCAGAAACCTTGATACAGCAGACCCTGATTTGAGAGGAATAGTGGGAATTACAGTTGTAGTGAAATAGAATGCAAGTTTCACATTGTTTCAGTTCAGGATTCATTATAGATTAAATCAGCATTTTGTATGGAAATTGGTCTATGAAAAAGAGAAGATTCCTGACATAATTGTCCACTTATTCTTCCTGACTTACTAGAAGAAATCTTAGAGGTAAAATTTGCCCCACATAAATTAAAAGACAAAATGACTTTTTGCCTTCCTTCATGCATAGAACTGCTGAGGTAAGGCGGCTTAGTTAAGAGAGATGTGCCTTCTGTTTCTAATCCACTTTGCAAATGATGAGAATAAAGTCTTAAATCAGATTAAAACACAGCAGAGAGTCATCTCTCAGAATTATCAGATCCAAATGTCTTCGTAAGGGAGATGCAGGAGAGAGAAGGCAGAATTCAGTCTTTTAAGGGAGGATTTTACAAAGATCAGAGCAATAACAGTTTATTTTTTTCTCTGGTTAAACTCCAAGTTGTAGTGGTAGAGAAAAGAAAAAAACTTACTAAATAGGAAGACACACGAAACTTAAATAAACATTTATAATGATGGCTTTCTTTGCATCTGTACTGCATACCTAGTCACATACTAATTATAACTAAGTACATCTTTAACGTTAGGCATAGGAATAGTGCTATGAACTTCAGTGGCACAGCTCACATACTTAAAATTAAGCAAGGGCATGAGAAAACTGCTGAATTAGGCTGAAGTGCTCAATAGTTTGCAAGAGTGAGCCACTAGACTTTATTAAGTTTCTTGCACCCCCTGTTTGGAATTAATTTATTTTTCTGTATATCTTAAATGTATCACTTTAACAACAGGGGAGTTTTGATTAGAAGCAATTCCCATTGCTCTTGTCATTGCCGCAGTGACAACAATACAAGTTTACTCAGTTAAACTTTTAATTGTGTGTAACTATCTTAATAACCTTCTCTTATAGCTTTTTTGCTAGCATTTAATGTGTTGAGTAATATTGTGAACTAAACATCTAGGCCACATACAGATTATGATCTAAACACATTTTTAAAATAACTGACTTTGAAAATACACCATCACCTTTCTTTTTCAACAGCTACAGCCTATTATGCTGATAGTATATGAATGCTATAGGCAGGATTGGTAGACAGAGATAGAAGAGTCTTTGGCAGTATGAGGTTTCAAATCTTGTTATGTTCACACACAGGGGGTTATTTCGATACAAGTTGTTTCGATACAAGTTGTATCGAAATAACACCTTATTTCGAAATAAGTTAATTCGAATTAACAGTTTGTTAATTCAAATTAAGGAAAAAGCAGGAATCAAAATAGCATGCTCAGACAACAGTTATTTTGAAACGTGTCACTGTTGTTTCAAAACAACATGTTCAGATGGCATTGTTTCGAAACAATCGTTTCAAAACAACGTTGTTTTGTCCCCACATGGGGTTTAAGTTGTTTCGAAACAATGGTGCATCGTGTGAACTTGGCCTTTCTTATTTCGAAACAACCTCTGTTGTTTCGAAATAAGACTGCTGTGTGAACACACCCTTGGAGAATAAAAGTTGCTTCCAGGTTTTACTGCTATGGTATTTTCCTTTGCAATTCAAACACCTGTTTGGGAGAGAATTGTCTTAGTTTACATATATATTAGGCAGTGGAATATATTATCTATTGATTAAATCTTCAGTAATCATTTGAAGTTCACAGCTTTTTCATAAAGCGCTGTTTAGAAAACTTGAAATTAGAAGGAAAATTTTCTGTTTCTTTGATCAGAGCCACTTTGTATTTCAACCTTTCTCATTTATTTTATAGTTTTGTTTCTGCAACAGTCAGGGCTTCATGCAGGGCAAGAGAACAGATAAAAATTTCCCTCAAAAAGGGCAATTTAAGAAATCATCAATGTTAAACAGGTTTTTTTAAAAGAAGAAAACAAAGCAAAACAACAACAAAAGCAAAAACAACAAAAAAAAAGGCAATAAGACCCTTTTAATGAAGGACAGATTGAAAACATTTGCCAGAGATTGAGATTGTCACTGTGCTAAGCAGAAGCGGAACTAGAGAAATTCCTGCAGCATTTACATCCAATGAGTGAGGCGAGGGCAAAGTAGAACGGTAAGAAGTTTTAATGTTGAACAATACAGGAGCAAAACAGAGATGAGGAGAAGAAAAGTGGACTTTGAGCTACTGGTTCTTTTAGCAAAAGACCATAACAATCTAGTAAAAACAAACTAAGCAGTCTGGCGTTCTATTCTGTCATTCTTCAAAAAGGGACCCTGTCAACAGGAATTTTTTGAAACTGTAATTTCAAAATCATCCACTTTCTAATATTATGGACTGATTTCTTTTCTTTTCTTTTTTTAAAGGCCTCCAATATGTTTGTTAGATCATTTCTGCTCCTCTGTTCATGTTTATAAAGATCTTTTCAAGTAGCTGGTTTCTCTCTTTTGATAACTAATGTCTTCAAAGCTGCAAACGCTTATGCATATACTTAACTTTACAGCCCTGGACAGCTTCACGGACATTGGTCGAGGCAGTAAAAGTAAACTGTGCACTAACTGGTTAAAGGATCAGGGCCAAGATGTATTGGGAAATGGAAACTGCACGAAGGGCTTCCAGTGACACAAATTAAACACATGTAGAATGCACAGTAAAATAATGTCCCCTATTTCCCTACTCACAGGCCTCTTGGATGTTAATAACTAGAGCTATACAAATTCCAGAGAATTGTGATTTTTCATGTCAAGTGTGCCAGAATTGCTCATTGTAACTAAGGGACGGTTTGATTTGGTATGCACTAGGACTAAAGGGTGGAGGCCAAAATCTGATTCTTTTAAAAATTTTCTTTTTCATATAAAACCATTCATCTGCTTGGTTGCTCTCCATTGGAATCTACTGGGGATAAAAGCTTTCTTTTTATTTCATTCACCTTATGATAAAAACTTTCTTTTTATTTCATCCACCTTATGATGTCTCTTCATGCATTTAGCATGGCTGATTATGGAGCTTGGGACAGTTTCATTCAGAGCTGTAGAGGTTATTATGGCACACCCTTTACAGTGACACCAGCTGCCACAATGGAAATTAAAATTAAACTGCAACACCTTCGTTGTTCTTCTTCCTATGCCTAGTTCCATTAAAATCCTGGGAACTACTGCATGAGTAATGGCTTGGGTACAATTTATAAATTAGAGACTTACACTCTAAGTTTTTGAAAAGGGGACTTAGTTTTCCAAGTCAGCTGTTTATGAAAATTTGACCAATTACCTAGGCCAAGCTTTAAAATGTTATGTTAGCATGTGCTAACTAACATGTTTTAAAAAGCTAGTCTAGATAAGGCCTATTGCATCTGGCACAGGCTAAACTGGTTGAATTAAAACTTAGGGCCCCTCTGACATTACAACATACATCCTAGTATTGATAAAGCCACTGAAGTTAAAGTGATCAAGGTCAAAATAATGAAGTCTGAATAATTTGGGGATTGAGAAATATTTGGCAAAAAGTTTCTTTCCTCTCTATCTATCTGAAATACAGGACAAAAAGAAGGGGCCTGCTGTGTCCTGAGTTTTGGGTTTTGATTACAGAGAATGTGCAACAGAGACAAGCAATTATTGTTTCCAGTTCCCAGCCCTTGTTTCCCTCACAATTGTGTAGCTATTTTATTCTGAGCACCATTTACACAGCTCAGGGGGAGATGTCAGCACTTTGATCTTTAACACATGTGGGGAAAACAACTCAAGACTAAGGTATCATATTTAGAAGGTTGTAGCAACATTTTACACTCCAAGGTCTCGATATTGCATTCCTTCCGCTCCTCAGACTCTGCTTGACTTTAAAGTTCATTTAGGTAATTGGAAAAATTGTGGTACAGATCAGCAATACCTCCTAGTTTTACAACCAAATTTTCAAAGGCGGCCTCAGTCCTTTTTTATGACAGATATTCACTAATGTGCCTTGGGAGAGTTTGTTTCATGCTAGTTAAGTTTATTCTAATATTTTGTATTCTATATATTTTTGCTTTATAATTTAAGGCAATATTTCCCAATTTTTTTTAGAAACTGAGTCCTATTTCAGGAAAATGAAATCAATATTATCTACCGCTGCAGTCCTGGAATGTGTTGTTAAAGGTCTCCCCATCTTAATTTACACTGCTTCTGTGTCTCCTCATACCTGCTAGTCCTTCACCCAAGCCTCCCAGGAAGATGTCCTTCCCCCCACCCCATCCTGGGGAATCTTTATAATATGAGATATCTTCTTGCGTACAATATATGCAGGGCAGTGCAATAGTTAATGTGGCCATATAAAATAAACAAAATAGCAGCAGCAGCAGCAACAGCATTGGCTATGTCTGCATTGTAAAAGCTAAGTCGACTTTATTAAGTCAAGTTAATAAAGTCTACTTAAAGTCGACTTAAATAGGCCTTATTAAGTCGACTTAGTGAGTCCTCACTACATTAAGTCGATTTTATAAAGTCGACTTTAAATGGGTGCCCTGGCTTAAGTCGACTTTATAAAGTCGACTTAAGGGCCCCACTGCACCAAGTCGACTTTATTAAGTCAACTTAATGAGTCCACATTGCCTTAAGTCGACTCAATAAAGTTCACTTAACTGTAAAGTCAACTTTATAAGTAGACCTTACAAAGTTGGCTTTACTGGACCCTAACGTCGACTTTATTGCCCTGTAGTGTAGAAAGGGCTCTGTTTAAGTTGACTTAAGGGTCCTTAAGTCAACTTAAACACATAGTGTAGACGTACCCATTGGCGTTAGCAGCCACCAAAATGATCAGTGCTATTGACAACTCAGAGTTACTGTTTCAGACCAGTACAAATTCAGGCAGATGCCTCTACATTGGTAATTCTTGTGTCAGACTCTGAAGGGTCTCTTTGCAACCATAACTGCAAGAGACTGATTTTTTTTCTTTTTAAATGACATGTGAGACATTGAAGAACAATCACAAAGTGTATCTGTGCTCCCTAGATAGCCCCACCAAGGAGTTTATGCTGTATATTTTGCACAACATTATTCTAAGTGGGTCTTGTACTCAGGAGACCTGCATTTTGTTTCAATTTTTCCTACTTACTTGCCATCTGACATTAATCAAGTCACCACACACCAGATTTTCAAGGGTTTACTAGTTTTGTGTGACTCAGTGAAATAGCTCTGTGCCTCAGTCTTGCCATCTTTAAAATGGCTAATACAATATTCCGACTGTAGAAAACATTTTGAGGTCCTCAAATAAAATGCACCATATAAAGTATTATTTTTAATCACAGTTTTTGAAAGTAAAACTACTCAAAATTAAATAATTCATTAATGTTAAAATACATTTGTGGTTTTATTAATTCAGTAAGCTAATTTTGAACGAGATCTGCATTAGTGTGCAAATATGTGAGCGATTCAACTGTAGCAATATCTTCTTTTTATAGAATGTTTTTAGAGCATTGAGTACCATGCTTCCCTCCCGGGATGTTTTCTAACCTCTTATCTTACTATAGGAAATATCTTTGCTTGTTTGGCTTGTGGTCTTATAAAATGACTACAGAATTAGCTTTTTGTAAAACTTTCAACAGGCCTGCTACCAATAGCTACAGCTTTTGGATGTAATCCGCCTGGTGTGGAAACCTTACCTAAGACCCTGCTTACCACCCAGATCAAATTAAATCCTGTATTAAGGATTTAATTTTGCCCATTGGCCTTGTGTGGAAATTTTGGTATGAATTTATCCAGAATATAAGTATATACTTCAGCACAGGTGTGGCCCTAAGCCAAATGGTGCCCCATGAATACATTTTTGGCACTCCCATTGTTAAACTTTTGAATATCTTATTTTTTTATTGCGTTTGTAGCCCATTTAATGACTTTGATGCATGATTTAGCCTTTTCGTACAAGCTGAATTTGCACACCAGGGTTTGTAAATCTGTATTTATTCATGCCATATAAAAGCAAATAAAAAAGATCCCTTTCAATAGCTATCTCTGGTGTCTCCTTGAGTATGTCCTTCATTAGTCACTACTCACATGCTTCAAGCCTTAAAACACAGGTACATGTTCACAACTAGGTTTAACGCTATTGTAGCTGGGCTCTCACTTCAGTTCAGTTTTTAACTGACTGGCGATGTCCTGCCCCTTATATAACTGCAAACGCCTGACTGGCAACTTTCTAGGCGGTCGAAGGAGAAGAGTCTGGAACATCCCAGGAGTTTCTCCAGATGTTCAGACTGTTCTTAAAGGTGAGTGAAGAATGAATCTACGTATGGAATATGAGACATGTGTTACTTTAAACCAGGTGCTCTGCTCTACAGACTAGAGATTCAGGGCACAGGTTTCAGATCTTCCTCTTCCCCCCACCCTACACTGGCACACTTCCCCAGCCCCCCTTTTCTCTGGTGCTCTTCCCTTGGTGTCATGCATCTTCCTGCCCCCCAGACCCCTCACACCTCGTCCCTGGTCTGCTCCCCTTGCTTCCCTGCTTCCATGCCCCCTGGCCTCACATATCTAGTCCACCTTGCCCCCAGGCCCTGTGCACTTCACCTTTGGCCCCGTGCACTTTGCCTTCAGGCCTGTGCACCATTCCCTACCCCGCTGCCTGACACACCTCACCCCCAGCCATGCAAACTGAGCCCTTGGCCCTGAGCCCCTTTCCCTGCTCCCCCAGCCCTGTGCACCACCAGCTCCAAACACCTTCCCCCATCCCATTTGCATCTAGCTCCTGAGGCCCCCAGTCCAGCACTTAAGGTTGTTGGAGCGCTTAGGGGGAGCTGGGAGAGGCTGAGCCTGCTCCCTACCCGCACAAGCAGCATTTACATCTCCTGCCCTGCTCTGCACTGGCTACTGCCTGAGAACACAGCAAGGCGGGAGATTTAAAACTGCCCCGCCAGCCCCAGCTCCCAGGCATGGCTTGGGGCACTGTCTGACAGTGTTGTGCCCCCATGCCCAAGCCCAGTGATGACACTGTGGCAGATGTTCTATTTTCCCTTTTGTTGCTAACAACAAAATCAGCACTCCAAGCTTGATACCCCAAAACCTGGCATCCCTGTGGTCCCCTGTGTCTCTTACCCCTAAATCTAGCCTTGCTTCAGGCTTCCAGCATTGGCCAAGCTTCTTCATCTCATCTTGGTGTCTCTGTCCTAGCTTTGGACCGTGTACCTGTGTTGGTAGAAATCATTAAAGAGCAACAGCAAAGATGTGTCATTAAAAAAACAGCACCACCACCATTCAGTGGTTAAAGAAGCATGAGGCAGTACACACAGGCCTGAGCCTACATTCCTTGAACGCCCTAGGAGTCGAGATCTGGCTCTACTTTGTGTAGTAATACATAAAACATGTATCCACTTTCTTCCATTCTTTCTCTTCCACAGCATTCGGGGCACCACAGAACAACAGAAATAAACACAACAGAACAAAAATAAAGCCAAATGGGAGATGAATTAAAATATAAATTGACCCAAGATGATGAATAATATTAATTTTTATTTTTAACACTTTACTGCTAATTCAGCTATGCTGACTTTCAGCCCCATCTTGCTCTCACCCTAATCAATGGCCCAGTGATGTCAATGGAAGCGGGGTTGGGCCCTTGTACTGCATAGTGTGTCAACACGTATGACAAGGTGTGATGAATCTTATGACTGCATCCACCACGGCTGCCTCCTGGCACATATTAGTGTGTTTTATTAATAAATCTTCCTAGCCAGCATGATGCTGACGTGACAATGAGACTGCGGTGATTAATGTATTATAAATGCCTAGACAGGGTGCAGTGAAGTTCAACACAAGAACGTTTTCCACATATTTTCAGATCTGTTGTGTTTCTTCAGTATTTGATAGGATTTTTGTAAAACCAGCAATTTATTGTTTGAATCTCCTCTGGCTATCATTTTCTGTACTATAGCAAAAGGCACCTTTGCAAACAGAAAGAAAAAAAAAGGCTTGTAAAAGTACACATTAATCTACCTGGGTTCTGGAAGTGGAGAATTAATTTAAACACAGGAAAAAAATAAAATAAAAAGACTAAAAATACAAGACTGAGGGTGACTTTGGATAGAGCGTCAAACACTTACTGTCGAGTGTAGCGGTCACTGCTGGGACTGTTCATGTTTAGTCATGTGAGTCTACTCACAATTTTAAGCCCTATAGCTTAAGTGTTTGCAAGACTGGATGGACCCTTGTCTGTCCAGTAAAAGGAAATTTCTCCTAATAAGTGAGATTTTTCATTTCGGGAGTTGATTACATTGAGTTAAAGAGCATCTGGTGCTAGCAAAAATTCCCCCTGCTTGTTGTTCTACTTACAACAATAAAATCAATGGTATGAACCACTTTTTGTCAGAAAATATGAGTTTTGTGCTGATGTAGTGAGAGTGGTCTGAGCTCAGATAGATTTGCTACAAACAATTGCTATGAAGCCTTTCTGTCCAGTACAGGAAACTCCTCTCTATTTTGTTTAACTGCCTCTGAAATTCTGGTTGCATGCCAAGGCTCTGGGCTTTCCTGCCATACCTCCCAAAATCAATGGGTCGATCCTTATTCATATAACTGGGCCTTACCCAATGGCATCCATGGGGCTACTAAGCATTAAAGTAGAAGGACCTAGAGAAGCAACCTCTATTCTTTTTAAAATGCTTCCAGATTTATTCAGTTGTATCAAGAAATGAGAGCACATCAAAAATGATTATTATTGGTCTAGTCCTGCAAGCATTACCAGGGGTTGTGCTTGCTAGTATGAGGAGTCCAAAATAAGTAAGTTTGCAGGCCCAGGACACTGAAGATAATTGGCTTTTCTGTACTAAAGTTACTAACAGTGATTAATACCTGATCATCTCATAACTACAATACTACCAGTATTATTATTTAATGGCTACTCACAGAATTGTTGGGAGTACTATTTAACCAGCTACAATAAAAATAGAGTTAAAATATCATGAAATAATTCATATAAAAACAAAATCAAATAAGAAAAAGCAACACAACATGGCAGCCTTAAAAATAAAATTGAGTGAGATTGGAACATATTAATGATAAATGGTAATTGGACTAGTAGCTCCATAGCAAGACTTTATTTTCTGTTACTTTGTGTTTGTTTTCTGCAGCATGGCAGATACAAGGCCTGAGATCATTAAGACTAACATCTTTTTTTATTAATAAATAGCATTTACTAAGGCGCTTTATCAGAGGAAGGTGTAAAGGAATTAGAGCTTCAACCTCTTTGTTGTGACAGAAGATAAAGGGTTTTCACTCAAAACTGCTTCATGCTGTGTTGGCTTCAATGATATTCAGATGTTCAAGATGCCTTACATGCGTGCCTGGAAATGAGTGAAAGAGAGATGGTCATTCGAAAGAGCTCTGAAAGGGGAAAATTAATTATTATTGATAGGCACACAGAACAGATAAATATCCAAAGATAATGACAATAAAGAAAACCCCCCAGAAGAGTCTGCCTTGCACTAGTCATAAGAATAAAGAGAGCTAATCATTTAACACTTAACATCAAACTAAAGATCTGATTCAACAAACAGAGAATGAGTAACTTCATGAAGTCAACAGAGAGATGTAAATTTACAACAGCTGTGGAACTAGTCCAATAAATTAAGGCACATATGTGTGTTTTCAGAATAAATTGTACCTGATGAAGAAAAGAAGCATCTTTAAGAAAGAAAGAAGGAGAGTATAAAAGCTACCAAAGGAAAAGCTCAATTTTTCAACTGTTATATATCACCTCTCCTGAGCTCTGTGAAGCTAGGCTAATATACAAGAGCTGAGCATATGACTGAAAAGGAGTAATAAGTAATAAAGATCTAAATAATGGTAAGCTAGTCATAATCACATTAGTGATCTACATAGCTTGACTTAAAAGTCTCCATCTTTTTGCCTATTGTGTAAGAACAAGAATTGTTCAGGGACAGCCGACAGGATGAAATGAAATCCCAGGATGCTCTATCTTTTTTATGTGACTGCTGCATGATGGCAAGAGAAAATGGTTTGGGAGTACTCATAAGAAGCCAGCCAGCCATGGTCCACAAAGGCGATCTCACAGTTACGAATCATTGCTGGATCTGAGTTTTAATTTTTACTTTTTACATTATTTATTATTATCATCACCATTCATGACCACAATTCCTATTATCATCCTTTTGACTGTCATTATCATTATTATTAATGCCTAGGGGCCTGACCCCTACTGTGCTAGGCACTGTACACATATTTAACCAATCCTTACTGTGCTAGGTACTGTACAGATATTTAACCAAAAGGTTCCTGTCTTCAAGGGCTGGACAGCTAATTTGTGTGGGCTGGTAACAGAGTTGACAGTCTGTTGTTTGCTTGCTCATTTGTGGGATAGGTCCCACAGTCTCTGAGATGGGTGAGAGTGCTCTCCTTGCATTGGTTTACAGCGCTGCCTCCAGCAGGGGGAAGGGACGTTTGAGGGCGTCATTCACAGCAGAGATATGCAGATAGGACATGAGCAGTAAACCCACCTCCCATTGACAAGACCGCCGCCTCTCACGGAGACGGACAAACTAGTGGCAGAAGCTCTTCTGTCAGTATAGCAGCACTTTTGCGGAGTGGCACAATTGCACGGGTGCAGCCGCACTGGTGCTGTATTTTCAATATAGACCTGCCTGAGCCTCTGACCAGATTCAGGGCTCCAGCCATGCTCACCAGAGTGCCAAATCAGTGTTGAAATTAGGGGCAGAAGGAGATAAAAAATCCCAGTTTCCTGACTTGTCAGGCCAGTGCCCTGTGCATTTAACCTGATCCCCAGAGACTGCAGTCTGAGCTATGAAAGAACTAAATGGGACCAGTTGCTGTAACCATCACTCCATGCAAACAGCTCATAACATGTCAACTACAGATGCAAGTTCCATCCAAAACCAGATCTGTTTACATGAGCAGAAAAAGGAAGCAGCGGGGAACAATTCCATTCCCATTACACAAGTCAAAGAGTCTGTTCTTTAATTCAGTCAAGCAGGGTCACAGTACCGGAAAGGAAGACAAGCAAGGAGTCCTTAGCATGTTTCTCCTGTTTTTATCCTCAGTCATCTTCTGTCAACCTACAAGTTACAAGCCTTTTTTCCTCTTTCCTTTCCCAGCACTTCAGCCTCCCAGTTAAAGACCAGTTGAATAAATAGAGATGTAATCCCCTTATTCTTGCTTCTTATGCTTATCCCCTGTTGGTGCAACTGGCCTCCCCCCCGCCCCCAGCAAATATCACCTTTCAGACTGCCCCATTTGCAAATGTAATTATACTGTTGTTCTTTTCCATTTTGGACACACCCTGTGGATAAATCCTTGCAAGCAAACTGGGTGGGGACACCTGATATAAACACCACATTGGCTGGGAGGTGGAAGGAAATGTGCATAGTAAAAGCAACATTTTACTTGTATTTCGTTTTGGAGGAAAAGAAGTGCCAGGCAACATTGTCTTTTTGAGTTTGTTGGGTGGTTTTTCTACTAGTGTGACTATATTGCAAAAAAAAAAAAAAAAAAAAACAGTTGTAGCCAAGAGTCTCAGCACCCTGGTCTACAGTCTGGGAGTCATGCTAGGGTGCTAAAAGCATTGGTGTAGACATGCCTGTTCAGGGTGCAGCTTGGATTTTGAAACTGAGCCACAGGGAGGGAGTCTCAGAAACCAAGCCCCACCTGAAGCAGGATTGTCTACACTGCTGTTTTTAGCACTGTAGCATGAGCTCAAGTGTACTGATCCAGGCTCTGACACATTCTGCTGTTTTTTTTTTCTCCCAATATAGATGTCCCGTGGATTTTAGTAATATCCAGCACATAGCATCAGCTCCATATTGGCTCTACACCAAAATACAACAGGATAGATCCAGTAAAGTAGGACAAACGATAGCGTGATGAACTAGAGAGGGCAGAGACCGTGCTTTGCCTTTTCCCTCCTGATGGCTTGATGAGTTTGTAGCCTTTTGTAAGCACATGGACATGAAATGGATGATTCTGAAGAAGTTTGCAGTTGGGGAAACTGTAGGGTGCTCAAGAGTTCCCAGATAGCCAAATATTTTTGCTATAGGTAACAATTATATTAGAAGCAAAGGGGTTAAAAAAGACAAGGCAAACGGGACAGGGAGAGAGAAAAATGGTAAAGGAGAGAAAAGATTGTTTTGCTGATGAGATCAAATAAATGACGTTGGTGCGTTCCCTTCAGAAAGATCATCCTGAGGAGTTTTACTTTCTTTAAGTGAGATTTATGTGTCACATCAGGCTGAATCTAGAGTAACTGCTCTGAATTCAGTGGAATTACTCCAGATTTACACCAAGGAAACTTGTTTTGGAAAATGGCCCACTGACTGCATTGTGTTACGCTAGCTTTACATTATTGTCATTGAGAGAAGAATCTGACCCATAATCTGTCACTAAAATTATCTGGACTTGGTTCCCCTCTCGTTTACACTAGTGTAAATCAGAAGCCAACGACAGGTGAAAATTCTGTAAATTCTGCACAGGCTCTGTTCTTTACTGGAGCTGTGTCAGGGTTGTAGGCCTGATTTACAAAGGCTAGGCCCATAGTTAGCTAGCCTATGAAGGGACGGAGATGGTCTTTGATGACAGAAATCCCTCAGCAGTACTTTCCAGCCATTGGCCCACATGTCAGGACTTCAGGCTTTTAAAAGAGTAGTTTGGGTTCCCCATTTTACTTTGATGGTGAATTTCTAGGCTAGGATCCAGTGCGCTGCTGCTGCCCCACCCCACTTCATTGCACATGCTCTAAGCCACATTAAAGCTTTGCAAACCATTTTTTTTTTTTCAGTTCAAACATGATTGCAAGTCAGAGTGGGCACAGCTGCTTTGGAGACAGTGGCAACTGGTTGGTATCGCTGAAACTGAGGCAGTTAGAAATTCTTCTCCTAAAAGTCCTGCAGGACCAGGCAATCTGCCACTCATTACCCTGTAGGATAATCTACACAATGAACAAGATGCAGCTCATACACACAGGATCTGTTCAGATAATTCAAAGGCCACAAATTAAAATGCTCTATCTTGATCTAAACGGCACTATTCTCAGATTGAATGGAGGTTCGGCATGTAGCATGTCCATTTTAAAGATGAGCGTGTCTGTGATCAGTTCAGTGTCATGCCACTGAGGGGTGGCCTCATGGTCCTGGTGGTTTGGCAGTGCAAAAGACTATGGGTGTCCTCAAGGCATCAACTCCCTTTGCAAGTCAAGGCAAGGATGGCACCCTGCCTAGCTAGTGACTGATTTCTGCTGCACAGCCGGGGAAGTGCTGCTTGCCATTAAGTCTCTTGAAGCTGTGAGTGGTTGCAAAAGCATGTTTGAAAGTGGGATACTCTTGACGATGACATCCAGGGCTTAGAAGAGATTTAAAAGGTTTTAAAGAGGAAATCAGATATGAACAAGAGTGTTTGAAGATGGCAATTTAACGGGGAAACGACATATTTCAAGGGGGGGGGATGCTTTCCTGTGTATTGATTTTTCTGTGATAGAACTGAAAAAAAATGCAAAAGGATATTAAAACCAGAGCTTCTGATGTATGGTTTGGATGAAATCAGAAAGAGGGAAAATGTGGCAAATTTGCCCACACAAAGCCCAAAACAATTTTTTGCTTCAGAAGTCACGTCAGGGTCATAAACATTGCAAGATGCAAGGCTGCCAAATGCAAAGATGGAGAAATTCCACTGGCTCGCTCCATATGAGGCTGCAGAGGGAACGCAACATGCAGGCGAGATCAGCAGGGACTCTGGAAGGGAAAGGGAAATCACAAAGCAGCCAAATGCAGGGCCTAATGCTGGGGCAAAAATCGCCTGTACAACTGTGCATGGAATCTATCAGAGCATGACAGCACGTGTATTGCATTAGTAGCCATCTTCAGCACTGAAGGGACTAGATTCTTATCTTCGTTGCACTTAATGTTCCCTCTAATTTTTCATAGGCTGTGTGTGCAAAAAATTTCTTTGTGTGTGCTAATATTGGCACAGTTAAATTTTTTTGTGCGTGCTTTAGTTTGTTGTGCACGTGGGTTTCACAACCTGTGCACATGCACACGCACATGCACATGCACACAGATTAGCAGGAGCATTGGTTGCAGTGATGTAAATCAGTGGCGTTATTCCAAATCTACACCACTGCAAAGAAAATCAGAATCTGGACCTCCAGCTTCAGAAGGAAAAGGAGCTTGCGCTACATCTGACATTTTCTTCAGTTATATTTTTGATTGAGCAGATTGATCTTTACCATTCAAATGGCCTCTGGTTTTAGGTTGGCTGGGGCAGATGACTGCTGGGGCTGGTCCTTGAAGACCAACCTTTCCTCTTGTAGTTAAGTCCGATTAAATAAAAAGACTTGTGAATTCAAAGGGAATTTCATGTTGGCAAAAGGCGCTGGCTTGATAGCCCTGGAACAGACTATGAGCATTTGGGATACAACCCTTCTCTTTGACATGTATTTTTAGAGGCCTCACACAATGGGGCCCAGAACTCTAGGCATTACTGCAGTTTTAATAATAATACCCAGAACTCTTTGTTTCCTACCAGAACAGGACCAAGCTTCCCCATGACCCCCACCCGTGGTCTTACCACCTCTCTAGCTGGACAAGCTCTAAGAGTGGGAAGAGTTCTGTCATCATGACCCCATCACCCTAGGCCTCTTTGATGCAAATAAAACCAAGATGGCCTCTTAATGCTCACTTTGTGATGAGGCAACCTGTGAAGTAAGAACTGGGCTGACGCTCATCAGCTAATGGCACACAGGCCCCTGATGCATGCACCCATGCACACATACACAAATTATGTTAAAATAACGATCTTAAGGTTGCAAAGTCAAACACTCAGCAGTTAAATGCCAGAATGTAAGATGCCCATGCAACCTTAGTTCAGCCTTCTTGTACAATATGCCTTAGGATACTGGAGGGTTACAGTCTATTTTTCCCCCAGGACCTGTGACTTTTCAGTGCTCTGTGCCTACTGTGCTCCAGAGTGAATCAGGGATGTGCAGTAAATGAGGATCTTTTTGGGGCCCTGGCTGCATTTGCTGCTGAAGGGGAAGAGGCAGTGAAACGAGAGAAGGGATGGATTTTGTAGTTAATGCAATTGCTTGTGATCTGGAGAACTTGCTCTGGAACTTGCGAAGGAGCAGTCCCTTGCTTTGCTTCAGACTTTCTGTGATATTGTGGGCAACTCATTTAAACCGATTAATTTGCAGGTGGCCCCTAATTTCAAGTCTCATTGTCTGGGTGCATCAGTGTGGACACCTGATTCTGAGAAGTTCTGAGCACTCACAACTGCAGCTATATTAAAGGGGAACTGTGTATCCTCTTGCAGTGGGACTGAATAGGTGGCTGAAATGAGCACAGGTTTGGGAGTCAGGCAATTGTAACTTCTGACTAGAGCTGGCTGGGAAACCAAAATTTTAAGTTTGTTCATGGTAGAAAAAAGGAAAGCCTTTTTTTCCCCATTTCACATCAGGATGAAAAGAAAAAGCAAAACAAGTGAGCCCAGAAAGCACAATAGTCCAGCGGGCAGGGACCCACCTTGGGATATCCAAGTCCCAGCTTCAAATCCCTGATTTGCCTGAGTCTGAAAACTTATTTATTCAAAATATACTCAGATGCTGTCTCTGCTGCTTATTTCATGGCTTGGCCTTGGTCAAGTCATTTTACCTCGTTTCCCCATGTGTAAAATAGAGATTCTAATACCCAGCTGGCTCACCAGAATGCTGTGAGGACTAACTGGTTACTGTCTATGCAGGTCTATGAATATGTACGCTTCTAAAAAGTCAAGTGCTCTGAAAAATTAAGTCTTAGGTTTTACAGTATAGTCAGTTCTCCAGCGGTTACATAGGAATTCAACCTAAAAGAGACAAAATTGGGAGAGAAGGAAGATTGCTAGGCAGGGGTGGCACTCCGTAGATTCCCTTTCCAATTTCCACATCACATTTAATCAAAATCCTCTTTCAAAAATTTTGGCAGAATCATATACTGTAAGGTTTTGCACACTCACTTTCTAGCAAGTAAACTTTAAACATCTGACTTGGTGTCCTTGTATTTATTCTTCTCTCTTTTAATTTCTTTGTCTTTGTTTTTCCTCTTCTTTGTTACGAATCTTACCCTTTCCTTTGCCTTTTTCAAGCTATTTTTTTTTTCAGTTGCTGTTTTCTAGGGCAATGTAAGAACTGAGCTCCCTCTTTCCATCTCTTCCCTTTCATCTCCTTTCTTTTTTTGGGACCATAGAGTGGGGAAGGGACAAGGTTTCTCAAATCCAAAGATTTGGGGGAAACATGGGGAAGGTCACCCGCCGCATGGAGTCAGGAGTCATTTACTTCTGTTCTGCTCCAGTGGCCTCATTTCCCCTTCCGGAAAGGACTGATACTGCCATTAAATGGGTTGCCTCTAGACATTTTTTCCCATGCTGACTGGCAACATTCCTAGAGCTGTACCTGCTTGTACCAGCGAAGGCTCCCAGTTGGAACTGGATGTGTGTTTGTGTGTGTGCACCCGCACGTGCGCACGTGCACTTGTGCCTAAGTCTTGGCTTTATCACCAAACACCTGCACAGTCCTCCAAGGGTATTTCTTTGGTTCCAAAGCAGGAGTCTCTGCTTCAGAGCTCATGTTTAGAGTAAGTAAAGTAACAGCAATGTGAACAGCACAACCAAAGAGCTAAATAGAAAGCTCACAAGGTGAAGCTGGGTGTTGGTTCTGCTTTGAGCAGGGAATTGGACTACATGACTTCTTGAGGTCCCTTCCAAGCCTAATTGTCAAGGATTCGCTGATTCTAAGGTCCCAGACTATTTCTTCAGGAGTTCTACTTCTAGTCAGCTTAACTTTCCCTTATAATCATTTCCTCTAAGCCATCTACCTACCTTCAATTGAAAATTAATAGATAAGTGTGAAACAGGCTAAATTAAAACATTGCCAAAACCAGAATTTCACATCTATCTATGCACCAATTTGAAATAACTTGCAAAAACAGCACAATAACTACTGCTTTACCCCTCCATTTTCCTTTTTTTTTGGTATTATGCAAATAATCAGGTTTAATGGCCCAGTAATCCACCTCTTCTTCTGGCAGTTTGTTCCAATGGTTAATCACCTTCAGGGTTGTCTAAATGTTTGCTTTATTTCTAATTTGAAATGAATTTGTATGCTTTCAGCTTCCAGCCATTGCTTCTTGTTGTGCCTTTCTCCTCTCAACTGAAGAGTCCTTTAGTTCATGATATTTTCACCCTTTAAGGTACTTGCAGAGCTGTATACGTTGATGAATTAGTCATTCTTAGTATGGATACATACATGAACTGGGCCAGCAAAAATGAAAATTACTTTATAGCCAATGCACTTTGCTGTTTAACTTGTGTTCCAGACCCAGCTCCAATGAATATTTAAATATTTTGTATAAAGTGGAAATACAGCACTAGTGCCCAAGTTATCCTGGGGACTTGAGTTCAGGCCTCCCATCCCCCAGATAAGCGCTGTAAGCCCTAGGTTATTAGCTATGAGGTGTGCATATGTTGGCACCACCTACTCTTCCTCTTTGCTTTTTGTGAAGAAGGGCTGACTTGGCTTTGCTGCTATCCCAGGAGAGGGCTTGCAGCTGTGGATCCCAGGCTGAATGCCTGGTACTTCCCTTCACCCCAGCGGTAAGTGAATAAATCCCTTTGAGGGAAGGGTGCAGAGGGCCCCACCTTAGCATTTCTTACTGGCTAGCTTTATTGGCTCTCCCCTCAGCTTGATGGCTTCTGTGAATCCTGCTCAGGTACCTGAGACTCTCCACACATCATACAGGGAGCCCAAGTACCCATCTCAGGGCAAGGATGCCACTGGGCTTCAAGGCATTGAGGGCTAGAGTCATAAAACGATTATGCATCTACCTGTCACATTAGGTGCCTAAATCCCAGAGCCAGGCCACACTGGGATTCACCTAACCTCATTCAGTTGCCACCAAACCTTGTATTCTCTGAAACTCCACTGGGATGTAAATTTTTTCAGTAAAATTCCATCAGCACCTGTGTTTCTGTCTCTGCACAAGCACAGGACAGCGCCACGCCAGGCATTTAGCTGCCTAATTCCATGTAGGGTGGAGTTTAGGTCAGAGCCTAGCTCCTGGCCATCTCCTATTGACTTGTTTAGGAATGGAATCAGCTGCCATTGCTGGCTTCTGTGAACCTCATTTTTAGGTTTCTCCAGTCATTGTATAGGTCAGGGCATCTGGATACCTAGCTCAGGGTTTATGAATCCCAATGATTTTACTAGGCTCCTGAAAGTTAGGTTTGGGGAAGGCAGGTCTCACCAAGCCAGAGTTTGAATCTGGTCCCTAAAGTTAAGCAGTGCAGTGCTGAGTTCATTTTGTGACTAGCTCTTCAAGGTCAAGCTTTTATTAGTAATTTATTTAACCTTCAATTTTCAGAGTTTTTTGCACCCTCAAGGAATTTTTATTGTTGCCTTTTGGTAGAAGATTTAATGCTTGTAAATTCCCACATATTATTTAATCTTGACTAATGCAACCTTCCTCTGCCTGTCTTTTGCTAAGGTGTCCCTGTTCTGCTCAAGTGCGTTCAAAACACTGTTGCCAAAATCATCTTGGTAGCTCATTGTTTCACTTAGGTCATCCTACTCTTCAGGTCCTACCATGGGTACCCCCTTTTTCTCTGCCTCAGACTGTAACTCAACCTGGGAGGTTGACCAAGTTACTTCTAACCGAATCATATTTAATGTGAACGTACTTGACCAGTTTCTGCCCTCAGTTGCACTTATGCAGCCCCAAGGAAGTCAATCATTGGTGCTGGTGTGAGGACAGATTTTAGCGCTTGTCAATCATTTTCTTGTGGTTCTTTTCTTTCTAGCTAGTGTATCTATGGAAATGACCACATTAATGGAAGCAGCAGTCACTGCAGCTCACAGGAAACTCTCAAGCATGCTACCAGTGAGCTGTAAGACTAACAGCTGCTGAGACAATGTATAGGCTCTTGGCCTCACCATCATTCTCACAGTCACCTGGCTGCCACTTTTTGCTCCTCTGCCTATGCACCTGTGCTCCAGTGTTGGTGTTTACAACATAAAAGTCTGGGCAATTGCATCTCCCTCTCCCAGCTCTTGAGGATAAGTACCTGCTATGTACTCAGCTAATAGAGGGACAGGCCATTTCTGTGGCGTTTGCACCTTTGAGTTTGAATTTTGCATAGTGAAAACATATATTTGTTGTTTTATCTGGGGAGAAGGGATGGAGACAGTTCCCTCCCCTTTCCAGTCAAACATAGCTGGGGAAGAGGAGTGTTCCCAACAGCCCCAAACACATGAAGGAACAGTGGAGAAGTCACTCCATCACTACATAGTAAGAAGAAAAAGGTGAGAATTTCTTCCTGCAGCCATGTAAAATTAGGGGAATGAGTACTTACTCCATCGCAAAAGGTAACACTGGAGACATGCAAAAGCTTCCATAGGAGGAAACACTGAAAAACTTAGGGCTGTTCCATTGAGCGAGAAGGTGAATACAGAATGATGAATGGGGCAGAGAGGAGAGCTCAGGTGCTTCCGTTTACAGTTTATTGTAATGCACAAACAAAGGGGCAGGCAATCCAAATGAAAAGCCACAAATGAAATACTTTTTTACATGATCCATAACACCAAGCTGCATTGGGCTGAGGCCTCTGGGCACATCTGCAATGGTACAATTACTAAACAACCAGAGAGAGCGGAAGTGACTGTCCATGGCAAGTTGCTTATTAGCCAACCTGTGGAGGAGGGGTAAAGTGCCTTTCCGCCACTGCTCCTTGCTTTGTGGCTGGGAAGGCACCTGCACAGGAGGTGTGGGAGTGCATAAGCCTGTGTTAGCAGCATCACTATAGTCCTACACAGACGTCTTCTGCCAACTACTGTAAAAAGAAAATGGCTGAAGGGTTGAATTTTGAATATTGCTTACCAAACTTTGAAAATAGCTTCTTTCCACACACAATGGTTTGAACTGTGGGCACGCTGTTGCATGTTATATCATGCTCTATGGGTGTCTGAATAGGAAGCATCAAGCTCTTTACAGGGAATTGCTAAGTGGAGCTGGAAGCAACACCTATGTTTAAGATTGCCTAACACTTTCCATTACAAGCCCCTGTTTTCAGTTGTTTACAACTTTGGCCAACTTTAATTATCTGGGCTGAAAACTTTCCATGACTGCTCCCGGCCACAGGCTGATTATCTTTTCTTTATTTCTCTTCCCATACCTGCTCCATTTTTTTATTTATTTTTTTAGGTTTTTCGAAAAAATGGCTCAGCTGTTTCTAAGAATGAGCTTAAGGAAAAATGAGCCACTTTGCCTATATTACATTTTTTTCTCCAGTGGATTCTGTTTGGATCTCTAATGTCTCTGATGTTCAGAGCAGTAACCTGACATTTGACAGAAAGATGCTTTTGGTTCCAGGAAAATTCACCCATGTCTGGTTCTGTGAGAAGCCTCTGAAAGATCCCATTTGAACATGCTTAGTAAATCTTATTACAGGCTTATCGTGAAAAATCTTTGAACAGCTCATCAGCGCTAGGCATGTTCCAGCCTTACTGAGGTCCCTGCATGACAACTTCCCAGAGCACAAACTCACACACAGCACTGGAGCTCGGGATGTGGGAAGACAGCAGATGCTGTAGCATTAACTGCTATAGCCCTTTTGGCCTGTGGAAGGCAAGAGTAAGAGTAAGGGAGAGTGGGGCTGGCCGCAGAATTTCCTGTCCTCTGCTAAACAGTGGAAGGAGCACCACTCCTACTGCTCCCTGGTTTTGGTACATTGACCACCATCCCTATAATGAAAACCAGTGTGGGAAGGTTTGCACAAATCCATAGGAAAATTTAAATACTTTTGCATATATTTGCATAATAGGCTAGCAAGAAGGCAATGGGAGTGAGGAAGATGGGAAAGAGATTCCAAGATTTCATCCACTTCTTCCTTTTGCTCCTCAGCATGAGCATTTCATTCATTTTCTTAAATTTAAGCTCTTTAGGGAAGGGACTTACTCTTCGCTGTATATTTGGGCAGTTCTTAGCACAATGGGGCCCAGGACTGGGGCTCCTGTGGGCCACGGTAATACAAATGATAAATAACATTTCCATTCACTTTGCTCTCTCTGCCAGAGAATTACTTTCTTCTTTACACTAGACCCAAGTTCATTGCAAAAGCATGCTTTCCAAAACCAAATACCTTTTTAAAAACACATTCCCTTTCCCCACAAAGACACAGTTACTGTTAAAATCACACAATCCCCAAACTGCATGTAAAAAACAAACTCCTCCTCTTCAGAATGGCATGACTGAAACAGTCTGCTTCCATTCATTTTAAAAAAACACTAACACTCCCTCAATCCAATCGTATTTTTGAAAACCCTCACAAAATCCACCAATTAAAAACAAAACAAAAAACCAAACCCATGAGCCTCAAACCATACACACAGCTGCCCAAATTCACCCATTTCATTTAAGAAACCACATTACCTAAAATCTGCCTCTTTCAAACACCCTCACCCCTCCACACACAAACATCACTTATATAAATCCAGGGAGCCAGCAGAATAATCTCCTTCACTAAGGGAGGAGGAGGGCAGTGCAGGCAGGATCTCCTCCCTAGCTTTTAACTCTGGAGAACTCAGCATAGGAAAGCTTGTCTCTTGGTCCAGTCTTTCCCAGGTTTAGAGACCTGGGTTGTGCAAAAAGTCAGGGCACAAAGGGGCAGTTGCCACCCAACCAACTGCAACAGTGAGAAGTAACCAGCCCATTGGATGGGAGCGGGGGCAGAGGCTTTGCCTGGTCCAGGTTCTGAGAGACTAGGCTGTCCCACAAAGCCAGGAATCACTCTGATGGGTTACCCTTTCCCACTGGCCATAACTATACATTTTCTGTGCAAACTTGGTGAGAGATCTGAAAATCGTGGGGAAAACCTGAAAGGTTTGTCGGAGTTGTGTGAGTCAGCAGTAGTGGACAGTGAATGAGGCAGACAAAGAAAAGATGAAGTTTATTCTCTGGTAGTAAGGCCCTGGATTAGGACCTAGAAGAACAGTGTTTTACCCTTGGCTGTGCCTCAGGCTTTCTATGTGATGTGACATGAGATTATCATAGTAGCTATGCACAAAGGGACAGAACTAAGGTTGCATAAGCCACCATAAATCTGCTATTTTCTAACTTCTGAAACTTTTTACATAGTGCAAATGAAGACACACCCAGGGAGCCAGGGCAGTCATGTGAGATGAGTGGCTCTGTCACAAGCCCGTTTAGGAACATAAGGCACCAAGGTACTAAATTCCCTCAGACCCCATTGACTTCAGTCAGACTTGAGAGTTGATCAGGGCTTTCATCACCTCACAAGAATGGGCTCTTTTTTCAGCAGAGTTGAGAAGGCAGAGTTATAAGGTAAATAGGTGAGAGAGGGACCTTCCACTGGAAAAAAAAATGGTGAGAAATAGGAGAAAGCTGGTATGGCTAAAAGGAGGTAACACAGAGGACACTGGACAAAGGAGTGAGAGTATTGCAAACCAGAAGGGGTAAAGAAGGCATGAGGAACTCAGAGGAAGAGGTAGAATAGCATTGTGAAGTATTATTGCCTAAAACAGTGAAAGGCAATAGAAAAGTGCGTGTTAGACATAATAAGCAAGTTACTGCTCATTAATTTGTGTAGGTCCTCTCATTGTGTTAAATGATTTAGTGTTCTAGACTGAAAGTGTTTACATCTGGAAACCTCAAGTTAGGTACGTAAATCTACATTAGGGCACTTACATCAGTAGCTTGATCCTCAGAGGTGCTGAGCTCCCCAAAAATCAACAGCAGTTAGCTCTGGGCATTGGCCCAAGTCAATGTATGGACAGTGTAGCCTTATGCATGTGTCGGCTCCTAAGGGCCTGCTACTATTGCCACTAAGGTGAATAAAGAGAGCTAGGGAAGTTTTACTCTGCCCCACAATGGAAGCACAGGGATTACAGAAGAGAATCTTGTGAAGTTATCTTTAAAGAAACCAGTTGCAGATATTGCTTGATACTTCTCCTTAGCTCAGGTAAGTAAATTGGTTTAACATTGTTCTTTGGGCCAAAGGCAGAATTTAATTAGCCCAGTCTAATAAACTAACCCATTATCCCCAAACCAGTGCAAATTTGTTTAGAGAATTCTCAAAATACAGATTATATCCAGCCGGGCTTCTGGTGATCTATGGCATGGCAAGGAGAATTCCTCTGGAGGCTTGAAACAGAAACTAGGCTTGGGGGGAGGAGGAAAGAGAGATACCAAAGGAGAATCAACAGAAATTCATTGTTTTGGAGACTCGGCAGAGAGAGTGATGAAAATAGGAATATTTAAAAACAAAAACAAACAAACAAAAAAAGAACACCCAGAACACTAGTTTTTGAGATGTGAGCTAATAAAGTACAATACCTTAAAATGAAAATCATGTGGGAAATGGCATGATGCATGAAAAACTAGCACAAAAGAACAACGTGTTCTCATTAAAATAATTAAAACCACAATATGCTGGGATGATTGCAGAGATAATTTGCCTTTCCTCGCAGAGTACCTAGGGAAAGCACATTGAAAGCAAAATTCATTCCACATTGACTATTAAAGGTGAACTACCAAAGCAACAGTGAACTTTGAGCTAAACATGGTTTTCTATGCTGATGATCTTCCACACATGCCAAATGGAAGGCCACATTAAAAGCAGAAATAAGTTTTAGTTAATATTTTGCTAGTTCTTATTTCCTACCTTCTCTTAAATGGCCTTGACATTTGCCTGATACACTGAAGGTCTATTCATAAATACCTGAGGTTGCACTACAACCCACACAATCCCTGCTATTGTAATGCTGCTGAACAATATTTTGTGGAATGCCATTGGCGAACCAGGAAGTAACAAGCAAAAGAAGATTTTAAAAAGCTAGTAGTTTGTATTTCTGTGCGGACTGACCCATCCATGGAGCGTGGTCAGCGGGAATCATTCAGCAAAGAAATCTAAGAAAGCCAGTTTCCATTTGTGCTTTGTAGTTCGTCTTTAACATTGTCTTCTAGCAAGAATTTGACCACTATGGCTTTCTGCAGAGAACTCATAAATGCAAAATCCATCACATACAACTTCATATAGAAGTGGAAGGAATGGGATTTTAACAATATGGCACTATGGGATTGTAACAATGAATTAAAATGTTAGAATAGAATCTTTCTATATAGGGTTAGACATTATTCAAGCTTGTCAAATAAAAGAAAAAAGACAAACACAAGGCAAAGGCCACTTGCAAGGCCAAATTCAGTCAAACCAGTTGCTCTCCTGAAAAACACGAACTCAATAAATGGCTGTGTTCACACACAGGCATTATTTCAATACAAGTTGTGTCGAAACAACTTGTATTGAAATAATGCCTTATTTCGAAATAACTTAATTCGAATTAACAGTTTGTTAATTCGACTTAAGGAAAAAAGCTCAAAGCGAAAGAGCAGTTTCAGGCAACAGTTATTTTGAAACAAGCCACTGTTGTTTTGAAACAACACCGTTTCGTCCCCACATGGGGTTTAAGTTGTTTTGAAACAACACCGTTGTTTCTAAACAACGGGTGCGTTGTTTCGAAACAACTGTGCGTCGTGTGAACAGGGTATTTCTTATTTCGAAACAACCTCTGTTGTTTCAAAATAAGAGTGCTGTGTGAACACAGCCACTGACTTATAGCCCTAGTATAAAGGCTGTCACCATTACAGAGTTTCAGAACAGCACTTCTGTCAGCCCCAGTTAGGGTGACCTGATATTTCTATTTTATAGGGACAGTCTGGATATTTAGGGATTGTTTTATATACACACCTATTACCTCCACTCCCATCCTGAATTTTTACGCTTGCTATTTGGTCACCCTAGCCTCAATGGAGTGACTATTATTGACTTTAATAAGCAGGAAGAGCAATATGGACTAAGGGCAGTGAACAAGCAAAAGGCACACACATTAAAATCCAGACTTCAGCGCCTGGCGTGGCCCAGGCTAGGTGTGGTAGGGAAGGTAGGTTAGAAGAATTTTCTTCCCAGATCATGGACAGCTTTGAAGCCTCTCTACAGAGCCTACCTAAACCTGCATCCTCCATGACATCCCTTCCCCTCAGCAAGGAGGATGAGAGAGTCCTGTTGCTAGTCTTTGCCCACCTATGTCCCTGCCCCTCTGCCCTTGGTGATCTGTTGTGCAGGCTCCTGTGCAGAAGTATTGCTCCTACATCTCTTCCTCCTCCTCTGCCTTTATCTGTCTTTTTTGCATTGAGCATGTGCGCCAGCCAGCATTTTGTCAGCCTTAAGCTTCTTTCTCTGCCTCTTGAGAGGCAAGAATGTGTCCAACACCTTGGTCTTGACTCTTTTGCCAGTCTTCATGAAGAAGATCTCTAGTACCTTATGTATGGTAACTTTTCACCCTTTGCCCATGCTAGCCTGGATATAAACTGCACTGAGGCTTCTTCCTGGAGGCTTAAATGTTTGGAAGATGGGTGAATTTACAGAAAGGAATGAAACTAAATGCAAGGGGGTATAAAACATAGGATCGGGTCATAAGGTAACAGCAAAAAATAAATCTGTTAGTCTTAAAGTGCCACACAACGCCTTGTTGTTTTTTTACTGGACTAGACTAACAGAGCTAGCCCTTTTGAAATTAAATGTTTGGAAAGTAGTGCAACAGGTCTTCTCGGAAACAACTTGCTCACTCAGCAAAAAGAAGCACACATTTTTCATAACTATATGTGCATAATGGCAGACCAACCTAATTTTTTTCTTTGACAGGGTTACAGATCTAGTGGATGGGGAAAGCAGTATATGTGATATATCCTGATTTTAGCAAGGTTTTTGACACAGTCCTATGTGATATTCTCAAAAGCAAACTAGTGATATGTGCCCTAATGAAATTACTATGTGGCAGGCGTGCAACTGGTTGAAAGACATTCAATGAGTAGTAATCAGTGTTTTACTGTCAGACTGGGAGGGCATATCTAGTGGTGTCATACTGGGGTCAGTCCTGGGAGTGGTACTATTCGATATTTTTACAAATAGTTTGGGTAATGGACTGGAGAGTATGCTTATAAAATTTGCAGTTGACACCAAGAGGGAAGGGATGCAAGCACTGTGGAACATAGGGTTGGAATTCAAAAAACCTTGACAAATGTGAGAATTGATCTAAATTCAACAATGCAAAGTACTTCATTTAGGAAGGAAAAATCAAGTGCATAACTACACGCTGCAGAATAACTGGCTAGGTGACAGTACTGCTGAAACAGATCTGGGGGTTAGAGTTGATCACAAATTAAATATGTGTCAATAATGTGATACTGTTGTGAAGTAAGCTAAAATCAGTCTGGGATATACTAACAGGAGTATAATTGTCCCACTCTACTTGACCTGGGTGAGGCCTCAGCTGGACTGCTGTCTCCAGTTCTGGGCACCATGGTTTAGGACAGATGTGAACAAACTGGAAAGAGTTCAGAGGAGGCCAACAGAAATGATAAAAGGTTTTGAAAAAAAAAATCTGATTTAAGTGGAAAGGTTATAAAAACCTGGGCATTTTATTTCTGACAAAAGAAGATTGGAGGGATATCAGTCTTCAAATATATAAAGGACTATTATGAAGGGACTATGATCAATTGTTCTCTTTATCCTCTGGAGATAGAACAAGATGCAATCTGCTGCAAGGAACATTTAGATTAGATATAAAGAAAAAATTTCTAACTGCAAGGGTCTGTAAGCTCTGCAACAGGCTTTCCAGGGTGATTGCAGGATCCCCATCTTTGGGAGATTTTTATGAACAGGTTGGACAAACACCCCTGTCCAGACAGGGTAGGTTTACTTGGTCCTACCTCAGCACAAGGGCTACATAAACGCTTGAGGTCCCTTCTGGCCCTGCATTTCTATGATGCTATAATTATGGGCCCAAAATACATGTTCATAATTAGTTTTCATTAAGTGCATACGTTTTGGTATGAACATTTTAATTCTAATTGCATGGATAGCTGTACATGTATATGGCCAGTTAAAATATTTATTTAGTATTCTGTGGTTCTCCTGTGACTATGTGTGCAGTCATGACAACTGCACATATAAATTACTGCAAAATAAACAAATGACCCAGTTCTGAGAATGTAGACCACACAGTCCACCTCTTACGTTTTCTGAGTTCCCTTCCTGTTTTCAGTTAAAAAAAGAAAAAGGTGAAGTCATTGTTGTGCTGTGTCTAGTGGCTTGTGGAGGGTTTTTAAACTGCACATGTCTGCTTTTTTGGAATCCATAAGCACAGCCTCTGATGAAAATGTTCCAGCTGCAGGAGTCTGCTCTGAGGAAGAAGAGGATGGCAGCTGGCCATCTTTATTTTCTAATGTGAGTGGTTTGAAGAAAGAAGAATCCCTCATGGGAGTTGATTTAGATAGTTTTGGCAGCTGTAAATTACTCACAGCATGCTGCAAGGTCAGTGCAATGAGATATTTTCAGTTCCATTGAAATCCTATGTAAAAAAACCCCACTGACTTCAACAGTGCCAAGGCAACTGGACAAGGGATCACTACAAATGTGGTTTTCAGCTGACTTGTGCCTCCCTGCTACATAGTAGGAGTACTTGTGAGTTGCAGGGAAGATTACCACATGGGGCAATGGTGCCTGTGCCCAGAGGCCCATCACAATGTGAACTGGGCTGGCCAGTCCATCCCTGGGCATGTGGGCTGGTCGCGGCCTGGTTGGTTGGCCCCCAGGAGTGGCAAAGGGCTGCCTGGAGCATGCAGCACCAGCTGCAACAGAAGCCGCACCATGTATGACAGTTGGCCCTGCTACCCCCGGGGCCAATCAGAGTCTGCAGCCATGGTCTGGCCCCGGTCCTCCCTGCCTCCAGCACTGGCCCACAGGTGGGTGGGGGATGCCTACTGGTGGGAAAGGCACCAATAGGGAGGCCCAGGGGCGTGTGTCCCCTGATCTGTTTCTGATGAGTTGAGTTAATTGCTCTGGGAGCTTTGTATAGAGACGGCACTGAAACACCAATTTTTGGGATGCTTTTCAAGATGTCCACAATCATTTGTCTTTAAGCTTACATTGTATTGAAACAAATAGCCAGATGACACTTTTACAGATCATACTATGCGTTTATCTTAGGATGATGTGTGTTGCCAGTCACAGTATGGTTTTCTAGAAGCTGAACATTTTGCCAGTGAGGTGTGTTCTACCTTATTAGAACCAAGCTGTAATTCTTTAGCCTCATGTACAGTTTTGGCCACTTGTATGGTTATAGCATGTGCAGCGGTTAAGAAGGATTCTTAGTCAGAGAAGGTAGCTGCTCCTTACAGGTTGTATCCATGCAAGCACAAAAACCAGATTTGAATGGTGTCCAAAACTATAATTTTGTTCTAATCTGAAACATGACTATGTAAAAATGTTAACTAATTTGTCAGACAGTCTCTTTCTTTTCTTCAGGGTAATTTCTGCCTATTTTACTAATTTAAATATATTTTTACTATTTTTCACTGCTGTTAACTGTGTGGTTTGTTTTTTTCCTGTGTAGACCTATTTTAAGGGGCTTCTTGTACTGTTCTCTGAAGCTTCTTTTACCATCCATTAATAGACCATGTGAACTAGTTTCTTAGTCATATTGCCATTCATATGCATCCTTTTATGGTTATTTAAATTTAAAGCAGTTTTAATTTAAAGTTGAAGGGACAAATCTTGTTTCCCTTAAAGTCAGTGGCTATGGCTACACTATGGGCTTAAGTCGTAAATTGATTTAAGCAAAGCCCTGTCCACATTTGGAGTTGATTAAGTCGACTTGAGGGCTTCCTTAAGTCAACTTAATAATTCCTGCCCTTAAAGTCAACTTTAGGGGTTAAGTTGACTTTATTAGGTCAACTTAACACAATGTGGACATTAAAGTTGACTTAGTGCAGTGGGGCCATGTAAGTCGACTTTATAAAGTTGACAATGCAGTGTGGACTCACTAAGTTGACTTAATAAGAACTACTTAAAGTCGACTTTATTAAGTCAACTTAACAAAGTCAACTTAGCTTTTATAGTGTAGACATAGCCAATGAGAGTCCCAGTTAAAAGAGAAATACAAACAAGGAGTTCTGTGGCACTTTTAAAGACTAACAAATTTAGTTATTGCATGAGTATTGCATGCTCTCAAACATCTGACAAAGTGGGATTTTCTCCCACAAAAGTCCATGCAACATATAAATTTGTTAATCTTTAAGAATGCCACAGGACTATCTTTTTGCTGAGCTACACTAAACTGGCTATCTCGCTGGAATGAGTTAAAAGAGAGGTAATGATTTATTTCCATTGACACACTTGTTACCTAAGTTCTCATTACATAATCTTTATTATTCAGGATGCATGTCCCACAAAGAGCCCAACATTTTTTAAACAAAAGTTGAAACATTTTTCATTTATTTTGTAAATTGAGTAGATTTGATCCAGTAATGTTTGACAAACAAGCAACATGGGATCCTTTGGTGCCATTTTGACGATCATGTGGAGCAGAAATAGCAGATAAAAAGGACCCAAGATGAAGTGCTGGTAAATTGTGCTTATGAGTAAGTGGCCACTGGTATCAAGCTTCCCTTTCACCTGCCCATTCTTAGTACATTTTTCTTTCAGCCTTAAGTTTTGTGTGGCTCCTTATGATGTGTGTCACCAGTAAGGACAAGGGAGGGGCTTCCTCCAAGTAGTGGAAGCAGGAAGTGGGAAACCACAGGAGTTTATTCACCGGACCTCTCAAAACTGGAGCAGGGAGGACTTGGACAAGATGGAGTCTTGGGATTGTTGGAATGAATGGGGTGGGGCAGGTGAGATGGAGATTGCTAGGAGGTGGGGGACATTGGGTGTGAGGGGCAGGCAGTGGGAGGTTGGTCAGGGGGTAGGGGAGCCTTGGGTGGGGATGTGGAGATTACATGGGACAAGTGGGAGACCCTCTCCCATTCTGCCCCTTCTCTCCATTAGACTCTCCCACTGTGCAAGCAATAGTTTGTCCCTGCCCTTTCAGCCCCATCCCACTGATTTCAGTCTCTGACTACCCTCTCACTCTGTTAGCTCCCACCCCCCAGTTGCTGACTCTCCCTGCAGCCAAGAGCTCTGTTCAGAGGCTGCACAAGGACCAGACAGTAGTCAGGCACTTGCCTTCGTATCCATCTTCATCACACCCTGGGAGCCAGGTGGAGTACCGTAAGGAAAAGTCCCACAGAATCCTTGAATAGGCCTTTGGAAAAGCCAAATAAGAGCCTAGCTGCCACAGCACCCATCTCAGGTTTTACAGTGAGACCAGACCGGGCCCAGACTTTTGGAGTTTATTCGGTTCCGTATGAATAGCTGTCCTATGCAGGCATGACCAATGCAGTTGATAATTATGTACTTCTCAGTGATTAGATCTAAGGAACATTTGTGGAACCATCTTTTAACAACTCTCCAGGTCTGAGTTTCTGTTTGGTACAATGTGGAGGATGGAGGGGGGATGACCCTCAGGCAACCTGCTGGCTCTCTGAGTCCAGTTCCTTGACTATTTGGCTGATCTCCATTAATAATAGTCCCCAAGGAACCGACTACCATCCGAGGCTAGCTAGAGCACAGTGTGATCTAGTCATACTTCCTCTACATCCCTGACACATCCCCTGCCCTTGGGGCTGGAGTATGGCCTGGCATAAGAATCAACTATGCAGTCTCTAAACACACTGGGGAGAGTCCAGTGCCAGGTAATCAGCAGGGGATAGATGTCCAAATTCCATCTCCTTTAACTGTTCTTCTTGCTTGTTTCCCATACTCCTGGCATTTATGTTTAGAAGGGACAGAAATATAAGTGAAATAATACCTGGGATGCATGGTGACAAACATCAAATGGGGATTATTCAGTCTGGAAAAATCTTTCCAGCTATCTGTTAGGAGAACACTGAGGGCTAATCCTGAAAACAGAAAGTAGCCAGTAGAAGAATGAGGAAAAGAAAAAATGAAGATTGATATTAGACTGTCATTTAGATTCATTAAGGGTAAGAAAAGGAGGTCTAAGTAAAGTGCTGCCATGTAATCACTGCATGACCTTTGACAAATATTTCTGTTTTTCTCTAGGTAAAATGGAGATAATAAGAACTAAGTAATGAGTCTGTTTTCATTGTCCAAGCTGACAGAAATTCACAAGGAAAGTTAATACTTACATAGATTGTTTTTTTATTTTTATTAATCTAAGGCTATCAATTATTAGTAAGGAAAATATATAAGATTTTTTTGCCCCAAAAAGCTGCATGATTTTCCCTACGTCTGTTTACAGGCATTGATCGCCAATGCAAAAGCAAAACTGTTGGGCAAAAATATGTCAAGAAAGTAGAAAAAACTTCTTAGTCATTCTTGTGCAGTAGAAAAAGCTCTGTACCAGGCCAATGCCTATGACAAACGAGCAGATGGGATATAGTACAGTTCCTTCTTTCTCAACCATGAGGTGAAGTGAAGAAACTGTTACATGGTGGTTACTCCAGTCTGTATGCTGGAGTAATGGCCACTGACCAGTTCATGGCCTGGGTGGTGAGGAGTACCCTCCCCTTTGCCCCTGTGGCAACAACCAAGGTGTTCCAGCAGGTAGCAGGGAGAAGGTTTGAGGTCTTGGGAATAACAGAAAGGAATAATAGAAAGACAAGGTAGGTGAGATAATATCTTTTACTGGGCCAACTTTTGCTGGTGCAAAAGACAAGCTTTGGAGCCACTCAGAGTTCTTCTTCTGGTCTGAGAAAGGTATTGAGAGTCTTACAGCTAAAGATAAGGTAGAACAGATTGTTTAGAATACATGTTGGCTATGTCTACACTGCACTTTTATTTCAAAATAACACTTGTTATTTCGAAATAAAAGAAATTAGGTCTACATGACGTTTTCTTATTTCAAAAGGACGGATCCCGTCCTTTCGAAATAAGCATCGTCATTTCGAAAAAGTAAAACCTGCCCCCCCTCGAAATGGCCGTTATTTCGGAATGGGTATTTCGAAATAAAGCTGTTTAGACCTGTTCTTTTCGAAACAACACTGTGTAGAGGTTGTTTTGAAAGAGCTGATTCGAAACATCAGGCCCAAATGGCTTTATTTCGAAATATTCCTTCCAAAATAACAGCCGTTTGGATTGCAGGCTTTCCCTTAATTCGAATTAACATTTTGTTAATTCAAATTAATTTATTTAGAAATAACTCATTTCGAAATCCTTATTTCGAAATAACAATGCATGTGTAGACATAGCCGTTAACTATTCTTGCTTAGACAGCATTTAAGGTGAACTGGCCAATTAACATCTCTCCAGTCATAAGTCAACAAGAGGGGTGTATTTCAGAGTTTTGTAATAAGGTATAAATGCAGTCTCATTACTAATATCATGATTTTTTGTGTCCAGCAAAGTCATGTAAACTCCCTGGCTTGTCCTTTGAAGGTGTGCAGGTTTCTTCTGAGGATGAGCATTGAAAGATCAGACATAGAGGGATTGTTCTTGGAAAAGCATTCACCCACAGAGAACAGGGTGTTTTTGTATTATCATTTTTATTGTGAGACTGTAGTGATTGTTTGGTTTCACCCACAGAGTTGTTGAGGAGTTTGATGCACTGGATGAGGTAACTACATGTTGTGATAAGCACTTTTCAAGACCCATGGATCTTGAAAGATGCGTGATGGGGGATTTTGACAATATAGAAGTGATGATATGTCTGCAGGTTTTTTACATATTGTTTTGGCAGGGTCTGGTGCTTCTCTGAGTGATGTGCCCTGGTTTGTGGAGATGCTTGCTTCTGATGATGAGGTTGGGGAATTGTTTGAAGGTTAGAAGAGAGGGTTCAGGAAAGCCTTCTTTCTAGAAATATTCCCCATCAAGTATGCATTGTAATTGTTTGATGATACCCCATTGGAATTCCAGTGTGGAGTGGTAAGTGACAACAAGGAGTGTACAATCAGTGGGGATTTCTCCTGTATTGATTCAGGGCCTCTCAGGATTTTTGGGTGTCCTGTTCCATGATTGTCATCTGTGTGATGTGAAGCTAAGTGTGGTGATCCAGGTGCTTTCTGTATGTCTTTATCCATAAAGCTCTATCTCTCAAGCTGATTTTGGAAGCTAGGAAGATGAGACTGGTGAGGGGAGTGGTTTTAAAGTGAGTTTGGTGGATGGGTGGTGGTTGTTGAAGTTATGGTGGAAATCTGTGAAGGATGTTAGGTCAACTGGCCAGAGTATGAAAATGTATCTTAGGCATATCATTAGTCTAATGATGCATTTGTCCAGAAATCCTTCCTCAAGATAGTGCATGAAGAACAGACGACTATACACAAGAAACCAATGGCTTACCACACTAACCAACATATATCCCATAATCTTGACACACCATGAAGTCTGATAGCTAGAGCCGGACACTCAGACACCACAGCATATGCTCTGAGGAGAATGTCAGGGGTACACCTCTTGACGCACTTTAAACCACTTTCATCAAAGAAGGACACTCTACCAAAGAAGTAGATCACATCATGGAACAGGACACCAAATAGTCTGAGAATCTGCTTTAGTACAGAAACAGAAAGCTAGCCTATGGCACACATGTAGGGGTATGTCCATACACAGGTTTTAAATCAAAGTAACCCTGGTTATTTCGATTTTAAAAATGCTTAGGTCCACATAACGTTTCCTTATTTTGAAATAAGGAGCTCCCTTCTGGGAAGCCGGGCACGCTGACTCTGTGCCCCCACTGTCCCCCAGCTGCGGGGAAGAGTGTGTTGGGGAGCCGGATGCTCTGGCTTCCCTGTCCCTGCCACCCTGCAAGCAGCAGGGTATGCAGGGTGCCCGGCAGTCACGTCCCTGCCACCAGGCCAGCAGCAGGGGATGCACAAGGCAGGGGGATCTGTGCCCTAGTGGCTTTTTTCCCCTGCCTGGCTCTCCAGGTGAGAGCCAGGAAGGGGATTGGGTGGCAACATGGCCAGTGGGCAATGTTGCCATACCTCCCAGGGTGCCCCTCCCCCAAATTGAACTAGCAAGTCCGGTGTCTGAACATGCTAGTTCAATTTGGGTTTTATTCATCTGGACCTGTTAAATTGATTTTACTTAAATTGATTTAACTATTTTTATATTGATTTGGTTAAATCAATTTAAGTAGAATCAATTTAACTGACTGTGTATGGACACAGCCTAGTACTCACACTGGAAACCATAGAGGATATCCTTAAACAATTACAAGCTATATTAGATGGGGACCACATCTTGAAAGAAATCTTTCCAAATCTCCTTTTCTGGCCTTCAGACCACCCCCTCCCCAATCTAACCAAGCTCATCATCAGAAGCAACTGGAGCTCTGTGTAGCTGGAAGGCTTGTCTCTCTTACTGACAAAAATTGGTCCAATGAAAGATATAATCTCATCACTCTGTCTCTCTAATATCCTGGCAATATTTCATTCTTTTATGCTCTCTTTTCACATAAGCATCTAGAAACCTTTATTTCCTAGGTGGTATTGTTTATTATTATTATTATTATTATTATTATTATTATTATTATTATTATTAATCTTGATTACAACCTCTCAACCTCTTCTGCATTCAAATTCCTCAAAACATGCCCTAGATTTTGCCTGTCTGCTATCTGGCTTGGCCTTGTCCAAGATCCTCTGCAAGACTCTATCAGAAGCCATTCTGACATGGAGATATAGAGCCTGATTCTTCATTCTCCTTGTAAAGTCATTTACACCTGTGCAAAAGGAGAGCGGAACATTAAATTATGCAGTTTCTCCATTGATACCCATGTGAATGAGTTATGCGGATGTAAAACTGTTGTCAGTGAGAGCAGAATCAAGCTCAGTTTAGATGGATGTACATGACTACACAAGGTGCATGACAACGGAAAATCAAGCCCTCACATATACAAATTTTTCACTCTGTGATACTTGACTTTATGTCCTCCTAACTCTGGTTATACATTTTCAAAAGTTGGGCACTGCATAAAACTATGGTAATTATATATCCCCTTCCTTACTGGATCCTGTGTCTTTTTCCTTCCTTACATGTCTGCTATTGTGTGTCTGGTTGTCATTCTTTCCTACCCCCTGCATGGCTTTGCTTCCCCCCTCTCTTAAACATATGCAGGTTCACTCCTCTCTTACTTGGCTGCTCCAATCTACTGTTCTCCTCAGAGCAGTGAACAAGCCAGCTAGAGTTTTGCAGGGATTGCATAATGTCCAGTTCCAATTGCCCTGCTTACCAAGGGAGGGGAACTGCACAAGGATGGGATGGAATGGAGAAAAAGTGTTGGTATGTTGTCCTGGCTAACTGTTAGCCCAGTACTGAACCGCACAGGCTGAATTGTGTGGGGAAGTTTACAGATAGAATTGCAGGGGCAAACTGCGTGCCAGGAATGACGCTAGTGGTGGGGTTGATGGGTTATCTGTAGACAAAAGAATGAGATTGTAGGCCGATAGCAATTTTTCTCTCCGAAGTGGCAGTGTTGATGTCTTTATTCATTAGTGCCTTCTGCTGTAAGGTCACCTCAGATAAATAAATAGGCTCTCTTTTACATATTTAAACTAATTTAAAATGAGTATTTACAAAAATTCCATACTTTGCATATTCATAGATTCCAGGACCGGAAGGTACCATTTTGGTTAGCTAGTCTGACCTCCTATATAATACAGGCCATAGGACTTCCTCAAAATAATTCCTAGAGCAGATCTTTTAGGCTATGTTTGCATGTAAACTCTTATCTCGAAATAAGTTATTTTGAAATGAGTTATTTCAAAATAAAATCCTTATTTCAAAATAACTTAAATCAAAATAAGCAAATATTAAATTGAAATAAGGGAAAACCTCAAAGCGAAACAGCATGTCCAGACACAGGACTTGCTATTTCGCTTCAGGAGAGGGGCGGCATGAGAGGTGTGACAACATGGCCCCCTCGCTGGACCATGCCCCCACCCAATATATACAAAAAGGAAGGCACACTGGGAAGGAGAAGGGCAAAAGTGTTATTCTGAACTAACATGTCCAACTGGCGTTGTTTCAAAACAACCATTTTGAAACAACGGCTATTTTAATTTCAAGTGAGGTTTTATTGTTCCAAAATGATGGACATTATTTCAAAAAGATGGGGTCCCATCATTTCAGAATAAAGAAATGTCGTTTGGACATCTCAACTTTTATTTCAAAACAACAGTCATTTCAAAATAAAAGCCTTTTGTGGACATAGGCTTAGAAAAAAAGCGAATCTTAACTTAAAAATTTTCAGTGATTGAGAATCCACCATTGAACCATGGCAAATAGTTCCACTGGTTAGTTACTCTGTTAAAAATGTATGCCTTTATTTCCAATCTGAGTTTTTCTAGCTTCAGCCTGCAGTCATTGGCAGTGCTGGAACTAGGTATTTTGATGCGTGGGGCATGCCCAGAGCAAGCAGCAGGAAACATGCCCCCAAATCAAGCGACAAAATGGAGCTGCTTGATACACGCCCAGGGCAAGGCCCCAGTCACCCCATGCTAGTTATGGTCCTGGTGATTGGATCATGTTATACCTTCTCTGCTAGACTGAAGAGCCCATTATTAAATATTTTTCCTCATGTAGGTGTAACCCTTCTGCTAGGGCAGGCTGGCAGAACAAGGGCTGGGTTCTATAGCTAGGGGTTTCCCAATAATGTAGTACCACCAACCGGCTCAAACCCCCACCCAGATTTCTGGGGAACCCTGCACTGTTTCCTGGGCACCCCCAAGAGGTAAGGCTTCCCCACTCGCAAGCACGAGTCTGAGTGTAGCAAATGGAACTTTTTATAGTAGTAAAACAGAGTGTAAAAGTCCAAATAACAGAAATCAGTGCTGATCTAGCAAATCAGTACAGAGCAAAGTTCCCAGTAACTCACACTGCATAACAGAACATACAAGACTTAATGGCAAAACTGGCACTGATCTGGGGAATCAGTGCTAACTAGACTCCCAACCAACCCTAGGGTACGTAAGGAGTGTGTCTCATGCCAGCTCTCCACCAGTGCCATCTACTGGCCACTCACTCCATCCAATAGCAGTGTCCCTTGGCTCCTCCCATTGTCTGCCAGCTCTACCCACCAGTCACTCATGCCACCCAGCTCGCCGCTCTCACCATGTGCTGGCTCCTTCATCTGCTGCTCCCCTTCAGTGATTTTAGCTCAGAGAGAAGATTGTCTCTATCTCTAGTGATGCTAGCGGAGAAAGAGTTTGCTTTTCTTTCTAATAATGCCAGCTCTTAACTTTAAGGAGCTGCAAACAGCTACTTCTATCTGAATAGCAAAGACCTCAGAAGAAGCCTAGCCAGAGCTATTATTAGATAGGATAAGCAATAGGAGGAGAGGCAGAATTAGCCTCAAACCCCCACCCCTGTTTTTTCATTTCTTTCAGGCTGAAACATGCAGTCACCTTTCCCACAAGCCTCTTCTTAACTAAGGGTAGTTTTTACCCTTTAACTAACCCAGACAGATTTGCAACAGAGAGTAGCAATTCACAAAAAGACAGTATTTTATATTTCCCCTCAGTAGAATTACACATATTGATAGATTTGTGATCAGATTAACCCCAAATACCATTACCCACTATGACTTGCACCCAGTATGCTAATACCTAATTGTGCTCTTTGTGTTCATGCTAATACAGGACCCATGCAGATTAGTTGCCCCCCTTCAGAAGCTGTTATGCACAGCTTCTAAGCCTGCCTTACATAGGTATTTATGGACTGTAATCAAGGCGTCCCTTAAAATTCTCTTTGTTAAGCTAAATAAATTGAACTCCTGTGATCTTTTGCTAGAAGGCCGGTTTTCTAATCCTTTGTCAAATAAGGGCAAATGCAAAATACTCCATTTGGGGTAGAACAATCAGTTGAACACACAAATGTGGAAAATGACTCCCTACGAAAGAATACTGCGAAAAGGAGTCTGGGGGTCATAGTGGGTCACAAACTAAACATGAGTCAAAAGTGTAATTCTGTTGCAAAAAAAATTAAACATTCTGGGATCTAATAGCAATAACATTGTAAACAAGACATGAGAAGTAATTCTTCTGCTCTACTCTGTGCTAATTAGGCCTCTGCTGGAGTACTGTGTCCAGTTCTGAGAGCAACATTTCAGGAAAGATGTGGACAAATTGGAGAAAGTGCAGAGAAGAGCAGCAAAAACGAGTAAAGATCTGGAAAACATGACCTGTGTGGGAAAACTGAAAAAAAAAAAGAGTTTGTTTAGCCTGGAGAAGAGAAGATGGGGGGTGGGGGGATGATTAAAGATTTCGGTACATAAAAGGTTGTTATAAGGAGAAGGGAGAAAAATTTTCTTTAACTTCTGAGCATAGGACAGGCAATGGCCTTAAATACCAGCAATGTTGGTTTAAGTTAGGTATTAGGAAAAACTTCCTAGCTGTTAGGGTAGCTAAGCATTGGAATAAGTTGCCTAGGGAGGTTGTAGAATCTCTCTCATTGGAGATTTTTTAGGGCAAGTTAGACAAATATCAGCCAGTACTTAGTCATACCTTCAGTGTGGAAGAATAGACTCTTGACATTCTTTCCAGTCCTATGATTCTATGATTCTTATGACTCTTCTCTGATCCCCTCTAATTTATAAATCTAAAACCAAGCCCTATAATGGGACAGATTTAGCCCCGGGTCCATGTTGTTTTCTAGTAACACAGATGCTGACAGAAAGTCTACCATGGTAGCTTGATGTGACAAAGTGAATTGTGGCATCTCTTTGCTGGGGAAGTCAAAATAGGAAAGGTTGGCCAAGACCTGGAGATGGTCAGGGGCCCAGATCCTCTCTAGCAATTCAGACCTAATATCTCCCTGGAAACTACCAATCTTCCTCTCTTTCCTCCTCTGTAGCGATGAAAACAGCTTCTCTTTGTTTAAGATACAATATTTATAAGTGTTTTACAGTCCTTTTGCACTATGCTGGCCCAGGTCAGCATCCTTGGAAAGTTCTTAAGCTCACACATCACTGTCATCATGAACACACATATCTGCTTAATAGAGAAAACAACTGGTTCTACAGTAGTTTTCTGCCTTCCTTCTGGATAACCTCGTAGTCTGTCTTCGCCACTTTCATTTTATTACTTACTCTCCTTTGTCCTGGTCTCTCTTCCCTGTCTCTTAATTTTTCTTTTCTCATTTCTCCATGTTCTAGTCTCTTTCTTTAATACTTTTATTCTCTCCCTTCCTTTGTCTATCACTCAGGGCTGGCCATAAGATTTTTTTGGGAGTGTCAACCTACTAACTCTTTGTGCCCCCTCCAACCTGAAACATTAATTTTAAATAAAAAGTAAATCCTTGATCTAGAAACCTAGCCTTCTTTTCCACAGTGATGTACACTGACCATGTTTTCAAGGGACTGTTCTCCAGACAACACAGAAATTTAATTTAATGGTCAGTAGGCCACAGTCCATTGGAGGGTTTTTGTGCACATGCTGCCAGTTTTTTTCTTTTTAGTTTGCATTCTCCTCTTTCTATTTCTTCCTTTGAAAGACAAAATACCCTTTCTTCTCATTATCTTTCTTCTGTAGTCACTGCATATTCCCTCTTTTGCATCTTGCTCCATTGCTCTCATATCATCTCTTTCCTCCTTTTACTAAACGTTCTCTTTTTCTCTCCTCTTTGCTCTCATTGTTTCTATCTCACTTAGCTCATCCCTTGTCTTTTCTTAATACCTTCCTTTCCCTATCCACTCAGAGTCCCATATCTTTATTTTTAAATAAGAGGTCAATCTCTCCCACTCCCCAGGTTGTATCATTGTGGATCCTACTCTCCCCTGTACCTCAATACCTCATTGAGAGTCTTCCTTCTTCTTGCCCAGGGTTAGGTTGCTGCTAAGAGTTCAGGAGTCCATGTTGCCTATTCCTCTACCTCATGTTGTCTTTCATGCCTGAATGAATGCTACTGCCATGTTGTTAGGAGGAGCTTACCTTCTCCTAGTCTTATTTCCTTTCCCCATGGCCCATGTAGACTTCAGCTGCCAATGCTGAAACTGTGTGGATGTATAAACATGCATGGCAGGGATGAGGTCCTACCTTCTGCTCCCAGTTGTGCTGAATGTGATGCCTCCATCCCCTCTCCCCTCTTGTAGCCACAGTTGGAAGTCAGCCTGTGGAAGACATAAAAGCAAAAGCAGAAGCTTGAACATTAGGCTTGAAAACCCACAAATCAGTCCAGAGGCTTTCACCTGCCAAATTAGGGGCTTCATGACTCTAAAAAGCATTCTTGTATTGCTTATGTAATGAGTAATCTGTGATTTATAGAACTGAGACAGATTTCTCACTGACTGCCACATTTATATTTTGAAGTTTCCTAATGCACAAAAAGGGTCAAGAAATAGACCTCATCAGACAAGGAAGGCAAATATTTGCCATTCTATTTATGGTAAATCAAAATAATAGGTTTCTTTTTGGCTTGAAGGCAATTCAAAAAAACACTCTAAAATAATTTTAAAGCCATAACCAAATGATTATTAAAAAACCCATTGAATCAAAAAGTAAAATTAAAACTTGCTTTGCCTCAACGAAAATGTTTCATTTAGACAAAATCAAAATGTTTTGGTTTTATTTTGACCATTTTAACAGATTTTCAAAAAATGTGTTTCATTTGGAAATGTCGAAACAAATTGTTTTTAATTTTTTCATAATCAAAACAATTTTCTTCTATTTGAACAATTCCTTGAAATCAACACATGCTGATTAAACTCTTTAGTGACATTGGCTGTGTTCACACAGCACTCTTATTTCGAAACAACAGAGGTTGTTTCGAAACAAGAAATACCCTGTTCACACAACACACGGTTGTTTCGAAACAAGTTATACCCCATTCGGGGATGAAACAATGTTGTTTCGAAACGATTGTTTTGAAACAATGCAGTGCGAACATGTTGTTTCAAAACAACGGTGACTTGTTTCAAAATAACTGGTGCCTGAACCTGCTATTTCGCTTTGAGCTTTTCTCCTTAATTCGAATTAACAAACTGTTAATTCGAATTAAGTTATTTTGAAATAAGGTGTTATTTCGATACAAGTTGTTTCGACACAACCGTATCGAAATAACCCTCTGTGTGTGAACACAGCCATTGAGTCTGCCTTTTTTTCTGAAAGAAGTTTTATCTGAGAAAATTTGCCTTGATAGTGCTGTGATGCTGGCCACAAGACAGAGAGGCTGCCTGTTCTTAAAGCTGCAATGCTCCTCTGCTGGTGCTCAGCTACTCTTCCTGGGAAAAGAGGAAGCAGAAGCTTGATGCTTCAGGGCCTTGCTGGCAGAGGTGGCTGGGGAATAGAATGGGCAAAATTGTTATCAATGAGGAATATTCTGGAAGGATGGAGCTCCATTTGGGGTCCTGTATCCCAAGCTGGACTCTCAGGTTACCTTTCTGTTTCATTGCAAGACCATACTTCCACATCTGAATAAGCTCTGTGCAAAGACAGCAGCTCATCTTTCACAGAAATATGTGAAGGTAACACTATTGAATTTGTAAAACTGTTTTGCTGTTTTATAAAGAATATATAGGATAGGCCATGCTGGTTCTCTTCCTCAGGCTGACTTATTCCAGAAAATTTCAAGCAAAACAGTTCAGCTATTTCTGAGAACAGCCTTAGGGAAAAATACATTGTTTTGCTCAAGTTACAAAATTCTTGCAACCTTTCCTTTCAAAGCATTATAGTGAATGAGGCAGGGGATTACAGAAAGAGAAAGGGCACTTTCATGAGAGAAGCAGCTGAATGCTGCTCTGCGGGATTGGATTCTATTCATGCCTCTGCCAGTTTCTAGGTGATGTCACACAGCCAGACTTTTCACAGGTGGTCACTGATTTCTTGTTCTTCATTATCTGGGTGCCCAACTTGAAATCCTGGGTCTAATTTGCAGAAGTGCTGAGCCCTCACAACTGTAACTGAAGTCAGTGGGAAAATTTTGATTTTTTTTTTTTTTTGGTGGCAAAATGCCACTGTTGCTCTAAGAATGAAAGAGTCAAACAAGGACCCTCGAGAATGTGCCTGCATGTTGTTTACAATTCTCTGTGTGTGCCTCTGTAGGTTGGTGTTGATGGATGGGGCAGCACTAATGTTTTCAGCATGAATGCTTCTGTGTTTGAAAGTATTGCCAAACTCGTAATCGGGGCTCAGGCCTGTGCTGTGCTTGGTCTGTTAGGTGCAGCAGTAAGGGGGAACCATAAAGGGAATCATGGGGGTCTGTTAAGTTAAGTGGAAGCCAGTAGGACAACTAGACAGTAGTTAATCTGTATATCAATAAATTGTCTTCTTTAATGAAAAAAAACATAAGCTGAAGGTTAAGGTAGTCAAGCACAAAAGTCAAGACATGCAGGATAAGGTTTGCAAACTCCACCTGAGTTCTGCACTCTTGTGTTTATGCATTATTAAAGTGCGATCTCTGATCACTGCCCATTATTTGCCATTTAGGACAAAGTGAAATGACTTATGCAACTTTACATGTAGTACTTCTCTTCCTTTTCAGTGGTTGTTCCTATTCCAAAGTCATATAAATGAAATTGAAAAAGAAAAGGTGCTTTTATTGTGGAATAAGTGTCTACATGGAGAGTCATATGGGGATAACTGTTGGGGTACGATTATGCTGGTATATTTCACCATGTAGACAAACCTTGAGATGATACTGATCAGCATGATAGGCCACACTCACTGAACACCAGCAGCTGATTAGTTGTCCTTTGTTTTTGTGCAGGTATTATGGCAAAGGAGAGTGTTAAGGAAAGTTTTGAATGTGGATAATGAGGTAGTTTTGAAGAAGAACTCAGAATGAAAGTGCTTGTTCAAAAATTTAACAATGAGAATGGCATCATTAGCTAATTGGAAGTTGGTACTGACATCTCGGTAGGATATTGAGAGGTGGAAGGTTTGGTAGGGCTAGGTATGAAGGGACTTGAAAGAGATGACAAATAATTTTTGTTTGCTCTCATGATGAGAGGCAAGAAGAGGGGTGACATGGTCAATGTGATGAGGTAGGAAACATATCTTTGGAGCAGTGTTTGAATGGAAATGAACAAGGCAAGAATGCATTTGCCAACTCAAAGAGGACACTGCAGTTGTGGCACATGAGTATTGATAACTCACACAGATTTGGCACTTGGTGATCTAATGTCATGAAGTTATGGAAACTTGCAGGCCCCACATAATGGTTGAAACACTGAGATCTCTAGAGTAGAGAATAAGGCACTGAATTACAAACACAGAACTCCTGAGGTCTGGTACTTGCTGTTCTGTTGACTGGGGTTTTAGCATTTCCGTGCCTTTCACCAACTCTAATTATGGGACAAGACCTCATACTTCAGCATGTCACTATAAGTCACCTATTGATAGCAATCTTTAGCTACCTGGAAGAGGGGTTCCAGGGAGGATGGAGCTAGGCTGTTCTCAGTGGCACTAGGTGATACAACTAAGAACAATGGTCTGAAGTTGCAGTGGAGGAGGGTTAGGCTGGATATGAGGAAAAACCTTTTCACTCAGAGAGTGATGAAGCACTGAAATAGGTTACCTAAGGAGGTGGTGGGATCTCCATATTTATTGGTTCTTAGGTGCCACTTGACAAAGCCCTGGCTGGAATGATTTAGTTGAGGTTGTTTCTGCTGTAACAGGGAGTTGGATTAGATGACCTCCTGGGGTGCATTCCAATCCTAATCTTCTATGATTCTATGATTTCATAGATAAAATAATTAGTAGTTTGTACAAGGTTGCAAGCAGAGCTGGGCATAGAACCCAGAGCTCTAATATAACAAAGTTGATTCACCTCATTTTGAAAGACAGCCATCAGATTAGGCTCTTGCATAATAACCCACTAACACAGAGTGGCTCTGCATCACCCTCAAAAACAGTAGTTCTCAACATTTTGCGGGTCACAACACACTTGGTGCCATCTTTCAACCCTATGAACACACCAGCTCACCTTCCCCAGGACAAATCCAGACATCTCCTTGTTACACACATACCACTGTGTGATAACATAGAAATGTGTCCCAACCCAGTGGTTGGGAACCACTGCTCTAGAAGATAGACCATATACATAGGCCCCTAAGTCTGTTACTGCTGGGATGCTAAGTGATTTCTCTAGGTTATGATTCATTGACAGAATCCTGGTTCAGTCCTAACTGACAGCTAAATATACTAACACCCTTATTTAGATTCTCTGTAACCACTGGACCAAAATCTGCTCCCAGAACCAGGAAGGGAAACCAAGAATCTTTTTGATGCCAAGTGTTGCATTGTTGTCTCACAAATACTTGTCTAACCCACTGCAGTGTGTGTGTATTGGGTTTCCCTGCATTGACTGGTCCTTGTATGTAATAGCAGCCTGTTTTTCACCTGCTGCCTCTACCCATGAGTTATTTCAATAGCTGAGGAGGTCTAAGCGGTGGTGCTAAAGAGCTATAGACAAACTAGTGTAGGGATCCTGCAGTAATTGTCAGATTCATATGTTGTAAAACACTGCATTTAGAGATGAATTTGGATGTTGATGCCAATTGTTTTATTGTTGCATTTTTAAGGTTTGTATTGGGTATATGGGAATTGTCAGATGGCAGATTTACAGTGTTTGAGACTGAGATCAGTATGTGGGAGATGTTGCTATTAAATATAATGTCCAAGGCATGGAAGCCCCTGCTTGTGAAAGCTCAATACAAGATCAGAACTTGATTCAATCAATTTCTTCACAGAAAGCAAATCCCCTTCTTTAAGGGACATTAATATTTCTGGGCATGGGATGTCTCAGGGCATTCCTAATCAGCTACAGACTCTATCATCAAGTGGTCATGATCTGAATCACGCCCAGCTCAGCAGAGATTAACAGCTCTTCACATCTAACAGATATTTGGTGGCCTCTATATGAGATGAGTCTCACTTCTGGGTCCCGTGTCACAAACTGACCACTATGCCTTGCACATGACAGAGTGTCTTCTCTTCAGGGCAGCAACTGTCTCTCACAGAGTCTGTACTGAGTCTAGCTCAGTGGCACCTTGATACCAGTCAGATCCTTTAGTTAGAGCTCCTGTAGCAAGGGTCAAAACTGCCTATTCATTATAAATGTGTGGGCATTGGCATCACTATTGGGGATGAGCAGAAGAAATTCCTCCACCCCCCACCCCCCAAAAAAACAGAAGACAAAACAAACAGGTGATTAAATATCTTTTTTTAAAAAGCATCTTTAGGACAACCTTATGATATTCTGGGTTTGATCCAGAACATTTGGCTTGTTACTGTTGCATTTAATTCCATTTTGTTGAGCTGATGTTTTCTCCACCTCCCCATTGCTGATAGCTCTCTTTATAAGGGGTAAGTGATTTTTCCAAGGAAGTCTTTCTTTTAGCTCCAGTTCAAATTAAACTCCCAGGAACCATGTCTATATAAAACAGGCCAAATTCTTAGCTGATATCAATATCAGCTGAAGTGAGTGAAGAGCTTTTTGTGAAACAGAAACATGCGGATTATATCAAAGCAAGGCAGGTGTATTTTAGTTCCAAAGATGAATTCTAACACATGGGCTCCTGATCAGACACTTTCTCACAACTGCTCATGGCCCAACTCGTGACAATGAGGAACCAGCTGATCAATGTAGGGTCAGGCTACCTGAGAGAAGGTCCCGGCGTGATTTATCTCAAGAGGTCAAATCTCTCCCTAAGCTTCCTGGCATGCAGAGGGGAATGCCCAAACTTCTCCTTCCTTTAGAAGGGTGATGCTACCACTGCCTACAGGGGAAGGTGGACAAAATGTGGGCGTATTCCACCTTGGGATGATTTGTGACTGTGGGACGTTAGGAACAAACCATTCCTGTGCTCCCTATAAGTACAGTACTGCGGTTGTGCCATGCATTTGTATGAGGGAGAATAAGGAAGCAGTAGCAAAAACTCTTTCCTGCTTATTTCCCATGTAAGGATCAGTTGCACTGAATTCTGATTTGCAGAAATTTCATGGTGAGGGAAGAGGCAATAAATAAATAAAGACTACAAACAAAATCCTGTAACTAATTGGCAGAAACAGCTGCCTCATGACACCTCCTGGCATACACTCTCCTTCTTCCATGTCCAGCTGACAAAGTGTATTGTGATATAGTTTGTTTAGGTGCATGGTGTAATGGAAACAACACAATCCTACATTGAGAAGGAGCCATGGGCCTTGTTACGCTGTGCAGGAGGGGTATACAGTGAAAGAGGAGTGCTGTTACATGGTGGATGGAAACTCTCTTTTCCCAGGGAGGAGGGGAATGTTGTCATGTTCCTTCATGAGGGAGGGGAGTGCTTTATTACATGTTACCACATGAGGGAAGTGGAGTGCTAGCCTACTTTTCGTGCTGCAGAGGAGGGGAGCCCTGCATGGCACTTTGCCGGGTGTAGCAGTCAAGTGCTGAGCAGTGCAGTGGTGTGCCATGTGGGGGAAGGCAGGCAAATGATGTATCGTGTGTTGCCACTTGCTGTAGCCGCGTGCTGCATGGTGTGTTGACCGTGTAACTCTTTTGCTCACATATGAGCTCCAAGAGCTTGTCTTCCTCTCAGGTACTTACCTCACATTTTTGCAAAGGCAAATCTGGAATTTGTTCAAGGCAACAAGCATCTGTCATTTGGGCTCATCCCTAGGACTGGCCTTTGTATTGGGGCTAACAACTTTGTATTAACTGGCAGTCATTTAATTTGAGGCAAAAATCTCTCCTGAGGACAAGGCCTAGCAACTGGACTCTGAGATAGTCTGGAGGTAGTATTCACTTGTTGAATTTGTCACTTTTAAAACAATTAAATATTGGCTGAGCTAGCGTGAGAATGGTTCTGTAACCCGGTGGTTGGGTGAACGCCTGTGAAAGCCCAGTTCCAATCTCTTCGCATCAAGTGAGGGGGATTGGACCAGAGTTTCGCTCAAGGTAGCATAAGCACTGGATGAAAGGGTGTAAAGGACTTCTTCCCTCAGCTGTTCTGTGTAGAGTCGAGCATGTCTACTGGATTGGGCTCTGCTGCTGAAACTGGGGATGGGGGGAAATGCCTGCCTTCCTCTGCTGTCAGGGAGGTGTGAAATAAGCACCTGGATACATGCATGAAGCAGCTGTATGCACACCCAGAGGCAAAAACAGGACTAGGAGCTAGAGGAGTTTTACAGGAAAAATATGGGTGTTGAGTGAGTTTAGGCACCTACAGGACTCGGGGGCAGCTAAGCAATGCTTTTGTGGCTCACTGTGATGCCTAAATTTGGGTTTTCGGCATTTAAATCTCTTTGTACATCTGTCACTTAGCTGTGCTACAGACCTATATTGGTGTAACTATGTTACTCAAGGTTCTGAAAAATGCACTCCTCTGAGAGATGTAGTTACACGGATCTAACCCCTGGTGTAGATATCACCAAGGAGCATCTTCAGTTGACATAGCTACTGCTTCTCATGGAGGTGGATAAACTATGCCTACGGGAAAGCTCTCTTCTGTCAGCACAGCAGTGTCCTTATGCCAGGGATCTCAAACACATGGCTGTAGGCCTCATATGGCCCCTAAAGCTATTGCCTGTGGCCCGCAATGACACGATCATTACTGATATTTGCAATATCATTCTATGGAAAGGTTACAGTGGTGCAGCCCTTGGGCTACCATGCTAATCCTCATGCGGCCCTCATGGTGATTTGAGTTTGAGACCCTTGCCTTACGTTAATGTACTTTAGTAGCGCAGCTACACTTGTACACCATTTTAAATGTAGACCTGCCTTTAGTCTCTATTTGCCTTAGTTTTCTATCTGTCAAATGGAGATAATAACACCATCTGACATCAGGGGGTGCTGCAAACGTAAACACATTATAGATTCTGAGGCCCATCCCCAGCATTCCTGTGAAAGTCCCTGAGATAAATCTCCATTTAAAAATATCAACACATTTCACATTAATGAGTCTTTTCAACCAAAAGTCATAGCTGTGTGTGGTGGTGGGGAGATGGGAACGGAGAGTAGAGCATGGCAGGAGGAAGGATTCAGGTGACAATGACATTTATTGGGTGGTTTTAGTAGAATGTGGTTCCTTCAGGCCACATACTACACATAGCTCCGGCTAACGAAGAGGCTGATGAAGTGGGATTTTCTCCCACGAAAGCTCATGCGATAAATATATCTGTTAGTCTTTACGTGCCACAAGACTCCTTGCTTTTTTCGCTTTACTAGACTAACACAGCTGTCCATTTGAAACTAAAGGGACTGTTTTCTCTTTAAATATTATGGCCTTCAGAAATAAAAGAAGTTAGTGCTTATAAAACCTTCACACATCCCCAGTCTCCTTTCTCTCTGAGCCTTCTTCACCGTTACTTAACCTGTGCTTTCTCCTTATTTTCATCTCCCTTCCTGCTCTGTCTCCTGGCTTCCCCTGTACCATCTTCAACAATAAGCTTCCCTGAAAAGCAATCCAGCCACTTCTGAGATCCTGTTGAACTCTGAAGATGTGCTGAGAGGGGCAGTAACAGATGCCCTTTGCAGCATTGCTGTGGAAATTCACAATGGGATTTTGGGAGAAAATTAAGGCCTCCCCCAGCAGCCTGGCTGTAGAGCTCCACCACACAAGAGCACAAGAGAAATGTCTAGAATGCTTCTCACTTCAAATTCACTGTACAAGAGGAAATGGAAGGGTAGCAGGAAGAAAGTCAGAAGCAAAGTAGAAAGATTTGGCAAAAAGCAGGGTACTGACATTGTGAACCTACTTTTTTGACAGTGGTGAGGTGAGGGCTGGTTGCTCTTCTGTAAAATCAGAACAGATCTCTGGCCCCTTTACACTATTAGAAAAGAAGAACTGAAAATGGCTTTTGGGCTATGGAGTATAGCTGACAGTGTAGCTAACATAATGGAGGATGGGAAGACGAAGAGGAGGAGGTCCAAATAGTCCAGGATCAAGAATGAAATTAATTACTATTATAATGAATATGCATTCTTAATTTAATTAAAGTCCCAATAAGGATGTCTTAGATAGCTTACTGGTGCACTTTGCTTTTGGCTCCATTCCTCACAACAGCTCTATGATATGCATCAAAACTTGATTATTTTGCTTGACTGCTGTTTTGTCATGCTTTCTGGTTGTCTAGAAAGATTACTTTTTCTGTTCCAGTGTCCAGGATGGATGAGATGGAATATGTGTATATCCACAAACTGTATTTTTCCTGTACTGCACCATTATAGACATAGGTAGTACCTGCTAGATGACATGAACCAACGTCCACTGACGCCACTGGGAATATTCCCATCAGTGGACTTGAGGTCAGGTCCATAGTCAATTCATTGCCATTTGCAACAAGCTGGAACTAAATTCTGTGACAAGGCTTCCTGAGTTCTTTGGCAAACAGGAAATTTTTGTAGCTCCTTCATTTAATTCAATAAAAATAAAGACTTTTCAATTTCAGTATAAAAATGCATTCAGTAAGTACAGTAGGCACTGCAAGAATTATTTTGATATTAAGTTCCATTTATTTATGCTTTTTTTTCAGTTTTCATTATGTCACAGCATTTTATATTGGTAACACCTACCTGCACTATTGTGGAAATAAGGTGTACATTTTTAGTGGTGAGAATAATTAGCCATCAGAATGATTTACCAAGGATTGTGATGGATTCTCCACCACTGAAAATATTTTAAGTCACAATTGAAAAAGAGATGTTCTAGAAATTATTTTGGGGAAATTCTATGCCCTGTATTACACAGCAGGTCAGAGAGGATCACACTGGTCTCCTCTGAAGTTGCAATCTATGAATCATAGAATTTGTTGGTGGATAAATTGTAGGTTTTGGCAGCTGAGTTGTGGGAAAATGTGGATTTTTATACATTGGAAGATATAGAAAGTATTTAGGGATAGTGAGATAATTATATAATTTGTGTCTGCTGAAATGATGAGCAGAGAAATGATTAACTATGTTGCCACTGAAATTTTCATCCTTAGATTTCAGAGTTAACTCCCCTCTGAGAGTAAGTCTGAGCAATCCGAATTGCCCCACTTATGTTTCAGGCTGTCTGCAGTCTCAGGAAGTCAACATTGCATTTGTTTACTCAGTTCACGTTCTAAAGTTTGTTTGCAGCCATGAGGGCTAGAAAAAATTATTTTAAACTCAAAATCTAGATACTAAAGTAGAAGTGCCTAGAGATGGGGGGAGGGGCACACAGGATAGTGAAGATGATGCAAAACCAGCTGCACTGGAAGAACCTTGAAGTCTGGGCATAGGGCTTCAAAAGTGCAGTACATGTTTTATAAAATTTAAAAATACTGATTGTGAAATAACCTATGTCTTTATGTTTGAAAATGGCCAGCTATGGATGTATGTAGAGAATGTATGTCCCATGTATGGGAGATGGCTAGGATCCTAAAAATGCCCAGGCCAACATCCTGTAACTCAAGAGCACATGATACATTGACTTCAGTGGCTGCGGGATTAGGTATTTAATAACATGATGCTTTTAGAACTTGTAACAGTGCCAAGTTGATTGGCTATGTATGTACTATAGCTTAGGTTGGTATAAACTACCTCGCACAGGGGTGTGACTAAGCCAGTCCCTGAGAGCTGTAGATGCCACTAACGTGAGTACCTGTGTAGATGGCACTTTGTTGGCAGAAGAGTCTCTCTCTCTGACATAGCTATTGATGCTTGCAGGGGCTGCAGTAATTAAGTGGACAAGATAGCTCTCTCCCATCTGCTCAGGACAGGGCTTCTCAACCTTTTGTGTGTCATGACACACTTGGTGGCATGTTGTAACTGTACAGGACACACCAGCCCACCACCACAGGTTGAATCCAGCTATCTCCCCATCTCTCCATGATATACTGCTGTGTAGCGAAACAGTAATCTGTTCTGACACAGGGGTTGAGAACAGCTGGCTTAGAATATCTGCACAAGCATTGCTATAGTGATGTAGATGCAGTGCTGTAAAAACTCTGTAGTGTAGCCACAGGTATTATTTTCATATATACCTTGATATAATTTAAGGTTTGATGAGATGTATACAATGAGGTTGTTTGATGTTTCTAGTGCTGGTAATTTGGGAGTTATGCAACTGCAAACTTTCTGAATTAAGCACCTTTGTGAGTATGCCAGATTTAAACATTCATAGCTGCTAAAGGTAGCACATTTACTTTCCTAACCCCTACCTTGTTGTTTATAGTCAGATGAAAGTCATAAAGTAACAACGGTTTTGAACTTTCTTGCATCCAGAGATGTGAGGATAAACATTTTCTGAACCAAGCCCTGATGTACAGACTTGGACATTTTGGCCTGATTCTTACTCAGATGTACCAGTTTTATGGCAGGATCACTCTACTGAAGACAGCTGGTGTAACTGAGTAGAAAATCAGGCCAGACAGAAAGCAGAGGGGATATATGTACATGCATATGACTACCAATAAGACTAAAGGACACATACAAAATGTGATTACCTGTGGGGAGTTTGTCTATGCCTACACTAGAAAAAGTTAGGTCAAATTTGTTAATTCAAATTAATACCTTCAACTTTAATTCAAACTAAACTCGACCTTATTAAGTCAAATTAACAAAGTGGACTAAGTCAACTTTAAGTTGACTTAGTCCACTTTGCTAGGTCAACCTAACTACCCTTAATTTGACCTTAATAAAATCAAAGTAAGAGTTAATCAACGTCTACACCATCCTTAGTTCAAACTTAGGAGTCAAATTAAGGCTTAGTTCAAACTAACAGGCAGTTCTTATTAATTTGAATTAAATTTCCATTATGTCAAATTAAGGAATTTCTTAATTCAACTTAATAAAAGTCTACGGTAGACAGCGACTTGTTTAATTCGAACTAAGCTTCCTTAATTCAACCTAAATTGCCACTGTAGACATAGACTTTGTGTGAATAGATACAGAGTTAGCAAGTGTGGAGGTGGGACAGAATGTAGGTTCTAGATACGTGTTTGAATGAGGGAGACGGCTTAGAGACCTCCTGAGCGCCTGTGTGATTGGAAAGTGTGAGTTTGTAAAAATAAATGGAGCTTGCAGGTTCATTTGGTTCAACTTGTGTTTGCCAGGATGGTTGAAAGTGTGTGCATGGATGGGGGTGCTCCTACTGTTTGACGAATAATGCATGTAGATGGGGTACAATTTTAAGGTGTTTGTGTGGTCATATGAGGGCCAAATCTTCAATTAGAATTAGTCAGAGTAGCTCTGTCAAAGTCAACAGAATTACACTAGCTGAGGATCTGCCTGATGGAATCTATGCAGGAGTGCACGTGGGCGTACTGTTGTCCGGGGATCGTGACTGTCACGCTATGTAAGGATGCTACTTTGGAAACTTGAACCTAAAATAGCTTATAACATGAGAGAGAAAGCCAAACCACAAATGACCATCTGTAAAGCAATGAGGTTCTCTGCTGAAAAGAAAATGCTCGTTAGGATTGATTCACTAGTCTGTTACTTCAGTTTTATGGTCTTACTTCATTGATGTCTGTAGGAGCTGTTGGGTGCTTAGACCATTTGAAAATTAGATCACTTATTTGCTGTTTAAATATGCACTTAGGAGCCTATCCGTAAGCGTGCATGCGCGTGCACAGACACACACATATATTTTAAAAAGTCTTGGCCTTAGTCTTCAATTTTGATTCATATACTTTTAAATCATCTAGATAAGGTTATCATGTGCATCTGTGCATCACTCTATATAATACAGTTCTTCTGAAATCTTTTCCCATAAGTTAGTCCTTTTAGTCCTTTAAGTGCTTTTTCCCTCGAGTCTGAACTCCTTCAGGGTTTTTCCTACAGCTGTATGCTACTGAAATGCTTCAGTTGAACATAATATTCTAGGTACCTTCTTTGCAGGGCTTCCTAGAGAAGGACAGTTCCAATTGCAGACTAGAGTTAACAATCTACCATGACCCAAAGGAGTAGCCATGTTAATCTAGTCCAGCAAAACAAACAAAGAATAAGATAAATAAAGAGCCACCAGACTCCTTGTTTGTTTTAATCTACAATGAGCATATGGTGACATGCTGTTGTGGTATCCTTGGCTATGTCTGCACTACAGGGCTCAGGTAAGTTGATTTAGTAAGATTGACTTAAAGTTGACTTTATAAAGTCGACTTAGTGAGGCCCCATTTCTTTAAGTTGACTTTATAAAGTCAACTTAAGTTAGGGACCCATTTAAAGTCAACTTAGAAAAGTTGACATTAAATGGGTTCCCTGGCTTAAGTAGCTTTATAAAGTCAACTTAAATGGCTCTAATGCACTAAGTTGACTTTATTAAGTTGACTTTATTGGGTACATTGTGTTAAGTCAGCTTAATAAAGTCAAATTAACCCTTAAAGTTGACTTTAAGGGCAGGAGTTATTAAGTCAACTTAAGCCTCCAGTGTAGACGTAGCCCTTGGGGCAGCCCAGGAGAAAGACTGTGACATACTGAGTCGACCGCTCTCTCCTGGGCTCTCTGCTGCTCATGGGGAGAGAATAAGTAGAGACAGCACGTGTCTGTCAGGGTGCTGCTGACTCAGCTATACTGCCTGACGTGTTGGAAGTGGGTGTGAAGCCAAGGAGTCACCTATTCCTAATTTCTTCCTGCCCCCTCCTCTCCACCTACTTGAGGGGGAATGTAGTGGTACTATAGACTCTGCTTCCCATCCTGTCCAGGAGTGAATGTAGTCAGCTCAAACTAGTAAGGGGGCATGGCTTCCTACCACTTTTGGAGACTGCCTTACTTCATCTGGCTTCACATTAGTCCCTGTTTCAGTTTTCTGTCTGTTCCAGGGAGCTGTCATTCACTCAGATGCTCCTAATCTTCCCTGGAAAGATTCTCTGCCACTTCCAGAGTCTTCAAGGTCCTTCTTCCAGGGCAGTGCCTGGTTAATTCAAACAAAACAAAGTAACACAGACTGAGCCCTCGTCTACACTCAGCTGGGTTTTTGGCTGCAGATGACTGGCATTTATGCAAGGCATGTAAAATGCCTTGCATAAATGCTGGTCACTTCCTAAGCTGCTGAGACACACTTGGGAAAGCTGACCACAAATGTCTTGCGGTCGGCTTTCCCCTGGCTCCTGGAGCCAGGACTTCTGGCACCAACTTCCAAGAATGAAGCACCAAATCCATAGTTGCTGCTAAGTGCTCCTGGAACACCAGGCTGATGGCGGTAATTTTGCCGCCATCAGTATAGACATAGCCTTACAGTCAGTGCCAGCTACCAGTATCCAGAGACTTTCACTCTCGTCCTTTTTTTCTCTGCTCCAGGGCTAGACACATGACCCAACCTGGAACTGGTGTGTCTCTGTGCACCCATAACTCTCCTGCCTGGGCTGTCTTTCACAAAGCTATACCAGTGACATACAGTGAACTCTGCCAGGTGCTGTGATCACTCAGTCATGGCATGAAAGGTCCCTGAACCATCATGACTTATAGAGAGAAGCATCAGCCAACTCCCCTAGCCTTCTACCCCAGAAATATAGCAGTTTACACTGCTAAAGATTCCATTGGACAGTGCAAGTTCATTCATTAATTTTCCAGGCTGACAAAGGGCAGGGGCATGCAACAGCTCTCATTAACCTGAGCTGAGATTCTCAGGCACGCCAGCCAAAAACATATTGGTGTAGGTAAAGTGTAAAACAGGATTAACTACAAGAAAAGATAGATTTTAAGTGATTATCAGTAGCACGCATAGAGATCAAAGTTGGTTGCATAAGAAAAAATGAACTTGAAGCCTAAATTCTAGGTAAGATTCAAATCAAGCAGATGTTAAACAGGCAATAATGGGCATAATTCTTACTACTCAGGCTGTATTCCCTTTCAACCTGGGACCAATCTCCACAGTTCAAAGTCTTCATCTTCCAGATGATATTCCAGGTGTTGAGATGGGGGAGAAGAGAGGCCAAGTGATGATGTCACTTTCTCTTATATACTTTATTCCAACTGCTAGAAAAATCCTGGCTGTGAGGTGGGTTAGGCTTCGCTCATTGCCTACTTACCCTCCCTGAGGAATCTCTGGGATGGTGGTCAGTGGGAAAGTGGATTCCCCATACTGACTCATCAACACGTGTCTGGCTGGTGCCTATGAAAAATTGTCTTATTGCTCAGAAAAGCTGGCTGTGGGCATCTCACAACAGATTTCAGTAACACACATAAAGATATTTCATAACTTCACATCCAAAGATGGTACACACAATTCAACAGCATATTAATGTTCCACAAACCATGACTTTTAAAATAATATCTCACAAGGAATATTTTGTACAAACGTATCCTAGTCCTGTGAGTATGGGGGTCCAGGGTGCTATTCTAAGGTACAGCATGACACTGTTCTATATCACTCAATAATGAGTTTTAAAAAAAGAAAGTAATGTTTGGATATTGATTTGTAGAATTTAAAAAGGACGTCTCCATTTAATACAGGTTGTACCCCAGGGATCCCATCAGAGTTATGAAGTATATTAAATAATGTTGTACTGCTATTTTAGAAAAGGTAAATGGGCTGACCCAAATAATTACAGGTCTTTGAGTTTAACATTGATTTCAGACCATACCAGATAATGAAGCAGTTCACATTGGAATCGTTTAATAAAGAATGAAAGGTGGGTAATGTAATTAACACTACTTAACAAGGATTTATGGAAAATAGATCCTATCAGATACAGATTTTTCTGATGAGCTGTATCATCCAACCATTGATACCTTATTATGTGGCCTGATAATGGTACACAAATTATCCAGTTTGGATACAAGGTATGAATCTATACAAACAGCTGAGGGAAGTGTTAAATTTGCCACTCAGGAAAAAATAAATGATAACTATAGACAGTTCAATGAAAATATCTGCACATTGTGTGAAAAAGTGGTTAAAAAAGCACATGAAAAGTTAAGTTGTATAAGGAAATGAAATAAAAGAATACTAGTGAAAATATAATAATTCCATTGGCTATGTCTATACTAGCAAATTAGTCTGGAATAAGGAGGCTTAGTCCAGACTAAGTTAGCCCATGGCTAGACTAGGCTTTGCCTAGTTTGAATAAAGAAATTTCTTAGTTTAAACCCGGGAATGCTTCGTTTGAACTAATAAGTACCATGGTTAGTTCTTTAGGGTATGTCTACGCTGACGGCAGCAATTTCACTGCTGTCAGTTCGCCCTTCTGGAAGCAGATTGTGGTGAGTATGAACTCATTGCACTGCTCCCAGAAGTTGGCCTTGAAAGTCCTGGGGACCAGAGGGTGTAGGGAAAGGGCAACCACAAGGCTCTTGGGGTCAGCTTTTCCCTAATTATGTGTAGCAGAGGCTTTAAAAGGCACAGCTAGTTATGCAAGGAATTTTGCATTCCTTGTGTAACTAGCGGTTGACTGCCGCTGAATTTGCCCCACATGTAGACTAGGGCCAAATTAGAACTTTAGTTTGAACTAAGCATGTGCAAGACTTGTACTAAGCCTTAATTTGAACTAACCACATGTGCTAGTTCAAACTAACCATTAGTTTGAACTAGAACGCGTGGTTTGTTCAAACTAAAAAGTTCACAGTTAGTTTGAACTAACCCATGGTTAGTTCATACTAAGCTTGGACTTCTTAGTTCGGACTAAGAAGTCCAAACTAGGCCCTAGTCTACACTTAGGGCTTTTTTGGCAGCAGTTGACTGCCATTTACGCAAGGAATGTGAAATTCCTTGCGTAAATGGCGGTGACTTTCTTAGCCACCTTTACACGTTAAGAGAAAGCCGACTGCAAATTGCTTGCGGTTAGCTTTCTCCTATGCCCCCTGACCCTCAGGACTTCCAGAGCCGGCTTCTGGGAGGGGTGCAGCAAGTTCACACTTGCCACGATCTGCTCCCAGAAGGGTGAAATGACAGCAGTGAATTGTCACCGTCACTGTAGACATACCCTAAGTTTGGCTAATGTAGACATTAAAAAAAAAAAGAGTCATGTGGCACTTAAAGACAACAGATTTATTTTTCGCATGAGATTTTGTGGGAGAAAAATCCCACTTCATCAGATGCTTCAAAGATGGAGGAATTTACAGAATGGAATGAAAAGGAGTGTAAAACATAGGATCAGGTCATAGAATAACAGCAAATCAGAGCAGTTGTTTAGGTTCAAACCCTGAGAAGGCTGAAGTCAAATTTCCTTTTGTAATAGGAAAAGAACCCATAGTGTCAATTTAATCCTGCTTTGACACAATTTAATTTGCATTTTAATTCCAGTTCAGCTGTTTCTCTTTGAAGTCTTGATGTCCTATTAACATTGTGGCACTTCGCCTGATAGGAGTTGTAGTTCAGAAGCTTGATGCCCCATTCTTTTCTATGGGCCAGGCTCCCTGATCAGACTATATCTCCCATGATGCACCATTCAGCTTAGCCAGAAAGGAGCATTGCTTTATGGGAGATATAGTGCACTAGGGATCTGAGCTCATGGCGAAAAATGGCAATCCAACTAAATTTCCCATAAGGCAGTGTGCTGAGAGGGTACTGCAGTTTAATATTTAGTAGAACTAATTTGAACCTAAAAGCCTTGGGTCAGTTCTTTAAAACAAAATATTGCAATTCATGTTGACCTTGCACAAAACAAAATATAGCATTTCACTTTTCCTGACCAAAAAATGAAATATTGGGGGAAAATTTCTCATCCAAAAATTTCATTTTGCAGAAACTCTATTTTTTCCTGAAGAAACATTTCAGTGGAAAATTTCCAGCCAGATCATGTTGAGACTGTTTAGTTCGGAAAGGAAATATATAAAAGGGGATATGTGGCGGTATCTAAAATAATAAAGAGTACAGAAAAAGGAATAGGTGTTTGTATTACTGCTAATCTATCGTCATAATGCAAGAACAAGGTGACATTCAATTAAATTAATAGGCACATTTAAACACATTTAAAAGTGAAAAAAGGAAATACTTTTTCCCCAGTGTGTAATTACATTGTGGAACTCTCTGCCACATATCTTTGAGGCCAGGAGCTTAGTGGGATTCAAGAAAGGATTACACATTCTTGTTATAGTGGGTTCCTCCCTAATACGTTTGGATCACAGCCAGAAGAAAAAGTGCAGGCATAGAGAGATGCGTGTAATTTCCCTTCTTTGGGGTTTATAAACCAGCAAATCTTTGAACTGTTGGTCATATACATTTAAAATTACAATCGTTTGATTTTGGTTTAGTTGAACTAATTTGTGTGATGAATTGTAGGTTCATTTTGGTTATGGCTAATCTCAGGGATTTTAAACTAATCTCAGGGACAGTATATACATTACCAGCATTAGTCATATTAACAGTTAGTGTAAAAAGAGCTAATAATATTACCTTTCTTCCACTTTTTGTGTGTCTGCTATATTTATTTTGTGAAGCCAGGGACTGTCTATTACTACAGACCTGATTCTCATTTACCTTGAGGCCCCTTTACTTTGTGCTGACTGTGGAAAAGGTCTTAAAGTGAAAGGAAATTATTTTAAGGCCCTTTGCTGCTGCCAGAGTGCGTAAAGGGGCCTTAGTAAATGAAAATCAGACCCTGTGTATCAGTGCAGTGGCTAGCTCAATAAGCCGAATATTGGCTGTGGCCTCTAGGTGCTAATGTAATACATATTGATAATAATTAATGCATTACACTTGTGACTGCACACTTTTTAAAATGCAGCAATTCTCAGTTCTTTTTTTTTGTCGCAACATGGCTGGCGGCGTGCACAACTGTGTGTGAAAGTGCCCTCCGCTGTAGCGGAGTCTCCTGCTGCCACCACTGTTGCAATAAAGCCCCCCTGCCACCACAAAGTACCCTCTACCACCCCATCCTAGCCCCCCCCCCCCCCAGCTTGGAAGCTGCAGTCACAGGAAGCTGCTGCTATGCTCCAGCTTCTCCCAGCAACTGGCTCCCAGTGACATGCTTAGCCGTGCGTCACAACACAGTGATGCATCATGACACCGAGCTTTAAAACTGCTGTTCTAATGTACCTAAAGTTTGAGAGAGCCCAGTTAATGTGTTAGAATGAGTGAATTAAAAATAGTTTTTCTGGTAAGATACCATGACAGACTGCTGTAGAATTATTTTCCACTTGGATTCTATGTTTAGCTCACAGTATTTAACTATTATAAAGGATACTTAGGAGGTCTGGGCAGTTGAGCTTTCACTAGAGATGCTTCCTATATCTGCAATGTACTTTGCCTTCCTTGCTGTGTGACATTTTTTACTTATGGCTGTTCCATGTCATTGACTTTGTGGGGGGCCCATGAGGTGACATTATTTGGTATGAAAGCTAGAGATCTAGAGAGACCCACGGAGTCTCTCTGTGTTCAGCTGCCTGAATAATGAATTCCCTTCATAGTTAGAATAGAATCATAGGGTTGGAAGGGACCTCATGAGATCATCAAGTCCAACCCCCTGGGAATTGAACCCAGGAGTATTTGCATTTATTTCAGCTGTGGGCTGTCTCTGCCACAAGGGAGACTGTGTGTGATCACCTCCAAGTTTGCCATGTCTACATTTGTGCAGGGTTTTGCAGAATCAGTTTAGGGTATAGAGTCTCATTGTTAACAAATGAACTTTATGGAGAGTAATGACAACCTGTTGCACAAAATGTTCACAAAGCTTGTAAACAAAAATAAGCAGTGCAAATAGAGAAATAAATAAGTACAATCTATTCATCTAACAGAGGCCATATTCTGTCCCAGAGAAACCTTGCATTGCAGTGTTCCAAAGGGGTAGCCGTGTTAGTCTAGTTCAGCAAAACAACAAGGAGTCCTGCGGCACTTGTGATGGGATCTCCACTATGTATAGACATGGACACAAACAGAAAGAGGGTAAGAGAGAGTATTAAGGGTTGTATGGTGTTTTTGTAATTATACACATGTAAGGTTTTTTCTCTTTATTTTTAATGTTGTACAGTTTGCTATCTTGGGTATTTTATAGCAATGCATTTTTGAGGCACAATATAATGAGCAATGCTAAAAAATAAAAATAAAGGTGCAACAGGAAAAGCCATTAGGAGATCTGAAGACAATCATTGTGGACCAATTCTACCCTCTGTTACAGAAGTGCAGCTCCCAAAACAAAGATTTATAGATTCACAGAGTTTTTAGTTCAGAAGGGGACATTAGATTATCCAGTCTGACCTTCCGTATATCACAATCCATCACATTTCTCCCACTTACCCCTGTATTGAGCCCAGTAACTTGTGTTGTGGCTGAAGCATATCTTTCAGAGAGACATCCTGTTTTGATCTGAAGACATCAAAAGATGGAAAACCGCCATTTCCCTTTGTAGTTTGTTCTAGCGGTTAATCACTCTCACTGTTAAAAAATTGGGTCTAATTTCTTATTTATATGTGTCTGGTTTCAGCTTCCGGCCATTGACTCTTGTATGCCTTTTTTTCCGACTAGATGAATGAACCCTTTCTTTCACTGTTTTTTGTCTCTGAAGGTACTATTTAATCAAACCACCTCTGTCTTCTTTTTGGTAAGCTAAACAGATCGAATTCTGTAAGTCCCTCACTATAAGACCTTTTGCCCAGCCCATGAACCATTTTTGTGCCTCTTTTTTGCACTCTCTCCAATTTTTCAACATTCTTTAAAAGCATAGACATTAGTATGGGATGCAGCGTTCCAGAACTGGTCTCACTGGGGTCATATACAGAGGTAAAACCAGCTCCATTACTCCTCCCCGCTATGTCTCTGTTTATGCTTGGGCACTTCAGCATAGTGCATTTTTTGCATGCAAGAGCTGCACTACATGAATGCAAGATTTATGCTATATGATCAAGGGCCCTTTTTATTAATCCTTGAACATGAGGCCTAATATTTCCATTGCATTTCAAACACAAATAAAAGCCTGCTGAAAAAAATGCATAGACTCACCAAGAGAAGTCACTACCATCATAGCTCTGAGATGATTTTGTCTGCAGCACTGTGGTCACAAGCAGGCTATTGTGGAAAAAGTAACTTGTCTGTGTGAGGAACATAGGGCAACTGACTTATAGAAAGCCCTTGAAGAAAGTAAACGCTTGTGTTGTATAAAGTGCTCTGGGACTCACGGCAAGTGGGGAGATGCAATTACTCTGCAAAAAGCAGATTGGGGATGCTGGCCTGTTTGTCTATCATGTAATGCAGATGGTGGCATTTTGCTGTCAGGGTGTAGAAGGAGGTGGTGAGTTTCTGCTGTTGCACATGGCCTCTGTAAAGGTCTGGCATATCAATAGAGCTTCACAATGAAAAAGGAGCAGAATTTAGCCCTGAGTGGGGAAGTTATCGGACTGGGTTATTGCAGAAAATGGATAGGAGATACAGGGCAATTGTTTCAGAAGGCAAGTTGGGTGGATTTTAAGTTTTTAAATAAGTGCCATTGACAATGCCATATCTAATGCCCCATTAAAAGTGGTTTGTTGCAGTAAAGGCATCCTTTAATCTTCATTGCTTAGGCACGTGACACTATTTGTTCACTGGGAGGTGCTTGTTTTTGATATGAGATGGGTTCTGCAGTAGGAATGATAGTAATCTTCTTCACTTTTTACACAAGCAAGGTGTGCAGTGGCATTTTTAAAGCCTAAGAATTTATTTAACTCATGAGCTTTCATGGGAGAAAATCCCACTTTGTCAGATGATTGATGGGGAGTTTATAGAATGGGAGCAAAATATTTCCTCCCATTCTGTAAGTTCCCCACTTCAGAGTGTCTGACAACTCTCACGACAATTGATGAGATAAATTTGTTGGTCTTTAAAAGTGCCACAGGACTTCTTGCTTGTTTTGCTGAACGAGACTAACATGGCTACCCCTCTGGAACTTTTTCACTGTATAGTCAATTCACTGGCAACAGGATCTGATGGCTGGCAGTAAGTAGCATTTGGGGGAAATGTGAACATTGGGTGTCACGTTGCCTCTGCAAAACAGTTCCAGGGCACAGTAGTGCACAACAAAGCTCAGTGGAAACCACAAACAGAAAATAACATATTGTGAGAAAGCTACGTGCAAGCCAGGAGGAGGAGGTCCAATGTATTTGGAGGGAAGAGGAAACAGAGATCTAAAAGGAGATTATCGGTAAAGCTAACAAAACATCAGTCATAACATCAAGCCAATCCCAATCAGTCTGCCCAAATGGCAACATCTCTGAAGGCTCAGAAAGTGACCCTGTGGCCTTGTTGATAGGCACAGGCACTGGTAACCATTTCAGGAGTCCCCTTTTCCTTCAGACTGAATGCCAGCAGACTGAATATGTGCTCAGTGTGAGAGTCAAGACCTTACACGATAATAAAAATCCATATGATAGAAGAATAGAAAGAGGAGAACTTGTTATAAATACCAAGTGACATAGACAGAATGTCACTGCTTCATGTCTCAGGATGTTTATTGTGCATGTACAACAAGCACAGGGCACCTCTCTGAATCTACTACTTCTAATTGTCAGTATTGTTGCCAGAAGATCCTCACAAACAGGCCCAGTATTTTTTAGCAGGTCAGACAAATTCGCCATCTGATATGGGATCAGATTACAGGAGCAGCAGGCTATTTGTGATGAGGGGTAGCAGACTGGACTCTACTCTACTTTCCTTCTCCATCTAGCCTCTCTTGAGAGAGAAGATTGCCTGGCTGGCTGAAAAGACAGCATGTCCCTGTGGCAAGTTGGGAATTTTTTGTGGAGAAAACAGAATGGTAACAGTTTCTTCCAGTCTCATGATATCACAGCTAAGCTAAACCATAAAGAACAGCAAAGAGAAAGCGAACATATGAAATCCAGAAAAAGAGAATTGGGATGTTTTAGGAAGATTGGAGAAGAGAGGGAGAGTCAGTGACACAGGGTATAGGAAGGTTGTCCCAGTCAGCAGGATCCTTATAGAAGGCTTTCACTCTTTTTGCTATGAGATTTTGAGAAGGGACGTACAGAAAGCAGATTTTTGAGTAGAGGGTGTTCATAGAGAAAAGGCCCTAAAGTCAGCTGATGCAAGTTCATGGAGACTGTTGGAGGGCAGCTCTGAACTGAGCTCACCTAACTGAATGGCGTGAGGATACTGTGGGAAGGAATGGGAATCCTTGGCTGCCTCCCTTCCCACTCTTACTAACATCAGCAGTGGATAAGTTCAGTTTAGAGATGTCATTTCTGAGGGACTATATCTTGTCCCAAAAGGAGGAGAGACACCACCTGCTAAGAATGAAATGTACTTAGAAAATAGTTGGAATCCCCCCTCCCCTGGCTCAGCACTGTCTTTGGGAGCAAGTAACCAGCCTTCATATGGTACAAAGGACCATCTTTCAAGTAGAGTCACTGACCCTCACAGCAAGATCTTGGATTAGGTACTTGATACTTTGTATGAAGCAGCTCTTCTAGGGCAATCTGACATATACTATCTTTCCTTGGGGAGCTAGAACAAGCTTTTCTCATCCAGAAGTCCTTTATTGAGTGTCTCAGTAACAATAACTGGTGGCTGCCACTACTCACTGGTGAGCAAGTCCACAAACTTTTCTGGTCTGAAAGAGCATCAGAAACCACTTCCTCCAAAGTCAAATTCATCATAGGGCTTCATTCTCCCCATCCACAATTATACTGCTATACATCAGAAGGAAATCCATTGAATTCAAAGAAAGGAGTGTGACACCCAGGCGGTGGAAGTGTCAGGAGTGTCTAAGGCTGTTTTGTTGTTATATTCCATTATAAATAAGAAAAAGACCTAAAATAATCTATGCTATTGCCAGCCCCTGGTGTCTGCAATGAACAACCGTACAGTATATTGGAATTGAAGGCAGCCAGTTCTTTCTGTTAGGGCATAAAACTAACAAGAGCATGACAAGCTGACCATTCCTTGTTATGTATTCTCACATTTTCAGACTCACCTGGGGACAGTGAAGTCCCTGAGCCTCAGTATCCCAGTACATATCCAAGAGAGCATGCTATGGTTTTGGAGTATTGCAGTATGCGGAATAGAAAATCAGTCACTAGAACTGTCTTTGGGTTGGTGAATGCCCTCAACTCCTTTTGAATCATAGGATCTGGGAAACCAAAGGGCTAAGGGGCAGCTGGAGAGTGATTGCTAGGAGGTATATGAGTTCTAGAATGATTCAGGCCTCTTTCCCTGTGAAATGAGGAGAGGACTTTTAAAGACTAATCAATTTATTTATTGCTTGAGCTTTCCTGGGAGAAAATCCTGCTTCATCAGATGCTTGAAGATGGAAAACTTACAGACTTAGCCCTGGCCCACACTCACCACACTTAAAATACCTTGCATATCTCCCATTGTCTTTCTAACACCCATTTAGCCCCCTGTACATGCTGCACTAAGGCACCAGAAATGCCATCCGGTCAGCTTAGTGTTATTCCAGTTACAGGGCTGGAGTTACAGCATTGCACCATAACTTGATTGAGCACCTCTTGACAGACCACTCAATCAAACCCAGAAGAACTTACTCCTGTAAGTTCTTTGTCTTCGAGCATCTGACAAAGCAGGATTCTCTCCCACAAAAGCTCATGCAATAAATAAATTGGTTAATCTTTAAAAGTGGCATGAGACTCCTTGTTTGTTTAGCTGAACTAGACTAGCATGGCTACCCCTTTAGAACTTTACTGAACCACTACTTTTTGCCTTCAGGTGGACTCAGATGCTGGAGGTATGTCTTTCAAACAAACCATAAATCTGAGTCCCTTACCACTTGTGGTTATTAAAGATTCCACAGCTCTTTTTGCAATAGAAGGGATGCTAACCCTGGTTAACCTTCCCTGAATGTCCCCCATAGGCAATATTCTTCTTCATTTCCTGTCTTAAACAGTTTGTAATATTCCCATGCACAGTTAAACAGTCTTATTCCCCCATGGGCATGGCTGCATTTGAGTGGTTGGTGGAGTCATCTCTGTATATAATTTGCATATCAGAAAATCTCCTTGCAAGCCTTTCCTCTGAAAGTCCCAGTGTAAATTTATTGTTTTATCAAAATGCATTTGATTTTATATATGTGTGTATATGTATGGATATACACATATATAGTAATTTGCCATAAAACCAGCTTGTAAGGCAATCTCTATTTTAAAATATTAATTTATTTTGATGTAAAGGTGTTGAGAATAGTCGTGCAAAAAAGCACCATTATTAAACTTACTTTTAATTTACCCTAGTACTCTGGCACTTTACTGATGATTTTTCTTGTTAATATGAAAAGATATTTTCAGTATAGACATCTGGTTCAACATGCCAGTTTCTCTTTTGGTCGATCACAGTTCCATTTCTCTTCTTTTTTAGACAGACCCTTTTATGTCCTTCCCTGTCCACAAAGACATCTAGGGGACCCTTGAAATACTTTATAACATTTGCTTCAACTGCTTTCCTCAGTAACTGATTCCATATGTTTACCATCCCGCCTCCTTGTCCTTCAATAGCCTATAGCATTTTCCTCACCAAAGACTGCATGGTTTTTTCCCCAGAAAGTGTCATTGTTCCAAAAATTATAGTATAGGAACAAATAAAACACATTTCCAAAGTGGTGCTGCCAAAAAACAAAAACAAAGAACCCTTCATTATTTCTGATGACAAGGATATTAAAAGGGGGAAAAAAGCACTTTGTTTAGGAATAGCTAACTCTGCAATACTAGAGAGGGATGATGTGCAATTCAAGGGAACGTAATTTTCCAGCAAGCCCATCTAATCTTGGATTGAAATTGTGGGTTGAATTATTTTTTTCCTTTCTATTTTTAATCTATGCTTTGTGCTTCATTCTCAGCATCATAGTGACATTTTATGTTTTATGTTGTGGGCAATTTCATTCAGCTGGCTTCTAAAATTTTGCTAAAATGATAGATGTCATGTTGGAAACACAAAACCAAAAATCAGGTCATAAATCAAAACGAACTATAAAATATATAATAAAAAGTTGCTGCACTGCTCTCCAGAGGTTCTCACTGTTGATTTTTTCCTCTCCTTCCTTTCTTCCTCTACTGGCACAAGCAGAACTGAAGAGTCTTACCTGGTGTATTTACTTTGCAGATTCGGAGCAGAGTACTGGCTCAGACACAGAGGTGTTGGCTGAGAGAACATCCTGCTCATTTGGCTCCCATTCTGACTTGACATCCAGTGGCTCAGGTCCCCAGCCTCCTCCTCCCTCATCCATGGAGGAGATCCAGGTAGAGCTGCAGTGTGCTGACCTCTGGAAAAGGTTCCATGACATTGGGACAGAGATGATCATCACTAAAGCAGGCAGGTAAGATATTCCTGGTTTGTTGTCCAGTAAAAATAAACAGACAAAGGATGCCCTTTTTATTTGCTCATGACAGGGCTTTTAACTTGTATTCTTTTTTTTGCGGGAGAATGAATAAATGAATGACTAAATTGGAAGGACAGTTGTGTAGCTGTTCCTCCTTGTGTTGTGCTTTTGTTAGAACTTACAAGTTAAAAAGGGCTGAGCCAGTTTACCATTTGGAGGACTGAAATTCATGCACAGCAAGATGCATTGGTGGTGGTCTTCTTGCTGAGGGAATACTGAGAAAATGGCAATGATACTGTATGTCAGAGGAGATATATGGATGAAACCTGGGCTATTCATGTGCTTTAAAGATCTCATAACACACTATGAGGCTAACATCTTTAATGCCATTCTGAATGGGATTAAGTCAGGGTTGTGCTCATCTAACATTTTTCTCCGGTTCCAGCTGGGTACAACATTCTTGACCTCCTGTATTAATAGGTACATAGATACAATTCTTACAGCTGTCATCTACCCCAGAAGCATCATCATTTCATTTGGGAGTATGGAAGAGAAAAGAGCAATGTGGATTTTTTAAAAAAGACAATCCATTCTGCCACACCATCAGCAAAAATGGAAAAAAAATTCCACGCACAGAAATTATTAGAAATTTATGTGAGTAAAAATTAAAACTAAGATTAGTCTCAACATTTCCACACTCCTCAAATTTGAAGAGGAGAGGAGGAAATTCCAGCTCAATGTGTAGTAATTTAATGCTGTATATTTTAAACTATTGGTGTTTTAATTCCAATTAAGTTTGTTAAAAACAAATCAGCACCATGGACAGAGAAGGGACAACAGATGAGTGAATCAGTTTGGCTAAAATATGAATTGCTCTGCCCCCTTTCCAAAAATAAATATCAAACTTTTCTGAAGGTTTGAATAAAATGATTAAAATCTTTCTCATTGATTATAATTTTGTTTCATCTCCATGTTTCCTAGGTCTGGCCATCTGATCTTTTTAGTCTGTTCTTGATGTTCACCTTTGTTTTGTGGCTCCAGGGAGATCAGATGGCTTGGGGAAAGTTTGGAAATATCCATATTTGGACAGCTTATCAGAATCAAACTAACTTTTGGGACATTTTGAGATTCTCTTATCACTAAACTAAGATTCTCTCATCAGTAGAAAATCATCAGTCCTCTTTGAGTTGTCATTGTTTCAGACTACAGCGTGTGTCTTCCTATCACAAATAGGAGAGGAGAGGTAGCAGGAATCACTTAATAATAATACTTGTTCTTGCATAATATTTTTCTTTTATAGATCCCAAAACACTTTGCAGTGGCTGGTTTTATTGCACAATTTCCTTCTGCACTTGTTCTGCAATAGGCACTTAATTGGCATGTACAAGAAGAGATATTTAAGAGCTGAAATCTATTTTGGGATTCATTAAATGTCCTGATGCTTCCATCTGAAGAACATTTGAAAGATGAGGCACAATGCTTTGGTCTCGTATAACTTAAATTAAAACCCGTTCCAACTGAGTGTGAGATATATTAGATATTCCCCCAACAGAAATGTTTCCCTTCACTATATTGAACTGCCTCATGCTCCCCGTCTCTTCTACAGGCCAGCCTTCCATATGGGCTGGGTTACACTCCCCATGATGTACCTGGACACATTCCTTTCTGTGATGCACCAAGTCAATCAGTCATGGAATACTGCAGTGCATCATGGGAGATATAGTCCAGCCAGGGAATCTGGTCCTCAGAAGAGAATGGGGACATGGGCACCTGAACTGAAACGCTCTTGAGGCAATGTGCCAACAGAGGAAGATATAGTTTAATTAAATAAAATATTTCAGCTCATTTCAACAAACTGAAATATTTAGAACAGGATCAGAATAATCCAGAAAAAAATATTTTATTTCTGCTTTCCTCCAAACATTTTGAAAAACTTTAATTTTGCAGAATCTTGACTTTCTATTAACAAATATTTTTTTGAAAAATTTCCACCAAAAGCTTTTGGCTGAAAAATAAACTTGGCAACTTGGAATTGTCAAAACATTTTGTTTTGAAACTTTTGATTAAAACACAACATGTCAACATTTCTATATTGAAACATTTTATTTTAGCTTGGCTTGACATTAAACCACATCTCATGGAACTGACATAGTGTCTCATGGAAGTTGTAGTTCAAATGCCTTCTGCTCTATGGGGTGAGGTCCCCAGTCACACTATGTCTTTCATGATGCACCACAACCATGTGACTCCCTTTATGCACTGTGATAGTTTGGTGAGTGAGGAGGCTGTGGTTTATCATAGGACAGTAGTCCAGACAAGGAACTTGGTCCCTAGGGAGAACAGGGACATTAGACACCTGAATATGAGGCACTGTGGCAGCAAAAGTGGAGCTAGTTAAACTTTGAACTGTCCTGAAACAAATCATTTCCTCAGCCTGAAATATTTGGATCGACATGACTCAAAATGGAATGTCTTGTTTTCTTTCCAATTGTCTGAAGGGAAACTTTAAGTTTTTTACTGAAAATTTTCAGGTATTCTTTTCCCCATTAATAGTTAAACCTTTACTGTGGAAAATCTTTGGTTTTGTCAGCATTTTCCATGGACCTTCTTCTGCCACTCACAATTTTCCAACAATCTCTAGTCCTGAAACACCTTGTCTGAGATGTTTGGCAGTAAATATTAATATAGTGAGGAGCCTTAAAACTATTCCTTTTTAAATAGGCTGATACAGCATTTATTTAAGCCATTTTCCTATGGGACAGAATTGAGGCTATATTAAGTCTTTAAAGGTCTAGTAAGGATGTGGAAAATCCTTTTCTATGCTTTGTACTGAGAAATCCCAAGGATAGCTCCTTTAGGTGCCTTTGAAAAGCCCAGATTTGATATTTATTTTTCCACTAAGAAAAGTAGTTCCTGGGAATGGTACACACCTGTAAAAACCGTAACTTGTTGAGCAAAACCATAGACTTCTTCCAGCCTCCAGATCATGCAGAAGAATTGAAAGAAGAGAAACTCTTCACTGTATGTTTCCTAATGGTCAACAGTTACATGCTCTGGCTGATCAGAGAAGAAGTAAACTCTACCAGACAGGCTCTTTCCCTAGCTTCCCAGCATTTATATGTTGGCATTGTTAATAAAAGCACTTCATCCTCATTTGCCACTTGGCTTGAACAAGTCACTCTGGTCTGGGGAGATAAGTTTGGAAGGAAGGGGAGTCAAGAGCTCCATCTGCTGTTGAGAATTTTGGCATCAAAGTTAAGTTTTGTGTGCTGAGCAGCATTTAGGTGATGCAGTAAAATTCTACTGCAACTAGCAACTACTAGTTAATAGCAGCATACTGCTGGGAACCAGTCCCAGTCCATTAACCTTAAAATGTTAAAGCAATTTGGAGATGAACAAGAGGTGTACTGCCACTTCTTCAAAAGAGAGGTCCTACCTATAATCAGTGTGCTCGTTCCAATTATGTGGAGCTGAGTACTTCTGCTGTATGCCATGGGTTCCAGACATGGAGATTTGTCCTAGCCAATGAAGGTTGGGTCTTAGCTGCCCTATGTGAGGCTGGTGCTAAAACAAGAGTGAATAGCTGAAGAAAGTTTGGTGTCTCAAAATCGATTATTTTGCCTTTTTTAAAAAATTGAGGCTATTTTTAACTTTTAACTCCTCAGGTACCCTCTGCTCATTAATCTACCTACACTGGGACTACTTCCAGCATCTGAACAGACTCAAGTAACTATCACTGTGTTTTAAAACTAATCTGCTAGAGAACTGTTTCCTTCTTCCCCTCTGATGTGGCATTTTCCTCAAAATAAAACTTGACAGAAGTCTAGATGTGCACATTGCTGTGACAGAGTGAAATATCTCATGACTCACCAGAGTTAGAGAGTATTATATCATTGGAATGAGGAAGACTCCCAACTTTGAAATGAAATGTGTATCTGATCCCTATCACCACACTATCTGAACATTTGTTGCAAAGGAAAACTGAGGCCTTGTCTCTATATTAAAAACATTGAAACCAAGAAATTGTGCTGGCTGGCACAAATTAATGCTTCCATCTAGCCCTGAAAAGTCCTCATATATTGCTCACAATCACTATGTTATTGTGTGTGCAAAAGCTGTTTTAAAGAGTTTTTTAGAGATTTAAAATATTATTAATTTATACTTTCTGTGCCCCAAGAGTCCTATACATTTGAATTAATGATATTATGGCAGCCTGCCATTCTAAGAGGAAGGAGAACAACAGCTGTCCCAATATCACTTTTTAAAAAAAATCCTCAGAAATGTTCCTAAATTAATGATTGTGATTTAATTCAGGAACATTCCATCCATCAAGATCTTTGTGTTATATATATGACAGACTGGTGTGTTATGGAGATTTTTATACCTGCATATGTTTAGGAGACCACTTTAGTGCTGAATGGTAAGTAATTTGGCCTTCCCAAATTCATGTTAAAATAAAACCACTGTACTGTACCATACCAAAGACTAATGTATTCCCTTTACATATACACTGAATTTGTGATGTAAGTCTTAATTGTAAAGCTAGTTGGTGTCTTTCTAGATGAAGAGTATTTGAACATTAATTAAGTCATTATTCCATTCTTTTCTATTTCCTCCTTTTCATCCATCCATCCCTCTTGGCTGCTCACTGTGATAGTTTTGTATGTCTAAGAAACTTTGAACTATTTTACAGCCCCTGGGAAATAAAGCAATGACTTTCAACAAAACTTTAAAAATAAACCCAATATTTCCATCTGTAGCATTTTTAGGAAGGCAGGAGGATCTGTACACTTTTTTTCCAGTTATCTCAGAGATTACCCTTTAAGCCTGATGAATTTTGTGGTAATCTTTTACAAGGTATTTCATATGCCAACAACCCCTTTGGCTGTTCTGCAACTGTACACTTCAGGATTTTAGCTTTGGAGAAAGCCACTTGGAACACACTACACTCAGTCTTCCCAATGTGGTATGCAGCTTAAGAACCAAAGAGACTCAGATTTAATTCTGGATTCCTCATCAACCCTCTGAAACATGACCTATCTTCCAAACCACTCCTCTTTCAAATTCAGAAGAACTGGGCTATGAAATACCACATCCTGTATCCATGTGCCTTGGCTGATTTAACGAGCCATTGTGGTAGAACCCAGGTAATGCCGCTCTAGGCTGGTGCGTTATTTCTCTTTTAATTTATTTTGTTGTTCAGCTATGAAATGAACCCCATCAAATGCACAAATCTACCTTCTCACTACAGGGTTTCTGCACAGAATGCTTCTGACAGTTTTACGCCTCTCATTTTAGCTGGCTGGGCCCCAGTGACCACAATGTATTTCCTTTTCCTCTCTCATGAATGCCCCTTGCAAAGTGAGATTCAATAATGAATTGATCTAGAGTTTTCTTTCTTTCTTTCTTTCTTTCTTTCTTTCTTTCTTTCTTTCTTTCTTT
>ML682043.1:1225333-1325885 GCA_007922195.1 Podocnemis expansa
TTTCTTTCTTTCTTTCTTTCTTTCTTTCTTTCTTTCTTTCTTTCTTTTTAAGAAAAAAAATGGAAGAGCTGTGGTTAGGTGGAGCAGTCGCGCAGCACAGAGAGTGAACTGACACTTACTCCTTCCCCACCCACATTCCAGCTGGAAAATGTTAACTGGTTTGCAAAGAATAAAATGCCTTCCCATCTTCCACATCCCTATAACACAGCTTTTAAAAAAAGTTTAGAAAGATACAGTTAAATTCTTTCATTGTCTCCTTCCATTTTATACCTAATGGTGTAGGATGTCCCTATGGGATGTTCTGGACATTGGCTGGAACATGTGTGTTGTGTGACTGGAGAAAGGGCTGACAGCCAGGTCAATCCCCAATTCTGGATGGCTGTTAGCTTGCTATCTCCTCCCCAAGATAATGTGCCACAAACTGAGAATTGTATAGGTGTGTCTGTTGGGGTAAGACATTGGAATGGGCTACCTAGGGAGGTGGTGGAATCTCCATCTTTGGAGAAGTTTAAGGCCTGGCTAGATAAAACTGTAGCTGCGATAATTTAGTGGGAGTGGTCCTGCTTTTTTTTGGCAGATGTTTGGACTAGATGACCTCATGAGGTCCCTTCCAACCCTATGGTTCTATGATTTGCTAGGAGGACATGTTGTGTTGCTGTTACAACCTCCATGGTGTTTTGCCTCAATCTCTCCAATATTGCCTACCCAGCAGTAGATGCACCCTGGCTAGCTTACATAACAATAGCAGTGGAGCCATAGCAGTATAATTTGTATAAACCTGCCTGGGACCTTGGATGGGTACATAAGTTGCTAGGCTGTGTGGCCACCCATGCTGCCTCAGCTCCACTGATGTTGTTTGAGCTAACTAGATCAAAACTAGTTTAGGTATGTCTACACATGCTGCAGTCAGTCACACCTCTGACTGCAGTGTACATATAACGTAAGCCTCAAATGAGTTTCAGTTCAGTTTTAAGGATAAGTAAAGGGGGAGAAAGATGCACATATTTTCCCCTTAAGCATGTCCCTCTTCTCTGCTGAAAAGATGGGAGAACATCTTGTGCATAAGCTCTACTAGATTCTGCAGTAGTCTCTCAAGGGCTGTAGCAAGGGGTCCATTACTCAAAATGATAAAACTAGTTAGACTAAAGCACTGCAGAAGACAATAAAGAGGGACAAGTTGTGCATTAGTTTAGATATGCCTTACTAGGTCTCACCCATCCCCAATTATTCTTTTTCTATAAGGAGGAGCTTGCCACCTAATGGAGAAACAGAATTATCATTACTTGTCAGAGTTTGATACTTTCGAGTGTCCCATTACACCAGGCTCATTCTGTGTCATTTAGCATACTGTTTGAGCACACTACAGGGTGGCAGTGGAATGACTGGCAAGAGAAAGTCTTTTGAAAATTAAGAATGCTTCCATAGACACAGCAGTACTGAAATATGTCGAGTTTAACAAAGAATTAACAAGATTACGTTGAGTTTAATGAATAATTTACACTCTCAAGCAAGGCAAGCTCACATAGGCAGTGACATAGCAAGAGGGGGCAGTGAGGGGCCAAGACCCAGGCACCAGGCTATAGGAGGGCACCAGGCTGGGATGGGGGGGCTGCAAGGCATGGGGTGGCATGGAGTGCCTGGGAAAGCAAAAATGTATGCTTGGCTCCCAGGCACCAGACACCCTCACTCCTCCACTGCATGTAGTTGAGAAACTGTCCTTCTGCAAGATGCCTATCTAATGACTTATGCTTCTAGTCACAACAGGGCCATGCCCAGTATGCTTGGATGGAAAAAGAAATGCTTGCAATTGATTTTTGGTTTTGAACATTTTGAAGCGTCTATGGGTAGAAATTAATCAAGATTGAAACAGATCATAAAGTCACTGGCATTGTCCAGACTTCAGAAATTCCTTATGAAATAGGAGAACTTCCCTTTCTATGTGAAACATAGGCACAATAAAGCAAATTCACATAGGAGATGTGCTTTTAAAAGAGCCTGTAAATAACGAAGCAAGATGCTTCAGAAAGGGGAGCTGGATGTAAATATGATTCAGATAGTATTAGTTTCCAAAACGAAACTTGAGCTGCTCAGTTATGAAACACAAAAAGTTCCAACTTGACAATGGCTTGAGAGGGCAGTGCAGGATGAACCATCAACAGAAAAAGCTGAGGTAGCTTCAAGCATAAAACCTTTCCTGGGGCTTTACAAATGAAATTGCTTCATATGACAGGATTCTTGACAAGAGTCTTGGTGTCATGATATCACACAGCTTGAAGTCACCTATGCTCAGTATAATTCACAGTGCCTGCCTGGGTACTGAAAAGTGTCAGAGGAAAGCCTGTGACATTTGTTTCTGGACATTAGGAATGTTATAGTCAAAGGCAAAGTATTCAAGTGAGAAATCTGTAATCAATATAGGGAACAGAATGCAAAACAATTACAGAAACCACAAGAGATTCCTCGTTGATCTTATTCCAAGCTGAGACATAGCTATTTCAATTAAACAGGAAAGATCGCCTCTTTTTAGCAGACCAGTACATTTTTTTTAAGTTGTTGCACAACACATTGAAAACCAATGTAATATCTTAATGTAAACCATGGTTTGCTTTCTGGGGCATTCTAGCTGAGTTAAACATTTAAGGAGTCTTGTGGCACTTTTAAAGGCTAACAGATTTGTTTGTCTTTAAAAGTGCCACAGGACTCCTCGTTTAGTTTGCTGAACTAAACTAACATGGCTACCCCTTTGGAAGAAGCTGAGCTCATGATAGGTAATGCCTTACAATTCACAAATGGTTTATTTCAGCAATATTTTTGATAGATGGGTTCAGGCATACCATTTAACTGTGTATAGTAAGGGCTTCGCAGAAAAGTCAGTACAAACAGCAAAAAACTTAATAAAACCAGCCTGGGTAGATTCAAGGGATACAGATTTAGTATTTCTGGACTGTTGAAGTAGTGTTCGCAATACCTGATTAGCATTATCAACTCAAAAACTCTTGAGTAGAAGGACAAAAATCTTAATGCCCATATCTAACAGCCTTGCTGAGTCAAAGACAACAAACCCTGAAGTACTTATGAAAGACCTGTGCACCAGGAAACTGAAACAGCAGAAAGTGTTTGGCAACCTGCCAAGATAATAACTATACCATCCACACAAAGCATACTTTATTTAACCACCTATAAGAGTGAGTCTTACAGGAAGGACCTGCTTTTCAGTCTTCATATGCTGATATTCTTAAGGTTGCTCCTGTCATCAACAAGGTCCTAATGGCTGTGTTCACACAAGGCTTTTAATTCGAAACAATGAGGGTTGTCTCAAATTAAAAGGTGAGATGTCCAGACAACATTTCCTTATTTCAAAATAAGGAGCTCCCTTATTTCGAAATAAGGAAAATCATTTTGATATAATAAAACCTCATTATATATCAAAAGGAGGGTTATTTCGAAACTGTGGTTTCGAAATAACCATGTCTGGCTGCGTTATATCGATATGTCACATGTATCAATATAACACTTGACCTTCCTGGCCAGGGTGCTGAGGGGAGGTGCAGAGGGACGCAGGGGGCTGGGGTCCAGGAGCTGGTTCACCCCGCAGCCCGGGCTCCACAGCTGCTGGTTGGGAGACAGCTGCTGCAGCTCGCTGGCTCTGCTGCCAGGGCTCCGTGGCAGCTTGTGGGGCTGCTGAGGCTGGAGCCTGCTCTCCCCGCAGCCCAGGCTCCATGGCAGATCGCAGGGTGGCTGGTGCTGGAGCCGGCTCGCCGGCTGTGCACCGGCCATCTCGCAAGGTGCTGCGGAGCCCGGGCTGTGGGGTGAACGGGATCGGGGCGACCTGCACCCCACCACTTCCTGAGTGGTGGGGGCAGAGCTCGTGGGGCACCCTGCCCCCCACCGCTGGCCCAGCAGAAGGGGCTGAGCTGCAGGGTTGCCCCAGTCCCCCAGCCCCTGGCTGCCTGCAAGTGGCCAGGGGTGATGCCAGCTCCCCCAACCCCTGGCAGGCTCCACAACCTCGTCAATTTCACAGACATGAAATTGGCCAGGCTGTGGAGTGGCTGGGCTCTGCAGCCTGGTCAATTTCACTTCTGTGGGGCTGTGGGAACTGGCATCTGCCCTGGCTACTTGCAGGAGGTCAGGGGCTGTGGGAGCCGGCATCACCCCTGGCCGCTTGCATGTGGCCAGGGGCTGGGGGAACGGGCACCAGGAGAGCTCAGTCCCTGCCGCCCAGCCAGTGGCAGGGGGACCGGGTGCCCTGACTTCTGCCCCCCGCCCCACCGCCAGGGAAGCAGCAGGGAAGATGGGTGCCCCCTCATCTCTGACCCTGGGGGCTTTTTTCCTCTACCACTGGCTCTGCAGAGCTAATGGCAGGGGATTTGTTGGCAACATGGCCCTGCCAGAGGGCCATGTTGCCACAACTCCCATGCTGCCCCTCTCCTGTGTCAGAACTTGCTATTTCAATTTGGTGTTTTCCTTATTTTGAGTTAAGTTAATTCGAATTAAGGATTTTATTTCAAAATAACTTATTTCAAAATAACTAAACTCAAAATAAGCCTCTACGTGTAGACATAGCCAACGAGGCTCACCATGAGCTTTTTCTTATTACTTCTGAATTTGCCATTTTCTTTATTTCTACTTTTGTTTTACTAGGAGAATGTTTCCTGCCATGAGAGTGAAAATAACAGGCTTAGACCCTCACCAGCAGTATTACATAGCCATGGACATTGTGCCAGTGGATAACAAGAGATACAGGTAAGACTTTCAACGGCAGAATGAGACAAAACATGAGTGCTAGTCTCAGAATATCAACAGGATGAGAGCCATAGAATAAACAGTCACCACAAATGGAAAGGTGTATGCTTCAAACAGAAAGAGTCTGGGTCAGACCTTAACTGGTGTAAATCGGTATCACTTCATTGACATCAGTAGTGCCATGCAGATTTATACCATCTGAGAATCTGGCCTAGCATACTGAGGATCTCACTGAATCAGGGGATCAGTACACTCCCTTTCATTTCTGGAGACCAGGATTCAAATGCTGCCTTCTGAGTCAAGTAATAATTGATTTTGCTCTGTCTAGTCTCTGTTTGGTCTGTGTGCTGTTCACAGTTGGCCATGATTAGCAATTATGCCCCAAGAAGACCAATAACTGGAATAGCAGGGGTCATGCTTAAGGGTCCATAAGCAAAAGGGTTTGGACATCTTGTGACTGGGATTGCAGGGTGAGCTAAAGGTGAGAACTGAGCTGTATTTAGGATGCAGCACCTGAATAGCAAGTGATGCAAGCACTAAGTTCCATTGGCAGAAGCCTCTCAGGACCTCTGAAGAGCCCTGTGATAAAATTCCACCACCAAATTGAAAGGCAGGGCCATGTGATTTCTTTGCCTTTGATGTCATTCTCTGGACACTCCCAAATGGCCCTAGCCAGGGATGATTTATCTCTTGTGCTCACAAAATTACTGCTGAATAGCAAATATTTTCCCATCAAAAGGGACCAAATGGCATCAAATATCAGGAATTTTGAGCAAATTTCCTGGGAAAGGACACTTCAATTTATACATAGCAAACTTTGTGCTTTCCTAACAGTGTTCTTTTCAGGAACAAAGTCCAGATGTTTCCAGGAAAATGCAGCCTGTACAAGGTGTAGTTTTCTTTTCACTCCATCATGTTGCCGCTGTCTTTGGTCATGGTTCTGACAGGGAAGAATAGCTGAATAGGTAATGCAGATCAGGAATAAGGGGCACTAGGAGGGTCATGATGGGGAAACTTGCAGAGCTCATGACTGCTGTATGATTTGTTTGGGTGAGAAGTATTTATTCTACAGTGGAATACTGTGTTTCACATTTGAAAAGAATGACAAAATATTAACAATCTAAAGAAGCACAGTCAGAGTCAAGAAGATCATTTTAATTCTCTCCTGCCACCCACAAATGTGAAAGATTAAGTGATATTTCCCTAATTTGCTACTATTTCAAGCCAGATATCGTTCTTTAGTGATAATTCTTGTGGCTCTCCCTGAACTTCATTTTTGGGCAAACCATCTGTAATGCCTGGTGGATAAAAATAAATATTCTTTGAAAACGTAAATTAAATATGGTTAACTGTGGGGGCGCCTAAGTGCCTTGGTGGCTCTGAGCCACTGTGACCAGAAACAATCAGTTCAGTTCACTAACTGCAGAGAATACATCATTTGTTTAATAGATAAGTTAGTTTGAAATGCAAAACACATTTTGATTAACTTTTTCATAAACTTCTTTGTATGTGTCCAGCACATGCCAGGTAGCTTTTTTTAACTAATTCACAATTTCTCAGTGCTGGTTTTGTGCATTTTTAATTGCTTTTGAATTTCCATCTGAACAGAGTCTGACACAAATCAGAAGTAAAATAATTCATCCGTCACCATTTTCTAACATAATAAAAATGTAAAATTTATCAATCTGAATAAATGTATGTTATTCTATATAATTGCATCAATAAATGTGTGCAGATATAATTTATTTCCCAGCAGGACCCAAAGAAGTACCCAATTTAGTGCAAAGGCTATACTGAGTTGCATACCCACATGTTTTAATGGTTACCAACCACTGAGAATCCTTTCCTCTTTAGGAGAAAAACCAAAAAAAGAATAAATGCAAACCAAGATTAAAGTAGATGGTTTAAATCAACATTTCCTGCTTGCTCATTTAAAAGCAGTAATTTAAATCACTTTAGGCCAAATCAGTCAAGCCTGAATGTATGTCCTGAAGAGCCCAGTGTGAGAGTCCCCCTCCCCTTGCCATGTCTCCTTCGGAAATAATGAAGTGCTCACCAGTATTTCCACAGACCCTTATTCCACCTAGAGAGAGGTCGGAGCCAGGATGGCACATATGGCAGTGCTCTAAAGCTGTGAGTAACCAGGCAGGTGGCTTTAATAAGGAATCCCTCAGCCACTCGTTCAGTTTGATTCTTGGGTTTGAGTTTACGAAGCTGAGGTTTCAGGAAATCCCATTATCCTTTAGCTGTGCATGAGGACTCGGCATGTGCGTGGCAGGGTGGTGGGGAAGAGGAGTTCCGACAGTGTTCCTTCTTCACTTGCTGTTGGCTTGCTTAGCAGTAAGGCTTCATCCCTCTCACTCAGGTACGTGTATCACAGCTCCAAGTGGATGGTGGCAGGCAATGCTGACTCTCCTGTACCGCCCAGGGTGTACATCCATCCTGACTCGCTGGCTTCTGGGGACACCTGGATGAGACAGGTCGTCAGTTTTGACAAACTCAAGCTGACCAACAATGAGCTTGATGATCAAGGCCACGTAAGTTAGAAGTGAATCCCACTGCCCTTGCCCTTACTCAAGACAATCCTCACCACATCCCACAGAGTGACTGCACTTCTCCTGCTCCAGGGCTCAGGGTGCAGTAATTCCACCCAAGCGTTGGGAAGACATCTTGCCCTCCATCACCACTTTCATCCTGGAATACTGGGATACTGCCTAACCATATAGATATACAGACTATGTCTACACTAGCAAATTAGTCCAGACTAAGCAAGCTAGGCAAAGTCTAGTGTAGACCCAGACCAAATTAGTCTGGACTAATTTGGTCTGGGTCTACACTAGGCTTTGCCTAGTTTGAACTAAAACATCTTTTAATTTGACCTAAGCAAAGCTTAGTTTGAACTAGTTAGTTTGAACAGTTAGTTTGAACTTAGCACTTAGTTCGAAGTTTAGTTCGAACTAGGGCAATGTAGACACCTTACTTCGAACTTAAAAAGCTTTTTCTAGTTCAAACTAAAAAGCCGCAGTTAGTCCAAATTAACCTGCGATTAGTTTGAACTAAACCAGAACTGCTTAGCTCCGACTAAGGAAGTCCGAACTAAGCTTTCTAATGTAGACATAGCCATAAACCCTTTCCCCCTGAGTCTCTGTGCTTCCTTTCAATAGCTCATTTTTGGGGGGTTGCTGCCTGTATACACAACACTGTAGAAGGACTGCTGACTATACCCCACTGAGACAGCCATAAGGACTTCAGTTTTATCACAATAGGCTGAGACTTGGGGATTTGTTAGCCTGCCTCCAGCCCCATATAATAGTTATTGGTCTAGATAGGAACCTTGAAGGCAAATCATTTTCCCCTGTCTTCTTTCTTTAAAGATAATCCTACATTCAATGCACAAGTACCAGCCTCGAGTTCATGTGATCCGTAAGGACTTCAGCAGTGAGCTCTCTCCTACAAAACCAGTCCCTGCAGGTGATGGAGTGAAAACTTTCAACTTCCCTGAAACTGTCTTCACCACAGTGACAGCCTATCAAAACCAGCAGGTAAAGCAGATTCCACTGGCACCCACCAGCTCTTTCACCTGCAGTATTTTCCCTTGTTTATAAAAATAGTAGTATACTCTTGATGTCTGCAAGAATTAAATCTCTCAGAAAGATAAGTCAAAGAACAGATGCACTTTGTGTGCAGTTAATCTATGTCTTCACTTAAAACAAACAAACAAACAAACAAACAAACAAACAAACAAACAAATATGGGGCCCTATCCTGCTACAAAATCCTAGTAGAGCTAAGGTGCTACAGTTATACTGTTAGGCAGCTAGGGAAGACCAACCATGGGGACAAGGAGTACTGTTGACCTCCCCTATCTATCTTACAGTAAAAACTACAGTGCCTAGTCTCCATGGGATTTTACAGTGGGATAGCCAACACATCTTAGGGTACGCCTACATCAAAAAAAAAAAAGGCCTCATGGTGCTGAATCTCAAAGGACAGCTCAATTGATTCAAGCTCCTCGGGGCTGGAGCTCAGGCTATGGGGCTAAAAATAGCAGTGTTGATATTTCTGGTAGGGCTAGACCCCCCCCCCCATCAGGTTTCAGATCTTGGACTCCACCTGGAGTCGCAAAGTCTATACGAGGCTTGGCCAAACTGAGGCTTATGAGCTTCATGCAGCTCTTGAAAGAAAAAGTGTGGCTCACAGAAGAGCATAGCAGGGAAGCATGGCATGGTTGGTGATTGGGGGGAGAAGTGCACCATGATCAGGGACAGCAGAGAAGCAGTGGGTATGGTCAGAGACATGGGAAGCATGGCATGGTTGGAGCTGGCAGCGAAGCAGCAGCATAGTCAGAGATGGGAGGGAAGCAGCATCATGGTGGGGAATGGCAGAGAAACAGCGGCATGATCAGAGCTGGCAGAGAAGTGGCAGCATGGTTAGAGATGTGGGGAAAGCATAGCATGGTTGGGGATGGCAGAAAAGCGGTGGCATGGTCGGGGACTGCAGGAGAAGTGTGGCATGGTTGGAGCCAGCAGGGAAGTGCACCATGGTCAGGGATGGGGGGAGAAGTGCGGCATAGTTGGGGACAGCAGAGAAGCAGCAGCATGGTTGGAGCTGGCAGGGAAGCGGTGGCATGGTCAGAGACGTGGGGAAAGCGCGGCATGGTTGGGGATGGCAGGGAAGCTCACAGTGGTGGGAACCAGCAGCATGGTCAGAGATGGGGGGAGAAGCAAGGCATGGTCAAGGAAGACATGGCATGTTTAGATTTTCTCATAGGCCCTAATCCAGTTTACTCTCTGTTAAAATAAAACCGTGTTTTACAGATCCTAAACATGACATGGAATACTATGAAATGAAAATACAAAGGAGAAAAGTTTAAAACTGAATGTAGATTACCAGTACTTTCAATTTTTGGCACAACTTACTGCTGTGAAGCATTGTATTACACAATGAAATTGTTAAATCGAACATTGCACAATACTTAAAGATCAGCACCTGAGAGAGCTTTTACATACAGCATTTACAAGTTACTGCCCAAAATTTAAAAATTTTGCCACTAGCCTGCAGTGTTCTACACCCAGCAACAGCTATGTTTTTAGTGAATTGGTCTGGTTTTCATGGTAACTTTAGTAATTATTAGAATCTGACATTTGTAGGATCAGTATTTGCCCTCTTGGACAGTAAAATTAAAGTGTGCAATGAATTTTAAGCTTAGTAATTTTGCAGTAGGTAAAAATATGTGGTTATATGCCTCAGTGTGGCTCTCAAAGATTTAATAATTGACTTGCGTGGCTCTTGAGTTCCATAAGTTTGGCCACCAGAATCTATACTGCCTTTTTAGCCCTCCACAAGCCTAAATCAATTGACCTGGGCCCTGAGACTCAGTGCTGTGAATTTTTCCTTTCTGTGTAGATACACCCATACATATAACCCCTAGTGAAAACACACCTTAATTGGCAGTAAAGATGGCATCTTAGTCAGATATGACAAAGGGGCCATTGCACACAGGAAACACTTAATGGCTTAATACTTCACTTATAAGAACAAATATTTCACATTTGACACAAGACCTGCCCACTGTCCACAGGAAGGTACTTATGTTAATTCAGTTTTCATTCAGAAGAGGATATTGCCATGAGGAAATCAAGATCAGGAGAAATAGTTATTCCTGGAACAGATAATGCTTTGATTATGAACCAATCCTGTAGCTTGGCCCAGACTTTTAAACACCCAGAACTGGCATCTTATCTAGTATAATTTATTCGTGTTACAGTAGCAATTAAGAGCCCTAGTCAAGAACCGGGCTCTTACAGCTCATACTAGAAGCTGTACAAATCCAGAAGCAAAATACAGTACCTTTCCCAAAGAGCTTACAATGGAGAGCTGTATTTATTCAGCTGAGTAAATGGGCATTCTAGATGCACTAGAGAAATGATTCTAAATTGTTTTAATAGCATTCTATATATGTCCTAATAAGGAATGATTTCAAAAAGATCTTTTGAAAGAACATGAATTTCTTGAGATCAAAGGGAAAATAAGACAATGCAAGCAGTTGAGATTTTCACAAAGAAAAGACATTTGGAATGACATGGCCAGTTCTGTATTACACAAAAAAACATGTAGATGAAAGTCTGGTTCACTCCTTCCATGGCTTGCAGAAAACAATTGATCCTCTTCGTCAAACTCCAGCACTCTGGTCTCAATGTGGAGTCAATGCCAATGAGATGGACAGAGTCTAATTATTGAGTGATAAATGGAAGAAGAGACAAATGGTTCAGAAGTCCCATAGGCTATGTCTACACTTAAGAAGTTAGTTCAAATTAACTTAGTTCAAATTAACCGATTTGAACTAATAATGGTTAATTTGAACTAACATGGCCCCACTAGAAACCCAAATTGAACTAGCAAGTCTATGGACAGGACTTGCAAGTACAATTTAAGAGGGGGTCACCATGGGAAGTGTGACAACATGAACCCCAAGAAAGGCCATGCCCCACCCACTACATAGAAAGAGAAAGGCACCCTGAGACAAAGAAGGTCAAGCTGCATTAATTCAAACTAATGGTCAGTTCAAATTAATGCAGCTCTATTGGGTTAATTAAAACTAATAAGTTCAAATTAACTGTTACTTCAAAGTTAAGTGAGCTTTTATAACTTCAGAGTACACGTTCATTACTTTGAACTAACAAATTCCTGAGTTCGGAGTAATGAAAGCCAGCGTAGCCAAGCATTAATTTAGTTCAAATTAATCCTCATTAATTCAAACTGAATTGTAAGTGTAGACATACCCATACTGATGCAAGTGTTGCTTTCTAAAGCCTTTACCTTCACAATGAGAGAGTCAGCGGCTGTTTCTATCAGTGCTCAGAGCATACGGCACATAAGGCAGAAAGTGGATTGTGGTTTCAATCAACTCTTTGTTGAGCCCACATGTGGGCATTACAGCCTGGGGAGGATGTGTGACCAGCTCTGCAGGGGTAAAGTGCTGATTCCTATAGTGCCTCACCTGTATATGAAAGCTACCAGAAGAAATCCTAAGGGAGAGCAAGTGTCAATACTAATGTTTGTCCTTCATCAGTGCGACTGGTGCAGGGAAGGAGATGAAACGTACATTAACAGCCTTTTCCATTTTGGTTGAGAGGGTATATTATATCACATAACTTAAAGGGCCATGGAGCACGTGTCCTTATTCTGGGCACAGGGTCTAAATGAGTTCAATAAGTTGAAAGTGAGCTCAGTCCCTGGATGTCCAGGAAAGTCTGAAAGCCACAAAGAGGTGGCACAGAAGCAGAGGAGATAGAACATTTGTTCTCAAATACTTTGATTTTTTGGAGAGCTGTTCTTATAAGTTGCATGCTTAGGAGAGTATTAATTTGGATTAATTAACTAATTGAAAGGATCTGATGTTCACCATCTTCTCATGGGAACAGTGATTTTTGCTGGGATCATAATGTCACTATAATACAATTTATCAGTGTTTATCACAGCCACGTCAGGTAAAATGTCATAACACGTTCTATGCAGTTTGTCGATAGCATGGTGGTCCAGTTATACATCATAAGCTGGCACCATAAACTAGAATGACAACATAAACCAGCTTGAAAGGACAAATTTGATAGTGCAGCCTGACTTGAAAGGAAAATATGGTCTGCAGCTTGCTGCTACAGATTGCAGGACAAAAAAGTTTGTCATAAATCATGAATGGAAAGGAAAAGACATTTCTCATTGTAGGTAGTTTACAGACACTGGAATCTCAATCTTTGAGAATCACTCCTCTTTTCAATGAAATATAGTCATATTTAAATCTTAAACCTTGAAATAAGTGACAGTATTGTGTAAAAATAATTCAAGATAGTTCATCTCATTTAATTAATTAATTATTAGAAAACATTTATCCAGTGCCATAGAACTTTATAGAACATAGAAAGGATACATTGTCTTCTTCAAAGCTCTTACAGTCTTGTCATGTTTTCTTTCTACCTGAAAATTATGTATGTTGAGAAATCTAAAAAAGGGAAAAGGTGGCCTGGAGAAAACTTCAGAGTATGAGGTTTCCTATTATAAAGTTGGCTATTTTCCTCATATACCCAAATCCCTCCTAAATCCTACTCCTTCTTTGAAGTCTTCCAGCTACGTGGTGGTGTGTGTGGTGTAGGATCCTGTATAGTGTAGACCAGGGGTGTCAAACTCATTTGCTGTGGTGGGCCAGATTTGACTTACATGTACTTCAGTTGGGCCATATGTACCATAAATCAAAATACTATGGCACTCTCATGGTATCGTGGAATGCCGAGTATGTGAGCCCACACTCTCTCTCTCTTTTTCTTAGGGAGAGAGTGTGGTCCCACTGCATGCAGTCATGGGCCAGATGGAAGAGGTTTGCGGGATGCATTTGTCTGTGGGCCACATGTTTGAAACTCCTGGAGTAGACAGATGCATGTCAGGTCCACAGTCACTCTGTTAAGACGATAAGTGTCAGGAGAGGTGGCTGGTTAATCTGAGTTTAAGATAGTACTTGGAGATTGCTTGGGGGGAGAGGTTCAGCTCCTAACTAATTTTAGGGTGCACTGGTGGTTTAAGGGCCCACTGGTCTCTCACTTACAGTGAGAAAGCTGAGTAGCTTAAATCCCTGAAAGGCCCTAACCCTGCAAATAAAAATATCTGGCCTTTGGTGTTTTTCCTTGGTGAGGTTCTTTGTCCTGTGCTGTGCAGGACGTCAGATTAGATTCTCATAAAAAGTCCTTCTGGTCTTAACATTTAAGGATCTGTATTGCTTTATGTCATATTTTATCCACTTTAGGTTATGATTCCTAAGGGGGTGTCACATTTCAGAGTGCTTCTATACCAGTGAGGAGAAGTGTCACGTCCTTTCTACAACCAGGGGTGCCTCTCAGTGTTTTGCTGTTCTGAACCAAGGCTCCTGAGAAGCAGCCTAACAACATGCAAGTCCACCAAGAGTGTCTGTATGTAGCTGCAGTTCTGGTCCAGCAGCTCTGAACTCAGTAGCCTATCAACAGAGATGACATATACCTGTTGACAGTGCAGGTTGGCACAACTGAAATGTTCTGGCGGTACAGGGAGTTGTTCAAGGCAGGGGATATAAACCCTGGCAGAAATCTGGGCAGGGCACTTGACCCTTCACTCCCATTACTACACATCACTGCTTCCTCTCAGCAAGACTCCACTCACACTCTGGCTTACCACTTGCAGGGTGACCCTAGTGCACTCCTGGATTCCTCTCCTTCCCCCAAAAAATATGTGTTCTGCACTGTCCAGCCCTCTCCTGTAAAGGTTCAATAATCAACAGTTTGCTACTTTAACTGGAGGTACCAAACAACTCCATTTAAACACAGCACTGGATTAGTTTACATTAAAAATAAAAGAAGTTTAATTATATGAGCATGTTGTAAGGTATTAATGTCAGAAATGGTTACAGGAAAAATAAAGGTAAAATGCTTTTTAGTAGCTAAAACTTAACTAGCTAGACTTGGTTCAAGGTAAAATCCTTAGCACAGGGTCCCAGCAACATGGCTGTCCCAATTCTTAGGTCAGAATCCTCCCCTCAAGTCAAAAGGATGGCTTGTTTTTCATTTTAGGTGCAAAAATGATAATCTGGTGTGGTTTTGCTCCTCACTTTTATGTTCGTCACCTTTTGAAATGCAATTTCCTGAGGGTTACTCCTAGATAAAGCGCCCTTCAGCTGTGATAGAGATGTGGAGTCTCATAGCAAAAGAGGTTCCATGTTGTTGCTTGCTACAATGCAGATCAATCTGTTCCTGCCCTGCTTCATTGCCAGCTTAATAGGTGATTGCCAGTCAACTTTGTTGGCACCTACCTAGTCAACTCTTCTGTTGTCTTTGAGAAACTGGTTTACTCTCCAGACTTGTCTGATAAACACACTGTAGTCATATTTTCATTTTATGTTCATAACTGATAATATGCATTTCATATATACACTACCCAAGAATAATGATGATCAGTATGTCACTAGTTTTAAATGATGCTTCACAAGGCATATTTTACAAAAAGATCATTACGTAGATACATAGAGTGTAAATACTTGGGTGCTTTCAGCCACAGGGTCCAGACCTGTGATCTTTGACTCTTTCAACCTATTGTGCAGTGCCATGTACATTCAAAACACCATATAAATAGGAAAAAATGTCCCTAAATGGGACACAAACCTTAATGATGTCTAAAAGATTCTGATGAATGGGTTTAAGGTAGGGAACTGAGAACAGGTTTACAAACCAGCTCCACCCCATCTTCTTGAACTTTCACCATCTGACTTTTGAATTCACTGCAAAGCTTTTTCTAAGGTCTGAAATTTATAGGTAAGTTTCTGTCATTTTTGTTTTCTAGCCAAGACATGAAATGCTCAAAATACTGTGCAGGAGGCAGCGATCCTGCAGAGAGGAAGTGTCAAAAATCACAGCTTGAACTTGTGAGAATTGCAGCCCAATTTTGCACAATGAAAGGGTCAGTTTCATTCTGGTTATTTCTCTTTGATGTCAATGAAGAGGAGTCACACAAGGTTGAGTATGGTTCAATGAGCCACATTCAGCATGGCCATATTTGTCTCTGGTGTGCTGTTGGCTTTTATGCATATATTATGCAAACCCAGGATCTCTCTACTGCGAAACAATTACCTAGCGCCAATAGGACTGTTGTTATCAGAATGACCCGGAAAACTATATAACTACTCAGAGTTCGTTTGAAATCAACCACGAGACACCAGAGCTAACAACATCCCCCTTCTGGCTGGACCTGGATTTTGTCATCCTGCTCAGTTTCTGGAAACTGTACTATGTGCTTTGCTCCTGTCTCTTTAGCATTGTTTGGGAAGTTAGTGAGTAGAAAATAAAACATATTGGTTGACTAGAGTCAGCATATATTAGGGCATTTGATTTGCTCTCAAAATAAAACTCTTCTAACAATCACTGATTCACAGCTCCTTCCTTTGCAGATCACTAGATTAAAAATTGACCGAAACCCTTTTGCTAAAGGATTCAGAGATTCTGGGAGAAACAGGTAAGAAGATCACATTTGTATTTCTATCTGTAACAGCCGTAACTAGGGTGGGGTGAATGGGGCAAAGCTCCAGATGCCAAATTTTAAAGGGTGCCATCAGGTCCTACCTGGCCCCAAAGAGGACTGTGCCTTCAGCAAAGGCATATTCCTCGTGGAGCCAGGCAGGGGCTGGGGGAGTTTCTCCCACCTTGCCTCTAAATGTGCTGGCCATGCTCTCTGGTGGGGGAAGCACCCCTGGGTCTCTGACTGTGCTTTCCTGGCAGCAGGGGAGGCACCCAACCCCCCCGGATCTCTGGCCACTCTTGCCCAGCAGTGAGGGAGGAACACCCCCCCACTGCTAGGACGGATCAGGACCTGGGCCGGATCAGGCCAGAGGGGCACCCTTGGGGCTGCCTGCCCCAGGTGCCAGAATCCCTAGTTATGGCTCTGTGTCTGTTTAGTTCATTGTTCCTTTGCACCCCTTATATACTCTTTTTTAAAATCCTTTTTTAAGTCCCAGAAGAGCACTTTGCTGAGAAATTAATTTTGAAAGTAGAAGAAAATTGCTGTAGATTAGCTACCACAGAAATTAGGATTAGCTCTTTTAATTTGCCTAAACAAATCCACTGCGTACTGGTGGCATCAGTAGAAAACACAATAACCAGATGAAACGTCTCTTCACCAATCAGTTCTTCCATTTTGTTGCTTTTCTGTGAATGCACTTTAGTGTGTCAGTGCCTTACTGATAATGTGGTTTCCAGAACTCAGTGCAATGTTCTAGGCATTGTTACACAAGAAGGATGGAGGCTGGGATATCATCTCTGTGCTGCATGAGCCCCGACTGCAATTGTTTATTTTCCCAATGTGTCAAATTCAAATTCCTGTCTAATTTGCTGTCCACTGTCACCACATTGCCTTTTTCAGCACTACTGCTTCCATAAGTGCTGTCTTCCATTTTGTTTACGTATTTCACATTATTTTTATTCACATATATTAGCGCTGAATTTTTCCAAGGCAATTCTTATATTTTTAAATTATTTGATCATGTATCAAATTTCTCTACCTATCTTTGTACTTTTTCTGTTCTCTCTGAGGTTTTAAACTCTTCTCCATTTGCTATTCTCTACTGATTTTAATTGCTCTGATCTGTACTCTCTCTTCCAAGTCACTCATAATTATTCTCTATTACTTCGTTATTACCATAATATATATAGGGATTTCCATAATTAATAACAATATAGTAAAATATGATACAGAATTTCAAAAATAGGTTATACAATTGTGAGAGGTGTGGAGAGGTTTTTATGTTAATAGACTAAAAAATCTGGGACTGTAAATTTAAAAAGAGTAAGAGCAGATATGATAGAGCCTGCAAAATAATATCACAGAGAGGGTAAACTACGTGGTTCTATCTATAGTACAAGTTGTTTAGAAACCAGAATTTCCATTCTGTGGGAAATTTCAAAATATTGGGGGAAAGAAACTATTCAGAATTGGAATAGTTAGCCAAAACTGCAAAATTTCCTGCAGAATATAAGTTCCAAAAGGTTTTGATTTAGAACCATCACAGTATTTCATTTTTGTCAGTTCATTTTGCTTAGACTCTTATATTACAAAATTAGACATAGTATAAAACTATATGGAACTGGGACCTGACTGTGAATGTGGGAGGACTGGATTGACAGGGCAAGAAGACTAGGACTAGAAATTAGATGTGGGTGGAAATGAGGATAGAAGGGGAAGAAGCAGTGCAGGGGAAAGAGACTGAGATCAAATAAGAATTTAGTTAGGACAGAGGGACAGGATGTAGAAAGAGATTGGGACAAGGCTCTTAGGGTGGGGAATGGGATTTATATCCTGATCACTAAGGAGATTGAGATCAGATGAGGAACCCAAAACTGAAACAACTGGACAAGGAGACTGGGACAAGAAATCCAGAGAGGAGACTCCAGGCTCCTGGGAAGGAGGAAACCAAAACTCTGTGGAGGGGAAGACTGAGACTGGATGAGGAGCCCATAGCAGGAAATATGGGATACTGGGACAGACTGTAGGGAGACTTGGACAATGAGTCTGAGGAAGAAGGGGAATGGAGCTGAGAGCTGAAGACAAGGGAAGAGACAGGACTGGAGCAAGAGCAGGCCAGAGGAAGTAAGGGCAGCTGCGGGTCAGACTTAGAGGGAAGCAGAGGCAGAAGGGTCTCTGAATAACAGAGCATACGGCGCTCCAGAACCTAGAATGGAACCCAAGATTCTTCTTTGACTGCTGGTCTCTACGTGTATTCTGCTGTGGGTATGCATATCTTCCATGTGTCCAGAATCAGAATTTGCGAAAGCCACATCTCTTGATTGACATGTGCATCTTTGCTCTCCTCGTACATCCAAGTGATGACATAAACTGTGAATCATCCGACAGCCTCTCCAGTTCTTCTTACTGCCTGATAGTCTGGATTAGAAATTTTTACTCAATAGTTAGTCAAAAAAATTGTTATAATTAGCTAGATTCCCAATCCCAGGGATGTCCAGCTCTCTTCTAGTTACTGAGTTATGCCCAGAATCCTGAACTTCACACCATCTGAATCTTGCCCATGCTTCTTTTTAGTCAGCGACAACCCTCTACGCTGCCTGTACTGCCTCAGGAAAGCATGTGCCGCAGCAAGATGCAGAATTTGTTCTTTTATTAGTTTAACCCCTGAGGACTGGGAACTTCATCTCAAAAAGCACCTCATGGAGAAATCCATGAGGCCACAGTTGAACGCAAGCCAGGGGGCCCTGACTGTACATTGGCCTGAGCGCAACTGCTGCCATGAGTTCTGACTTGGCAATATGGGAATCTGCTCCCACAGATTCCTCACTGGGGTCTTGTTCTGTTGGTTCTGGAGCACACCTCAACAGCAATGATACCTACAGTATCAGTTAAACTTCAGAACTGGTAACTGATGACATTTATAAAAGGTGACCATGGGAGCATCGGTCACCGACTAGTACTGGTGGTGATCTGCCCAACATTGGTGCATAGTTTTAACTTCTCTGGCTCCCCCACCTGGGGCAGACAAGACACCTTTCACTCCAGGAAAGCCAGACACATACTATACTAGACAGCATTTTTGCTCTTTCTGGTCCCTGATCTGCATTGCTGCCAGGCCCTTCCCTTACCAGGCAGATCCTGACTCTACCAAAAGATGCAAGTTCGGGAGTACTGTATCTCCCATTCCATCTTCCAGTTATGGTCTGCCTGTCACAGAGTTGTTAGTATTGCCAATAGATCCAGAACTGGCTATTTCTTTCTTGGGAGCTCTAAACCATTTAGTGAGCTGATACGTTCCTAGGTAGGGACTGGACCTATCTGGAATCAATCTACAACTTAGCACTTGTCTCAGCACTGATGGTACTCCAGGTCATGGGGACTTCCACAGTCCCACTTGGACCCTTTCTACAGGCCACACAAGAGACTGTCAGACTTGTTCTCCATCCTGTAGGATTGGTGCAATCTGTTAGAGTCAGTCTAGCCTTGCCCTGCGAGAGGACAACCAGGACTTCTTTCTGGCCCAAAGAAAGAGTAAGGTTATGAATCATATTTGTTGGTTTCACTTCTACCCACGGGATTGTCCGCATTTCCAAATGAAGTAGTCATTCCAATATCCCCATCCCCACCAAATGACCATAAGCAGCTCAGGATCTGTGGCAATAAAGTTGAGGAGCTACAGATCTTCCTAGAGGAAGTCCAGGATCCACAATATAAACTCCTGGATATCCTACACCTTCCAAATGAGCTGAACAGTGCTTACTGTTAATGAAGCTCTTTGAAATGTGCTAGATCAGTCTAGCATACTCCAGCCACATGTGCCTCTACCTGAAAGAGGGCAGAGAAATGCTATTTTGTCTCAGCCAAAGGGGTAGAATTTATCTTTTCTCACCCTACAACAAATTGTCTAGTTGTCTAATCTGCCACAGAAAGGTCTAGACACCAACATCCTCGATGTACTCTGGTTGACAATTAAGCTAAGCACTTACATTTGTTGGGAAGAAAAGTCTTCGCACCTACTTGCCTTCAGTTCAGAATGTCAATTAACAAGTGTTGACTATGTATGATTACCTGAACTATTCCAATTTCTCAGACTTTATCAACAAGTTTCTGCAACAAGATAGAGCTCTATTTCAGGCTCTCTTTGAGGAAAGCAAGTTGATAACCAGAACATTTCTTGTCAGTGGTAGATGCAAAAAATATATCATTAAGGTCCATGGCAATGGCCATTTGATATGCTATGAATCACAGCTTCATGCTTCAGGGTTTCCCAGGGAGGCCCAGAATGCTTTGCAGGATCTGCCCTTTGATAAAACTTATCTTTTCAACCAAAATATAGATGACAATGAACATACCCTAACCTAAAGAACTCCAGGACCATTCTCCACTCCCTGAGAACATATATAACCTGTCCCAAAGAAAATTCCTCAGTTGTCTGGTTCTCCTGGACTCCTTCCTACCTTCCTTCCCTGGAGTAACTTAGCCTCAGCATAGCCTTCGATCTCCTGTAGTAGATGGCCTGGGGTAGCCACCACAGACCCTCAGCATCATAGGCAGGTGGCAGCAACTCCAAGTTGCAGGCAAACAGCATCTCTGGCATCTCCTCTGAGTCACAAACAGGAGGCTCTTGCAGCTCTCTCCCAATTGAGATAGAGGACTCAGCTTTTATACTTCCCATCATTACCCTCAACTTGTAGAGAGGAAGGCAGGGTTACTCTGTGTCTGCCCACCAGGGTTTGGACTGCACCCCCCGTACATCTCCGAAGAAGGCCATGCCCACTTGCTACCTAGCCCTACAAAACAAAATGGCTCAAGGATTTTACCACCACACACTTTATTAACCACCCTGTAAGAGACAAAGAGTTTAAAAGTGACAAGTTCAAAAGGGGTAGCCATGTTAATTAAATGCAGGGAAGGGTAAGTTATGACCTGATCCCATGAAGTAAATGTCCCTCCATTTATTTTTCTCTCATTCTGTAATTTCCCCCATCTTCAAAGCATCTGACAAAGTGGGATATTCACCCACAGAAGCTCATGTGATAAATACATTTGTTAGTCTTTAAAAGTGCCACAGGACTCCTTGTTTGTTTAAAAGTGATGTTTTCCTTCACCTTGTTCATTGATGTCATCTCAATCCCAGTTCCCAGTTTAACAATATTTTTGATGGGAGTTCAAAAGCCGCAGACCACCTATAATGACACCATCTACTGATTCCCACACATCCTTTGGGGGTCACCCAGCACTCTTTTTGCACAATGGGCATGCAATAACAACAGACACGTGGGTATTAGATGCTCTCCATTTTAGCTATGCAAGCAAATTCACTTCTCTGAATCCCTCCAAAACCCTCATCTCCATCCCTTTTCAGGAGCCATTTTCATGCAGAAATTCTCAAACAAGAAAAAGAATCCTTCTTACTGCAAGGCCCAATAGTCCAAGTACATCTTCAACATGAGAAGAAAGATTTTTACTCAATTTCCAAGTATCCAGAACGAATGGAAGTTGTAGACCCATCTTCAATCTCTGCCATCTCAATAGCTTTCTTGCCAAGCTGATATTTTCCATGCTCACACAAGCATCTGTAATCCCATCACTGCAAAAGGATATGAGATATGCAGCACTTGATATGAAAGATGTGTACTTTCACATGGACATTCACTCCATCCAGAGATGTTAGCTCAGTTTCACGGTGAGCCTGGACCATTTTCAGTGCCGTGTGCTCCCACTGAGCACTCCAGCCATGCCCAAGTTCTTTACTGAGGGGTTTCTTAATGTCAGCTGCATTCATTATCTTCTGATTTCTCAATGACTGACTTCTCATTGCCAAGACACATCAAGAAGTCTACAAAACAACTTTGTTAATTCTTCAGCTTCTATCTTTCTTAGCAGTTGGTGTAAACTTGGAAAAATTTGTCCTCACTCCAACACAGGCTATAGACTTTATCAGCGCGATCCTAGATTCAGTCTCTACAAAAGCTTATCTTTCAATGGATGGATGCCTAGGAATGAAGGATCTCATAAATCAGATCATGTACAACCCTTGTGCCCCAGTTAGAACTTGCCTTTCTCTCCTGCAACATTTGGTTTTATGCATTGCACCATTTGTCAGACTCCATCTTGGATGCCTACAGGCAGGACTTCAAACACTGCAGTCAGCACACAAACAATAGCAGTTCCCTTCCACCAGCGTAAAATCTTATCTACCATGATGGAAAAATCCCCATCAAGTACGTATGGGCATTCCCTTCTTTTCCCTCTCGCCAGACAGTATGGTCATTACAGATGTCTTTCTGTTGAGCTGGGGAGTCTACACGCATGAATAGGGCACTTGGATGCTCCAAAAGTCCAGGACACACAGCAACATTCTGGCATTGCATGCTGTCTGAGAAGCTTGCAAAGCATTTCCTACAATGTCACCAGGACGTTGGGTAATATGACAACTGTCCTTGATAACAACAAATGGGAAGCAACAAGATCTATTCCTCTGTGTGCAGAAGTAGATATCCTGTGGAACTGGTGCATAAGGAATCAAAACAGACTGTCAGCAGTTTATCTTCCGGAAACTCAAAATATGTGTGGGGACACCCCAAGCAGACACTTTGCTACTGATAACAGATGGGTTTTAAATGACTCAGTAGTGAGCAGTATTTTTGCTCAGTGGGAAACATCTGTTTGCCTCTCAAAGAAAGAAGAGGTGCAACATATATTGCCCCAGAGCAGCACTAGGCCATTACTCTCAGGGTGCCATCCTCCTACTTCTTTAGTCAGACCATTTGAATTTTGCCTTTCTCCCTTGTCACTCCTAGCTTGACTCTTATAAAAAAATTTTCAGGACAAGATACAAATCATGCTCATCACCCCCAGTGGATCCAGACTATTTTGGTTCTCAAGTTTCCTATGCATGACCTCTTGGCTGTCAATCAACATTCTGTCCTATTCCAGTCATCTGACCAAGAAGAAAGGTAGAATCAAGCATCCTATCTTCATGCATGCCATCTCAACACCAACTGGTTGGATAGGCATCAACATTCATGTTCTGAATCTGTACAAAACATATTTACTAATAACAGAAAGGATTCCATCAGGAAGTGCTACTCAGTCAAGTGGTAGCATTTCTCCATCTGAGTGCCACAAAAACTCATATCCCTGGAGTCAGCAGACATACCCCTTATTTTGGACTATCTTTTCTCTCTCAAAATGACTGGTCTCTCCATCAACTCTTTTTATGGTTCCACATGGCATCAATTAATGTGTACTACCCATCTTCACACTAATACTCCTATTTTTGCTCACTCACTGATTTGCAGGTTTTTTGGAAGCCCTGATCAGAAGCTTTCTGCCAGTAAGGAAAACCACTTCTCAAAAGAACAAAGTGCCAAATAAACCTCCTCTCCAACCACTAGCTACTTGTTCCATGTCTCTCCTATCTCTGAAGGCTGCCTTCCTTGTGGGCATCACCTTAAAAAGGGACTGAGCACAGAGCACTAAGAGCAGAAATGCCTTACTCTATGTTCCATAAAGACAAAGTCTCATTAATTATGTTTACATCCTAAGTTCACCCCCATGCAGTTTTGAAGTTTCACCTGAACCAGTCAATCCACTTAAGTGTGTTTTACCAGAATAGGAGAGAAGACTTCATCCCCTGGGCAGGAGACAATTTTAAGTTTTTATCTGAAAAATGCAAAGCCAATCAGAAGAGCATCAGACTGTCATGGTAGCAAACTGAGTCGGAGGTCAAGCTATTTCCTTTCCAAACATCTCTAAATGGATCTTGGACTGTATCTTATTCTGTTATCAATGATCACATCTTCCCATTCTACAAGAGCACAAGTGACATCAGTGGGATCACTTCAGGAATACCTGTACTGGATTTTTGCAAAGCAATTCAAAGAACAAGGATAAGTTACCGGATAGTAACTAGAAGTTCTTTAAGATGTGTGGTGTCTCTTTGTATTCTACTGTTAAGCTTGTGATAGAGAGCTCCATACCAGATTGGATGGGGGATAAGGCCAAAAAGGACTGAACATTGGACACAGTGTTGGTGAATAATATTTTGATTACCTTTATTTGTTACAATGTAAACTCATTCATTCCACATTCACACCACAAATATGCGGCACCAGAGTCCAAAGACAGGATGAAGTCCCAATGGCCAGCTGGCATCCAATCCAGTCTTAAGGCATGGGGAGCTGACACTACACACAGAGTCAAAGCCCCAGCTTTGACAAAAGTTGGGGCTCTGGGTTGATGTAATACTCTAAAGTATAGATGTTTAGTTCATCCTTTACAGCATATTCCATTGCATCATCCATCCTGCTGTTGCATTTGCCTTTTAATAGCTTTCTCATCTTCCCCTTCTTCTTGTTACCTTTTAAAGCCTTGGCCCTTCATCCATGATTCCCGGTGAAAGCCCTGGGTGTTCTGCCATCACCCTTCATCAGCTGTTGTTTTCACACAGTGGAATGTCTTGGGCAGGCCCTTAACTCCAGGTCTTAACTCCACATGCTTATGTGAAGCTCACCTCATATCATACTAGCTTCAATGGCCTATAATGTATTACACTGAATATGGCTGTACATACTTGTGTATATGAATAGATGTATTCCCGACAAATCCCAACATGTTATGTCAGCTCCTTCCACTTCCCTTTGGATTATATTTGGATTTGTGGTACAGAAGGAACTGGAGAGGAGGTCGGTCTGCTCTGCCAATTATGTTCTTGGTTAACAACATGAGTAGAGTGAGGAATTTGCATAGACAAATGGATACTGCTTTAAAGAATTCTCCAACTCTGAGTGCATGGTGGGATCACACAGCTCAAAAAGCCACCAATAACTTACTTTTCCTGGGTATGTCCACACACAGGTTTTAAGTCGAAATAATGCTGGTTACTTCGATTTAAAAAAGTTTAGGTCCTCAAGATGTTTTCTTATTCCAAAATAAGAAGCTCCCTTATTTCAAAATAAGGAAAATTATTTTGATATAATAAAGCCTAGTATCATATCCAAATGAGGGTTATATCAAAATAGTCATTTCAACAAAACTCTCTGTGGACCTGTTATATCGATATAACACTATATTAATATAAGGTGTCTGACCATCCTCCCAAGGTGCATGGCACTCTAGAAGGAAGCCCCCCCCAGCACCCTGGCCAGGAAGCGGGGGGGATGCGGGGGGCCCAGCCCCTGCTCCTGCTGGCTGGGCTTGTGGTGGGGGAAACACCCTGTGCCTGGCTCCCAGCGAGAGCCAGGCAGCAGGAATCCCTTCTCCCTGCCCGCCCAGCTTTCTCCACGCTAGCCAGGCAGTGGGGGAAGGGATCCCCACATGCCCAGCTTCCCCCGCGCTAGCCAGGTGGAGGGGAGAAGGGATCCTCATGCACCCGGCTTTCTCCTGCGCTAGCCGGGCAGCAGGAGAAGGGAGCTGGGTGCGCAGGGCTTCCTTCTCCCTGCCACCTGGCTGGCACAGGGAGAAGTCAGGCACATGGGGATCCCTTTCCCTGCTGCTCAGCTAGTGTGGGGGGAAGCTGGGTGTGCAGGTATCTGTTCTCCCTACTGGCCAGCTAGCATGGGGGGAAGCCGGGCTCCCACACTGTCTGGTTAGCATGCCTGCAGCTAGGTGTGGGGGTCCCTTCCCCCCACTGCCTGGCTAGTGCAGGGAAGCCAGGTGCACGGGGATCCCTTCCCACATTGGGTGTGTGGGGTCCCATCTCCCTCATGCCTGACTGAAGTGGAAGGCTGCAGCGAGTCTGGGGGGATGTGTTTTCCCCCACTGGGTTCCAAGAGCCTGGAGCCAGTGGGGGCTTTTTCCCCCCTGCAACTGGCTCTCCTGGGGTGAGCCAGGCTGGGGATTTGGTGGCAACATGGGTCTGCCAGGGGGCCATGTTGCCACTCCTTCCAGGATGCCCCTCTCCTAAATCTAACTAGCAAGTCCTATCCTTGAACATGCTAGTTCGCTTTGGTTTTTTTTGTGGAGACCTGTTAAATTGATTTAAGTTAAATCGGTTTAATGATTGTTATATCAATTTAACTTACATCACTTCAAATTAAATTGATTTAACTCCCTGTGTGTGGACCTAGCCCTTGAGACTTTCCATTCTGCTGCTCTCAGCAAAATCTGGTATACCCACTAGCCAACAGTCTCTGATGGCTGCTCAACACTGACGGCAGCAGTTGATGGGACCTCTGCATGGGGTGGGATATGCTTTGGGAATGAAAGAGGGTTGTATAGTGAAGGAGAGCGTTGTTAGTGGGACTTTGCTTTATTTGCTGAAGTTGGAAGATATTATTATTGAATGAGACAGGGGATTGCAAGAAGAGAAAGGGTGGTGTCACAGCTAAGGCAGTTGAATGCTGTATTGGAGAATTAGATTCTATCCCTGCCCTGTGGCGGAGTTCCTGTGTGATGCTAGGCAAGTCATTTAAATTAAATGTTTCACTAATTGTGTGCTCATCTTTCTCTGAGTGCTTGATGTGAGACCTTGTGGGTTAATTTCCAGAAGGATGGAACACTCCCAGCTGCAACTGAAACTGAGGGGAGCTGTGCATTGACTATAGAAAGTGCCATAGAAAGCTAAATCATCTGAAAAAATCAGTTCATAGTTATCTCAGTTTGGGAACCCCAAATTATTGGATACTTTGGACCTTAATCTCTGTCTGCCTCATGTTGTTATCAGTAAATCACAGGATGTTATGAAAATAAATTCATTAATGCTTGTGAAATACTCAGATGTAATAGTGCTGAGCACCATTAAAAAGCTTATGAGAATATTAAGAATTCTGTCATCAGAGAAGACAGCAGGGTTTGAATAGAGTGCAGGCCTCAGCTGATACATTTGGCAATGACCATCAAATGAAATATTGAATAACAGCTCATTAAAGGTATGTCTACACTACAGGTTTAAGTTGACTTAAAGTCCCTTAAGTCGACTTAAACAAAGCCCTGGTCACACTGAGAAGGTATTAAGTCACCCTAAACAAATGCTTAAGTCAACTTAATAACTCTCACTTGAAAAGTTGACTCAGCAGTTAAGTCAACTTTATTAAATCGACTTAAGCCAATGTAGCCCAGGAGTTGGCTTAAGTCAACTTAATTGGCCTCCTAGCTATCTGAAACATGGGGATGGGGGCTGGAGAGATGAAAAACAGTTGGGAGTGTTCCCACCTGTGTGCAACACATCCAAACTCCCCATGTCTTAGCTCCAGCCCTGCATCCCTGCATCCTAGGACCACAGCCCAGGTTGCCTTCCCCCAACCTGATCTGGAGTCTTTCCCCTTCTCAGCCAGACCCCACATTTCTCCTTCCCCAAACCTGATCTGGCATCTATCCCGCTTCTCAGCCCTACCCCACATCTCCCCTCCCCTTCTCAGCCCTACCCCACATCTCCCCTCCCCTTCTTTGTCTGATCTCGCATGTCTCGTTCTTGTCATAAAATCCCTACCCTAATGCTGAATACATTACTGGAAAGCTTTGTGGTTTATAGGGTAGCCACTGGCTGACTGTCCTTGTTTCTCAGTTTCACCACAGGCAGATTGTAAATCAGGAACCAACAGACCAAATCTAGACCTCATGAGGATGGGGTAGAATAGAAGTAGGCAACCCCTGGCATGTGTGCCGACAGTGGCACTCGAGCCCATTCAGAGCAGCACATGGCACCCTCTGCAGTACCACATTAATTGCCACTCCTGCCACCGAAAGCCACTCTGGGCAGCTTCCTTTGGGTGCAGCTGGGACACAGGGGGTCCCCCCATGCCTATGCCTCCATGTGACACAGAAAAAAGCTGCCTAACGTGGCTCCTCTCTGTAGTGTGATGCTTTCCAAAGGAACCACTCTGGGCAGCTTCTCTAGTGCAGCATGCCTGGGAACCCCTGAAAGGAGCCACTTCTTTTCTTGGCATGCCTGGGGACCCCTGTCCCCAGGCACACTGCCAAGATGAGCCACTCTGAGTGACTTCTTTCTGTGGCATGCCTGAGAAGCACTCCCACTCCAGCCATGACCACTGTTGAATTTTCAGGCAGCCACCACATTTTTTCAGCAGAGGGGGCTGCCAGCACCATCTGAGGGGCAGGGAGGGAGGGCCAGCACAGGGGTCAGCAAAGGTTGCCAACCCCTGGGGAAAACTCGGATTAGCAAGGGTGTATGCCTAACATGCTCCTTGTTCCCTGCTTTTCCATGGCATTGCAGGTCTCCCTAAGGTTCTAGGCCATTTGCACTTCAGAAATGACCCCTGCATTGCTCATTTACTTTGGTGACAGGTTATCAGGAAATATGTTTGAAGGAAGAGGAGCAAACTGTTTTGTTTTAGGGTGTTTGACAACTGAACAAACTCAGTGTGATGAGTTAGGCTTTAAACTACATTAGCATTTAAAGCATGTTACATGCCGTTCTTTTGAAAGGAAGATTAGGGGATTAATTTATAATTTGGAAACCTAAATGTAAATCCTTTGTTTGACCCAAACTCTCTGTGCCTCAGTTCCCCATCTGTGAAATGGTGATAAGATACTGCCTTTCTTCACAGATATGTTGTCAGGGCAAATAATTGAAAAGCTGTGAGGTGGGCAGATAGCAGGGTGACTAGGCTATACAAGTACTTCAGATAAATAGTTAGACTTGGATACAGTTTGGTTGGTTTCCTGAAAAGTGGCAAGTGTGTGAGAACCAAAATTTTTCAAAATATCCTCTGACACACACATGCAATTTGAATACTTAAACGTCTAGCTAGCCCATCTGCAGATGCAAAATTGCATGACACATTTTGGAAGCTTGACTGAATCTGCTTTGCAGGGGTTTCTCATCTCCCTGAACCTGTGGTATTCATGCAACTCATAAGTGGCAGCTCACCAGCTAAAAAGTAACAATCTGGAAATGTAGGAGGAGAAGACCAAGGGGAAAAAAACTAAGCAAGGGGTCAAGCAATGACTGTCCCCTTTACCTGGATTTGTGGGAGCTGAGATAAATGAGGGCAGCATGTGACAGGAGCATTCAGAGCCTTTGGATAGGGAAAAAAGAGGCAGGAAGGATACTTAAAGCCTATGGATTGGTTTCCCAAGTGAATAATGAAATGGTGATATGAATTCTGCCTGCAGCCAGCATGGCCAAGCTAGCCATATGGAATGGATTATTGACACACACACACACACACACACACACACAGATAGCTGGGACATCTTTTTTCATTTTTCAGACAATGGAATTGTTTCATTTCTTTTCCTTTATTAAAATTTTATAGCACTGAAAATCAAAAAAATCAAATGAAAAAACAGCAATTTCTGGATACCTATTAAAGGGGCCAACCTTATTAAAATAAAATAAAGCTGGCAGTGAATCTTCTTTGGATACTTTCCCCTCCTCCTTCATAAAGATGGTGTGAAAGGGGAGGATTTGGAAATTTTGGTGGGGTCCTCTGTAAAGGAAAGGGGAGATTATGTGGATATTCACTGGTGCTTTGTGGACTGAGCTTTCAAAAGAGCCTAGCAGCTCCCCTTCAGGCACCAAAGTAAGTGGCCAGATTTTTCGGAGGAGTTTAGTGTATTGGGTAACTCCAAGACACCTGTTTAATCATGTCTCAATCCCACTTATTTCAATAACATGTAGGCATATTATTAAGCGCTTTGCAAAATCAAGGCCAAAGAGCACTGAGACTCAATAGTGAAAGAGCACTTTTCTTTTACAACACATTCTTAGCAAACAAATAGCACTCTCAGTCCCACAGTATAACAACTAGAGCACAAATCCCTATCAGGAATGGATCCGAGGAAGCCTCATTTTCAACATTTACTGCTCTTTTGCAAACATTTATGTAATCTGCTGTAAAAGTGCATATTTCTTTCCCATTTAGTGGCTGGTGAACATACAAAATAGAAGCCTGCTAGCAGGGCTGTATCTCTTGTGGGGTGAGCAGGGCTTTGCCCCGGCTGCACCAGAGCAGTTCTATTGAGCTGCTCCATTAAAGGGCATGTTCCTCACTGCTCACTCCAGGTGCCAGCCATTGTAAGGGGAGCAATCTGATGGGAATGCACCCTGGGTGCCAAATTCTTTAGTTATAGCTCTGCCTGCTAGTGACAGTAATTAATGAACTTAGCTCCTGTGCTCTAGCTTTGAAGAGCCTGGGTTCAAACCCAGCTGGTCATCTATTCCAGGGCAGAGACAGTAGAGCTGATGGTGATAGCTTCCTTAAAAACAGGAAAATCTCCACAGAAAAACTGCTAAAAGGCTTTAGCTAAGGTTTCAAAAGCAAGGCCTTAAAAGGTAGGAAAAGAAGGAAATAAAATAGCTCATGCAGCCTTAATTCTGCCCCTTGCAGTGTAGGTATGATACACTCTTTAATTGCATGCCCACTGTGACAGGGTCAGTCTGAGTAGCTTCTGGAAAGTATTTGAAGGCCACTATATCAGCCCCTGGCTCAGCAAATCACTTCTCCCCTTGTAGCTGAGCAGTGGTTATTCCAGGATAATTAGCACACCTTGACTTAATTAAGGTGCCACCCAGGACTTGTTAAAAAGCCTTGCCTGCAGTGATGGGGATAGCTGCAGTGTGAAGGGAGGCAAGGTGGGGTTTGGAAGGTGGTAGATCTTGTGAAGGGGGCAGAATCCCACATATACAAAGACCAGGGGAAGGAAAAACTCCTGCTTAAGGGGGCAAAAGGCCTTTCTCAGGCCTGGAGACCTGAGGGAAACAAAGTGTGGGACCCACCAGCTAGAGGAGGAACTTTGTCATGCTATATACTACTTTTTCTACTGGATCCTTTCCTCATTCAGTGCACAAAATGGAAGGTGAATCAGGCTGTTTAGGAATGAGGCTGTTGTGTGTAGGAGCCCCATCTTATTTGCTGCAGGTGCTGGGAGTCATGTAGTGAATGAGACAGGGGATGCAGGAAGAAGGATATCCTTGTGGTTTAGGCACTAAATGGGCCTGTAGGGGATGTAGGTTTTCATTTCTACCTCTGCTGTGCATGGCTTGAGCATTTCTAGATAGATGCATGGCACAAGCAACTACTCCCACTCTCCCTGCAAGCACACTAAAGAAGGCAGAAGGGAATGCTCTGGCACACTGAGTGGGATCAGCTTGTGTATTAATAGGCTTGCTTCCCCTACAGGTTGGGTATTTCCATGGTTCCCTGGCATGATGCAGTACCACACTATTGTTTGAACTGAACTGCACCTAACAGGCCCAACTTAATTTGGAGACTGAAAACTCTCCAAGCCAAAGAGCTGTATATTTTAGTTTCTATTTTGCTTTTTCTTTGCTGCAAACTATTCCTTTTTTCCTCAGAAACCCTGTAATTACAATGGAAGACTGTAAAGTTAGAACCAGAGAGCTAGAGCCTTGGCTCAAGCTGAAGTGTACACGGTGCAGGTCTGAGGCAGGGGGAGGGGATGTTTCTGCTCTTCTCATCATCCAGGGCCTTATAGGCAGCCACACTGGCATAATTTCAGAGTGTTTTAGGGGATGGCCACTTCTCATGCCCCAGGTTCCCCAGAAACATCCTTGTGGGCTTCCCTTCTGCAATCTGGACTGGTTTTAGAGCTGTCACCCCAGTCCCTCACTCCTTGAGCTCATCTTGCCCTTGCCCTGTTGTGTGCTCCCCACCTCCCATGCATAGCCTGCTGCAAGCAAGCAATCTGTAACCCACTGAATGAGTGCTTCTGGCCCAGCCACTCATGGGATTATGCAATCCCAGCCTCAGATGCCCCCCAGGAACTGCTATTTTACAATGTTCAGTGTTGCCCACTGGACTCTGTGAGCTCATGTGTTCATGAGTTTATCAAAGAAATGTATATATGCCAGCTCTGTCAGTCTAAATGAAATCTCTACATGCCACCAAACCACATGTGCTGCTTCAGATAAAACAAACAAGTTTACTAAGTACAGAATGATTTAAAGGGATTGTAAGACAGAGAAATATGTCAGATTTGATCAGGATGAAATAAAAGCAAACTGCATTCTAAACTACACTTAACCCTTTCAGTAGCCTTACAGTCCTAGATGGTTCCCAACCAGGCTTTCCCTTTTGGGCAATGCTTCAGTTGCCCAGTTATTCACAGCTGAGTTTTGAAAACGAGAGAGTGAGCACAAAATGTCCCCCTCCCTGCACTCCCCTCTGGGGCTTCACCTCCCCCTTTGGGGTAAAGTGAGCAACAGTATTTCTGCATGTCCTGAGTCAATGAACATCACCTGATCAGATGCTTAAGTCAGAACATTGTTCCTGGAAGAGCTGAGTTATTTAATGCCTGCCTTAGTGAGGTGTGAATTAGCTTTCTGCTTTTAATGTTTGCCTGGATGTGCTTCAAGCCATGTGAGACATATTTGGGAATGTCACATAGCAGAGTTTCATAACCATACAAGTGACACTGCAAGAAACATATTAGCATACCAGTAATGTTTAGTATGTCATGAACATTCCAAAAACGTCAGACAGGACATACTTTGCATTAAACGCTACACAATTGCATTATAATGGTGAACATGAATAATATCTGATCACAGCATTATGATGTATGTGGAGGTGCAGTGTGTCACAGACCCCCACACTTATGACAGAGGAATTCTTAGCTACACAGTTAGGGCAGCTATCCAGCCTCTTTGCACCGCCAAAAGGGGATGCAACTGCAGGTGAGATTCTGGCACAGAGAATGAGGATCTGCAAATGCTAAGGATCTAAGAGCAGTATTAACTCAGCCAAGCTGTGCATAGATCCTGTTTTCTAGTGAGTAATGTGGGTGGACAGGTCATTATATGGTATGGGATGTGCGAAGTGGCCAAGTTAGCATTGCTGGAACCTTAATTTTTGCTTTTCTTGGTATTTTGCTATTTTTAATTGTGCAGTGTTACTGTTGTGCTGTTCTCATAGTGGGTGTTTTATTCCCTTTAGTTTTCATGTACGAGAAAATCCTCCCTCAGGATTTGGGCTGTTGATGGTTTCATGAGCTCACAAACCTGTACCTGTCTCTTCAGAACTTCAGTTTTCTCTGTGAGAAGCAGACAGGGCTAATACACTGGCATTTCACAGGTCCTGATTTCTTAGAAAAGAAAAGCAGTTTTAAAGGCCCAGGCAATGCCAGCAGCTTACATGCAGTTTCAACACATACCCATGCTTACGTTTTTGGTTCACAGGGTATTTTGTCTGGTTGTCTCTGAGCTCCATGGGCTGTCAAAGGCCTCTATATTAACCAAATAGTTGTGTTGTAATAGATTCAATGTTCATGTGAGACTGTTATGTGGAGATGTCTTCTGCTCCTACTTCTAACAGCTTAGCAGCTAATAAACACCAGGCAACAATCTTTCCTCTAAACCTCCTCTTAAAATACAGAGTTTGGTTTGCCAACTCCAATATATTTAAAGCATCTGAGCTTCCGGGGCAACTTTGGAAAGTTAACTAAGTGAGTGGAGGCACGTGCTGGAAGACATTTTCAAATGGAAAAGCCAGCTACAGTATCAGCAAACTGTCGGCTGAGAGGCTCCGGAGATGTGAGAGCCACTGGCACTGAAAGGGGATCCATTTACACATTTAATAAAGCATTACTTAGCTGTGCTTAAGTAGTACAAGGAACCCTGCGTGCCACTGAAAGATAGGCAGAGAATGGGAAATGAAGCAGTAGTGGGATGAATTGAGCAGATTCTACTCTAGAAAGGAGAGCTGATTTGGGGAGGAGGATCCATAATGCAGTCCATGAAGACCATGCATCTCCTTTCCTGCTAACTCTTCTTCACAGTCTACCTATGATTTCAAGTTCTTAGTTCAATGCATTTAAGCATAGCTAAGGTAGTATGGGTAAAGTAAGCACCCACCTGACACCATCAGTGTGAAACCCAAATACTTTAGGAAACCAAGAAGAGTTCAGCTCACTTTTGTTTTTCTTCCCATTTCTGCACTTGTTTCAGGTGAGAAACCCAAAGCAGAGGAGCTAGACAATACCAAAAAAAAAAAAAAAAAAGATCCCCACTGCATATCTGACATAGGCAAAATTAGAAAGCAGTGGGGCTCTACCAAAAGCTGTCTTAGGTGAAGATTTTTGAAATGAAAATGGTTCAGGTAGGCATCCAAAATATGGCAGCAAACAGGAAGGGGAAATTTTACAAAAACTCCTCCTTCATTGTATCATTCTGAGGTTCAAAGGCAGAATGCCACCTTTTGTGTATCTCTCTCTCTCACTTCACGCTGGGCAACTTGGAAAGTCAGCAGCAAAGAACTAACCATCAAAACTATCCCCTATAAAGAGAACAGAAATTTCCAGGTCCTGGTTAAAAAGAAAACTAATTGGAATAGAGGTACATGCTAGTCATATCCTGGACTGGGAAAATTCAGTTTTATTCTGGTGAACACCACCTGTGCAACAGGGCTTCTTGAGGAATTCACAGATGTCAAGGTGACCTTCCAGTGGCCATTGGCAGTTCGTCAAATGAGGTTAGGACTATTTCTTTATTGAAGCTGATACTCTTGCTAACTGCTTGACATTTTCTTTCCTTACACTATTTTCATTCCACAGAACAGGCCTGGAGGCCATTATGGAAACATATGCATTCTGGAGGCCCCCAGTGCGAACCCTCACGTTTGAAGATTTCACCACCATGCAGAAACAGCAAGGTGAGCCATTGTATAAAGGGCACAAAAATGGTGGCAGGGAGGCAACAGCACATTATATCGTGCATCTGGTGTCCAGCTGAGTCACAGGATTAGTTGATTGCCACAAAGAACTATAAAACAGAAAAGAGAATCAGCCAGTTACAGAAATATGAAAGCTTTATAATTTAGGAGATGTGGTGTAACTACTTAAGCATCCCCTGAATCTCTGGTGTATATAAGGGCTAAAATGAAGAGGAATGCAAGTATTTGCAGAACTTCTGGAATAAGTTTAGTAAATGTGAGGAGACTGCTGTAGAGATGTGGGGGAGATATGCTTGCCTGAGGAGAAGAGGATAGAGAAGAGCATTGTTACATGTTTACCCTTTGAGTCATGATCTGATGTGATGGCTGGAGGGGGACATTCTGAACCGCTTGGTCCACAGGGGATCCTTCCTGAGCCAAAAGTTTCCATGTGAGAGTCATCATGTACATGCCAAGAGAATAACACCCACTCTCTTATGAAACTCAGTCTCCCTTGCAGGAAAGCTCTCTGTTAAAGTGGGACTGATGGAAATTGTCCAGTATACCAAACATGCCTTTTTTACTGGTTCTTCATACTGTTTTTTACACGAGTTTCTGCTTGCCGTATCTGTCAGTTTGTTACATGGGGCTTTCATCTCTGTGCCTTGTCTCCTCTCAAGTTTTACACTAAGGTAGTTATTTTGAGATAGTTATCTCATGTGAAAATACACTTTTTTGTGTGCACAGTGAAGACAAGGCCTTTACTGGTTGGCTTTACTGGATCATGCAGTGATGTAATAATGCTAGTTTCTCATGGGATTGAAACTCAGACCCATCTGTCATGCAACAGACTGTGATAGAACAAGTACAAGAATGTGACTTCATTTCCCTGAACGCTAATAAAAACATAGAACAGAAGTAGCCTTGGACATTTCTCTATAACGGTGCCCTTAAAGTTTCCTGCAGTATGAAAACCCCATTTTAAGAACAGTGGTGATGTAAATTTCTCATCACTTTGTGATACCTTTTCTTGTGTTGAGTAGTTTCTTACAGTTGACTTCAGTGGACTGGGAGAAGGTACTAACTGTGAGCAAAGATATCATAAATGGGCCTTTTATATTCAGATATGAATGCAAAACAAACAAATAAAATCCCTGTCTTTTCATGTTAAAGTTCTGCAGTTAGTCAAGAAATGCAAACAGTGAGACTGAATACACAATCTTAGGGCCACTTTCACCAGTCTGAGTTGTGCTTGGCAAAAGACCAAGATGGATCTCCAGGATCTTAGGTCAGGGATGGACCTTAGCCCCATCATAAATTAGAGTATCTTGAAGGCTGCTATAATTTATGTCCTGCTATTATGGTTTAAAGGGGCTCTTCTGACAGCTAAGGATCATTGGAATATAGTGATGTACCAGTCATATACCATTTCCACAGAGAATGCACACTGCTGGAGCAAGGTTAGATGGGTTGGCACAGGAATGCTATTCTGACTCTTCATCACCTGGGATTTTCTTTTGCACCAGTGTAATCCCCAGGTAGTCTTTTAGGCCAGCTTTCCAGTGGCACAGAGCCAGAATCTGGCTGTTATGTCAGTCTCCTTATACATGCTCATTTCCTGATCACAAAGTGTTTCTCAATTAGTCCAAATAGAAGAGAGAGTGCTTTTTCTGCAACCTCAGAGCCCCACATCCAGGATGATCTGTGACCTGTAGTTTAAAGACTGCTTAATGTCTGGACTCCAAAGCATTTTCTTTACATGGATCACACCTGAATAAAAAGATTCTTATTGACACCTCCCTTTCTACTCATGAACATTAAAGCAACACCCGTTACTGCTGACTGGCTGGATTAGTTGCTTCCCCTTTGTATTACACTGTTCACTTCCCCTTCCACCGGTGACCAGATAACATCCTAGTGGCATCTACAGCAGTTGCTTGCATGGTAAAGTAATATTAGGAAAGGAAAGTATTTAATGTAGCTTTATTTTTATTAATGCAATTTGGCAGTAAGAGAGCCAGTATCATGTGACTGCCTGCAGTTCATCACTAAGTGCCCTACAGAACCTAAACTAGGTTCAGGACGGCATTAACTAAAGCCATCCCCATTTGGGTTTGATTTGCCAAATTTAGCTCTAAATAAGTTTAAAACTATGTGACTAATTTCTTCAGACTGGACAGATTCAGGACTCTCATGAAGCCTTTCATGAATCGTGACGTGCTTGAACAACACTGGAAATTCTAAAGGTGTCAGGTCCCTTTCTTTGGAGCATTAGGTCGGCTTCGTACCAAAGCAACTCTAAAGCTGGTGAATTCCACTACCTAAAAGATTCGCCCTACCAAAGGGAATCCTTGAGTGGCATAAAGCCTTCATGGCAGTTCCACACCCCTCTCTGTGAAGCAGAGGGCCTAGCTGTGGAACCTGTATGTTCATCACCAGTTCTTGGAACAGACCCTGAGGGTCCTTGGCAGCCAGCACAAATAGAATAGACCAGGATTGCTGGACCCAGGGGTTAGAGTCATCTCTTGGATTTAGGTTGAACAAGCCATACAGTGTTCTTAACTACTCGTTCCCTTGCTTTCAACCACTGGGGTTGCATAAATGATGTGACAGGTAAGTACATGGTCACTGTTCAGCATCCTTGACTTCAGAAGGAACATGTTAGAGCTCAGCACTCCTGAAGCTCAGCCAGCATGCTTATTTAGGGGGGTAATGATGGATGTAAGCCTCTAACTGTGGGCCCCAAAGATGAAAATTTTGGGCTGAATGTAGCTCTTGTTTGTGTCATGAGATCTATGATTTGGAAATTTCAGGGCATTATCTTCATGCACATGCACATGAATTGTGCACAGAGCATGCCTTTGCCTCCTAAAATGGGTGCTTGTATCCCAGTGTGACTGAGAGACTGACAAACTGCAGCTATTCATTTCCTTCCCACAGCTGCACGTTTTGTATGCAAGGTAAGCACCTGTTTTGAGATGAGGCCCTATGGGATACCCAAGAAATATACATTTCCGGATATGGCTGCAAGCCTTAGGCAAGCAAATTCAAGAATGCTGAGCTGGAAGGTGGAAGGAGTGTTGGAAGACTATGATAGCAATAAAGTGGGGCTGCTGCAGGAATCTCCTTCCTGTTAGGAAGGAATAAGGACCAGGAACACAGAGACTCTTCCTGTTACTCCAGGTGACATGGTTGATCTATGACACAACAGTGTGCTAGAAACAACAGAATTCTATTACTTAGGAACCCTGCCAGTCTCTCTTGATACTGGATTTTACTTGCTGCTCAAAAAAGTTTAAAACCACAATTTTCACAGCATAGGAAGAGTGAAAGTGTTGCAGCAAAATCAGCAGATACATTAAGGGCAGCATAAAAGCTATTAAAACCAGTATTCCCTGTTGGCCATAAGTAGCATATAAGAAGCCATGTGCATTTGGATGATCACTGCTAGTCCATGGGACTCTTAAAAAAATAGTTTTTATAGTTCTGCAGCATGCTTTTTAACTCTTGTTCACATTTACTTGTTTTCTCTTGTGATGGTGCTGGTGTCGGTGTCTAGAAACCCACAGCTTTTCCTTCCCAGTTTTAGGTTCCACTATGATCCACAAAACTCCCACATGTCATCTCCCCAGCTCTGTAGGTAACTAATTTCACTTGGTACACAACTCTCTGCAGTAAAAGTTCCCTCGGCCTCTAGGTTGCTGACTCTGGGCATGTACTCTGCTGTTTCCCTCTTAAGTGCCCAGACACTGATCCCAACTAAGCACCAAAATGACTCAAAAGTCTGGGGGAAGATACAAGTTTCTCTGCCTGTCCTGCCTGTAGGACTCAAACCGTCTGCACAAGCCTACCAGTTTGAGTAAAATGCAAAATGCAGCCAGAGAAAGGGGTGGCGGTGGTGCTGCCCATGTCCACCTTATCACTTTTAACCTAAGTGTTTGAGCACATACCTGAGATGTGGGAGACCTAGGCAAAACAATTTGAGCAGGTGTATCTCTCAGTAGAGTTCTCTAGCCACTAAATTATAAGAGAGTCTAACACAGAGTGCCCTCTATCTCTGACTCCTGTTTAAGTTGTTCTTTGTGTAAATAACAAAAAAACCATTGGAGTGAGGGCCCTGAACCTGAGTGTCCCACTCCCTAGATGGTACCCTAACAACCAGGCATGCACACACTCTTATCTTCTTTTATTTTGCCCAATCTCTCTCTTAAGTGTTAGCTGCAGTGGAACAGCTTGAAAAGGAGAGACTGAGGGACCCCACATCAGAATATCCCAAATCCGAATGGTTGGTGCACATCTCTGGGAAGTAGGAGACTCCTATTCAGATCTTTTTGCTCCCCTCAGGCAGATGGGGGAACTGAACCTGGGTGTTCTGCAGCCCAAGTGAGTGCTCTGACCACTGACCCAAAAGGTGTAGGGTGGGTACCAATACATCCACTTCTTCTATCTCTGGCTGGTTTGTATGGTGTGAGGCATGTGCCAACATCCTTCTGACAAGCAGCTACTTAGGTGTCTAAGCTGCTTGACTCCAGAAGAGAGGCTCCTATTTGTGAATCAGGAGCACACATAGGTACTTCCAGCATGCTGAACTTAGACTATCTCTGGCTGAGTGGAGCAGTTCAGGATACACACCACTCATTGGCATCTCTCAGTGGCTAGCTTAGGCAGTTCACTACTTAGCATGCTGGCTTCTGTGGATCACAGTCTTACGTGCCTCCCTCTCCTTATTCATTGTAGTGGAAGTCTAGGCACCCATTTCAGGCTTTGAGGATACCAGTGTTATTCCTGGGATTGTTCTAGGAGCCTGGGTCTCTTTGGCTATGTCTACATTGCCAAAGATATTGTGAAATAGTCATTTCAAAATAACTATGTCAAATTTATTTCTAAATAATTAATTCAAAAGAGCATTCGTTCAGATTTATTATTTCAAAATAGGAGTCTAGTGAAGACTCTCTATTTTGAAATAAGGCAGGAGTTCTTTCAAAATAGAGAGTCTTCACTAGACTTTCTAGTTCGAAATAGGGGAAGGCAGGGAAAAGTATAGGGCCGTTAAAAAAACAAGCCAATTCCTCAGCTTGCAATGGCTTTTTTAAAAAATAACTGTTTCAAAAGAATTGCTTTTTCAAAATAGGTTTGTTATTCTGAAATAGCGCTTCGTTTTTTCGAAATAACGAAGTACTTATTTCAAAATAACAAAATGCCTTCATGGACAGGTAAAAAGTTTTTTTGAAATAAGCCTCCTTATTTTGAAAAATCTTTTCAGTGTAGACATACCCTTCGTGGCTCTAGGCTAGAGACACTGTCCAGAAAAGTCTTATCAAACAAATCTGAATTCATTCTTTGATGAGACTACAGCTTTGATTGATGATAAAGTATTGAAAGTTCTATGTAGATGTGCTTTACTTAAGACATTTGTAAGGTGCTTGACCTGCATGAAATTCTGGTTAAAAATTTCATCCTACATAATAATAATAAAGCAATGTTAAATGGCTTAAGATTTGGCTAACCTACAGATTCTAAAAGTAGCTGTCATTGGAGAAATCATCAATGAATGGGGGCATTTCTTAAGGGGATTCTACAAGGAATACTTCTAAGCCCAATGCTATTCAATAAAGCATTATAATATTTCCTGTATTATTCTCCATCCCCTTTGATGGGCATCCTAATTTTTTTTTTATTTTTTTTTTTTTACCTGCACATACACGTTGACAAAGCACACAGTGACATTGCCCAGAACCAAACATCTATTGTAGTGGATGCTCTTGTGTTACACAGGGAGTAAGCAATATTGCAGTAAAAATATATATCCAGGCTTCTGTTTGCATTTGAAATTGCAGAAATGACACTGTGAACATTTACACATATGCATCGCTTTTCTAACATATGAATCTGACTGACTTCAGTGGGATTACTTGTTAGGAAAACTAAGCATGTGTGGAATCCTGTGGAGAATTGGTGCTTTAGAAGTCACCACATGGACTTCCTCGTCTTCTGCTTCTGTCTGAGGGCCCAAAATGCTCTTCAGGGCTGAACACAGAATGTGTCCCAAGGAGCAGAAGATCCAAATAAGTCCAAGTTTTACATTAAGCAGAGTTTGCAGAATGATAATGAAGCTCCATCTAGCTTAAAACCCCAAACCAAAACAAAACTTTACAGATGCTTAGAAAATATAATGGTTCAGGAAAAGCTGAACTTTTGAAGCATGATGTCATCATCACTGAAATCTACTTATTGCCAGGGAAAAAAAATTTGGGATTATTGAATGCATATGGCAATGAGGTAGGGGGAAAGCCAAGAATCTATTAAACTCTTTAATTGGAATATATTTCTGAAATTTAGACTGAACCTGATCCAGATTCTCATTATTAAAAATATGTGGCTTGGTTTCTTGACTCTAACAAAGAACATAAAGCAAATAATAAATGAAATAAGAGTTCCTATAACTCTGGACTATGTCCTTGCCTAACATTGAAAGAGCTGTTGCTGGCTCCTCTATAATAGTCTGGGCCCCACAAGACTCTAAAAGGAGCAGATTTCTGACAATGACCGTATGAATGGAGATTAAGCAAACTGGATTAGACCATTAGATTCCTTTCCTCACCAGTATTGTGGTAATCATGAGTCCTGATGCTTCATATGAGAGCAAACAAAATATGCAAGAAGAGAAAATGAAGACAGCCAGTCAACTGTGCTCTCTCCAGCTCTGCTTGGTGAGAGGGATCTCCTCCTCTGTGGAATTGCAAAATTGGCAACATGGCCATATGATCTGGTGTTTCATCTATGTTGCACACCTCAAAATTCCCATCTCCACTTGTTGCTTTCACATTAAAAAAAATCCATAAAAAATTCAGCATTTTAATTGCAAACAATGAATTTTAAGGCGCTGTTCCTTTCAAGTGGAACATCTTTGCTCTGAAATGGGCTTTTGCTGAGAATACCATACTATCTGTTCCCAAGCCCCATTTCCTATGGCATCCCCATTGAGCTCAGCTGTCTGGCATCTCACAGGTGGAGAGGCTGTCTCTCTCCTATGCCACAGCCCATTAATAGCCTTCAGGATCAGGACCAGAAGCCTGAAGTAGACCTAGAACTGAAAAGGGAACCAAAGGAGTGTATGGAGCATTGATGTGATGTGCTTTCATTGCTCTCTCTTTTTCACAGGCAGGATCCTGGGTGTTGTGCAAACTGGACTTCCAGTGTAGCCCTCACAGTCAGCCCAAGCTAGAGTGCGTTGCAACAGTGTAACTTAGAGATGACAATGGGATGGGGGTTGACACATTATCTGACTAATTTTCTGGCAAAATGGAGTAAGGCTATAGCTCCAGAAAGAAAAATGAGTCCAAAAGACACCTGAATAGCATGGCACTTTGACAGTTGAAATGCCCTCAGGAGAGGGTGATATTGATTTTCTAGTTAGTCTATCTCTAAGTATTTCTCTCTTCCTATAAGCATCATGTCTGTCTATTTATGCTGAGTTTGAGCCACTTGCTATTCAGTACTGTTTATGCTTATTTCCATCAGGCTTTGATAACCTTGGGCTATTGCCATGATCACATTTGCAGGGAAAAAGAAGTCCGTGAGTGAATGTGTGTTTGTGGTTTGGTGTTTATGCTAGAAAGTAAATGGTTTGGAAACCTGCAGGACTCAGATACTAGGGTTCTTGAGGGGCGGGGAAGGAGAGGAGAAGTTGCCTGTGAAGTCTCTCTGGGATTTCTCTGAGATTCCCAGAAGAGTTTTTCCAGCGAGAACACAAGTGAAGAAGTCAAAGGCAGCTAAGGCATCCATGGGTGCTTATGCTTGGATATTTGTCTCCTGTTCATTGCCAGAAGTTTTTAAATAAGTGTCACAAGAGCTATCATGGTACTGTCTTTGGTCTGAAAGCCAACTGTCAGTGGTGTAGATAATTGCAGATGTCAGATGTTAGGGTCTGCTCTCCATTTTCATCTTGATTAGTTTGCCCTACAAAGTGATGTTGGAAACAGGGCAGTTTTTAGCAGAGTTACTGGAATGAAGTTCTGGTTTCCTAAAAGCATGTTAGACTATTGGTTATAGCTAACAGTGCCTCCTTTAAAGGAGGACAAACTGAGCTAGCTTTTGGTTGCTTGGCAATCTGTTGCTTTTTGGGGATGCAGCAGTGTGGCATTCCAGATCTAATCTTCTTTAGTTAAAAATGAATGTGGCCTTCCATATGCAGCCTAGATGTAACCAGTGCAATAGAATGCTAGTGCTGACGAGGCGTTAGGCAATCAGGCCTAATGGTAAAGTTTGATTAGAGCTGGGTTCAGTGTGTGTGCAGTATAGGAAATGAGCTGAGGGGCAGTACCAGAAAGAAAGAAGCTGAATGCCAGAACCCGAGGGCCATCCAGAGTAGTAAACTAGAGGCAGAGCTGGAGGTCAAAGCCAGAGGGGAGCAAGGGCTGGAGCAGAGCAGAAGCAAAGGTTGGAACAAAGGCTGGAGATGGAGCAAGTGCAGCCACAGGTGTGGTGTGCGCTGAGCAATCACAGACTTGCTAAAGGGAACAGACTCAAACAGAACTGCTACACCATTAGCTGGGGCCTCTTGGAGAGCTCTAGGGCAGTGCAGCTGGGCTAATTGGTTGCCTAGTGACTGTTCCTCAGTGGTCTGTGCCTGACAGCACCCCCCACCCTTCTTGTTTACCTCCCAGAAGACCTTGGGCCAGGTTTCTTGGGGTAGGTGTGAGACCTGGCTGTGTGCCATGGATTCCCACAAACACTCCTTGGAGCCGAACCCCTCCCAGTCAGCCAGATATTGGAGTCTTTCCCAGACTTGGTGGGACTCTAGAATTCGCTGGACCACAAATTCCTCTTGGCCCTGTTTGGTTATTGCAGAGGGGGAGGAGTAGTATGTTATGGGAAAGGTTTCTCTGTTAAAGGTTTCAGTGGAGAGACATGGAACATAGGGTGGATCTTGAGGGATTCTTGCAGCTGCCTTCAAAAGGCTACAAGGTTAATTTGTTCCATGACTGCCAAAGGTCCCCAAGTATTTGTGGTTCAGTTTTGTGGATAGGCAAGTGGGAGCAAGGGTTTTGGGTAGACTGCCAAACCAAAGGTCAGCCTACGGTATGTCAGCATGGTGCTTGTGTGCTGTCTTAGTCTGTCTAACCAGTGCCTGAGTTCTTGAAGTACTTGGCAGATGAAAGCAATGAGATCAGCACAGGTGGGCATTAATGAAGAAAGGGGTCTGTTGGGTCATGGCATGTAGGGATTTGTAGGCAAGTTCTGCCTGGGGAATGAGTCAGTTCTCCTGTTGACAATTTAGGAAGCTCCAGGACCTGATACGCTCTTTCAGCCTGATTTACAGTTAAGATGCAAGGTTCAGTGCCTAGGAGGTGCAGAAATTCCCCACAAAAGCAGGAAAGGAAGTGGACCCTCAGTGAGATATTACACTTTTGAGTAGTCCACAAAGGTGAAAGATGTTTTCAAACCAATAGGCTGTTTCCTGGGTAATGTGGAGAGACCTGGTATAAAAATATGCCATCTTCATCAGGTTATTGACTACCACTAGAGCTGTGGTCTACCCTTAGAAGGCTGGCAGCTCCATAATGATGTCTGTCAACATGATGGACCAAAGCTGAGATGGAGTGGGCAAAGGCTGAAGCAGACTGAGCACTCTCTTGCATGGGGGGGGGGGGGAGAGGTTTGGTCTCAGAATAGTGGTCACAGGTCTGGACATAGGTTGCTACTGATACATGGATGTTTGGCCACCAGAAACTCCTTAACACCAGCTCCTCTGTCTTGAATCAACTGAATAACCTCCCAAAGGAAAATTTTGGCAGATCCATAGACCTTGCAGCCTGGATTGCCATTGGGTATGTAAACATGCCTCTTTTGACACAGAATTCCTTCATGGAATGTGACAGTCAAGACAATCTGAACTCTGGCATTGTCTAGAGCTTGGTGGATCTTAACTTCAATTGGATCATTTGGCATCAGGGTCTGTATGTAGAATTAGCAATACAGTGGCATCTGAGATGAAAATCAAAGCTTCATGTCATGGCTGGTGTTTCTTGATTAAGTACACAACACTTCCCCTTTTGGGATAGTGCATCTGCCTTCCCACTCCTGGTCCTGTGGTTGTAGGTCATCATATGAAGCCGATTCACTGGAAAAAGAAGGGCCAGTGTGCCAGTCCTAGATACAGGTGTTGAGCTGTCTTCAAGAATTCAAGTGGGAATTTATACCCCTTCAGTAGATGCTGTCATTCCTCAGAGGCTGTTTTGATGGTCAGTAGATCTTGATTAAGGAAATCATAGTTTTGCTCCATTGGAGTGAAATTGCACTAGGAAAAAGGGCAAGGGTGCAGCTAACCATTGGAGGCTGCTTTTTGGGAGAGGTCATGGGCAGTGAGCCAAGCCATCCCCTGGATGACCAGAAAGTGAGGAGTGAGTGCTTCTGAAAAGTAATGCCCACTGTTGGGTGGTCTGGTGAATGACTGGTACCAAAGCAAGTAGTGACCTATCAATGGTTTCCATCAGATCCAAGGCAGTCTTACAGATAGCAGGGGTCCCACGGACCTTAGCCACATCCTGCTCCATAAAATTACCTGAGTCCCTTGAGTTGACCAGCACCTCTAGGTGAATTGTGGGTGTTAATTCTGAAGCCTTATTACAGAATTTAAATGTTATTAATTTCATTGCAGATCAAATCACACAAGAAAGTGATAGTCATATTATAAAGATTTACACTATCTTCTGTGAATGGCTGAACTTGGGATAGTACTGCTATATTTTTTCCATGATTCAAAGATCCTGGTCAGCAGTAGGCCCATGGGGCAGGGATCTGCATAACATGTACAGACCTAGGATTTCCAGGTTTTCTACTGGACTGGATTGCATTCTGTCAAGAATCACTGGTCCATATCTCAGTTTGGTTTCTTTGGTGTTCATGAGACCATCTCGGATTTGATTAACCTCAGCAGAAAAATTGCAGGATTTCCTTGAAGACTTTGACATCAGATACTGGGGGGAGTGTGCCACAAGTGTTCATTATCTGCATCCGTTCTTCGATATACTTCACTGGGGCAGTGGCCATTTCCAGTCAAAGTATTCATGATTGCTGTAATTGCTGTCAGTGGCCTCTGCTTGCTGTTGATAGTTTCTCCTCTAAGATGTCCTGGCAACTCACTGAATCAAACAGTTTGCAGAGATTAATCAGATTAATAGAGCTGTATCTGAATTGGAGAGGTTGTAAACTAAAGTCTGATGATGGCATATGGTCCGGGTAAGAGGTCTTCCAACTATATTACTGCTGTCTATGCCATGAGCATCAAGTTGCATGAGTGTGGAGGCTGCACAGGAAATCTAAAGATTGCCAAGATGGATACATGCCATTGAGTGACAGACTCTCTCTATGGTTGTTATTTTCTCTTTTCCTTTAAGGAAGCATGACTTAGTGATTAGGCTGCAGAACCAGAAACCCGGAGTTGTGAGTTCTCAGCCTGTTTGGGTATGTCCACATTAGGACTACAAGCTTTTCTCTTAACTTTGGGCTGCTGACACATCTTAAAATGCTGATGTAAACCAGGCAAGTTGTTGTTTTAACATCATGGTTGGTTAAGGTGAACGATAGGGGAACCCTACAGAAATGCTATAGAAATAGAAAATATTATTGTTAACTGGCTCTTAATTTACTGATACTTCCACAGAGTCTCAGACTTTGAGAAATCTTAAAAGACATGACTGCTCAGCTTTTATCCCCTTTTTATCTTTAAATGGCTCAATGTCTCATTCTTTGTCTGTGTGTGCTCCAATAGCTCCTTTCTCCTTGTATATCCATCACTATCTTTTTTTGCCCTTCTGTGGATCTTTTCATGGAATTACATACAAGACTGAAAGGAGCTTCTAAGAAATCCTGACTTTCTCTGTCAGTACAACAACTCTGGAAAGAGCCTTTCAACCTCATCTGTATCCTTATAAACGGGTTGCAATGAATACTTTGATTAACTGAAAATTGTAGTGGCAAAACAAGCAAGAACATTCTAATGGAGCAAATGTTTACGGAGAAATAGATCAGTCCATCGCCAAATGAAACAGGATGGTATTATACCAAGAAAGAAACAAGATGAAATATAGCATATTACAGATTTCGGAAGCAATTTGATTGCTTCCATTATTAGATTTCTGATGATCACAGGTGGAAAATTCCATTGACTTTTGTAGGAAATATGGGACTGGATTCCAGTGACTCACAAATTCAATACTCAGCATTCTGGGGATAATCAGCACAGGAAGGACAGCATGGACAGAACTGCTAAGCCCAGGGCATTGCTTATTTTCTGAACACTGTGGACTCCTTTTCCACTGAAAGATCACATGGCACTGCACCTGCTGGGACTGAGACGCCTAGAAAGAGGCATCAACATTATTAGCTTCCAAATGTCTTCTCTGGTGGAGAGAGTGCAGGAGGAAAGCAGAAACTAATCTGAGAGGTTGCAGGGATAATGTAATAAAGAACTCTCTAGTGTTTCTTTTATTCCCAGTTTTCTGCCATTTTTAGATTTCTATGCAACTGAGTTCTTGAAAATCAGGCAAAGCAGATAGAGATGTAGAGACATGAGATGGTGAAGTCTGTTGCTTGTCAGTCATATTTGGAAGGACAACAGAAAGGGAGGAGAACACCTTTTATACTCAGTATGTAGTTTCAGTTCCATGTGAAAATCTGTCTTATATTAAACTTTAAGTTTCAGGACCTCCTGTGAAGTTTAATTAATGCAGGAATCTCCTATTATATATGATTATACTCCTTAAATGGAGAGTTAAAACAAGGAATTTTACTGATCAGTGAGGCTTCTGAACAGAGGATAGTCAGACTAAATATGAAGTATGATACTCTTTTCAGAAACAGATAATAGCAGCTACTCTGTAGAGACCATATGATTAAAGTTATATCAATTTGCATTACCCCTTACTTCTGAAATGCTCACCTTTGGATTGGAAATTTTCATTCTTGTTCTCTTTGCAAAGTCAAAGTAGTTTGGATAATTGAAATAAGATCTCTTGAGCCATTTTTAGTCAAAAGTATGTCTGTGTGCTGGCACATGGGCATGTGTTGGGAGAAGGGGATTATTGTATGTTCTTACTCAGCAAATCTTTTTTCTGTATGCATGCAGTAAGCTAATGACTGTCATAACTAATTGGGTCAGAGTTTGAAAAGCAGCTAGTGTGCTTTCTGCAGGACTTAGGCGCTTTTGAAAATCCCATTATGCACCTATCTACATCTTTAGACACCTAAATGGCTTGAAAAATCTGGCCCTAAACCCCTATTGAGAGAGGACTTTGACAGCTAGGAGCATATGAGTCACTGAAAGCCAATAGGACTAGTTAGGCTCCTAAATCAAAATGAGCAAATAATTATTTTTCTGTCTCAGGATCTGAACCAAAAAAATCTGGAAAAAAAAATCCCAAAACAAAAAAATCCAATTAGCTTCTGACCAAAACTGATTTTTTTTGTTTTTATTGGCAAAATGAAAAATGAAGAACCAAAACCAAATCTCCAAGGAAAAAGAAACTGAAACAAAATAAAATGTAGTAGTTCCCTCCCACATGGTTTTAGATCAGAAATAAATGGGGGGAGGGGAGGTGGTGAATTCATGTAATGTTTAAGATTTTTATTTTTTTATCTTAAATACATAGATAAATTTGGAAACAAATTCTGTTTTGAAATGAATGCCAAAATGTTTGTAATAAACTGTTTTGCCTATTTCAAGGGGGGGGGGTGTCAATGTTTTTCAGCCAAAACAATATTTTGAATGCAGTTTGCATTCACAAAATGCATTTTTTTTCCAGCAAAGTTACTGTTAGGTAAATGTTCTTATGCCCAGCTGTGCTCCTAAGTGCAAATTTGCACCAGTTTCACTAAGGTCTTGTCTAACATGGCTGGATAATGTGAAGTGCACTAATGTGTTGTGCATTCATTACTTCATTTAGACCCTGCTGGCACTGACCCTAAACTCCCTAGTGTACTTTAACAGTGCTGTTTCAAACAGCACTACTTTAAAACAAAGTGGGGAATTTAAGTGCACACTAGTGCGGTCTACATGGGCCAGTTAGTGCACAATACATTGGTGTCCTTTAGAAATCACAACCTCTAATGCACATTACTTCAGCATGTAGTCAGGCCCTAAAGATGTCATTTTAAACCTGTTCATGAAACTAGTGCAAAAGATTGCTGAAATATGTATTTCAGTGTAAATTAAGCTATCAATTTGCCTTATATCAATTAGCAGCAGCTCTAAGATAAACCAAAATAAAGCACTCTTAAAGTAAGAGTATCTACATAAAAGTTTACACCTCTTTAACGAAACATGTTCCTTAAACCAGTGAAGTTGACCTGTGGACAAGGCCTAGAATAAATGTTTACTGCTTTTTATTCCCATTCGTCTTGCAGAAACAACATATCTAAAGAGAATGAGCCATATCTATTGCTTTTTGTGAATCATAAGAAGAGCTGTTTACTTAGGATTACAGTCAAGTACACCCATATTGCTCCTGGCTGCTCTGCACATGCTTCAGGAAGAGAAGGCTTAAAAACCTGTCACTTCTTTATGACCTTGCAGAGCATTTAGGCTCAATTGCACTTCCCAGGTGCCCTAGACCACAGGGACTGTGCCCTCTGCGCATCGCTGAGCAGGGGTACAGTGAGGCTGAAGAGCAACGGGCCATGGCCATTACCTTGCTTACACAGCAGCCTTCAGTGAAGGCGTTCTGAGCTGCTTGGAGCACTCCTTCACTGGGGGAAGAAGATGTGGTTCAACTTTGTGTTAACTAATATGTCAGTAACAGATTCATAAATGCCAGTGCCAAAAGTGACCTCCAGCCTAACTCAGGCCATAGAACTTCTCCAAAGTAATTCCTAGAGTAGATCTTTTAGAAAAACGCCCAGTCTTGATTTAGAAGTTGTCGGTGATAGAAAATCCACTACAACCCTTGGCAAATTGTTCTAGTGACTTTCATTGTTAAAAATGTACACCTTGCTTCCAGTCTGAATTGTCGCACTTTTAAGCCTAGCACACATGGCGGCCAGTAATTTATGCTGCTTCCCTGCACCATTTTCTCATATTATTTTGTGCTAAGAAAAGACAAACAGATTTCAACATTATCACAAACTTCTTAGATATGATTTGTTGTTATTCATAATTATTCCCAAATGTGTCAGCATAAAATTAATTGCCTACAGATTGTTCACGACAGGTTCATTTCAAATAAAAAAACAAGGAGTCGTGTGGCACTGAAAGACCAACAGTTTTATTTTTCGCATGAGCTTTTGTGGGAGAAAATCCCACTTGGTCAGATGCTTCACATTCTGACATTTGTGCTGTGTTGGTTAATTACATTTGACATGGTATTGTATCTGTTCCTTAATTGAGTGACTATTTTATCTAACAGACTGAAAAAGAACTGCAAATTTTATAGCAAAATACAAAATTCTGAATTAACTTACACTGAATCTGTGACTATTCAAGCTCAAATGTATTTTTTAAGAGTATGCAGGTTAGGAAAGCATGAACACTTGGAAGTTCTTGGAACGAGAAGGTTGCTGAATGCTGTTGAATTGATATTAGCTTTAGAATTTGAATGAATATTTGAGAAAAATTTTTGTCTACAGTTTAGTCAGCATGAGGTAGAAATTTTCAGATCAGAGGCAGTTAGAGTGATTCAGAGGTACAGTTGGGTTCTGAGAATCACCCAGGAGTTTGGATGCTTATCAGAACTACCCACATGGAGTTTGCAGAATTAGCTGTAGATCTCATGCGAACAGATTTTATATCAAGATTTCCAGGACCACCTTTGCTGTCCTGGCTGGAAATACCCAAGACAAGCCTTTCTTCTTGTATTTCATCATTCCTGGTTCTCATTCCAAATAGGTGTAAAAATGAAAACAAATTTGTTCATTTATTCTTCATCAATTTCTCCTCACCTCCCCACTTAGTTTCACTTCAGATATTGGATTATTTTGTAATGTAACATCATTAGTGGCCCGCCACTCACTCAGACTCAACATGTTGAAAACGGACCTCATCTTTCAAACACTATCTTCATCCGAGTGCAGAACCTCAGTGCTGTACTCAGTCTTCTCTCCTTTTTATATCATGTCCAGGCAGTTTCCAACACTTCTTATTTTTTCCCGGTATATACCTCAGAATCTATCCTTGCCCTATGAACCTTGCTGCCAAAATCCTTCTCCACACCATGGGCAGCTCTCACCCTTGACTGTTGAATCCTCCTCTTCTCTAATATCCCTGCCTCTCCTCTGTCCCCTTTCAGCTTGGCCAAAATTCAGTTTCTACAATCATATCCCTCTCTCTCAGCTCTGGCTTCATCATGTCCCTCATCATGTCACTCCACGACTCTCCCTATACTACTACTGCGAAATGCTTCTGTGCAAACCTTGCAAATAGTTGACGTATATTAAAAGGAGTATTGAAAAACAGGATTTTCTACAGTCTGTACTCAGTGGAAAATTACACTCCCCAAAGCCATTCTTCTATTTTCCCCATCCCACATCCCTTTCTTCAATATTCTCTTCTTGTATTATTATGTTTTCAGCTCAAAGAGGAAAGGTCCTGGTATTCTCTTTTTCTGTAATGCACCATGCACATGCTTATTATGTGGTATAGTTAATACTGTAATAGAAATGAGAATCACCACTCATAGTAAATGAGGAACATGCAATCCAGAACCATTTTAAGATTAAAGCAGATGATGGAAGAGCCCTATTCAAACATGGTATTCATCTGCTGTGCAGAAGACCCCGTAGCTTGTAACCACTGTGCATTCGTCGTGTACCTTTTCCTGTGGCTTAAATCCATAGTACTCATTCCACCATGAGCCATCACAGAAAATCATTGAATGCTGTAAATATCTTACATGCATTCAGTCACTTCCTGCCACAGGCTCATAATGCTGATAACAAAGTATGTGTGTAGCAGTGCAGTACAGACTGCTAAATAGGTGGCCTTCCTGGAAACCAGTAGAGAGTGAGACAAGACTTAAAAAAATCAGCACACTAGATTAATATCCCTGTACAACACAAATCTCTTGGCAGCTGGAGTTGGTTTTCCCCACAGCTCTTTTCACTGATCTGGAATTTGTTGTAAGGTGCTTTGCAGATTTTTTTTCATTTTGTGGAGGGGAGCAGTAATTGTTTAAGAATCAAATAACAACAAAAGAAGGAGCAATGAATTTTGCTTTAGGAAAAAAGGTCCAAGCCAAGAGAGGCTAGTTTATATGGTGACTGTTTTGCCATATGTGTTTAAGAGACGATGGTTTTTAAGGAGACTATCTTGTTTTACATGTATATATGGACCTTTTAAAATTCTCTCTCATGTTTTGTTTTTCAGGGGGTAGCACAGGCACCTCCCCAACAACCTCCAGCACTGGGACACCGTCACCCTCTGCCTCCTCTCATCTTCTCTCTCCGTCCTGCTCCCCTCCAACCTTTCACTTGGCCCCCAACACTTTCAATGTTGGCTGCCGGGAGAGCCAGCTGTGCAATCTCAACCTGTCTGATTATCCCCCATGTGCCAGAAGCAACATGGCTGCCTTACAGAGTTATCCAGGGCTAAGTGACAGTGGGTACAACCGACTCCAAAGTGGCAGTGCTTCTGCCACTCAGCCCTCAGAAACCTTCATGCCTCAGAGGACTCCATCCTTGATCTCAGGAATGCCAGCACCTTCTTCTCTGCCTAGCAATGGTAAGATGGAAGCCTTCGGTGGCCAACTGGGGTCATTCCCAGCCTCTCAGTTTCAATATGTCATGCAAGCAGGCAACCCTGCCTCCACCTCTTCTTCTTCACATATGTTTGGTGGTGGCCACATGCAGCAGAGCTCCTACAATGCCTTCTCCCTTCACAACCCTTACAACTTGTATGGATACAATTTCCCTGCTTCCCCAAGGCTAGCAGCAAGCCCAGAGAAACTGACCACCCCTCAAAGCACTTTACTCTGTTCTTCCCCTTCCAATGGGGCTTTTGGAGAGAGGCAATACCTTTCAACAGGGGTGGATCACGGGATGCACATGATCAGCCCTCCATCCAGCAACCAGCAAACAGCCAATGCCTGTGACAACAGACAATATGGGGCTGTTCCAGGCGCATCCTCACAAATGTCTGTCCACATGGTTTAACCACAATTTGTCGTCTTGGGACTGAAGGCAGCAAGTCCCTCATTGTCTCTGTGGGAGATACTTGCTCAATACCTTCTTGCCTTTAAACTTATAGTGGAACTAGTAGTTTAATTATAAATGGAAACATAAGCCATCTAATTTACATGCCAAAGAATCAAATGGGAAGCCCTTGATCTGACAGCCACTGCCGCTCATTGTAATCCCAGGCCTTAACATCTGCGATGGAGTGTCTTTACCAAATGGACTTTTCAGAGAGATTGGACTCGCTTGAAAGAAGCTGGAGTGAAGCAGAAAAAAATGCAGTGTATGCATTAACTCTCAAATCGTGTGGACTGTGGATGTTGAGGGAATCAGGTATGTGTGCTGTCTCCTCTAAACCAAAGGAAGGAAGTCACTGAAGACTTCATCATTCAAAGCTGCACTGCCCATGAGAGGCCATCAAGGCCCTCACCCTTCCCTGACTTTTCCTTGCTGCCTGAGTGGTTTAGCATATCTCTGAAGTTAACCCAAATCCTGTGGTCCCCTCTCCCACTGTAGTAAAGAAACATTACTGCTGAACTGGAATTTCTTCTCCTCAAGTGATATTTACTTTTTGACTGTGGCTCTGCCTGACCAGCAGTTTACTTTTGCATGGGTCAAACTCACAGAGGTGCCATGCCTGCATAAAAAGAGAAAGTCAGAGAAAGGAGTTTTAACTCATAAATTAAATGTTTCTTTGAACACCCTACTCAGCAGAGGTGGAGTCTCTGCCGTACACAGGGATCCATTTTCAGAACAATACAGAAGGAGAGAGTTGTCTCAGCCATACAGCTCCTATGGTGGTTACCCAGAGTGGTACAGCTAAAAAAAAAAAAGAAACTAAAACCTGTGCTTGGAACATACACGCCCCTCAGCATTCAACTCACCAAGAGAAAAATCTCCAGACTTAGTTCATGGTGAATGGAGGCAAGAAAAGAGAGCTCTGCTCTTCTGCAGACCTGAAACATATAGTATGGCCAACTTCATCTATCTTGCATGCAAGAGTTGCCATAGAAAACCTTTAGCATTTAAGTAATGTTAAGGGCAGGTGTTCTCCATCAAGCCTGCCACTGGATCTCTGTTTTACCAAATAGATCGTTATCTTTTGAAGTTTTTTTCCTGTTTTTTCCCTCTTTTTTTCTTCAAATCCTTTAAAAATAAGAAAACAATTGTAGCTTGGTACAAGCTAAGCATTTAAGTTGTGTGAAAATGCAAATACCAAGTAACAGAATACAGATATTATTGAGATTTGTTTTGAGGTGTTGTATAAATGTATTTATGTGCCTAGTGGGGGATTCAATACTATGAATATAAAAGAGGGCAATAAAAAGGGTATGTAAAATATGTATGAAGAAAAAAGGTGTATAAAGATTTGCCCTATGCACGGAACTCTGTTTCTAAGTGCCAAGCACAGAATGCGCTAAATAAATCTTTGCAATTGTTCCTTCTGTGTTTTGTTTGTTTGTGCGAGTCAATTCATAGTCTATGGTCAGAAGTGCAAACACAAGGTTGCCACACAAGGAAGTTATAGAAGGCTCAAATATCTAGGCACGTGTTTGCATGACTGGTTCGGAACTGATCCATTAAAAGAGAAGTGTGGGCCAAGTTAAGAATATTTCCATGGACCTGGCATTGTAATAAACAACTTGTGTGGAAGATTCCAGTCAAACAAGGGCATGTTGTACAAATGAAAACCTTAACATTGTCAGATCTCTTATTAACTACTAACACCCCCCCCCATGGGTTTGATTTGTCTCAGGAGATAAGCTGATAGCTGGGGATAACAGCAGTAATTCCATTACAAAATAACTTCTCAACAAACATTTTATTTTTAAATGCTGGAGCTTCAGAAAAAGATTTGAAGAGTACAAGGTACAGGAGTTGTGAGATGTCTATGTTGATAGGAAGGATTATATTATAAGTAACAAGACTTTTAACTGTGATATTATGAAGACCACATTTACAGTTAATTTTTAAATGACCACAGAAAAATATAGATTGCAATTTTTTTGAAATTTCAATTTTTTTAGTTTTCAGCTTTTATGTTGCATTATGTTCACATATACATTGTAGATGAGTTAAATAATACCTCAAGCAATGGTAGAAACTGAAAAATGCAGTTTTATAGTTCATAGCTTTTTCAGTGTTAAATGAAAAAGGTTTCCTGAATTGCAAATTGTTTCTGGGAAGAAGGAAAACACATTGGAAGTTAATTCTCTAGACATTTTTAAAAAGAGGAACATAGAAATTATGACACTGGGTCAGATTTATTCATCCTGTGCAACAGCAGGTCTCTAACTATGGCCAGCACAAATGGCTTCCAAGGAAGGCGCAAAAAACATGCGGTAGACAGATATGGAATCTCTTGCATCCTGTGACATGTCTTCTTCTAACCTCTAATAGTAAATTAATGGTTTGTTTACTGAATTAGTGGATTTTATATCCTTTAGTGAAGCTTTCCATAATGTCCAATCCCTCTTCGAATCTTGCTGAATTCTTGGCTTCAGTGGCACCCTATGGCAATGAGCTGCACAGTCTAAATATGAACAGTGTGAAAAAATAATTGTTTTTATCAGTTTTGAATTTGCTACCTTTTAAGTTTCAGTGAATGTCCCCTTTCTCTTGTGCTGTGAAGCAGGAAGAATAGAAGTCTCTGATGAATTTTTTCTATATTATTCATTATTTTGTGTTTTTTTATTATGAATATTCTATTTATCTCTTCTATAAAGTTAACAATTGCAATCTGCCTTCATAAGACAGTTTTCCAGGCTCCTAATAATTCTTATCACTCATTTACGAATGCTCTCTTTAATTGTGTAATATCCTTTTTGAGATGTGGGAACCAAGACTGCATTCAGTGCTCTAGATGAAGGTGAACCATTTATTCATATAATGGCATGATGATATTTTATGTGTTATCCTCCATCCTGCTCCTTACCCAGCCTCATATCTTATTTGTTTTTTTGACTGCAGCTGCACATTATGCCAAGGTCTTCAGTGAGCTGCCATTTATGCATACTCTTTGTTTCCCATCTTGTACCAGTTTTTCATACTTGACAATACTTTGCATCTCACTCCATAAATACTTAGTCTTTAGTAGCCTCTTAAGAGGGACCTCGTCCAAAGCTTTTTGAAAATCTATATAAATCACATCAGCCTGAACTCCTTTATCCCCAACTCTGTTTACATGTTCAAAAAATTCTAAGAGATTCGCAAGATATAATTTTCCTTTGCAGAACAACTGGTGGTTAGATTTTCCCATTTTGTGACCTTCTAGGTGTTTTATTTTTATTTTAAATTATAGTTTTGACAAGTTTGCCAGGTACAGATGTAAGATTTATTGATCTCTAACTTCCTGGACCACCTGAGAGACTTTTTTTAAAAGAGAGGTGCAATATTTGCTACCCTCCAACCTTTCACTATAGTAGTGGTATTTAATAAATGGCTGGAGACCTGTGCTAGCAGCAGAGCCCCTTTTCTTCACTACTCTTGGATATGCACCATCTGTCCTTGGTGTCTTACTACTTTTTGGTTTATCTAAACAAACAGGGAATCTGGTGGCACTTCTAAAGACTAACAAATTTATTCATCAGAAAATTCATCAGATGAAGTGGGATTGTCTCCCATGTAAGCTCATGCAATAAATAAATTTGTTAGTCTTTTGGATCCCAGTCCTTCCCCAAGACAGAGTGTAGCAATCAATATTTATTGGTAGCCATGGACTACTTTACAGAATGTCCTGATTTTTATTCAAGAACGAACCAAGGATCAGTGACAGTAGCAGAGAGCCTAGTACACACAAACAAAGGCAGATAACGGGAGTTTCGGAGCTTTTAGCTGAAGACTGCTTGGAGGCAGTGGGACTTGGTAAGCAATGTGCTTGGTTTGTCTATAGTTTGTTTGTTTGGCTGTTTATTTCTTCTCTATGCAGGGGCTGCATAACTAGTTGAGGTCTCTGAATGAATGTCTGAGACAAGTTTGTTTGTTTGATGCCTTGATAAGGGCCTTGAAGTGGAGGCTGCAACCCTTGGAGCTTAGATCAGCTGTTCTGTCTGACGTCTGAGTGGTTAGTCACTCTCTGATGAGGAAGGATGGAGCTACAGTGAGCTAAATAAGGAGTTTTATTATAAAAAATTACTTGCTAGGTGAACTTGAGAGTCATGAAAATTTAACAGGAGAATTTCAGAGGGAGACTAGGGAAGACAAGTGAGAGGCTGTCCTTCCAGGTTCAACTCCACAAGCAGTTTCAAGATGGCCAGCTATCATACTCCTGTATCAGAGAGAGACTGACTGTGGATCTAATTTTTGAGCATGGCTTCTGTATCTCTTATAATACAGTTCAATTCCCTGCCTGCTTTGTTGTGGCAAGCAGCTGAAAAATGCCCATATTTTGTGCATTTATTACATTGTGTGTCTTTGGCTAGACATGCATTATCTCTTGGGATATGACTTTTTCCATACGTTGTGCTTGTAGCCTTGAATTTGTTTAGCCTGGAAGCTCTTTCTCCTTGCCTCAGGGATTTCTATGATAAGGACTTCTAGCATTCAAGTGTCTGTTTACAACTTCTATGCTTTTTCCAGAGTTCTCCTACCTTTTATTCTTCTGTTTAATTAGTCCAGACTTCTTTGCTGTTTATACAGCTGTGAGTTGAGTAAAATCTGCTTTTATTTGTAGCTACTGTGAAAGGTTTTTATCTGTTAACCCCATAACCAGTCTATCATTGATATTTTCATGTTCTGCAGTTTCAGAATCAGTTTTCAACCAGTGCATGCAGACCTCTAAAACACTGAGCATTTTCCCTGGTTCTGCTGGAAACATGTTCTTTCATAAACCACATTTTTTGAGGTATAAATTATGTACCAAATATAATCAGAACCATTTTATAGACATCTTCTGTCTTCACTGAAAGTAAAAGATTTAAAGATATGCTCTGCTTGCTTCCCCATGGCATACATTACAAAAGATATATGTGTATCTGCAGTTTCTTTGTGGAGTTTGTTGCAGTTCAAAATCATGTAGAATATGGCTTCCAGAATATCCACTGTGAATTCCTTGTTGCACTAAAGAGTGGCATGATGATGAGATCCTGCACCTTTCTTGCTTTTTCCTTCCATTTTGTTGATAAATTATACTATCAATTACTTGGCCACTCTCTGAGTCATATGAAATATATGCAAGAGACTAAATGGCCAGTTTTAGTCAGATTTATTGCTACAAGCCAATAATAATGTAGGACAGCAAAAAGGTTCAATACAATACCTATTTCAGGGAAGCTGTCTCATAGCATTGTTACTCTCACATTGCATAGAAGGCGTGCGCCTCAAAGTTACACATCCAGATCATTGGGCTCAGAAGGTAGTGATCAATGGCTTAATAGCTAACTGGCAGCCGGTAAGAAGTCGAGTGCCTCAGTGGTTGGTGCTGGGGCCATTTTTGTTTGACATCTTCATTAATGATCTGGAGGATGGTGCGGACTGCATTCTCAGCAAGTTGGCAGATGACACGAAGCTAGGCAGTGCTGTAGATATGCTGGAAGGCAAAGATGGAATGCAGCGTAACATAGACAAATTAGAAGGATTGGGCCAAAAGAAACCTGTGAGGTTCAACAAGGACAGGTGCAGAGTTCTGCCCTTAGTACTGAAGAATCTCATGTGCTCCTTCAGACTGGGGACCGACTAGCTAGGCAGCTGTTCTACAGAAAAGGACTTGGGGGTCACAATGGGCAAGAAGCTGCGTATGAGTCAACAGTTTGGTCATGTTGCCAAGAAGGCTAACAGCATACTGGGTTGAATTAGTAGAATTGCCATCGGATAGAGGGATGTGATTATTTCCCTCTATCTGGCACTTGTGATGCCTCATTTGGTGTACTGTGTCCAGTTTTGAGCCCCTCACTACAAAAAGAATGTGGACACATTGGAAAGAGCCCAGAGGTGGGCAACAAAAATGGTTAGGGGCTGGAGCACATAGCTTATGAGAAGGGGCTTAGGGAAACAGGCTTGTTTAGGCTGCAGAAGAGAAGAGTGAGGGGGAATTTGATAACAGCTTTTAACTACCTGAAAGGCGTTCCAGGGAGGATGGAACTAGGCTGGTTTCAGTGGTGGTAGATGGCAGAAATAGGAGCCATGGTCTCAAGGTGCAGTGGAGGAGGTCCAGGTTGGATATTAAGAAAAACACTTTCACTAGGAGGTGGTGAAGCACTGGAATGGGTTACCTAGGGAGGTGGTGGAATCTCTATCCTTACAGGTTTTTAAAGTGCAGCTGGACAAAGCCATCGTTGGGATGATTTAGTTGTGATTGGTCCTGCTTTGAGCACAGGGCTGGACTAAATCATCTCCTGAGGTCCCTTCCAACTCTAATCTTCTATGATTCTAAAACCATCTTTTTATAACCTTCCTGTTTACAAGTAAAAGGTACAGTGTGTTTCATTCAAAACTAGATTTAACCTATCAGCTTTCCATCTTGCTCTTCTAGTACCATAGTGTATCTTTTTCTCTGTGTTCTGAACACATGCATTCCAGGTACAGAGGGGTGTGAAAGCAGTTCCTAACTCTGTATTAGGGTAGAACAATCCTATGTGTTTGTCTTCTTCCTTTGGGACATTCCAGTACAGGACTGAGAATAACGCTCTACCTCTTGCTATAGTAAAATACATACATATCCCGATCCTGAGAGCTTTCCTACCTATGTAACCCAAAGCTTTAGCTAATGTGAGGTGTTATAAGATAGTGACCAGGATTAAAGTAAGAGTATAGACCAATTTAGTCTCTATAACTGCCATAATATTTGTGCTTAATGCACACTCATCTATGTATGGTGTGGATAATACATAAGATTATATGCACTAATCAGCATATATTGGCCAATAGTTTGCAACCTTTTTTGGTTTTCCTTCTGTTTTTGTTCTTTGTTTATTTCTAATATTATGTCATGCTCTTGTATCAGATACAGATTTACTACAGAACTTACTGCTGAGTATGATACCACTTAATGCTGCAGTTAGCTTAAATAAGGTATTTGACACACATTGTCACCAACTGGCTGAACATATAATACAGTTTAGCATTCCCATTACATCAGCAATGGAACAACAATGATGAACGGCAAGAGATACGCCATGTTATTTTTCCTGTCTGAAGCCAGAAGCAATTTCCTTTGCATGACATGCAGGTTGGTAGCTAAACTGAAGGAAAAGAATCTCAGATTGGCACGGCAAGTAGAGATGCTACTGAGAATCAGAAAAGCTATGGACAGCTAGGTTTAGAAAACATCAGAGCCCCAGGTTCAAGGAAGAAGAAAGCTAGTTATCAAGGAGTCAGAGAGCAAGAGAAGGTCAGAGGGGAGGCCTGGCAGTTTGTAGCCACCAAAGGCAAGAGGTCACTGTGGCATTCTAAACAGCTGGAGATAGATGAGCATGGGCAGGCTATGGCCACCAGACAGAAGAGAACCAGATGAATTCCACACTGCTAGACGTCTCCAATCTATATCAGAGCCTCCATGTGAAAACTGTGGAAGATAGCTTTCAAGATCTAGCTGGTACAAAGGAATGGAGAGATGTATGGGACGTACCTATGAATAGCAGGTGACCCAACCTGTATAAAAATTAAATTTGTGCATAAAGAGTTCTCCAAAGGACCAGAAAGACATTCTGCAAGGGATAGGTGGATAACGGAAAAGTGTGCTGCCTTTCTGGAAGCATCACTCTAAGATTAGTTCAGATTCTGAAGCTGATTGGCAAGGATGCCTTTGTGATGGTTCATATCTGTAGTAACAACACTGGACTGCAGGAGATCTCACATATAATAAGTTGTTACAGGGAATTCAAGAATGTGCTATAGAAGAAGAATGTCCAAGTGATCTCCTCTGAGATCCTTTCTTTCCTATGAATATGGGAGGAGGTAGGTTCTGGAAGTCAACTGCTGGCTAAGTAGTTAGGGTGGAGGGTCTTTATTTTGTGGGACATTGGCCCACCCTCTGTGAGAACTTGGCACCATATAGTTTTAATGGCATCCACCTCCACAGTAGAGAAACCAATCTGCTCAGGGACAGACTGCCTAGTGTAGTCAGGAAGGTGTTACATTAATAAAGAGGAGAGTGAAAAAGAGAAGATATGAACACTTAGCACACAATTTAGATATGAGCATAAATTCAAACTATTTGGTTTAACTGAAATTTGGTGAGATGATTCAGATGATTGGAATCAATAGTTATAACCTATTTAATAAAGACAAAGTGAGCCAAAGAGGAGGGGAAAAGGAAATCTATGTTGAAAATGACATTACATGTTTCTAAGTCACTGGAAACTCAGAAGAAAATTTTCTTGAATTCCTTAGGATCAATGTCATAACAGATAAAACACAAGATGGAATATTGGTTTTTTCTACAGACTGCCAAATCACAATAGGGAATTGAGTGATCAGTTCCTTATACATCTATGTATTATGTGGAGGAGGAAATAATGTGTGATCATGGAAGACTTCAATTTGAATGACATATGATGGCATATGTTGTCAGTATTACAGATGAAAATTTCTTAAGTTAAAAAGTGTTTCACAGCACATGGGGGAATTCTATATTAAATCTCATCTTCACGAAGAAAGAGGAATGGATCCAAAACCAAAAATTATTAGTATTTTTGGTACAAGTGATCATGACTTGATTAGATTTATTATGTGGAAACAGAATAAAATCTTGACTAGTAATATATATATATACTTGGTGCCATAAAAGGACCATTTTCACAAAGCTGAAAACAAATGTGAGCTCATCCAGCTCAAGGAAGAATTTAATCAGAAAAATATGACTAGTAATTGGGAATTGTTTAAGAATACTTTACTAGAGGCCCCAAAGACACAATCAAGGAAGAAGGCCATATTGGTTAAAAACAAGAACAACCCATATTTAGAGGGGAAGTGAAGGCAGGTATAACAAATAATATATAACAAAAGAGGAATAAATAACCAAAAAAAAAATGGCCAGCAGAGTTAAGGATATTAAGAAGGAGTTTTTGAAGTCTTTTAGGGATAAAAAGGATCCTAACAATAGCACTGGTCCACTATTAGATGGAAACCACTGGAACATTTTACTGAGGGTCATGGTAGATTCTCCATCACTGAAAATTTTTAAAATCATGACGAGATGTTTGTTTCTAAAAAAAAGTCTGTTTTAGGAATTATTTTTGGGGAAGTTCCAGAGCCTGTATTATACAGTAGGTCAGATTATATGATTACAATGTTCCCTTCTGGCCTTGCAATATATAAATCTATGTTTATTAATTCTTTACTAGATGTGAGGCCCTAAATGAATTACACACAGATCAATGGAAAAGAATCCAATGTGTTTTTGTAAGTTTGTGAGTTTCTACAAATCAATAAAACTCATGCCTTTGGCACCCTCTGTACACCCACAGTTTGATGGGGTGGTGGAAATCTTCAAATAGATTCTGAGGTTCCTGGCTACTCTTCTAGAATGACACCAAAGGGACTGGCATGTCCCATTCCTTTTGATGGCTTCTGTAACAGTTTTCAGTGAGAATGCAATGTGCTGTACCCTATCACTCCTCATACCTGGGCATGAGTTAAAGACTTTAGGAGATTTGTTATGTGACGTTCCAGAGAAGGACAAAGGAGTTTGGATCATCTGGCCCATATAGAAACCTGATAATCCAACTGTGAAAAAGTTTTCACTTTTGCTAGGGAAAATATGAGGACAGTCACTGATAAAATGATATACACTTATATGGAGAAACTATTAAAAGGGAGGGCCCTCATTTGTTTCCAAAAGCCAGTGAGAAGGAAGAATAGGTGCCATAATTTTGTAAGCCTTGGGATGGACCCTATTCGATACATACCCAAATAAATTAAGTGGTGTTTAGGACAGTGGTTCCCAACCTTTTCAGTAACACAGTGCACTTCAATGAGACAATTCCACAGCACATCTCCTTTTCTTCAGCTGAACTGATTGCTCATAAACATCACGTTTACTTATACTTACTGTGGTCACCACAGGCATTGCTGGCCCGGGGAGGGACCTGGGGCACGGGCCCAGGCCCCACCTCCTGGCCGCAGGCCCTGCCCCCTGGCCAGGGACAAGGCCAGAAGCCACTGCACTGCCACAGGCGGCAAGGCCCTGCATCCCCGGCTGGGGATGGGGCTGGAAGCAGCCGTGGGGTCCCACATCCCTGGCCAGGGACAGGGCTGCCACTGCTGTGGGAGGCCAGGCCTGGACTCTTCGCCGCGGCCAGGCCATGGATCCCCGGCCAGGGACGGGGCCGCCGCAGCCACTGGTGGCTGGGCCCCGGATCTCCATCCTGTTTGGGCCAGAGATCAGGGGCACCGACGCTAGGATTTGGGGCACACACCCCGGGTGCCCAGAGCCAGCGACACCACTGATGGTTACAGTCTTACTAGAGAAGTTTGCAACACAGTACATACAACAAGCTAAAGAAGGATCAAATGCATTAATGTTTCAATTCCATTGGAAAAATTGCATGCCATCTCACTTTTGCCCTTTGGTCACCTGCATTTAGAATGTTCACATTTTAGAATTGAAGGACTGATACCTTGCTTTGATGACTAATTTTCACAAGCTTTATGAGTTGTAATTTTGGTTGGACAGTATATTGTTTAAGACAAAACAATGTGTGTTTTATATTGATTTTCATTACCTTTGTACAAAAATTTCACAGCACACTTAAACAGTTCTCACAGCACACCAGGGTGCCATGGCACACAAGTTGAAAACCACTGGTTTAGGATATAGTTGAGTTCCAGGACTAAACCCCAAGTTAACCATAAGGACTGTATGGAGAGGTAGATGGGGACACCTATGATTTCGGTGTGGTTGCTCCTAGAAACTATATACCTATGGAACTGGAGGATGGAAGAGTTGTGACAATTGGTCATTAAACAAAATGGATGAAGACAGTGTCAAAAATCAGATTTCACTGAACAACATGTATTTCTTTGGGGGACTCATTGAAAAGCAGACCTTTTTATGTCCAAGAAAATGGATTGGGGAGAAAAAGACCCCAAGTAGATATGGATAGGAGTAAAACCCATTTGGGTTGGTGATGTGAAAATACCATGTAAATAGATAAGCATATATTGTTTGTGATTTGTAAACACTTGTTTTATTTGGGAGTAGCAAACAGGACACAGTTATGAAGATAGGTTGTTTTTATGATAGAATGTGAACCTTCACTGAAGAGCTGGAGTATAGTGGAGATGTGATGGAATGTGAAACCTCACTGAAGCTGGTGGGCATGACAGCTACACTGTATTCAGGAGAAACACAAGAAGCAATTAAGCTCCTTTTTGGAGAGAGATAGCTGAAACAATAGGAACCACTTCTCAAAGCACAGGCCAGAGCAAAGTCAGTCCAAAACAGAATCATGTGGGTGAAGAGATTTCACTGAGTATTGTTTGATGAAGGTGCATGTGTCTGTGAGCAGATGCATTCAGAAGTAGCCAGAGTATGGGCAAAGAGAAGCAGTGAAAAAGCCCAGCAGAAAATAACACAAGAAGCAAATCAAGAGAGAGAGCTTTTGGGGCAGAATGCTGACTGAAGAGAGACTTGGAAATGGAAGCAAAGACACTGTCTTCTGTTGTTTGAGTTCTTCTCTGTTTAGGGAAACTGGGCTTTGTGTATATTCTTTCTAAATAAATAAGATTGCATCCATGAAATACCTGACTGTCATCAATTGCAACTCCTAGTGGAGCCAACATGCAAGGCTTCAAATATATTGACTAACCACTCATGCTGAAAGGGGTAAGGCTATAAATGCACAAGTTTGGGCCCATTAATGAAGACTACTACAATAATAGTCCATTGTCTGTTTGGGAAGAGGTTCCATGGACCACTTTTAAGTCCATATAGTCCTAGCTGGTGGTCTGCCTAAAGCTGGTTGGACAGTGGCTCACCGCTGCTCCTAGTTTCCAGCTGGGAACTTATATTAAAAGACAGCTAAAAATACATGAAATATTTTCCAAATATTACTTTTCCATGTACACACCTACTGTTGTTGCCACAGGGATGTTATATGATCAGAAACTGGGGGAGAGATCTCCATGAGATAATATCTATTTCCTTCAGTATATGATCCAACTATTAAAGGAAAGAACCCGTGACCTAAGGAATGGAGCAAAAAATGGTCTTATACTCTTATGGGAATTCAGGGAACACCACAATGTAATCAAGTAGTGGTCAGTATGGTCTTTATGTTGGACAAGATCAGATGCTTTAAAGAAAGACATACAACTTCCATAACTTAAATTGTATTCCTTTCATGTATTTCAAAATATTCCTTTGCTGAGGTGAAGGATTATTTTTCCTCATCACAACTGGAGGTCATTTTATGCCCCAGAGCAGAAGGATTAATAGTGCATGTAATTTTACACTAGCTAATGTTCCAAGAGCTGCTATTATTATTCAAATAATTTTCTAATCTTGATTTGCATTTTACAAAGCTATGTTACTTGACTGGATAATAACTTACTGTACACATACAGCATAACTTTATTCAAGGAGTTCAAAGGCTTTGACAGGTAGCTTCACTTTCAAATGGTGCAGGCCCAGGTGGGCTGCTTGTGGAGCAGGGTGGGGTGCAGTAAATAAATTACCTTTGTGCTTTGAGATCAGCTCTGGCTGCTGTGTAAAGACATCCATGTAGATGTTAAGATACTGTTTTTGGCCCATAAAGCATCAGATTGTTTGTATCCTAGGTGTTTCATATATTCCAAGGCCAGAGACTAACGTGATCATCTAGCTTGACATGCTGTATAACACAAGCCATAGAACCTACCACAAATAGTTCCTAGAGCAGAGCTTTTAGAAAAATATCTAATCTTGACTTAAAATTGCCAGTGATGGAGAATCAGCCATAATCCTCTGAAAAACTTGTTGATGGTTAATTCCCCTCAGTGCCAAAAATTCGTACCTTATCTCCCATCTGAAGTTGTCTAGCATTAACTTCAAGTCGTTGGATCCCATTTATACATTTTTCATCTATATTGAAGAGCCCATTATTTAATATTTTCCCACCATATAGATACTTTTAGACAAACTAGTGATCAGTCACCCTTAATCTCTATGGTAAACTAAATGCACTGAATACTTTGATTTTCTCACCAAATGGCAGGTTTTCTAATCTTTTAATCATTTTCATGGCTCTTCTCTGAACCCTCTCTCATTTGCCAGCATCTTTCTTGACTTGCTGGCATCAGGACTGGACACAGTATGTAAAAAAGCAAGACTGCCTCCCTCAGAGAGAGGCAACCAGGGCCACCCCACCCCTAAGGGTGCAGAGCCAGGGGTAGTTTGTCTGTCAGGCTGGAAACAGGTGGGCGGGACAGGAAATATAAAAGGCAGAGCCTGGAGCTCAGGTGGGGCTTGGCAGTCAAAGGGGAAGGACGTTCCTTTGCTCCTTCCACAGCCCCAGCTGGAGACCTGCCCCATTGAGAATCTGCCAGTGCTCAGGGGACCAGAGGGCTACCTGGATCTACCGGTGATGGAAGGGCCAAAGATGCTGCCCCAGTGGACAAGCCCTGAGGAATTTGTGGAGCTGCCCATACCACCACCACCACCACTGGAGCAGCCTGCAGTCCCTAGTTTTCAGCCAGGCTCCTGTGACCTAGCTGAGCTTCCCCTGGCCAGTGATGACAGCCCCATCTCCTCAAGGTGTGATTTGGATGAACTACCCTTGGAGGAGGACTCACCCAGCCTGTTGGCTCTGCTCCCCCCGATGAGGACAAGGAGGGGTTCAGTAACCTGCCTTTGGGCTACTACCTGGAGGAGGCTGAGGATGAGGAGCCTGAGCAGGTACCTCAGGACACAAGGGCTTTGGGTGGACCAGGCAGCTTGAACCTCCATGCAGAGGAGGTTGAGTTGGGGACTAAACCAGCGTGTTGCAGTTAGGGCCCCACCAGCTCCGTAACAGAGCATGCTGCCCGATACAGTACTCTCGGCTGGGACACAGTGGAGTTGGGTCGGCCTGTGGCCTCCTGCCTCCCTGCTTCTGAGGTCGTGTCGGAAGCTGCTCCCAGCGTTCTGTGATGACCCCTTTTTCCTTCATCCCAACCCTTCTAGAGGCAGTAATATTTGTCTGCCTGCCCCACTGAGGGGCCAGAGACAGTTGTTTGTCTGCCTGACCCACCCTAAGAAAGAAAAAGCCAGGTGCTTCTTCAAGGAGGCCCGAGGTGCCTGTCTTACACAGTATTTCAGGAGCAGTCACACCATTTCCAAATTCAGAGAGAAAATAACCCAACCCCTTCTTAGATTCCTCTGCTTATGCATCTTAGGATCACACTCGGTCTTTTGGCCACAGTATCACACTGAGAACTCAATCATCTGATTGTCCACCATAACTCCCAATCTTTGATCAGAGTCACTGGTTCCCAGGACAGAGTCTGGTCTGCATTCTTTATATGAGTATGCCTCCAAAGAGCAAGAGTCTGTGTATACAAAGAGCATGAGTGGCACACAAAAACTATGGCCTGTGGTCTTTGTTCCCAGACTTAAAATAGGTATTGTGTGCACTCTGTTTACCAAGCAATTAAGCTTGTTCTGTATCAGTGACCTGTCCTCCTAATTCTTTATCACTCCCTCAGAGTGAGCCCCTTTCCACCATCTGACACCATACGCCTGAGACTGACTAAGGAGCTCAGCTAATAGTCTTTTTAGTAAAAGAGAGGAAGGGGCTGCAGGAAATTGTTCTCAATAAAGGCTCCTTGCCTCTGGAATATGCTTCCCCCATTTCTCTTTTGAAGCACAGAACTGGTGATCCCAGGGCTTGCTATACATCTGTCTTCCCAGAATTTCCCTGAGAAATGGGAGGGGATTCTTTTTAGGGCTTTGGTAAGGTTTCTCCTTCTCAGAAGGCCTGTTTTTCAAGAGGTATTTTTGTATGCTTTGTTTAATGTTTTGTGTTTTAAATGAGCGTAACAGTCTGAGAGAGAGACAGAAGTACAAATCACTGTCAAAAACAGTACATTAAATACGCAGTTCACACTAATGACTCGGATAGCTATCTGTCTATTTGAACACCTTACAAAGTGAAAGCAAACTTAAACACCACAAGCTAGCACCATTCAATAGTAGTCAACACTTAAGGTGTTCTTTGTTTGCCTGTTGGGTAGGAGAGGATGGTTTATGTATGCATTCGTTAATAAGCAGTTTGTAGTTCCTAAAACACAGCACTCTGACCTTTGTCTTAGTTTGTTCATCGCTGCCGAGGCCAAAACTACTGTCCTATATAATGGTATTATAGTGTTTTTCATATTGTTTTCTAGCCCTTTGTAACAAGAGCCAAAGATTACATGGCTTAGATAGTATGAGGCTAGGAGTGAACACAAACAGTTTGGAGAACTGGAGAAAAATATTGCAAAAACTTGGCAAATTGGACTAATGAAATAAAAGATTATACAAGGAGATTAAACAGGGACAAAATAAAAGACAGCACACTGGGACGAATAATAAACTGCACAAATCCAAAAAATGAGTTAACCAGCCACGTTTTAGCAGTAAACAGGATGATGTGGACTTTATAGAGGAGGAGGATGGGAATATGATTTAGCTTTGTTCAGGTAATGGAATAAATTGCTAGGACAATATTATAATTTCTTCCCAGATGCAGAAGGTGGAATAGGTCCCTTCTGTCCCAAATTATTGTATGATGCTGCTAATTCAGCCAATAAAGACAAGTGGATCAATCACAACATGAAAAATCAGCTCCCTATGGTAAAAGTATTTCATTCTTTACAAACAAAAAGGTAGTGTGATCTCCAGTGTTGTGTTCTGGGTACACATGTTAGGTGCTGGTTCTAGTAGGCAACCTGAAATAATGTTTTATTACTCACAATACTAAATAAATGGATCATAGTATCTCACACATACAAATTACTGCTTCTGTACATTTTGATGATTGATTTCCTAGCCTGTTTGTTTAGTTTATTTTGCAAATGTCCCAGTGCAGTTTTACATTGCAAAATTGAAGAAACCACTATATTAACAGTCTGTCTCTGTCATTTAGAACACCGGACATGCAGTTTTCACTGAAGAACATTGGAAAGCAGAGGCGGCCTTAGGCAATTGGGGGCCCTAGGCAAAGGCCCATTGTGGGGCTCCCTAAAGGGCCCACTATTGGCCCCCACTGCTACCTTCCCTGTGACCCCAGCCCCCCACGCACCCCTAACTACCCCATACCACGCCCCAGGACTCCTTGTTTGTTTTGCTGAACCAAACTAACATGACTATCCCTCTGGAACTTATAAATTATTCTTGAGCACGGTATTTTTAAAGATCTTCCCATCATGAAGCTTGTAAGTTGATCATCTTTCACTTAATATAAATCAGCTAATGCTGAACTACAAAGTTAAAGCGAACATTTAAAATTTTTTTAAAAAAGTATGAGCATTAATTAATAAATAAAAAGCAGTAACATTAATTATGGCTGAAAAATAACTCAAGTATCACATTTAAATTTTTGGCAGTTCAATTTTACAATTTTGTTATATAGGCTAGGGTTTATGTGCACTAGACATTTAATATAATTAATTATAATAAATAAAAATAGGTGAAAAGAAATTTTCTAGTGTACAGCTATAAATGAAAAATACTAAATTTCAATTAAATTCTCTGAAGTATTCAAGTTTATAAGACTCTGGCCTCCTCAAAAATATTAAATAGTAAGTACAGAAGAAGCTAAAAAATTACTTACAGAAAGAAAAAGACATTCAGCACAGACATCACACACAGGTGTAATGATTGCCTAAGGGCAGCACTGTATTTAGATGTAGCAGCCTCTATGGTCCTACCTGGTAACCTGAGCGAAACAAAGCCAAAGGAAAAACTGTCACAGAGTCAAAGGAAAAGGCAGAAGAACAGGTAAAAAAGAAAAGGAAAAGGCAATATTTCACAAAATTAAAAAATGGCAGAATAAATGGCCACACTGAGGAATTAAAAGCTGAGGCCACTAGAGAAGTTCCCGTTAGTGTGCTGTTTATTACTTGCTCCTGCTTCTTTCGCATGTCAATGTGAAGGTAATAGGAAGACAATGGTGAAATCTGCAGTTCAGAGGAAGCACAGATCCTAATGAGAGCTTGCCTTGATGAGCCAAGACTGAAAAGTGCTTAGGCTTCCAGCCCTACTAGCTCTGCTAGATGGGAACAACTTCTGTATTTTTCTATATTTTCATTTCTGTCCACCAAATTGAAGATGGGGCCCCTTACTGCTTGGGGCCCTAGGTGGCCGCCTGCTTCGCCTACCCCAAAAGCCGCCACTGTTGGAAAGCAGCTATTCTGAATGTTCTTGTAAAGCAGTTTTTCTAAGATCATCTAACATCAGTTTAATAATCACTGATTTTCTTTAATCTTGAAAATCAATAGCAAAATGAAGGGGTAGAGTCCAATCTTATCTCTACACATGCACATATCCAAAACATGGACTAACAGGTATGGGAGGTTCATGTTGTATGTGTCTACTGAAACTTGCCACCTATGACAATCTGGTTAATTTGTGAAGCAAAAATAGCCAATAGTTTGTGTCTGCTACTGAGGCAGTAATGACCTATGAATCCCTAAGAAAGAGCCATCCAAATATCCTGTATCCTCCACTAAGGAAAACAGATCTGCTGAGTTTCTGCCGTATTCTGGAAGAAGTGCTAGGAGAGAAATGCATATCTATGTGCTTGTGTTTGAAGATGTGAAAGAAGGCTTATGATTAGATTTAAAAAGGGGGAGATGATGACTAGACTTACAAACAGTGATAGTTATTTACATGCTCCTTTTTAATACCAGTACGTCTAGAGTATACTCACACTACAATCTTCAGTGATGTCTAAGAACTCTGCAGGTACAGAAGACTGTCTGCACACATTTCGCTGCAGCATCAGGTCCTAAATGAATAGAATATAATGTAGTTCATGTATGTACAGCAATAAAAAGTATATCTGTCAGACATGTAATCATGATTCATGTGCCAAGATACAATTCCACACATCTTTATCTGAGAGACTCAAAAACAGAATGTGTTTATGACATCTCAGGGGACTTTGGTTCCATAAATCACTGAATACTACTCTCACCCGCATCACAGAGACCTTTTCCAACTGTGATAGATATGATGTGAATGCCAAGCTAACTACATCTCTATTTCTTGCTGATAATGAAGAACTATTTGAGAAAAAAGGCTTGCAATTAAACATTATGAGTTACTTCAATTTAACTCTGTAAAGAACTGGAGATGGGGCTACTATTAGAGAATTAGGTCTCAAGAAATATATTCTGGAGCAGTGATTTTCAAACATTTTTTCTTGGGACCCAGCTGAAAAAATCATTTATGCCCACATCTCAATATTACATCTTTGAGCAATGCATTCCAGTCTGTCGGCGGTGGCAGCAGGGGGACTTTGCAACCTACCTCTGGGTCTGTGATCCAGTACTAGGTCTCAAGCCATGGGCAAAAACCACTGCTCTGGAGAATTAAGAAAATTATGCTCTGAGCCTTCATCAGTTTCAAGTATCATAGCCCTGTCTCCTTGTGGAGTCCCACTGATAAAAAATGCCAACTGTGATTCATGAGAAAAAGGGAAGCAATGAAACAAGAGCACCGAGTTAGTTAAAGCTCTCAATGAAAAGGTAAGTACAGAAATAAGAAAGAAAATTAATATGAGGGAAAATATTAAAAATAAAATGGACCATTAACATATGGATATTAGGCAAAAGGAAAGAAATCAATATAATTCTTATTTTACTAAAAAAATCTCAATCTGCTATAAAAATAGGACTTGAATACATTTTTTAAAAAAAGTTTGGACAATTATAAAGTAATGAATATTGAAATATTTATTGATACAAACAGGTAAGGGAGTAGAGGACAACAAGAATGCATCTGTTGTGGTTGTGGAAAATATGTAGAATGCTAAAGGAATTAGCTAGTGGACTTTCTGACCCATGGACGCTTATTTTGAAAAGCCATGGAGAACTGAGGAAGAACCACAGATTCTTGGAAAAAAGCAAACAGTACTGATTTTCAAAACAAAAATCCTGGCTGCTGCAATACAGCCAATCAAATGTTAAAGAGAAGTAAAATAATGGAACAAAAAGAGAAAATTGCTAAACATCAAAATAGTAATGGAAACATTAGGAATAAACAGCATGTATCTATAAAATGCTCAGCTCTTTACACTTCTGTACTTTTCACTTTGTTGTTTATTATTATCCTTTATGATTTGTTAGACACTTTTCGGTCCAGGTGTCAGTGCTCATACACAAACAAGAAGTCCTATGACACATTTGAAGACTAACAAATGTATTTACAGCATGAGCTTTCATAGGAGAAAATCCTACTTCCCCAGGTGCTTGAAGATGGGGCATTTATTTCCTCCCGTTTCGTATGCTCCCCATCTTCAAGTGTCTGGTGAAGTGGCATTTTCTCCCATGAAAGCTCATGTGATAAATTTGTTAGTTTTTAAGTGCCACAGGACTCCTTGTCTGTTTTGGTGAACTAGACTAGCACGGCTACCCCTTTAGAACTTGTTCATGCCCAGTCACTTTAAACTTGTTCAGCACCAGTTAGCTGCACCTATTGCTGACACATATTATCAGCAGTGGCTTGCTTTTGTATCATACACAAGCTGTGGGGAGGGGATGGAATATGAAAAGGGAAATTGAATTCAGAGAATCTCCTAGCAGGGAGTTGTGCTAGATTGCAGAATAGTCTCCCAAATGCTCTAGGCATTTAAAATTAGACTATATAGAGCACCAGAAAATATTTTAAGGGAACAATCCTGCAGGGATGGGAGATCCACTAGATAACCACCTTTTCCATTTCTTAGTTCTACAATTCCATGGCAGAGGGAGCAGCATATTCAGTCCTTTGGGCTGTTTACATGGAAATTTGAAAGTTTATAATTCCCCAAAGTAGCTGAGATTCAATTGAGCTTGAATCCAAAATCCAAAAATTCTCTAGGTTCACCCAGCCATAATAGCTATGTTTTTTCCCCCTTCAACTGCTGCCACAATTGTGCCACTGGGGGTTCTTTAATTCAGTTCTCTGCTACTTTTATCCATGGTTCCCAAAGCTCTAACAGCTGCAATAGTGCAAGATTATTTATGATTTCCAAATATCATCTTCTAATGCATCTCCCAGCCTAGCAGAGCAGCAGCCAAGCAAATCTCAATGAACCAGAACTCCCAAGGTGTCCATTCATTCATTTCCTGAACTCTCTGGCTTCACACTTCATTCTTCAGATTTCCTTCTGGATTTTTGTTTGACATGACAATACTAAAAACATATATGTTATTGGCTGTTGGCATTCAATCCCAGAAGACAGATACAGTGACCTGTCTTCTTGGGTAAACTTTGCAGCATGTGGTTGAGTGATCACAGGTTATAGTCCAAAGAGAAGAGCAGCAGAGTGTATTGGCAAAGGGCCCAGTGTGCCTACTGGAAAGTAATACTAAGGCTAAATCTTCAGAATGATGAAGCTGAGTCCTGTGTGCAAAATGTGCAAATGCATGAAAGCAGACACATTCCGACAACCATCCCTCCATGTCCTGTCATCTGGAGTACCTTCCATATTGCATGTTTCCCAGTACCACCGGGTCTTGGCCTTCCATCCACATTTCTAGTCTCAGATGGGAACTGTGAAATGGTCCTGTGTCTGTAGAATGCTTGCCCACCAGGCCATGTGGCAGCCGTATGAAATTTCATAGTTTCAACTTAGTTCCTGTTTTATACTGAGGACATTTTAATGATAAATTTAACTGCTTCATTTGACAATGAAAGCGTCATTGGCATTGGCACGTATACAGTGCTTTACACATTGAAAACACCAGATAATCATTAGCCAGTTAAGCCTCACAACAAGTATGTGTGATAGGAAGATAAATATTGTTATCTGCTTTCTGCAGGTGGGAAAGCAAGAAAGGTAGATGAAGTGATTTGCTGGTTGCCACAGTCAGTTAATGGCAGAGTGAAGATTAGACTCCCCAACACCTAGTCTCCTGTTCCAGCTATTGCTATACATTACTCTGTAATGGTAGGGAATAAACAGCAAAGAACATAATTTTCACTTAGCTGTTACTTTACTAGTCAGATGTGCAGCACCTCAGGTACCAACCGCCTCATATTACAGGAGTGTCATGGTAACATTTTTTATTACTACCAGCTACCAAAGGTTTCCCATTCAGACTGCCAAGGCTCTAGCTGGCACAAACTGAAGAACCCTTTTGTTCATTTATACTGCTCCAGAAACACACCAACAGTGATGCCATTAGTCATTAGGAAACTCAGCTAGCAGTTGCCAGTTCCACAGTAGAACCACCTCACCAGCAAATGCCATTTAAAAAATGCGTTGTGTCTTCTCTTTTCAGAGTGTTTACCTGTTTCTGTATGCAAAGATACAAGCATGTGCGCCAGTGAGTGGGTATTTGTTGATCCAATCAATACTAGGGCTCCAGAAAAGGAGAGGTTGAAAGGAAAGGACTTTCCTCTAAAGGTGTGAGAGCAACAGGAAGAGCCAGGTCACAAAAGAGTTAGCCCTTCTAAATGCCAAAATAAACAAGATTTAGTGGAGGCCAGCTTGACCTACCCAGCATTTCACAAGCCCACACTTTCTCAGGCAGTGTGGTGGACCAAATTACCCTGAATCTGAGTTAGCTTGGCTACGTTAAATAGCTCAAACTCTTTTCTGGCAAGCTCACACCTTGGTACTATGGGACTGCATGTCTGCTCTTTTTGGTGCATTTTAAATGCTTCAGATGATATCTCTTTCTTTTTAACACACTAGTGAGAGGAGGCAAAGCATACAATCTTTTACTCACAGTATTGTGGGGGAAAAAAAACAGATTTTGGGAAGACTATGAAATGAAAACACAAACTGGTGGGATTTAGAACTAGAAGACCAAAATCTAGGTCCCTGATTTATTAGGGCACCGTTGCTCATCAAAAATAGTGTCTTCTCAAAAATCATAGCACCTCATCAAGCTTCCATGGCAGCCAGCAGAGACAATGCACAGGCTCCCATGAGCACTGACCAAGACAAAACAAGCAAAACTTTAAATAAAGGCTACACTGTGAAGCTGTGAAAAACAGGCACAAATAAGTTATAAGCACATATACAACTTTTTTCACTATTGCCTGCCTGTGAAAATTGTTTTCATAAAAATCCAGGAAACTGAACATTTTCCATATGGAAACATGAATAACTGAATTATTATTTTGCTTTAAATTTTACTTGCAAACTTTTGTTCAGAAAAACATGCATGTGAGAGGAGAAAAAGGCTATGTCTACACTTGGCAAATTAGTCTGACTAAGGAGGTTGAGGGTATGTCTACACTGACGACAGCAAAATTGCTTCCATCAGCCCGACGTCCTGGGCATGATTCAGCAGCAAGAATGAACTTGCTGCTGCACTCCAGAAGTCAGCTCTGGAAGTCCTGCCCCCTAAAAGAAGTAGCTGAAAGCCAACTGCAAGCCATTTGCAGTTGGCTTTCCTCAGTGTGTCCCAGTGGCTTAGACAGTCGCCTGCAGATATGCAAGGTATTTTATATGCCTTGCATATCTGCCATCAACTGCCACCGAAAATCAAGGTAAGTGTAGAGTAGGGCTTAGTCCAGACTAATTTAGCCCCTGGCCTCACTAGGCTTTCCCTAGTCTGAACTAAAAATTTCTTAGTTTGAACCAGTAAAAGCTTAATCTGAACTAGTTAGTACCAGGATTAGTTCAGACTATGCACCTTAGTTTGAACTTTAGTTCGAACTAAGCACGGCCAAGACCCAAACTAAGGCTTAGTTTGAATTAACTGCATGCTCTAATTTGAACTAAGCATTAGTTCGAACTAGACTGCGTGGTTAGTTCAAACTAAAATGTTCCCAGTTAGTTCTGACTAAGCTCAAACTTCACAGTTCTGACTTGCAAGTCTGAACTAAGTTTGGCTAATGTAGGCATAGCCAGAGTCCCTGTAGATGCAACATGATTGAGACCTCGATTCAGCAAAGTACTGAAGTATGTGCTTAACTTAACACCTGAATTCAAGTCTGCATTTATCAAGTTTAAAAATAAAAATTCCTAAAAATTATTTAGCACGAGGATCCTGATTGGGGAGGGGACAAAAACGAATTTCAGCAATAGGTTTGGACAATCCTCTCAGCTTTCCCCTTCTAAATAGCCTTAAAGACTGAGAACATAACCTATATATTATAAAACTAAATTAGTTTCCATCTTTATTCCTGTTAATTTCCTTAATTTCGCTCCCAAGTAAAAGTATAGAGACCCTCTGGCTTTTAGCTATCTGCTTACATCAAGAGGAATGCAAAATCTCTGAGAACCTACTTCAAAAACTCACTGAAATCAGTGTGAAGACTCCTGTTTACGTCAGTGGGATTTGATTCAGGCCTTAAATTTGCATACAGTTCTAGGGTTTCAGCCACTTGTCCTGGATCTTAAATGCTGTGGTCTGTAAGCAAAGTGGTGATGGTCATATTTTTCATCCTCTACCTCTGTCATGTTTTGTAAACATGCATAGCTATAGCACTAGTAGTAAATAATAATAACACTCTTGTGATACATTCATTCTGACGTGACCATCTACCTCTAATATGCATCCAAAAGCCCAACAGAAACTGGCTGGTGCCTGCCCATATTTCTGCTCTCAAAGAAGAGGGTAGATTGTTCAATCTCCCAGCAGCCAAGAGGACTGACAGTGCCTCTTTTCTGGTTATGAAATATCTAGGTCAGCTCTAATCAGCGCTCTTCAGGCTCTAAATGGCCTGAGGTTAGACTAGGCAACAGAAAGGGAATAGCAGTCATTGTGTTCAGCACTAGATCTGCTACTCACAATGAGTAAAAGCTAAAGCTTATGATAATGCATTGGCAACCCATGGCATAGATTATTTGACAGACATGAGAATTTAGTTAACGCTCTATGTTACAGGTAGGGCATCCCTGTCCTATATTTGACAAAGAATACTATAATAAAAGGATGGTGTATGCAGTATATGATATCGTACACATCATCATATACTTTCTGTGCAGCCTTCTAGCAGGGAGGTATACAAGACTCCAAGATCTGAAAATAGTATCATAGTCCGTTGTACCATATGAGTCTGAACTATTCTGTCTCTGAAGCTAAGATAGATCTGAATAGTGATGCTCAGATCCATAAATGTATCCTTATGAAAACCTCTTCAGAGGTGTGAGATTTAATGCCCTTTAGATAGGTTTTGACCCATTTGAGTGGTGAAGATTGGATTCAGATCTGAACTGATTCCAAGGTTGGTCAGCAAAAGAGTTTGGAACCAGTAGTCCGATCTGGATTAGTTGGAACTAGATTGTAAATTATTTAAAGTAAGGACTGTGTCTTCTTACAAGTTTGTTCTGCAATAGGCACGTTGTTGATACTCAGCACATATCAATATGTAAACAAATGTGCAAAATCCTGCAGAGGGACTAACTAAAGATATCAGGCCTTGGCCCCATAAAAGTACACAATCTGATGCACAGATGTGTGCCTGTCTCATACACAAAAAAGCCACAGTCTGGCATGAGTTTCTTTCTCATTAGTAATACATCTCTACAAATGCCTAAGTAGCTATTCTTTAAAGCATCATTCACATGGAAACTGAGTTACCACCACACTGCTGGCTTTATTGTTTGTTAAAAGACCAGGCTCAGCTGTAAATTGAAGAGCTCTTTTCCACTTTGCATTGAATTGTAAGGTGTAAAGAGGGGATTTCTTCTTTTACATTTCCTTTTTGCTGATGAAGGGCTTTGCTACTTCATGGCTTCACCAGTTCCTTCTAAACAAGCAGGTACTCACTTCTGCTTCATGAGCATGTACCATCCATTCTTCAAGTTCTGTGCTACACCTTGTTGAAGGAGCACACTGAGAAAGTGGATATGGCAGAATTTTTCCTTGTCTTCCTGCTTTTTCTGGCATGCTAAAACGACATGTCCTACTTCCTTCTTCATTCTTTTGTTTTCTTCTTTTTTCCTGTTATGAATGATAGAAGCTCTTTGGTGCTTTAGTGAATGCAGAAGTCTTCGGTCTCCCATGATAATATTTCCTTTATGCCATTGGCAGAGATGTGAAAATGAATACATGGCGTCTGGCTTTGACACTGACAGATTCTCATACTGCTTCCAGAGAGATGCCCAAATGTTATAAAGACAAACCATATGGGAAGCCCTAGCACTCAAAGTCATTAATAGGAATTTTTAAACTACTGTGATTGATGGAGCAGCTCTTACAAGTCTGAGATCAATGAAAATGCAACTTGATCTTTTGAACTCAAACTTTTTTTTTTTTTTTTGGTTCTCTTTTCTGTAGAAAGTCCCATAAAACCATTACTGTGCAGACAAAAGCTGTCTGGCGCTTCTCACATGGATTTCTCATACACTTTCCTCTTCTCCCCACTCTAACCCCTCCCTCACTTTCCGAGTCAGAAATGCATGCTGGTGTTAAGGGTTCTTTATCCAGGATTCTCATCGGAACTTTGGTATCAGTCCTTTGGCACAATCCTAACTAAAATACTAAAATTGGTTTGAGGCTTTAAAACTTTAAATACACCCAGTGAATTATCTGTATTTTGTTTGACTTCTCATAGGTTCAATGTACTGAGTGTGAATTGTGATCCTCTCTCCAGCCTGTTGATATTTGCATAATAACAATGTAAGTGATTAAAATATATTTAATAATATAAGACCTATGATGATAACAATAATTTTCACTGATGTATCACCATTAATTCCAGAAGATTCCATCCTTAACAGGGGAATCACTTCATTCTTTCTGAAATGAGACCGTCCGCTTCTAGAGTAGAAGGCATTTGTTGAAATGCTCACAGCACAGCAATTGAGAGTGGAAAATACAAAAGATGTTTACTGCATCCATTTGCTACTGCAGGGGGGCAGAATGTTCTTATCTGAGTCGCAATGTGGCTTGGATACTAGAATTAAATCCTGATCTTGGGGAAATGGAAAAGCTACTCCAGGAAGAGGTGCTATGAGAGAACATTCATTCTGCTTACGTGGGACTAGATGCAGGACTCAAAATGAGTAGGGATAAGCAGAGATGCTGTTTCAGAAATTCTCTTGTTGCTCTCAATTTTCATAGAACCTGAATTTTAATTTAAAAAAAAGTTTCTAGCATTTGTCATTGCAATGGCAATTAAAATCTTCTAAATGTGAGCCCAATGTAAAGAAATTCCCAGGTGTTCTCCTAAATGTCAAGGCAATTTGGGCACTAGGAAGGAGAGTGAAGGGCTATGTGGGGCAGTTGTTAACAGGGTATATTATATTATAGAGTGCAAACTCATCATCTACATTGGAAGACAGGCCCCTGGATTATAGGCAGATTAAAAAATCACAGAATGTACCAATGGCATTGACCCACAATGTTTTAGTGCTGAATGTTTTTCTTCTAATTGATCTGATTGGCTATGGGGCCATCTCACTCAGTACACTCTGTCATGTTGATTCAGCCACTGCTCAGTTTAACTAAGGTTTAAAATGGCCCCAGATAGGGAGTGGTTGCAGCAACATGTGTGCATTTGGCTGAAGAAAAGGATGCATGTTTATTCTTGAAACATGCAGAACATCCAATCCTGGCTATAAGAATTCAGGTCACTAGAGCCTGGGACAGTTGATGGTGTCACTTTGCTACCAGCAGATCATTGAAAGCTGCATACAATGTGCACTGTGGAGGTCAGGCATTGCTAGAAGTATTGCCCAAGGAGTCTAGGGTGACAATGCCCCGTGGGCCTTTGATTCACCCATACTCATAAAACATGGAGAGTGCCCCAGGAGCTGAGCAACCATGCAAATTTCTGGCTTTCTGTGATTCCAGATCTCACCTTGCTTTCTGACCTCTCGTCTCTGACCCCAACTTGTCTCTGACTCTTGCTTATCAACCGTGATGCTAGTAACTACTCTGACTCTACTTGTTAACTATTACCTTGTGGCTATTCTTGACCTGTCCGAGCTGTGACTGCTAGCCAGACTGCCTGTGCCAGGAGTGGGCAAACTGTTTGGCCTGAGGGCCACAGCAGCATCTAGGCTGCCCGGAGAGGGGTGAGGGAACAAGTGGTACTGGAAGGGGATGAGCTGCTGCACTCCAGCCAAGATGCTAGTTGGGCCCAAGTGGTGCAGGAGAAGTGAGGGGGGGCGGTGACTGTTGCTTTCAGGCCAGTGAGCCACCGCTGAGCCCATGCAGTGAGAGAAGGGTGGCATGCAGTGGCTGTCCTTCAGGCCTGGGCAGGGTGCCACCAACACATGTGGTAAGGGGAACGGGCAAAGCTCGGAGTGGGGAGAGGCCACTGTGCTTCTGCCAGGGCACTGCTGGGCTCCTGTGGTGGAAGAAGGCCAGGTTCGGTCAGGTGGAGCCCTAGCCAGGCTCTGGCATGTCCAGCTGGATGGCTGGATGACAGGCTCTCATGGGTCAGATGTAGTTTGCCAACCTCTGAACTAGGGACATTTGATTTTGGGACTGGGCAGCTATGGCGGAGACAGGGAATAACCTACAACTTTAGAAAAAGTCAGTGACAACTTTCCATCCCAGTGACCAGTTTACAATGGTGACATTTTAAAGACCATTTTGCAAGGGGAAAGACTGGAAATTTAATTACCTTTTTAAAATGACGTGTGATCTTCCCCTACATTGTTAGGTCTCCAAACTCTGGCAGCTGCTGCTTCTACTGTATCCTCAGTGAATAGCTCTGGGCAGCTAGGATTCCCATCCCTAAGCCAGTCAATTGGGAACTTGTGGCAGCATCTCTCAGTGGAGCACTCCGATTACATTTCTGGGAAACGAATTATGAACTGTTAAATGATGTAAAGTACGTTCACACTTTCCAGACCTCAAGCACACCAGAATGCCCAAGCAACTTAAGGTATGTCTAGACAGAAAGCAAAACAAAACCCAGGAGAAAGTCGTTCAGCCCAGGACGACTGACTCAGGTGCACAAGTCTTACACTTCTTGGCTAAAAATAGCAGTGTAGATATTCAGGCTGGGGGCTGGAACTTGGGCTCTGACACCCAGAAAAGGGGAAAGATCTCACAGCTTGGATTCCAGCCTGAGCCCAAATATCTACACTGAGATTTTTAAATCAGTAGCACGACCTTGAGTCAGTTGACCCAGGCTTTGAGACACACTGCCATTAGTTTTTGGTCCTTTGCTTTGTAGATGAATCACTAGTCATAGCAATGGGCACTGATCCAGATTAAGCATGTGGGCTTCGACTTCTAAAGAAATGTTTTAATGGTGTCATACAAATTGTTTAGAACATGTGTGATTGCATGGACCAGTTTTGATTTAACTTTTGGCACAAATGAGTCTTTATTTGTGGTTTGTACTTAGTAATGTGATTTCATGAAATCTCAAAAACATCCACTCACATTAGATGGGTGTTCCCAGAAGTAAACCTTAGAGCTTGCAGTGTGTAACCATCTCTCACCAAAAGTATTATAGTAATATTCTGAATGTGGTGACTCATGATTGCTTAACCTCTCCACGATGCCACTAGTGACATGATTAATCTTAGTGATTGAGGCTCAATGCGCAGGGGAGCCTTTTTATTTATTTATTTATTTATTTATTTATTTATTTTTTGCAACTCACATTGCTTTCAAATTTTTAGTGAATATAGCACTCACAAGAAGTACCAGGCTGGCAACTTTGAAAACTGAAGTCCGCTATTCAGAGAACTAATGCAGTCTGAGCAGAAGCCAGGAAAGCTGACCACACTTATACACACCACTCCAGCCTACTCCTCTCATCCTCAAGCCTCATCTGCAATGGCCAATTTTAGAATGTGGGTTGAATTCAGCCTCCATGGTGAATTCAGTCCTTTGCCTGAGATGCCAAAAAGGTAGTAGCATAGTGCTGGTTACATATATGGATGCCTATCCATTAGGAACTGGGACCCATCCCCTCAATTTACATAAGCCACCACATTGGGAGGAAAGTCTTGGTCAATTCCAATGTAACTGGACTTTAACTCAAGACCTAGAAGTGAAAGATTAATTGGCCATCCTCCAACTCTTGAGACACTGGCTTCCTTTACTGGGGATTTGCATTGTAACCCAGAATTAGAAGGTGAATTGTTCTATACTATCCCCCTCCCCCATGTGCCTATTAGCAATTTTGTGTAATACTGTGATGTTTTCCATCCTCTTTCCATCAAGTTTACTGCTTTAAAAAAAAAAAAAAAAAAAACCTTTAAAATGAAACTCACACAGATGTCCATATAAGCCTTCCTGTATCTCCAGCAGCCTTTCTGATCCCTGACACCCATTACTATCTTTTGTATGTCAGACTATTTGCCAGATAAAAACTGGACTATACTGTGTAGTCTTGGTATTCCACGTGAGCATACTATTCAGGTCCCATGCTAATACTTTTAGCTGCGTTTTTCCTTCACTAAATTTCTTGAAAATTACTAATACAGTTTATATTCAGATCCAAATTCATATTGTTGCACAACTCTGATAATGCACAATTGTTGTAAGTATATTTTAGACAGAAATTCCTTGTGTGGTGGTGGGGGTCTTATATTTTCATTTTATTTGTAGAGCATCCTGGCGACCTACAGTGTTATACAGGTAATGAGGTTAAAAATCATGGGCAAGCTACAGTGAATTGCACTACCTAAAGATGTGGCTCCTAATGCACTTTTCATCATGAATGCTCTTTGTTTGCATTTGGTAATATATTGCAACCCCTGCAAATAGAGGGCAGTGAAGTAGTCAATTTCACTTTGTTTCTAGTAATTTCAAGTCATTTTCACTTTTAAGTTTTCATGCACTAACCCAATACTGCAATATTTGTATGGTTGTTTGGTATAAAAGGTGGGGAAGGCTATGCCTCCTTTGATTGGCTGTGGTGGCCCCACTTCTTTCTCTGCCCTTGGTGCTGGGAAGACAGAAGTTTTTATGCTCTCTGAAGGTTCTCTCAGCCATCCAGGAGCCCACCTGCATACAGGATATAAAGCTCAGCATATCAGGCCCTCAGGCAGCCTGAGACAGACACCAGCCTTCTAACTTTTCTTCTCCAGTCTCAGTTTCAATTTCACTTCACTTTCACTCTCTGCTTCTCACTGCCTGGCTGGGTTTGAGAAGTGCTACTGTCTGAATCTGCTCCCAACCTGCTCACCCCTAATCTGAGTGGATTGACTCCTGCCAAACTGGTTCTTCCACTTCTCTCTACTGCCTCCCCTGCCACTGTCATCTGCTTCCTACCCCCCTTCCCACTGAGCATGTTCAGTAATCAGTTAAGAGTTCCTTGAAAGACACATCAATTCTTAAACAAGGTCAATGGGAAGTGAAATGTAAGGAAAGAAGCAGACTGGCTTGGTGTTGAACGCAAAGCAAGGACTGTGAAGATTTGAGGATTTATGATGGCCCCTTGTCACAGACGTGCATTGTGACATTGGCCCACCAGCCATTTAAGGCTTGATTTCAAGAAAAGTCTTTTTATTGATTTTAAAAAGCAGTGGATATAGGGGACTTTATCCACCTGTCCTTCAGTTTCTTCATCCAAAACCAGGAATAATATTTGCTTGTCTCAGAGGAATACTGTGTAGCTTATTTCTTTGTTTTTGCTTAGGTGCCTTAAGGCATCACATGAAAAGTACTTTAGATGTGCTAAGTGTTTCCACAGCTAATCTTTCATTCATGTGCACTCCTCCTGGATCACAAGAGACTGGGATTTTAGGGGACTTCTCTTCCCACTGACGCTGGAGCAAATTGCCAGAACAGGAGTTTGCGTGTGGTGGGGGAATGGGAGAGGGGAAACTACAGACCGTTCTCATTATCATCTTTCAAAGTGGGAGGCAGAGAGCAAGACAGCACCAGGGCAGCTTTGAGCTCTGTGCAGAGGATGGTCTGTTCCCCTCCCTCTCTTCTAAGCAACTGCAGGGCTGGCTTAGAATTGATTCACTTAGTATGTGGCAGAGGCAGATGCCACTATAATGTTCAGTCCTCAGGGCCAGGGCTGGTTATGCGGGGCTCAGGAGTAGAGTAATAAAAGGTTGGGAGGATGGATCCCCGTCCACTTGGCCCAGAGCCCTTCAGAATGTTCCCAAGAGGTAAGCAACAGGCTGGCCGCAATTAGGGGCACCTGGAAGCAGTGAATGTTCACCCCTACTTTCCTTTTACTTGTTCAAGTGGTGATGGTGGGGGGAGCACTTAGATCATTGGGAAAGAGCGACAGGGCCTCAGAGAAAGAGTGTGTGTGGAGAGGAGGGGTGCTGAGTGAGGATGGGAAGCTGCTCATATGACAAAGGGATTGTGGGGGGAGAAAGGGAGGTGGTTTTGAGCATGCCTAGTGTAACATAGCACTGCCAATCGTTTTCAGACCAGTGTGGGGTGGTAGTTTCTTGGGCAGAGCAGCATTTGGGGACACAACACAGTTGGAAGAGCTTTGGGAGACAGATCTTTTGGACTTTTGGATTTTTTAAATTTCCAGAGGGGTAGCCATGTTAGTCTAGTCCAGCAAAAAAAAAAAAAAAAAAAAAAACAAGGAGTCATGTGGCACTTAAAGACTAACAGATTTATTCTTCGCATGAGCTTTCGTGGGAGAAAATCCCACTTCATCAGATGCTTTGAAGACAGGTGAACTTACAGAATGGTGGCTAGGGTGCAGGTGAGGGCAGCAGTTTGGGGGCATGCTGGAAAGGGTCAAGGTGTTCAGTGGTGAGTCGCAGTATGGGAGCTGGCTGGGCTCTATGAGAGGAGCAGTGTGTTTTGGAAACACTCAGCACTGGGAGGGTGTCTGGGATTTGCCAGTACTGGGGGCAGACAGAGCATGTGAGAGGTGGGGGGAGGGAAAGGCTCATATAGACACATGCCCCACTGCACTGGAGAGGCTGCTGCAGCAGCACACAAGCCAGAGCAGTGCCACAAAAGGAAGGGAAGGGGTGAGAGCATTTGGCATCAGTTCAGGCTTGAAAAAGGTTGTCCGTCCAGCCATGTGTTACTGCTGTAAAATGGAGTCTTCTCTTCCCGCCAGCTCACCTCCTCTTGCATGGCTGTCTGCACCTGTCCACCCTCCTGCCTGACCCTCCTGTGTCTTTCCCAAGCTCTCTGCAGTTTCTTTAATGCACCCCTATGCCCAACAAAGATTTGGGTCTGTTAGGTGACTTCCCACTGCTCCCATCTCAGCTAGGGAAGGAGAAATATACTGAGGCATCCTAGAGCAGCCAGCTCCTCTCCTGTATGCACCCAGTCATCTACAGACTCATGCATAGCAGGTCACACTGGCCTGGGAGGAAGTGAGATGAAGGTCTTAATCAGAACATCAGGGATTCATAGCATACAGTGATGAGTGGGGGCCTGGGAGGGGTTGAGAGCGGAGCAAGAATGCATGTGGGCAGGGTTTGGGGGTGGGAGAGTAGGAGTGGGGAGCTAGCCTTCACTAGGGATAGTGTCACAAGCCACCCATGAATGCTTAGGTTGTCGTATTTCAAAAACCATACCATTTACATTGGAAGATTTTTAATAACAAAATTTATGTAAAAATTTCTATTTGTCTTGGGTTATGTAAAACCTCATTTGTACATAAACTAAGTGTCTATCCGTATTTGATCCAACAGTGTCTCTAATTTCTCCACACCTTAGTTTCTTCAGCTGAGTGCTAGATATACGGCCGGGAGTATGAGTCTTTTCAAATTTGAAATCACTCTTTTAAAAGATTACAAGTCCAGATGTAGACTCTGTGAAGACCTGCTCAGCCAATTAGGAAGTTGATCTCTAAACACCACCCCGGCAACTGAATTAGTGCTGAGTCAAAGGGAGGCCTCTCTCTTCAACTCAGTGCACTGGACATGCTGGGGGTAGGGAAGCTGGAATGCAGATAAGCAAGTTATTTTAAGTCATTTGCATATCTCCGTTCAACTGCCACCAAAAAAAAGACAACCAGTGTAGATCTGCCCCTAGTAGCACTGTCTACACATACGAAATCTTTATATGGTTCTAGTTCTTTTAATCAAGCTGTTATGCAGTACTAAGTCAAACCTATTACGAAAGTCTAAGTATATTACATGAACAAGATTGTTGATAAAGTTTTCAGATAACACAAAAATTGGGGGATTGGTAAATGAAGACAAAGACTGATCATTGACAGAGTGACCTAAATTACTTGGTAAAGTGGGAATAAACAAACAATAAATGTTCTAATACAGCTAACTGCACATATATATGTGTAGGAACAAAGAACATAGGCTGTACTTACATGCCAGCTGAGTAATTTGGAAAGTAGCAACTCTGGAAAAGATTTGGGGGTTGTGATGGATAATCAGCTGAACACAAGTTCTCAGTGTGATGTTGTGGACAAAATGTCTAAGTAGGGAATTCTTGAGGAGGAATAAAGAGGTTATTTTGTCTCTGTATTTGCCATTGATGTAAATGCTGCTCTAATATTGGGTCTGATTCTGATGTCCACAATTCAAAAAGGAAATGTGATAGTGATAGACTCGAGAAACATTATGTATTTAGCTTGAGAAAAAGAAGATCTTCTTTGAGTGCTGCTTGGATGCATTCAGTAATAGATGTCTCCATGCCAGAGCGCCAGATTGGTCGGAAAAGAACTTGTCCTAGCCTGTCAGAAGAGGGGAGGTGGCCACCGCCCCTCGCGCCACCCGCAGCTATATATATGGCCACCTCCCCGCCCCCTCCTCAGTTTCATTTCTTCCGCCTTGCGCGTCGGAATTGGAATGTCCACTCCTTGCAAATCGCAAGCAGCCTGTCCCTTTGTCTTCGACTCACTGTCTGGCTAGGAGCATCTCTTCGTGGATTTAACTCCACGGGAAATGCCTTAGGTGCCTGGGCAAGGACCACATGGTCTCAGCTTGTTCCATTTTTCTCTCCTTCAAACCCAGAATGATCAAGGAGAGGGAACAGCGACGCTGCACCCTACCCTTGGAGGAGGCTCAGCACCCCTCACCCGAGGCTTCGGATTCACGCCCAGCACCGAGACCCAGCTCAGCACTGGAGCCTACGCAGTGCTGTGCCACCAGTAGCCGCCGTCGCCGCACCACCTCGGTGCTAACTCTGGCACCACAGCGCCTACCCGGCACCTTGGCGCCTCTGCATCGATCAAGGTTGCCCTCAGTTAGCCCTCACCTCAGCACTGTGCTGTGTCATCTCCAGTGCCAACGGCACGGTACACTCCGGCCTCGCCAGTGCTGAGCTCACCCCGGCACCAGCTGACTCCACCGTCGGCACTGCAGAGCCCGGGGCTGCAGGAGTGGGAGCTCTCCTGCCCAGGCAGCCCTCCCTCCCTCAGCAAGGACTTGCCCGTGACTCAAGTAGAGTCACTTCTCGTCCCATCCACCCCGGAAGTGGTGGAGGCAGCACGAGCCCTGCTGCTTCTCCCGACACCCCCTGCCCCACTTCCAACCAGAAGGGGCAAACCGGCCTTCATCTCAAAGGCCTGGGTCCACCTGGGATGCTCGCCCTCACCCCACAGCCCCCCGTCTTCCACTCCGGTGGGGGCCGGCACCACTCCACCACTGGCACAAGGCTGAGAATCTCGGTCCCCCTCCCCCATCTTCAGCCTGGAGGAGGGACCTTCTAGGGCTCCAAACGGCCTCAGCGCTGCACATCGGCCCCATCACCCTTCCAGTTTCGGCCACAAGAATGGTCCCCCCAGGGAACTCCCTCCCCTTCATGGCGGGCTGTCCCCAGCACCGGGGGCTTTTACGGGGAACCTTTCGGCACATTTTGACTTATTGAGCCGGGCTACGGCCCACTTAGGCATGGAGGTGGAGCCCTTTAGTCTTCCCCCCCAATACCCTCTTCGGGCCAGCCTTCGCCTCAATGGCGCCCTTAGCAGTCCCACTCCCACCCAAGCGTATGGGACCTCACACACTCCCGGTGGCAGAGCCCAAGCTCCGTCCCCCCCGGTTTCAGATATGGTGAGCTTGAAGTATCGGGTATCCGAGTTGGTCTACCCCTCCCTCGTTGGTCACCCAGTTCCACCAAGGGACGTTGTCCAGATGGCAATGGGGGCCGGGGAACCCCCCAGAGACCTCCTATCACCCTCCAGGGAAACCAGGGAGCTGGATCTGCTAGGCCATAAGATTTATTCCTCATCGGCCTTCCAATTACAAGTGGCAAACAGCCAGGCTATAACCAGCAGATACTTGCTGGATGTCTGGGAGTCACTCGAAAAATTTAGAAGTCTGCTTTCACCTGAGGCCAGAGAAGAGTATGATGCCTTCCTGGAGGAAGGCAATATAATCTCACAAGACCCCCTCCTTTCGGCACGCGATGCGGTGGACACCGCTGCTTGCACCATGGCCTCAGCGGTTACCCTCCGCAGGGTGTCATGGCTTAGGGAGGCTAGAGCGCTTCCTAATGCACAGCAGGCAGTTCTCAACCTGCCCTTTGAGGTGGATGTCTTGTTTCCCACTGAAACCCTTTCTGTGGTGGGCACAGCCCAGGATGCTCAAGGAGAAGCCAAATACTTTGGCCTCCTCCCTCCCGGACCCACCCCCAACTTAGCTCCCCACTTTCTCTAGCAGGGCAGTTTCTTTCCTTCCCGTTTTATCCATGGTGGGAAGTGGCTCTTTGCCCTCCCTTTTCACAGGGAAGGGCCCCTCTGCTCACCGCCACCCCTTTCTGACCTTCGGGTGCAGGGGCGTTAGGGCGTCACCACCACAGACAGCCACAACCCTTCCCCCCCCTTCTCTAGGTAAGGGAGGCTCAGTGAGAATCACCCCCAATCCTTCTTTGTTTCTTCCCCTTCTCCACTATTGCGAGAGCAAACCTTAGATCGGGACGCCAGGGCCCACCAATGCAAAGACACCTGCCTACGGCGACAGTACCCCAATACCGTGGTTTACCCTCCCCTCACCCCTTAAGCAGTGACTTCCTCGAAGATGAAAACCACCCCTCTTTCTCCTCCTCACAACCCTTCCTTCCCGGATATTTCCCCCACAACATTTCCCATCCCAACACATCACCGAGGAATGGAGGTGCATCTCGTTGTAGCCTCAACAGCTGTGGGGGCTCTGAGACGCACACATCTGAAGCCTACCCGCAACAGAACTGTGCCTGTGGCCATGATGCATTTCCCAGGTAGGCCCCCTCGTGTCCGGGTCAGGGGAAGGGGAGGCGATACCCCCGGTCACACCATTGGTTTGGCGTGGCGACCCCAACCCCAATTCGACAGGAGTATCTCCTGCTTACTGAAGGGGACGCATCTGTGTAGCCAGAGTGGATCTTTACCTCTGTACAGGGCCAAGGTAACGGCCCACTCCTCCATTTTCCCTCCCTTACGGGAACTACGGTTCCATGCCCTCCACCTTCTGGTGATCTAGTGGGAACCAGGGCCCCACCTTAGGAAACCTCACCTTTGTCTGCCTCCCTTTGAGGTAGCCAATTCTCTCCCGCCCTTGCCAAAGCACGGGCCAGGTGCACCCCTTCAAACCCCAAGAGGGAACACCTTGTTACAACCCTATGTTGGGAAACTGTGAAAGGTCCATCCCTTTGAGTGTTCTCCCACCCATACTTCCTGCCTCATTATCTACTGCCTTCTGGACAGCTGTCCATGTCAGACAGAAAGGTCCCCTTACTCTCAGGGCACTTGCACTACATCTCTTGCTCTACGGTCCTGTCCCCTGGCAGGACACAAGCCCCCTCCCCCCGTTTTTTCTGCGGGACCGTCTCACTACGCCATGCATAGTCCTTTAGTGCTACCGCGGGTTCTTCCCATGTGCGTTGGTGGCACCTGGTAGTTCTGTGGTTCCCTTTTTTTTTCAGTTACAAAAACCCATTCACACCCACTGCCTGCCCACTGGCATGATAGACAAAGAGCCTATTTCTCTACAACTCCAACAGTTTGGGGTTGTACTTCCCTTTTATTCACCCTCTGGCTCCCTCCGGGGAGAAAACTTCATTGCGTTCTCTAATCTCGGAGTGTCCTTGAGTGGTGCCAGCTGCCAACCTGTAATGGTTTCACTCCCTAGCTTAGGAAGGAGCCTCCCTTGGCAGCAGAGTTCTTCAAATATCCATGTACTGAAGAGTTTCTCCTAGGCAGCCCTGACATGGCAGAGTGGTAGCATTATCCCTCCAGCAAGTACTGTAGCTACTGAGACCACGACCTTACACAGCTCTCCTTCGAATCTTTCGGTCATTGAGGGGGTGACCAGATGGTAGTAGGAGTTCTCTCCCGCCCTTTTCTCCCCCCCACCCACGCTTTAGTGGGAGCTCCGCTATGCAAACCCTGCAAGCTTAGGCCCAGCGGGGTCCTCCTCTGCATTCCAGTGCCCTGCGGGCCCTAGTAGGACCAACTCATCAGCACTGCCTCAGGCCATTTTGCTGTTGGTGACCTCATCGGAACCTCTCTCCTGTGAGAACCCAGTCTTGGTGCCTGCTCGGCCGAAAATGTTCTGTGTTACCAGGTTTTTAGCTAGCATATCGTAGGCCTCCGTCCTGCTTGGCTCGACTCTGCATGCTGCTGTTTAATGTCTCGTGGTCTTCTCAGTCGTCCTTGAGCCCATCTTACAACCTTGTATCCTCATTCTCTCTCATTTTAACCAGATGGCTATGCTTGGTCGCAACCTAGATGGGGTATAGTCATTCCCTTACTACATCCTGTGTACCCAGTAGTCACCAGATCAGTCCATAACCACTTGGCTCCTGCTAAGCCTTCGGGTGATCGATCTCTACCCTTCCTTTGTTCTCGTGCGAGACACGTCCAGTGTGGCTAGTCTCACTTGCTAGCATTCAGTGTTCTCCTTCGAGTCCACGTGACAAGATCTATGCTCAGACACTATAGTCTGTCAGTTATACTCCACATTTTCCACCTATGCGGAGCACCTACGCAACCCGTTATGTTCAGGTTGTGTTCTTTATTCCAGTTATGGTGACCTTGTCTGATCTGCTTATACATTATGCCTTGGTGGGCTTGGTCCTGCCCCTGTCCTGGGTTGGCCCTCAGCTCTTGATTCTTCTGGGCCCGTCAAGGCCTGTTCACATCTTGACTCTAGCAAGCATCTTGCTGCGGGGCTTCTACTTTATGGGGCTTGTTGCTGTGCTGAAGGCAGAAGAACCAACTCCACCCACCATCCATCAGCATGGCTAGTAGTCACCTATTACTGAATGCATCCGAGCAGCGCTCAAAGAAGAACGGTGGGTTACTCAACAGTAACCATCCTTCTTCGAGATGGGCTGCTCGGATCCATTCAGGTCCCTTTCCTCCATCCCCACTTCTGGAGTTGGCGACTCTAAGGAACTGAGGAGGGGGTGGGGAGGCAGCCGTATATATAGCGGCAGGTGGCGAAAGGGGCGGTGGCCACCTCCCCTCTTCTGACAGGCTAGGACAAGTTCTTTTCCAACCAATCCGGTGCTCCGGCATGGAGACGCCTATTACTGAATGGATCCGAGCAGCCCATCTCAAAGAAGGATGGTTACTGGTGAGTAACCCACCATTTAAGGGGTGACTTGATCATATACTATAAGTGCCTATACTGGGAACAAATATTTGATAATAGTGTCTTCAATCTAGCAGAGAAAGATATAACACAATCCAATGACTAGAAGCTGAAACTAGAAGATTCAGACTGGAAATAAGTCATATGTTTTTAACAATGAAGGCAATTAACCGTAGGTTATGGTTGATTCTCCATTTTTCAATAAAAATTGGATTCAAAATATGGTCTAATTTAAAAGGAATTATTCTGAGGAAGTTCTATGGCCTATATTATACAGGAAGTCAGAGTACATGTTCATAACTGTCATAACTTCTCTCCTTATAATCTGTTATGAGATTGAAGGGTATGAAATGTTTGGTAAATTGGGTACATTCACATAGAATGTGGTTTAATACAGATAAATGCAAATTCACAGGTCTTTGTTCCTAGACCATACTTCCAGGATTAACCATATGGATCATAAGGATAAGTTATTATAGTAAATATTAAATCAAAGAAACAAACAGTTTTAGAAGTTATGTAAATGCTCAAGGTTTGGGTTATAAATCAAATTGTAACTATTTGTGGGGGTTGTCTCCCTTTTGACCTCTTGTGTTTTCTCACTATTCTCCCTGACTTCTTGTATTATTTCCACTCCTTTCTGGCCACCCCTGAGCTCCTCCTCTGCCTCCTCTTCTCAGATTTTTTTTACTTACCTTTTACCTTGGTCTCTCCCCAGCTGTCCCTTTCTGCTTCTTGTCCATCTTGTTTAACATCAGCCTTTCTCTAGAGGCTACCAATTTTTCTCACTTCTCAGTCCCACCTATTCTTTCTCCTCAGCATTAACCTCTTGGTAACATGTCCATCTACCCCCATATTCTTAGCTATTTATTATCCATTCTCCAATGACATGGTGTTGATGTAACCGGAGTTGCTAACGCACACTTGCAAATTGATTGTGCTTCAAAGTCCTCATGGATGTCATTTGCCATTGCTCTTCTGCCTGACAGTTTCCATGCCAGGCCACCCTCTTGAAAAGGTGCACTCGAACTGGCTGTGCATAAGTCAAAGTTTACTAGTTCATTAGATGATACTGATCTCATCAAACAGAAAGTAAAAGAAAGATGATTTGCTTCTAGGCTGATACTGGGAGTGGAAAATTTCATCCACAAGGGAGAACTAGAGAGAGTGACTATCATGTGAAGATAGACTCATAATAGAAATGGATGGAATTTAGGACAATACATATTGAAAGGCATGCACCAGAGTGTGTATATATGTATTACATACATACACACGCACACTCCTGTCTCTCTATTCCTGTACCTCAATCTCCAGCCCTATTTCTACTTCCCTCCATTTGGCAGCTTTCAGAATAATCCCACCCACCTGTTATAGGGAGAATGTCAAGCTGAATTTACAGCAGGGATTGGAAACAGGATGCTACAGCAAAGCATTTTAATTAAAATACTCTAATTGAATGCATGTTTCTTGTGAAAAGGGAGCTGCTGAGTGTGAGTGGGCTAATGTTGACACCTCTCCCTCCATTTGCCATAAAGAGAGAACAGTTGCAGTCAGCTCTGAAGGTGGGGAGAGCTGTTTCCCAGGAGGAAAAGAATCTGGGAGTTTTCCAAGGTCATCTTTGTCAAACAGTAGTGTTCTCACACCATTTAAGTTAGAGTTACCCATGTCTTAGCAGCACAAGCAGCATAAAGGGCTGGTAAGACTCGGATACTTCTGGCCAGGCATTGAGGATGAGAATCACAAAATGACCTAGAAAAAAATCACTGATTCACAATGCCTCAGTTACGTGCATAGGCTCCCTATGCAGTGAATAGTACTCATGGAAGCCAGCATACTCAACAGCTCTTCACTTAATGGAAGATGCTAAAGAGAGGCTTGTATCCTAAACCCTGCCCCTCCTAGGGCAAGGGTAGGACCTCCTTCAACTCCAAACTATTAAAGTCCCCTGGTTCAAGTGCCCCTGAACCCAAGAGAAAGAAAGGATTTGAACAGAGACCTGTGACCTCTTGACCACTGAGCAATGGAATGCTCTGATGGGGTGGGTATGCTCCCTTAGGCTCTCCTGTTGAAGCTGTTCCACTCAATAAATATGAGAATCAGTGGGCCAGAGCAGGAGAACAGTTTGAGAATAACTCTATATGCTGTAGGTTAGTGCACTCAGCTGGGAGATCCAGGACTTTGTCTCTTTGCTGCTGTTTTTCTTTTTAATTGTTTATCTTTAGTGAAACAGCTTTGCAGGGGAGGGAGCGAGAGACCCCCACTTCAGAATATTGCATAACCTACTGGCTGGGGCACTCATCTGGCTCCTGCCCACTTCCCTTCTCCCCCAAGACAGGGGAGGAACTTGAACCAGGAGTCTCTCATATCCTAAGTGAATGCACTGGGCTAAAAGTACAAGGGAGGTCCTCCTGCTGCCCTTCTGGGAGCCATTTTGTGTGCATTCACCTATGGGGCGTGATTTGGTAGACAAGCTGTGAGCCTGGCTAATGGACTGAGCTACACAGGTGAGTTTGGCAGAGCAATGGTTATTTTCCACAGGTTCTGCAACACTCTGGGGCATAGCCATTTGGCATGCAGCTGTACTATGCAACCTCAGAGGCAGAAACAAAGATACCTAGGAAGCTTCTGTTGCAAAAATATAGGTGTCAAGAGAGAATAGTGTTTGGTGGCATTTGGGTAGGGATTTTGTGACCCCAGGGGTCCTGATTTGTTTCTCTTGAGTGGACAAGCACAATTTCTAAGTCTTGGTTTATTGCAGTTTGTGAAAGAGACATATAGATGGAAAGCCACAGTTAGAGACAGAAAGACAGAGTTGGAAGCAGACAGTAAGGTTCAGATATAAACAAAGGCAAAGCCACACATAGAAACCAGTTTTGTTTGGATAATCTGGATGACCATCTAAGGTGCTTTGGAATGAATGATGTATCTTCAGGTAGCATAAGTCATTGGTGCTGTGCCAGTTACAGCAGCTGAGAATCTGGCTCTGGGTCATAAAGTGCAATGTAAATATACTGAACTGTAATTATATGATAATTGTGCGGCACTTGGATAGAGGAATAACGGCTTAGGAATGTTCAAGCAAAGAAGACTCAGAGCCCAAAGAAAGTATATGGGGGAAAACAAGGAATTAGTAAGGGCTGGAGAAATGTCATTGCAATGACAGTTCTACAACTTCTAACTACTAAGCAAATCCATTGGCACTACGTATTCATGTATGCCACCTTAAGTGGGTTGATTTACAGTAGTTGTTACAAGAAAGTAATTATAGAAATAAAACACAGAGTCCAAATCTATAACTGGAAAAATTTGTAGTCATCATAACAATTCATGACATTCTGCAACAGTTACAGATTTTTCCATAAAGTTTCCCCAGCATGAAAATAGGAAGTTTGGCATCATTGTCCAAAGCCTGGCAAAGGTTACTTCCCTGTGGACTTGGGTCACAGAGGAGGAGAGTCCTTAGGTGCCAGCCAGCCTGTCTTTGACAACACTGGATCTTTTCATAAAACACATTTATTTTATGTTTCAATATTTTTATGCTTCATTGGCTTATTCAGAATTGGAAAATCTTACATCCTCTCTCAAGCAATCTGGCAGGCATGCTTGGCTCAAACTGAAATAGCAAGACTTCTGGTAAATCATCCAACCTTTAGTCCAAATCTAAAGGTGCTTGGACACACTCTGGGAAATCCAGCGAGCTGGACGGGAAAGACTGCACAGGACTGGAACACTTTTTTTTCTGTAGCAAATGTTAGAATTCAAGAGTTGTGGATTCCAGAGCAACAACTGCATTTCCCCAAGATAGCAGGTAGCCAGATTTTAGGGTGAAAAAGAATGGTGATAGGTGGACACAAGCAGGGAATTCTTCTACTATGAGGTTGATTTCTGAGGTTCATTAACTTCTAATTCAGGCAGAAGGAATGCTCAGCAAAAAATCTCAATTTTTTTTCAGATTAGGATCTGAACAGGAGAATCAGATGGAGGAGTTATTTATCAAATAACTGAAAAATTTTTTATTATTATTATTGTTGTTGTTGTTGTCATCTTCAGATGCCCTAATTTCCTTCTTTAACAGGAAAACAAACAAGGAGTCTGGTGGCATTTTTAAAGACTAATAGGTTTATTTACTGGATGAGCTTTCATGGGAGCTTTCATTAACAGGGTTCCTGGCCAGTAGGTGGTGGGGGGGGGAAGCTGTAGATGTGCAATGTCTTGATTTAGGAAGGCTTTCAACACAGTCTCAAATGACATTCTCATAAGCAAATCAGGGAAATGGGTTCCATATTAAATTACTGTAAAGTGGGTGTATGACAAAAGATCATACTCAAAGAGTAGTTATTGGTGGTTCACTGTCAGACTGGGGAAACTTGTGTAAATGGGTCCTCGAGGGATTTTCTTGGATCTACTATTCAATATTTTCATGAATGTTCTGGATAATGGAGTGGAGAGCATGCTTATAGAATTTGCAGCGGCTAGCACATTGAGTGGGGTTGCAAGCATTTTGGAAGACAGGATTAGAACTCAAAGTGACCTGGACAAATGGGAAAATTGGTCTGAAATCAACAAGATGAAATTTAATAAAGGTAAATATAAAGTCCTACATTTAGGAAGAAAAAATCAACTGCACAGCTACAGAATGGGTACTGCTGACCTGATGATTACAGTGGATCACCAATTAAATGTGATTCAACAGTGTTGTGTTGTTGTGTAAAAGGCTAATACTCTGGCACATATTAACAGGAAGGTTGAAGGCAAGACTTGGGAGATAATAGTGTTCCTCTCGCCAGCACTGCTGAGGTCTGAGCTGCAGTACTATGTCCAATGCTGGGTGCTACACTTTAGGAAAGATATGGAGACATTGTTAAGGACTGTAGTCAAAATCATAAAAAGCTCAGAAAACTTGACATGAAAGGTTAAATAAACCTGGGCATATTTAATCTTGAGAAAAGACTACTACGGGGGATCTCATAACAGTTTTTAAGTATGCTAAAAACTGTGATGCAGCATACAGTGACCAATTGTTCTTAATGTGTACTGAAGGTCAGAGAAGAGCTAATTGGCTTAATTTGCAGCAAAGCAAATTTACTTTAGATATTAGGGAAAAAAATTTAACTTTAAAGATAGTTAAGATCTGGAATCAACTTGGAAGTGGGGTTGTGGAGTTGTGAAGGGATTTGAGAACAAATTGGACAAACACCTGCCAAGGACGGTCTAGATTTATTTGGTCCTCACTCAACATGGGGGGGGGGGAGATGGATGAGATGAGCCTCCAAGGTCCCTTCTTATCCCCACATTTCTATTATTCTGTGATGTATACAGTTCTGTGGGTCCCAGGGGCTCTGTGCAGCAGCGGGGATTTGCAAGATAAAAATCTGTCTAGACTAAAGGCTCCTAATCCAGTGACTAGTACTGTGTACTGTCATCGTAGTTAGAATGCATAGGATGCCTCATGGAACAGGTGGGTTTAAACAGGGCCCCAGGATTTGGATGCTGTAGAATTTGCAGCAGAACCCAACCTTTGCTTCAAAGAGACTATATAGTAGAATCTAATTTTAGTTTTAACACGAATGGAATTAAAACAAATGAAAAGTTGTCTTTCTGAATCTGCACACAGTTTGGAACAATGGGACAGATTCTTCACTATAGTAGTTCCACATTAAAAGGAAAAATCCACTCTCCTGAAATGATCCAGAGCTAAAAGCTGTCCTTGGCGGGTGTGCATACTATACAACTGAAACTTGTCTGTGTCCTATGCCTTTCATGTTTCCAGCAGTTTTCCTGTGCAAAGTTCAATAGCCACTTTTGTTCACTGAATGTGGACCGTTAGAGGGCACACACAGATCCACACATTGTACTCTCTTTCTTATGAAAACTTAACCTTTGTCCTTTATGAGTTGGGTGACTGACCACACATCACCAGTAGTGACAATGCAAACAATCATGGGCCGAAATTTGTTCTTGATCAGCTCTAAAAATAATCTTTATAGATTCAGATAATTTGAGGTCACAAAGGACCATTTTGCCAGTACCAAGTCTGACCTCCTGCATAACAAACTATAGAATTTCATCCAATAATTCTGGCATCAAAGCCAATAACCTATGGTTGAACTAAAGTGTGTTTTCTAGAAAGACATCCTGTCTTTACTTACAAATGTCAACTGATGGAGTATTCACCATATCTGTAGCTAAGTGACTCAAAAATTTAACTACATTCACTATTAACATTCATACATTATTTTGAAGCTTTGTAACTTCAGCTTACAGCCACTATAACATGCAATTCTTCTGTCCACAAGAATAAAGAGCCCTCTACTAACTCATAACTTGTCCCTGTGTAGGTATTATGATGTTCAGAGTCACTACTTTCCAAAAAAGAGTCCACCATACTGCAAATGTGATCTGCTTGACTGTATGAAAATCTATGTTGTTCAAACCACGCAATCTCGATTTTTTATGTAACTGACCTATACCATTTCCCTAAGTGTTCTGTGATCTGCAAATTTACCAACAATTATATTTTCTTCCAGGTCACTGAGAAAGATATTGAATAGCACTGGGCAAAGAAGAGACCCATTAGCAACACCCACTTAGATTCCCCACTTGCCACTGCTTTTTAAGAATTACTGTTTAGGCTATATCTACACTGCCAAATTAGTCCAGACTATGCAATCTTAGTCGGGATTAATTTGGCCCATGGCCACCCTGTGCTTGCCTAGTCTGAACTAAGAAATTTCTTAGTTTGGACTAGCAAGACCACTTGCTTAGTCTGGAATAGCCAGCTTAGTTAGAACTTTAGTAACAAACTAAGCACATGCATGATGTGAAATAATGGCTAGTTCAAACTTAAAGAGTACAAACTAAGCCATTAGTCCAAACTAAGAAATTAGTTTGAACTAGGATGCGCAGCTAGTTCGACATAAAAATCCACAGTTAGTCCAAACTAGCCCACGGTTAGTTCAGACTAACCTCGGACTTTTTTAATTTGGACTAGCAAGTCTGAACTAAAAAAGTAGATGTAGACATAGGTTAGACATTTTTAACCCAATTAATATATGTTATATTGATTCTTTTTTAATTAGAATGTTGGCAGTACTAAATCCCATCTCTTGCAGAATTTAAAAATACTAGACCAGCACAGTTACCTTTTCCAACAAAATCTGTAATCTCAATAAATAGGTAAAAATAAAGGGGTTTTTTTAAGCACTAGGTTTTTTGTAACATAATGCTGATTAAAATTATTTACACTGGTATCTTGTCATTCTCTGTATTTTGCATCACTTATTTTTTTTCCCCAGCACAACATGATTTTGTCAGGCTAACCGACTTATAGTTACATGAATCGTCCCATTTACTTTTTTTTTTTTTACATATTGGCACATTAGTTGATATCTAATCCTGTGAGACTTGCCTAGCGTTCCAAGATCTGAAAACTCCTCAACATATTGAAATATCTTGGTGCAAATCACTGAGCCCTGCAGATTTTAAAATGTTTAATTTTAGTAGATGCTGTTTAAGATTTTTTTCTCGTTACCTTTAGAACAGAAAGTATTTAATTATCATTGTAAACACATCCAGTTTGTTTCCAAATATAGATCAGAAATATTTATTGCATACTTCTGCCTTTTCTGCATCACCAGGAGTTTTACCATCTCTGTCTAGTATTGGACCTGTATTTTTCATTCCTGATACATTTTTTTAAAAAGCTTTCTAATTTTTCTTAACTTCTCTGGCCATAGCTTTCTGCATTGATACTTTTCACATTCCTTATCACCTATATGCATTTCATAACTGCTAATCTATAATCATATGATATATTGGGGACGAACTTCTCCACTTTCCTCATCCCTCCCTCTCTCTGATATTCAATAACACAACAGAATTGGGAGAATAAGAGATGTCCAAATTCAGATTTCAATGTGAGTTGAAGCCCTGCACAGCAACTCTTTTTATTCTTGATGTGTGAACCTGCGTCTGATGTAGGGAAGTGAAAATGTTTTGGAGAGGGAGGGACGGAAATGTTTGAATGAGTGAGGGGAAGAAGGAAAAGAAATACAAATTTCAATAATAATCACCTGAGTTTTGCAAGTATCTTGTAACATTTCCCACATATATTCACTGAAAGGAGAAAACTGAAATTTTCTTTAGCTGTGTTTATGCCCTTATGTAATCGCTTTCTATTAATACACTAGCAAAGAAGGCTACTGGCTGAAGCATTTGGTGAAGCAATGAGCTTTCCCCAGTATTTGTAGGAAGCACAGTTTGAATTTGTAAAGATGAGTTGTTACTAGAATTATGGTCATCCAGTCAGAGGACAGGTGCAATACCACACGACTCATATCTCAAATCAAAACTAACAGTTGGAGCTGGAATTTGCAATGTGCAATATTTGTGCCACAAACTGTTCACAAGCTATCTACAGATGGAGAATTGCCTACTGAAACAGATCAGCAAATCGTTTCATATGATGAACAAATTAGGGGAAACAGCAAGTTGACTGGGTAATTGACAAACTAGAAAAGAAACTAAATTCACCAAATAAATTATTATAGGACAAACTATTTATCAACTTCTAATAATAACCATATCTAAGACTGATAAACTCTAATGCTGAAAGCTGAGGCACTTATTTGTTTTTAAGTTATTGCTGTTAATAAATAGGAGCTATTATAGAGTCAAAGACAGGTTATTATTTTGTAAACAGGAAGCAACAGGAATTATTTAATTTATTTACATGAGCTGAGTTAGGACTTTATTCTATTGACAGACTTGAGAATTGAGTTTCAACTATTTCACAAGCTCGTACACTTTCTAGCTGCAGCTATGCCTCCAACTCAGTGGGCGTATGTGTGTGTAGCGCAGCTTTAAGCTCATGCATTGTGATCCTTTCCCTGTGGAAATGGGAGTTTGTCAGTGGACTGGGGCCAGGAGTATGTATGGGGAAGATTTCATATGATTACTTACCAGTATGAATGAGAATCATTTCTTTATAATATTTATGAGGAATCAAGATGTAATTTTTGATCTTATTACTGCAGCAAAGTGGCCTGAGTTGCATGGCCAGAGCTGTCTTCAGCCTGTGCTTAAACACATGGGTGATGTTTCCTGCTATACCCCCAGTTCAGCACTCACCATCTCCTGTAGCCTTATTTTTTCAGAGTAAAAAAGGGATAAAGTGATTTAAGAAAAGTTAATGCCCCTGAACAGATGCACCAGCACTAGATTTGCCAGAATGTCAAGTGGAATGTGCCGGAGGGCTCGGAATTTGGCCATGCACATAACAGATGAGTCCCCAAGATGGCATGTTCCCCAGAGGCCAGACACGCTTTGGTGACAGCTGTGATTTTTATGGCCCGGTTTCTATGACAGTTTGGGAGGAGTCAATTCTGCTCTTTTCTGGCAGGAATTAGGTTTGTCATCAGATTCTAAAATCCTTGTGATTTATGGCATCAGTCACAGCTGTTTTGTACTCATTTGTGTATCTCTCACCTTCCCCATCCACTGTGGGGTTAAGGTGATAATAACATTTGGGCTACACTAATCACAGGGAAAAGGAAAGTGGTAGGTTCATAGAATCATAGAATCATAGGGTTGGAAGGGACCCCACGAG
>ML682043.1:1330885-1551322 GCA_007922195.1 Podocnemis expansa
CCTTCCCTGCCTGTCCTTCCTGAACAGTCTATACCCATCTATTGCAGGTTGTTAGATCATGGAAGACCCTGACAACCACAAAACACTCAGCATCATCTATAGTATTGTATATAAAAAATACAGCAAGGCCATTCTGATAGCTAGTCCAATAACCACCCCAATGCCTATTCCCGTACCCACACATTACCTGTTCTCCCCGCCCCCCATTCTCTATAATTTAGTAGGAGTATGCAGAAGAAATGTAGCACTTTAGAAGTGTACAGATACACAGCAGAAACCCATCCCTTGATATGTTGTCTCCCTATATTTGCCAGCCACAAATTAACCTGCTAGAGTGGTGATTTCTATGTGTGTTTGGAACAAAACTTACAGCCTTAAAACTGGGTGCAGAACACCTCCAACTAAGTAGGGAAAGGCCCATTTCAGCACAGTGCCAACTCTCCAGTTTCTACCTGGTGTGTCTTCTAAGCATGCATTTGCCTCATGACTTAAAATTCAGCAGACAATCCTAGAGCTCTTGCAAACAGTCCTTTAGGACACAGGGAAATCCTGTTTCCCCTCCACTGCCTCCTTTCTAATTAGGCCCTTTTTCTCCATGCACCATAAGGTACAACAGCACACCCAAATACTCTTAAAGCCAATAGAAATACTTCCATGGACTTAAATGATATTTGAATCAAGTCCTAAGAGAACATGCTAAAGGAGAAACTCGTTGCACAATAGATCCATTATAATAATCACCACTACAACCAGAGCTTTGCATTACCATGAGAAGAGCAGCGTTGGTGCTTCCAAACTTGACCCATGTTCCCTCTTCTCTCCTGTTTTTTTTTTTTCTGCTTGCACTTTGTCCCTGTATGCATGAGACACATCAAAGCTTTGTCTCCAGAGAAGGGTCCACTGTGACTCTCAAATGTGTGGTTTGGAAACCATTTCTGAATTAGAGTTGATGTGTAGATGGAAAGAGCTAGGGGTGGGGGAAGAACCTCCATGAAAGGAAGGGAGAGCTGAAGGAGACTAGTCAAAAGAATGGCGGCAAGGGAAGGCATTGGCTCTAGAAGTAGCAACCCTGTGACTTTGAGAGATACTGGCTCAGAGCTACCATGTATATTGTCACAGCCTGATTTTTAAGACCTAAAATATAGCATAAAGCAGTACTGACCTGATCTCTAAAGGTCAGTTCCAGTGTTCCACATGAACCATGGCATCAACAGCACAGAGCATACTGGGGTAGCATTGAAGCAGGAATCCATGACTGAATGAGCGAGATCCTCAGAGAACAGACCTGAAAAACAATGTGAGTCAGAGTTTAGTAAAATATCAGAAATTGCAAAATACACTGCTGCTGAGCAGTGCCTGTTCTGTGGGTAAGCAGAGAGTCTGAGTCACGAGGACTGTCAGTCTGACACTTTGAAACTATTTATTAGGAAAATAAAAGTGCTGCAGTCTTCCCCTCTCACCCCAAACCTGACATTTTTCTTACATTTTTTCAGAGTCACTTTTCAGCAGGATTCTGCAGAGCAAACAAGTTTTATGCTTCTTCAACTCATATATGGCTGAAGGAATTTTGCTTAGTCTCTTCCATTTGGTTGAAACCAAGTCTTGCAAATTTCAGCCCTTTCCCTCCACTGGAAAAGTTAAAAAAAAAAAATTAAAATTAAAATCAATTGTAACCTTTTTAAGAAAAAAGTTTGTTCACCTGAAACTGCAGTTACAGGAAAATTTAATTTGTTTCTGGGAAGATATTGCCTTGTGCCTTTTTCTTTTTGAATTTTTAATTGGGAAAATTAATTCAAATGAAGTATCTGGGGTTGGTTCAACACTGTACTGAAGCATTTCAGCCTGTCAAACTGAATCAAAGTGTTTCACTTTTGGTAAATTCAACATTAATCTGTGTCTATGAGGAGCTACAGCACCTCACAGGAGCTGTTGTTCAGGTGCCTCTTGCTGTAGCTGCCATCATAGTAGAGGAATGCCTAACAAGGATAGTAGAATAGCAATGGTGGCAAAGCCTGTCTCAGCTTTGCCAGGTAACAGTCATCTGCCCTGGCATAAATCTGCCCACTTTGGACAAATCTTTTTACTTCTCCCATCTTCAGTGTCTCTTGGCCACAGTGTTCCGGGTGTCCCTGGGCCTGGGCTGGTGTAGCACCCCTCCATCCCACAGTGGGAGAGTTTGTGAGGCCCAGATTCCAGGTAGTAGCTGTTCCTGGCTTCTTCACCAGGGTTGCAACTGTGGCAGTGGTGGGCTGGGGTCAGAGCAGCCTCAGACTGGTGGTGCCTGAGTTTCCTCTATCACTCTCTGCCTGGGAAGGAGCACTTGGGGGTCTCTCCCCCTACTCCTGCAGGGCCATGGTAGGTTGTGTCCCTCCTCCCTCCAGAGCACCCCTTGACCAGCCTCAGTGTTCCTAGTTAACTTGCAATCATCTCCCCCCTGCCTGCAGGGAAAAGGGCATTTACCATGCTAGGGCTGGTATATCTGCCCTCAAGTACCATTTTGCAGCCCTCCCGCCTGCCTTTATAATGTAGTGTAAAGGCCTGGAAGGCATTCCACACGTTTCGGAGAGAGCGCTGAACAGGAAAAATCAATAGCAAATGAAATATAGTAATATGTGTTCTCCCACTTTTCAAGTGGCAGAATCCAGTAGGTACAACGTCCGCTTTAGCTACAGAGACAGAGGCTTGACTGTATAGTCAGGGAGCAGTCTGATTGGCTCTGAGTTATTATTCCCAGATGCTAATCTTGGCTGCAAATGTCCACATCACCAGTGATGGGGGACCCTCAAGAGGTTCTGAGTACAGGATCAATTTGGATTAGTATCCGAAAGCTCAATCCAGTGCTTACCCAGACACTGAAGACCCCTCAAATCTGCAACACTGAATGGACTTTCCCCATAGAGGGGCTTTCCACATTTCCACCACTTCTGGTTCTTGTCACTAATACAAAAACTGCAAGAACAATCTTTTTCAAAGAGTCTTGGCAAAGTATTTAGGTGACACCTGGGACTCATCAGAAAAAAAAAATGTGTCTGAATATTTTAGAGTACAGAAGGGAACTTGGGTTGTGTAATGCAACCAGTTCGGCACGTGTTACAGGCAGTGTGCTTTGGCAGCAGTAGAATTTTATAATATTAGCACATGTTGGGGAACATATGCGGACATCACACTTTTGGCTATCCCTGCATTTGAGTTGGGAGATGTGATGTGCAGTCCATGGAGCTAGCCACTTGACTAGGTAACCAGGGGGCATCCAGGCAGATATGTCCTCAGGCAGCTAGCTTGAGCTGTCACCTCTACTACCACAAATATAATGCACTAACTTGAGCAGAGCTAATGTTAGCACATCTATGCAAGCACATCTTCCAGCTCCAGTGCAGGCCTAGCCTCTGAATCCCAAGCTTAACAACCCCAGAGACCAGGGGGGAGGGAGAAATTAATTTTTCAAACAGATTGGCTCCTTCCTAGCAATGCCATCATTAGCATAAAAGAAATGCATTCAGGCCGTCAAATAGTTACACATAAGGAGGTCCTGCTCTTCCTAACCTCATATTTATGGCATCCATCAAGGGGAGCTCTATTTGCCAACACTAATTTTTCATCTTTGTGGCCAACTGTGTAATGCAGAGGTTGTGGAAAGCTTTGCGAGGCTCACACATCTTTTTACAGCAGCTAATGGTCACACAATCCACTGGAGAAAATTGATTGTGTCAAAGTGAATGAAGGGCTGTGTGGCTGATCAGTCTCACTGAAGTCAAGTTTTACACTCAAGTGCCTTAAAGCTTGGAGTTAAACGTCAGGTATAATTTAGTACCGGCAACCAGCAAGTGTCTGACTAGCCTTTGGAGAGAGCCTAGCCACTCTGTTCTGCATGTCAAATTAACTACCCAATAGTGAGCTCTCTTGGCTAAATGATCACTCTTTGGCAGGGTGCCACACCACAAAGCTCCCCGTACAACCTCCTCCAAAATGAAAACTTGTTACTCTGGAGCTGCCCTGTGAATACACGTTTTGTCAAGGCTTCAGGGAAATATTTGGAGTAGGCAGGCTGAGAAAACAGAGAGGTGTTGGGTGTCAGAACTGATTTAAGCAGGCTGTGGCATTGCACAGGAGCATTGGACCACTGCACCTGGAAGACGGGAGGCCTTGAATCACATCAGAAGGGGGAGAGCCAAAGAGAATGATGTAGGTGTTAGGGTCACAGCTGAGCACTGCCTCAAAGGAAAACCTCAGATGACCTAAGCCCCATTAGAAAGAAAGACTAGACTAAGGGATCCATTTTCCTCCTGACATGGGGCTTGTAACTTCCACAAACATTAATAGGCATCAAGGAAGAAGGCCAGTAGGTCAGTGAGTTGACTGTGGACTACTGACAGCCCTGTGCATGTGACTCCTTGACATTTGTAGGGTCCTGGATGATACTCTGACTTGGGACGCACTAATTGATAGAATGACAGATTCAAACATCCACAAATGACAATTATTAAACCTTTATTTTTTGATAACGTCCGGATGGTCATTATTGGCAACTTATGTGATTATGTATCAGTGAGCCCTGCAAATAGTGTAGTGGCTAGCACCTCTGCTTAACATGCAGAAGGTCCTGGGTTCAATTCCCAGGGGGTTGGACTCAATGATCTCATGAGGTCCCTTCCAGCCCTATGATTTGATTGATTGATGGGAGAGGAAAACAAACAAGGACTCCTTTGGCACTTAAAGACTGACAGATTTATTTATTACATGAGCCTTCGTGGGAGAAAATCCTACTTTATCAGATGCTTTGAAGATCAAAGTGTTTGACAAAGTGAGCTTTTCTCCCATGGAAGCTAATGCATAAATTAGTTAGTCTTTAAATGCCACAGGACTCCTTGTTTGTTTTACTGAACTAGACTAACACAGCTGCCCCTTTGGAACATTGCTCTATGTATCAATACCTGAGATGAAAGAACAGTGGTCTCAGCACATGACTGAAAAGGACACAAATCTGACATCAGAAACAATAACATTCAAAAACCAATAGGGGGACACTTCAATCTTCCTGATCACTCCATTGATGATCTGTTATTAGCCATACTCAAGCAAATGGATAACAGATCAAAGCTTCAAAGAGCAATGGCAGAATTGGAATTCATATGCAGATTTGACTGTCAACTTAGGGCTGAATAAAGTCTATTATCTTTTTTCCCAATACAACAGCTAATTTTGCTTTCCATCCCCCCACCCTTTCTCCAGTGTTTGAATCTAAAAATCTGCTTTGGTTTGCTGTAATATTCTGACCAGATCCTATGACCTATACTCGTCTGTATTTATTTTGCTCCTATTCTGTAAGTTCCCTGTTTTCAAGTGTCTGACAAAGTAGGATTTTCTCCCACAATAGATCATGAGATAAATACTTTTCTTAGTCTTAAAAAGTGCCACAGGACTACTTGTTTGTAATGATTAAAAAGGGCCACTGCCATTCTCAGTGGCCTCATTGCTGTGGAATTCAAAATCATTTTCCATCTTCTGCTTCTCAGCACTAGGTGAGGAAGATCAGGGGAACACACCCGGCCTTACTAAAGGAGACAATCAGCCAGCATAAGTCAAATCTGTTATTTCAACTACCCAGACCTGTTGCTCTTGTAACAGTTTTGGCCATGGAGTGTCCCTGATCAGTGGCATAGCAATAAGGGTGGGGGCAGAGAATAAAAGGGGGGCCGAGTCCTCTGGCACCAGGCTGCAGGGGTTGCTGGGATGGGGTGGCTGCCAGGCATGGGGAGTTTGGGGGAGCATAAATGTGGGCTTGACCCTTGGTGGGCAATGGACAGCCTCACTACACCACTGCCCCTGATTCTCAATGCGGAGGGGATGAGTTAACATATTACTGCATTGCTAGCACACATCATGCATTTCCAGACTACTGTCCGCTGTCAATCTCTTCACTGATGTCAGCTTGCTTAGTTGTAGGTAAAACGCAAAGGCTAATATACTGCTAGCTACACAAACTTCTTGCTTTTCTGCTTGTATTAAATATGTATGGTCAAAACTAAGGAGCCTTGACCCATTCCCTTCACTAAAATTTATAACATCTGAATGTTCACAGTCAGCCATCCAAAAAGTTGATCTGCCCTGAACGGCTTGCATTCCCAACAGGTATCATGGAATTGGCTTGACAGAAAATATACATCACCACTGCCAAGTGATGTCACTTGCCAATCAGCCCCTGAAACTCCTTCTCAAAAGCTCTATGGACACTGAGGCTGCTACAACTGACCCTATGGACACAGCTCTGAATATTCAACAAATACTGTGCTGGCCTTCAAGAAGTCTGGCGAGCTGTGTATGTACATCAGTTCTGGGCAATGAATGTGTCATAATTTCTCCATGTATACAAGAGTGATGCTACATTTTTCTCCCAGAGAGTGTTACGGAGTTAAACAAACCAGAATCTCCCCTGTGGCAGCAATAGGGATTCCCTATTAAGTTCATGGTGCTGTATCTTAAATGACCATTGTCCTATACTGGTTTTCCCAGTCCTGAATGGTTCTTCCCATTTTCTACTATTTTTTCACTGATTCATTTCCAGCTCTGTTGAAATCCTCATTGCTACTTTTGTCTCCTTTCATCTTCTCTATCAAAACTACCTTCTTTCTGGCATCCTCAAATCCCAGGAATCCAAACACCAGCACAAGAAAAATGTCACTGCCTAGCTATTCACACATAGGGTATGTCTACACTGGAGCCTTAGGTCAACTTAAGGAAGGTTAGGTTGACCTACAGACCCTTGAGGCCACACTGGGCTTTTATTAAGTCAACTTAAACGCTTCCTTAACAGCACATCTTAAAGTCAACTTAACACTTAGTCAACCTTATTAAGTTGAGTTAAGCCAATGTAGATGGGGAAAAGCCCTTAAGTTGACCTGACTGGCCTCCAGTCCCCCTCCCAGGAAGGGTCAACCTAGCACCTGCCAGTGTGGATGCAGGCAGTCAACAGGAGTTTTCAGTGTTGACTCTCTAAGTCAATTTAACAGGGTTGACTTTAAGTCAACTTAAAGCCAATCTTGTTAAGTTGACTTAACAGAGTCTCCAGTGAATACATACCTGTGGAGAACAGGGTAACCAACCCAGAGACCCCACGCTGCCCCCTATGGAGGCCCTCCCACCTGGATCCCCCCCACACTGGGGAGGCCTTCCCCCGACCCCTCATTGCTGGGCAGGGCCTTGGGCCAGAGAGTGCTCCCATCCCAGCCCCACTCCAGCCCCTCTACTTGTGGGGGAGAGTCATGGATGGTGTGTGATGCAGCAGCCCCCAATGCAGTCCCACCAGGGTCATGAGCCTTGGAAAGCTGTACTGGAGTGGAGACTGAACAAGTTGGGTCTACCCCTGGGCCAGGCAAAAAGGTACTGATCTACCCCGTCCTGCTTCTGGGGGTGAACCAGCCAGCCTAGGGTCAGGGCAGGAGCAAAGAACCTTGCCTCTGGTTCCACAGCCCCATTCCCCTCCCTGAGGGCCAGCAGGAGGTCCCAGATTATAGCAGAGGATTTAGGGGCTGGAGTCTGGGACCTCCCTTTCAGCCAGGCCCCAGGGCTTCAGCCCTTTAGCCCCTGAGATAATCTAGCCCTGACATATAACTGTGACTGTATAACCTCATTGTTTATTTCAAGATCCAGTTCAAGATCTGTTTCAAAACTATCCATAGACTGGGCCAAGTTGACCACAGAGATCCTAGCTCAAATCACAGCCTCCCCCTCCATCAATTTATGTGCTGCCAGACCTCAGCTGGTCCCACAACACAATCTTCTCTGCTGTGGTTCCTGCCATCTTCAAAATATTTTCTGAGCAACTCTGCCCAATGGGAAAAAATTCTTTTCTTTCCTACATAATTTTTGCCTCCCTTTGTGCACTTCATATCTGCCCCCCCCTTCTGCATCAATTATGCTCAAGAATCAAAGTTTAAGAAACCAAGTCAGATGAACCATCATCTGGTTCTTCACATCAACCAGATATGGATATTTGCACATTTTGAGGATAATCTGTCTAGCAGATTTGGTTGGATTATCAAACCCCAAAGGTATAGACTCCTGTTCAGTAAATTTAGGACTCTTCTAAGAAGGGTTCAGATACTGTGTCCTGTCCAATCCAAGACCACCTACACAGAGCTGCATCTACTACCTCTGCCAGACAGAGCCACCTCCTGACCCCGAACCTTCAGCTTAGCCTGTGAAGAAGATGGGACCATGCTGAAGGGCTGGGGTCAGGAGGGATTTCTTTGTAGCAGGCAGTCTTTACTTTGGGGTGCAGCCTTCTGTTCCCCTGGTAACTATGGCCCTTCAGCACAGCCCCACCCACTTCCCCTGTGAAAAACTCCTGGCTTCTGTAAAAAACAAAATTTGAGTCAAGAGTATAGCACCTACAGCAGGGATTCTAGAAGTTTTTTTACCTGGATGAAATTACTGTTTGAGAGCCACTGCCCAGTTTAACAGCACTTAATTCATGATGTATTTCAATGGATTGTCTTTGATTGCTATCCTGCCTAGAACTCCCTGCATGACTAACCACCCACTGTGAGGCTGACCAAAAACTAATGGCTAAATTTTCATAAATTCATATAATCTGTGAATATTTGGCTCTTAATGTCAAGTTACCAGGCAAAGAACTTCTTTCTCTTCCTGACAATCTGAATCCACACCAGTACTGACCACACCAAAATGACTTACTCTGCTGATGTAAATATGCCTGTGGATCTCAAAATATGCTTTGTAAAGTAAAACTCCCACAGGGAATTAAACTCTCAATCTTCTAGAGCAATCTGATCTGAGTGCATCTGCATGAGACTGTCTTTTCAAAAGACAGGGTGGAGTAGAGGGAAGTGGTGCCTACCTTAACTTTAGGTTTAGAGCTTAGTACATTACTTCTTAGGCAGTTATGGGTGCTACTTTCCTGATATTTTTATTTAAATTTGGTCCACTTAGAATGCTGGGTGCTAATATACATTATGTCTATTTCAGATGAATGGCAAGTAAATTCCAGAGCCAAGCAAGGACCAATTACAGAAAAAGCTTTTCCAAAGCCCAACCCCCTCTTTGAAAGCCAGGAACACCTACAATAAGCACCTGATCTAAAACGTCTTTCTGGCAACAAAGTCTTAAACCACTTAGGGCTTTAAATGTCTAAACACAACCTTTTATTCCACATCGACTCAAGAAGTAGCCAGTGCAGCTAATGTACCTCTAAACGAAAACTACTTAATAAAAGGACAAAAACAATTAGCACTGATCTACACTTCTAAATAGACTTTGGACGTCATCCAACAGAGCTGTAACTAGTAATTTTTGTGCCTAGGGCAAGGACCCCAGATGAGCCCCGCCCCCAGGCCCCAATCCAGTCCAGGGCCCTGATCCTAAGAAGGGATTTTAGAGGGTGGAGGGGATGGATCCAGCTTCCTGCAGCAGCTGGGGATGGAGCTGCCACGGGGAGCCACATCCATCCCCTGAAACCCCCAAAATTCCACCAGCAGCAATCCGGATCTGCTCTCCCCCGCAGCTTGCCAGTGGCAGGGGAAGCTTCCCCCCCTTATCCGGCGGCAGCTGGGGACAGATGTGGATCCCTGCAACCTGCTGGCGGTAGCAGAAGCTTTTCTGCTGCCAGCAGGCCAGTGGAATCCGGATCCATCCCCAGCTGCTGCTGCCAGACGAGCTGGGAAGTTTCCGCTGCCACCGGGGGGTGGATCCGGATTGCTGTTGGCGGAATTTTAGGGGGCTCAGGGGATGGATGTGGCTCCCTGTGACAGCTGGGAACAGATCCAGATCCATCCCCAGCTGTTGTGGGAAGCCAGATCCATCCCCTCCACCCTCTAAAATTCCCCAGCCGGGGTTTTGCTCCATTTGCCCCAGCCTAGTTACAGCTCTGTCACGCAATGTAATTAACACAAAAGTGGTCTAAACCTGAGGTGCAGAGGTATGGGGAATTAAAGAAAAGTTCATATATGAAAGAAAAAATCTTCCTGAAATCTTCCTGCCAACTGCACATTGGAGAAAGCAGCCCTGGCCACAGCTATTCATGGTACAGCCAGGAGCTATTGTGACTCCCTAAATTTCAAAACTGTTTACAGAACAACAGGTACACTCTTTCAGTCTGCCACTGGACATAACTTCCACTTCTTCTTCTGGTTGCTTTTTCCAACAACCTTTCTGGGTTAAAGCCCAGTGCTGTTTTCGTAAAATAAAAGGTGTTGGTACTTGGCCAGGGACTTAGGGCTGCCAGCTGTAGTGACAGGAATCAGGGCCGCATCTCTGTGAAAAAAAGGTGATGGTACTCAGTATCCCGAGCACCATGACAAAAAAGGCCCTGGTTAAGCCTCTGCCAACTTGCCCTCAGCCAGCTTTCCAGGCATTGGGTAAATGACACAGTTGCTGTAGCATGGTTAAATTAAATAAAGACACAGAGCTGAATGCCATGAACACACTGAAGGCAACATCCACAGTTCCTTACTAACCCCACTAACAGCCTTTTGCCCGTATTGAATAAGAGAGAGGCAAGAGTGAATCCCATAGTATCCTAAATTCACAGAAGAGATCATTTTATGACTTTATGTTTCAGCTAGATTAATGTACATGGCATTTGCTTGCAAACAGCTAACCAAGCAATCCATATTGCTTTTTATCAGTGACTAGCACTCTTCATTATTTATCATTCTACAAATCTTTGTCATATAAAAAATTTACTTCCACACTACCAACATTTTTGCTTTTAGCAACAAAACTTGTAATCATATCTAAAAAAGAAAAAGCTAGTTAGATAGATCTATTTTTCCTTATACTCATGTTCATTAGAATCAATTATATTAATTTATATTGTATTAATAAAGTCCAAGATCAGCCATTCTCTGGCTTTCCTTTGTATCAGGCTGGAAGGCCTATAACTACCTAGGTTTTTCTGTTTATCTTTTATAAATATTGGCACACCTTTAGCTTTTTTCTAATCCTCTGAAACTGCCTTAGTATTCAAAGGGTCATTGACAAGCAACATAAGTGATCCAAAAAGTCCATCAGACAACTCTTTTAAATCTCTTGGAGCCAAATTACCTGTACCTGCTGATTTTAAATTATTCATCTTTAGTAGCTATTGTTCAATATCCTCTTCACTTTCTGTTGGAACAGAAAGCATTTCATTATCATCAGATGATATGACTATGACTATTTAACTATATATGAATTATATGACTATATAACTATATATGACTGTAACTATATATGACTGATAATGACTATTTGACTATATAATCTGCTTTTCTGCAAATAGACAAAATAAATGTTGTTGAGCACTTTTGCCTTTTCTTCACTATTCCTGACAATTCTATCATTTACATCAATTAAGGGATCAATACTATTGTTGAGATCCCTTTGGTTCTTAATATATTTAGAAATTCTTTATTATTATCCTTAATGCTCTTGAAAATAGAGTGGTTCTGTATCCTTTTGTTTCCTTTATCATTTTTCTACAGTTGCTAGCTTCTAATTTATATTCATTATTATTTACTTTCCCTTTCTTTCATATATGTATATATGCATATATACTTATACAAAAGAATATTATTCAATAAAAGCGGAAGTAAATAGACTATTTACTTTCCCTTTCTTTCATACATTTATAAAGAGAAACAACTGAGTTCACATTCCATCTAAAACAAGTTGCTTTTTTCAGCAACATGGCCACCTTCTTCAGTGTGATACAGTGGCTTTTTGAACATCTAGCAAAATGATCTGAAACAGTTCCCAATTATCTTTCACATTTTTCTGTTTAAACTCTTTTCCCAACAAAACTGGCCCTTTAAAAGCACCGAGTATGTTTATTATTGGTCTGGACTTTGTGTGAACACAGCAAATGGAATCAAGTCATAATTGCTTGTACCTGAACTACCATTCTGTGATCATGTCCTCTTTATCTGTCAACCTGAGGTCTAATGTAGAATTCTCCCACACCAGGTGCAACACTTTTTGAATTAGGAAATAGTCATCTGTAATTTTTAGAAAAATGTTTACAAAAATACAAAAATGTTTAGTACTGGCATCCTGATTCCACCATAAATAATTCAGATTTAATTCCCTGAGGATAATACTGGGTTTTTTCCCAACATATAAACAGGTGCTTAAGGAGCCAGCCATCATGGTCTCCAGCATGATGTGGTAGTCTGTAGTGGACACCAACTAATACATCATCTTGTGTTTTATCAATTAAAATATTGACCCATAAATAATCAAGATCATCTTCTTCCAAGATGCCAATGACTTGAAAGTATGCAATGTCATTTTTGACATAGCGTACCACTTCCTGACCCTTTTGCCTAGTCAATCCTTCTTAAAAAGCTCATCAGTTATTTGAATATCTCAGTTATGCATATTATAGAATCAGAGAATATTAGGGTTGGAAGGGACCTCTGGAGGTCATCTAATTCAACCCCCATCTCAAAGCAGGACCAATCGTATTTAAACCTTCCCATCAGGTTTAGGTAATGCTAAGTAGGTTGAATTTATGCTAATAAAAGAGCTATTCCAAATCTTCTTGTTTATTACCCAAGCCTCTAGTCTTGGTATACAGGCAGTTAAATAATTTCTTCTCTTCATGCCCTTTCGTTCTTAATTAATTTAGTTGTCTATAGCTTTATTTTTTGGCCACACAAGTGCTCATTTGTTCCATCTTTTCACTCCTACCTTTCGTTATTAGTTTGTTTCACTCCTGACTACTCAATCTAGTCTGTCCACTAAAACAGTACTTCTCAATCTTTCTGGTATCATGACTGGCTTGCTGCCTTCTTAAATTATCATGGACCACTTGAGTAAGTGAGTGAGAGAGAGAGAGAGAGAGAGAGAGAGAATATTCATGAGTTCATTGGGAGACTATATGGTGGTGTGCCTCAAAATAATTAAAGGTATCAAGGTGTGCCACAGCAGAGAAAATGTCGGGAACCACTGGAATATCTTACTCTGATTTTTAAACATTTTTTCCAATGAAGGTGTGACACACTACTCCATGTATGCCCTTATGGTGTGATTGTTCATCCTTATTGTGTAACAGTGTATTATTTAATGCACAATATGTCATGTCAGATGTTTTTCGAATTCTCATGGCATGCTAAACGTTGTTATACAGTGAGTTTCTTGCAATGTTACATGTGTGGTATGAAGTTCTGCTGTGTAATATTTCCAAATATGTGTCACAGATTTTGAAGCAGATCTAGAGGAACACTAGAAACAGCAGTGAGAGTTCATGCCTCACAAAGGCATGCATAAAACAATCTAGCTCTTCCAGGAACAACAGACTGGTTTGAGCATCTAATAAGCTGATCCTCATTTGACTCAAGCGGAAAAAGCCACACTGCATATTGCCAACCACCTGTCCACAGGAGGGGGGGGGGGGACCTGTCAAAAGAAGAGGCATTTTCGTTTCTTGGTCTCTTGCATTCTGTCTACAAGAGAACACCAAGCAATTGAAAAACTATCCACAGGGGGAGGGCCTGGTTAAGGAGGAGCCATCAGCCAGCCTGTGGTGAGGCTGATAACTTTGGGAGGATGCTGAACATGTTGAGCTTAGACTGTGATTTGTCTTTTATTTGCTTTTGGTAAAGTCTAACATGATCCTCTGGTTTGTGGTCACTTAAAATCTTACTATACTTAATAAATATATTTATTTGTTTTATCTAAAGCAGTGCTTGTGATTTGTGTGTAGAGATGTCATTGAGATGAGACAGAGCTGGTGCATGTTAATTTCTTTGACAAATCGACTAACCAGTGAGCTTGCAGAGTCCAGTGGGAAGCACTGCACTCTGTATGATGGCGGTTTCTAAGGCTGCATCTATGACTGAGGATATTCACTGTGGGTCAAATCATTGCATAATCCCATTAGCGACTGCCAGAAGCACTCATTCATGAAGTCAGCGACTGTTTGCTGATAGGTAGCTGTGAATGGGCAGACCCAGGAGCTGGGGGGTTCACATAGAGGGGAAAGTGCAATATGGACCATAGGTGGGGACCAGGGGCTGGGATGACACAGTGACCTACCAGTCCAGATTGCAAAGGGGAATGTCACATAAAGGTACCAATAATTTTGTCTACAGCTGTAGACCTCATTTTGTACCATAGAGATAACTCAATTGATTTCATTTTAAAAAATAATTTAAAAAATCAGATGGATTCACTCACCTTACTGTTAATGACATGTTTGTGCCTGTCCTGGAGACATAAATCTCTCAATCTGGAGATGAATGGTTGATAAGGACACTCGAAGCATCTTTCAAATGCTCAGTTGGGTGTGGTATTGTTTTCATTGTAGTCATTGTTGAAAATCCAGTTTTACAGAGGTATGTGGAATGGTACAGGAGCAAAGTTTTGACAGCAAGTTCATTGAGTTATGGGTATTCACTTCTGACTTTGATCCAGGAAACAGGTAGAATCACATCATAAAACTGTAAATTCAGCCCCTCATCACTTGCCGGTTCCAGAAGCTTGTCCTCCAACAATAGTGACAGAGAGATCTCAATTTCTAGAAAGGAAAATGGATCACAACCTTTCTTTTCCATAGATCAGCCTCTGTCACCTCAGACTTTTGGATTTTATATGTGATGCAATATTTCATGTAGGAGAGGTTAAGCCACTTCTTTACTGTGATCAGTAGCCAGAAATGCAAAAGATGGGAACATGTCATAACTGTCATTCCAAACTCTCTCTTTACAGAGTTGGACCTTTATAAAAAGATGGTGACCAATAAAAAGGTGCTCTGTATACTTACCTGCATAGAGAGATTGAGCTGACAAATAGTTATATCTGCCAAGTTTGGCGAGTCAGTGTAAATCCTGAAAGTGTGTGGCCATAGATTTCTTTTGGGACAGAAAGGCTTCAAGTTCACATTGCATATTATACACTTGACATAATACTTTGCTACGAGATAACTACTGCACTTCCGTTTGTAAGAATAAGTGAAGGTGTTTGTCCCCCATTTCTTCACACATTGTACTGAATATGCAAAAATTGAACAATCTGCTTCCATAAAATTCACAGTTTTATATCAACTATATTGAGGACATCACTAAACTCTGTAGATTATTTCTTGGCTGCCAAGACCTCTTGATGAATACAGCAGTGTGTTGCTCAAGCAGTCAGTGCAACTTCCAGCACTCTCATAACTACACTTGAATGTCTGTCTGTCATTGTAGCTGCTCCACCGGTGTAAATTCCAACACAATAGTCTCACTAAAGTCCCTGTCCTCTCATACACTCATTAAGAACCCAGAAGATTTCAGCACCTGTTGTGTTTTGTGACAGTTTTTCATAGCAGAACAAACAAGGAGTCCTGTGGCACTTAAAGACTAACATATTTATCACATGAGCTTTCGTGGGAGAAAATCCCACTTCGAGAGCTCATGCAATAAACAAATTTGTCAAAGTTTAAGTGGCCCAGAACGCCTTGTTTGTTTTACTGAATCAGACTAACACGGCTGTCCCTTTGGAACTTCACAGCAAAGTAGATTTTTATGAAATGCATCTTCATAGGCATAGCATAAATAAACAATAAGAACTGCTGAGTTAGAAATCTCTATTGACTCATCCAACCGAATTGCAGATCTGCTTGACTCTCCTTTCTGTCATATGAGATTCAATATTTTCTGCAATATCAGTGATCTGACATGAGACAGAATAATTTGATAATGGAATGAAACTTATTTTTTTTGGCAACTGCATCATCCAAGAGTTTACAACAAGCATCTGCTACTAGAGGCGTGATTAGGTCTTCATCATCAAGGGAAATTTTCATTTAGCTATGCATAGGGACGGCAAATATGATGCTTTTAAAACACCTTTCTTTGATGTTACAGCAATGTGCAATGGTTTCTTTTGCTCCATCACTTCATCTCACTTACACTGAAAGAATTCCACTGGCTTTTCTTTTAAATATGGATGTTTGGTTTCAAGATGTGGAATAATTTTTGAAGATTTCATAGTGTCATTGCTCACTGTGCAGAGAGGTTTCCGGCATTAGCCTCACTTGCAACAATCCTATACTTAAAGGAAGACAAATTGTATTTTTGATTGAAGGATAAACATCTCTTTTTCTTTTCTAACCATTTTTCCTTTTCATATTTGGAGTCACTTGCATCTCAATTTATGTTTTTCTGAACTTTTATTAAGTTCTGAAAAATTGATCCAGAGGTTACTGCAAATAACATTGTCTGGTTTAGCCAAATAAAAATCTCACTAGAAGTTAAACTTTGCACGCTGCTTTCTATTAACTACTTTGTTCCAACAAATGAATGCAAAGAGTCTTTGTTTATCAGCATTACAATAACCAATGACAATTCAATCAATTTATTTATTATTTTTAAATGTTCAGAAATAATTGAATTAATACAATTACGTGAAATGTAAGTACAAAAACCTTTCCATTTTAAATATTTATATTCTATGCCATGGAAATCTCTGGGACCAGCAAGGTGGCTATCACAGACTGGTACCAGTCCACAGATTAGAAGATCGGTTTCCCTTCTACTGAGATGAAGACAGTCAAACTATACATCCCCTCTCCATACAGAAGATGAATCGGTATTTCATAGAAGTCTTTCAAGTCGCACTCTCCAAAAAAGCAGTAGACTCATTCAAGGGTGGAAAAAGAGAAGGAGGGAGAGGAAATGGCTATTATACATCCACATGACTGCAGATTTATTATGTGTATGTGAAATGGCTGAACCAAAAGGAAATGACTGGAACAGTCGCTGGAACTGACAGAGTGTATGATCATTAGAATTTAGAAAGAAACATTATTGTTTTCCAAACTGGCATTTGCTTTACAGCTCTGCCAATACCAAATCTAAAAAAGGGTCTCTAACTACTCTGAAGTTTGAAGAACACAGACAGAAAATAACACACAAGACAAAAGTTGCTTTAAGTCTTTCCAAATAAGCCATCTGCTCTTTCCTGTGGGTCCACTGATGCCTGGCACTCGAATGAGTGAAATGGCTGGCTTCAAAATATTATTGGAAGTTTCTGTTGCCTTCTCCCTTTTCTCTTGTTAAAGGCAGGCTATTTCCTGTGCTCGAGCCTGCTCTCCTTGCCTGGCTCATGCTGCTCTTTCCTTCCTAAACATAAGGTAGTCTCACTACAAGAGATTCCTGCCCTATTGAAATCCTTCAACGCAGACGCCACATTGTATCAGAAGGAGAGTACAGAAGTGCTGCATTCACTTATTGAAGCAAGGTATCCTCAAATATCTCTGTAACTTGCCAAGCCAATTTGTGCAGAGGACCATATCAGTTTACAAGAAAAAAGCCAGACAGGGTGATTCCACTCTAGCAATCAGGTAACAATGAGCTCAGAGTTGAGCAGTTTTTTGCAATGATATGGGCATAGGCAGTTATGCCTCATTCTCACAGCAGAGGGTAAACTAAAGACAGCATCCGGCTACAGGATGAAAGTCAGAGCCAAAGATGGAGTCAGGTGCTAACCCAGAGGTCAGAGTCAGAGACAGTGTCTGGTGCCGGTGACAGAGACATCATCAGGAGTTAGGCTGAGGAGAAAGGGCTTGCAGTAGAACAAGACACAAGGAACTGGGAGCAAATGGGGGTCTATGGATGGAAGGACAGGAACCTGTAGTGGGCAGCGGAGCAGAGCTCAGGAGCCAAGTAAGCAGGAGAGATCCATAGTCACAGTTGGCCAAGGATCTCTATTTGTTAAGACGCCTTTTTATTATTACTGCCTGGTTTATACAGTACTCTAGCCAGTTGGGGGACTGGATGTTTCCTTCAATCAAGAGCTTTAGGTGGTGGGGAGGGGAAGACCCTCTATAAACTATCTCTTCTCCAATTACTCATATGAGTAGCTGGGTGGCAGTCAGGGCCTACATCAGGATCTCAAACTCACATCACCACGAAGGCCACATGAGGACTAGTATGTTAACCCAAGGGCTACACCACTGAAACCTTTTCATACAATGATATTGCAAATATTGATTATGATAGTGTCATTGAGGGCTGCAGGAAATAACTTTAGGGGCTGCATGCATCCCATGGGGCATGTGTTTGAGACCCCTGGTCTATGTGATACCTGAGGACTCATGGGCTTGGTATTGAGGCCTGGGATCCCTCATAGTTTTGGGGGACATTGGGCTTTTCAGGCTTTGTCCAAATAAGGAAATTTCCTGGCATAGCTACAGCTATTTCAGGATAATTCCTCCATGTGAGCACTCTTTTCAAGAATAAACATGATTTTATTCCACAACATTTATCTTTATGATCACAAATACAGAGCTGATTACACCTCTGTCCCCTTTTGGGTGTCTCTGGCTGCACCCCCCAGGTAAAAGACCCATGTCTTTATCTGTCTTGGGTAGGTTTCTCATTATCCTATTCTTCAACAAGCTCCTGTGTACAACACTCCTTACAGGCAAGCACTTTTTACCACACAGTTCTGACTGGATGCTTGCTTCACCTCAGGAACTTGTAACCAGTAGAACAGTGAACAACAGCCTTCTTAAAACAAGCATGTTTAATGGCAAACAGAACAAAGTATTAGAGAAAATTATTTTAAAGCAATGGACAGCCTACTTGCATATTTGGACTCACCTAATCTTACATTTTGCTATAAAATAAATTAGATGGGCTTCCCTCATGAGTTACGAGACTAGATCAGACTCAATGTACACAGTTTTAGGAGGCCAAGTTGCTCTGGAGCAGGGGTCTCAAACTCAAATCACCACAAGGGTTGCATGAGGACTAGTACATTAGCCCAAGGGCCACACTACTGAAACCATATAATGATATTGCAAATATTGATAACAATAGAGTCGTTGCGGGCTGCAGGAAATAACTTTAGGGGCTACATGTGACCCATGAGCTATGAGTTTGAGACCCCTGCTCTGGAGAGTGAAGCAGCCTGGCCTCTTTTTGCTTTTACGAGCACCTTCCAATCTGTCTGTCCATTACCTCAGCAAAACTACCTTTTTTCAAAGCCCCATCCTCCCTTGTGAGACCGAGCTGAATTAATTCACTGCTCATTGGCATTTGATATGGGGCTCAGGTGTGAACTCTAGCTTCTGCCCCAGAAAGGGTTGTTTGTTTTATTTTTTTTCTTTGTCAGTTAGCCAGTTTGGCCATCTAGGAGTATGTCCTTGTGATGTTTGGTCTGTTTGGCTGTTAGACCCATTCAACCATAAGAGTTTTCAATTACAGGTCCTGTGCGTGTTATGGAGGGCACCAAAACTGTCTTTTGTGCTCCCCTGACATTCCCACACCTCAGAAGTCCTACACGTAAAATACATTTTGGGGTACCAATCATATTCATTATCAAATACTCCCATATGTCATAATCATCTAGTCTGTTATGCTGCATAACACAGAACATAACATTTGAATAGTGATTCCCTGTATTTCATCCAGCAACATATACTTGAGCTAAAAAAGCCCCTAGGAAAGACATTCAGTCTCAGTTTACATTGAGGGCTCCAAGTAATGAAGAATTTATCACACCCTTCAGCATATTGCTCCAGTAACAGTGATTTCCTTCACCCTTAAATATTTCCACTTTATTACCAGTCTGAATTTTACTAGCTTTATCTTACAGACACTGAATATTCCTGTGAGAGGATGTTTAATATATTTTCTCCTGTGTAACTAATTTCTGACTGAGCTCAAATTAACTCACTAATTTCTATTCAATAAATGAAATAAAATTGAATTATGTTAGTCTTTCACTGTAAGACAAATTTTCCAGACCTTATATGACTCTTGTAACTCTTTTTGAAGTGTAAACACCAAATTTGAACACAGTACTCTAGTACTGATCTTACCAATGCCACGTGCAATAGTAAAATCTCTTTTCTACTGCTGATCAGTGTACGCCTGTTATTATTTCTTAGGCTGCATCTACACTGACAGTGGCAAATTCACCACCAACAGATTAATCTTTCCAGATTGACTTAGTAGTCAGGTAAGACCTGCTAAGCTGAGCTAGAGATCAGTTTTGTAAAACCACTCCCTCAAATGGTGTAGTGCTGCTTTGACAGGAATGCATTTCCCATTGGTGCAATGCAGTGAAGATGCCATGCTGAAGGAGAGTTAGGATGTTGATGGCTGTTATACAAGCCATTCTGCATTGCTAACGTAACTCCCATCAACAGCCACTGAATTTCTCAATGGCTATGTCTACACTGCAAAAAATATTTCAAAATAGTTATTTTGAAATAGGAATCTAGTGAGGACTCTCTATTTCAAAATAGAGTCAGAATTATAATTTCAAAATAGAGATTTTTCACTAGACTCTATTTCAAAATAGGGGAAGGCTGAGATAAGTATAGGGCCATTATTTAAAAAAAAAAAAAACCAATTCCACAGCTCGGAATGGCTATTTTTTTTTAAATAAACTATTTTGAAAGAGTTGCTCTTTCGAAATAAGAGCAGCTTTAGTTATTTTGGAATAGCAGCTTCATTTTTTTCAAAATAACAAAGTGCTTATTTCAAAATAACAAAATGCCCTCATGGACAGATAAAAAGTTGTTGTTTTTTTAAATAAGCCTCTTTATTTCAAAAAAACTTTTTCAGTGTAGACATACCCAATGAGTGTAGACCAGGACTTAGTAATGTATTAGAGCTTTTTGCCACAATTGTCATAGTAGGAGCCCATGTTCAGTTGGTTGTCTATGGCTATATCTACACTGATAGTGGCAATTTCACTGCTGTCAGTTCGCCCTTCTGAGAGAGGATCATGGCGAGTATGAACTTGCCGTGCCACTCCCGGAAGTTAGTCCTGGAAGTCCCAGGGGCAGGAGGCATAGGGAAAGGCCGACTGCAAGAGACTCGTGCTCGGCTTTTCCCTAAGGTGTAGTGGCGGCTTTAAAAGTCACTGCTAGTTATGCAAGAAATTTTGTGTTCCTTGTGTAACTGGCAGTTGACTGCCACCAAATTTGCCCTAAGTGTAGACTAGGGCTATGATGACTATGAAGAACCAGAATTTTAGAGGCATGTAGGTGCTCTAAAGATCCAGGCAGGTGCCTAGTGGCATTTTCAAAAGCACTTAGGCATCTAACTCCCTAGAGGCTTTTGAAAATTCTACTGGGTGCCGATTTATATCTTAAAGCATATAAATATCTTCAAAAATCTGGACCTAAGTTATTTTCAGTGTCACTGATTTCCAGGATACCATCCTCCATCCTGTCAGAGTCACCTACATTCCTAGGTGTGTGATTTGGCATTCGGATGTATCTTTATAACAAAATACCAGGAATATCTCTGCGTGTATCACTCTGAAGTTTATTAGATGTATAGAGACAGTTTGGAGTGATGACAAAAATAGCTGAGGCCTCTTTTTGTTCAAAATACTACCAGGTAGATCACCACTGGATTTTGTGGTCTGTTACCATCCAGTTTTTAAGGTGTCAGCTATTTTGACTTTATGAATTACATTCAACTGGTATACAGCTTCAGTAAGGAATGCATGCCATTCAAGGCCTAGGCAAAAGTGCAATCAGAAAAATCATCATTCTTATTCTATAGCTAATCTGTATGCAATGATTTCATTAGTTGCTTAAGGGAGCCTATAGATGATGGATTACTTGGCCCAACTGCCACAGTTCTTCAAAACCACCCACACACCACCACTAACGCACAGTAAGCTCAAACACATTTAGCCTCTCACCAGAGCACATGCTCCTCATTTGCCGCGCAAACCCAAACGAATCATCCAGCCCAACACAATGCACACACAATAGCACAATCAGTACACACAATAACCCTAAACAGACATAGGACATTTGTCATGTGCAAAAATCAACAAAAGCCTTTCAGGATTGTGTCTCTGTTTGTACAGTCAGTGTGAAGTGACGGAAATAGCTAGCATGGCTGAGAGCTCTTTTTGCTCATAATATCACTAGCCTGGTTCCTGTGAGAAGCAGATGAAACATTGAAGTCCAAAGGTTCTGTGACATTTGGAACGTGACAGTTAATCACAAAAGATGGGAGTAACAACTACATGTTTTGACAAACTGGTGGTTGTGCCTCCAGTCAGGGGAAAACTGTGCACGGACTTTGGGGAACATGTAAAAACAGCAATACTGCTCACTGAAACACAATGCATGGAAACATGAGCCCTTCCTTTTGTCTTTTTTGCATATATTTGCATATTACACCCATGCAACAGCTCAGGCTTACAACTAGTAGTTAAAATGGATGTTTGACAGTGCCCAGCATAACATGACTCTGATCTCTCTTTATCCATGGCATGTCCATAACAACATTTCTCACTTCACCAATCTTTTCTAATCTGCAATCTTTACTAAAAATTATTTTGTATTTCTCTGCAGATCATAGATAAAGATACTGAATAGCATTGGGCTGAGAACAGATCCCTGTAGGACCTCATTAAAAATGTTTCCATTTAATAATGATTCCCCGTTAACAACTATGTTTTGAGGTATATCAGTTATCTATTTTTTAATCAAATGTAGTATGTCTCACATTGTGTAGCATAAGCATTTTCAAGATAAATGCTTTACAGAAGTTTAAGGAGATTATACTAACACAGTTCCCTTTATCAATCACTCTCAGAATCTTTTCACAGAATTATGACATTTGTTCACCAAGACCTTTTATTTTTTTTTCATTAAATCATGTTTATTTTCTTTAATTAAATTTCTACTCTTCAACCCTTTATTGAGTAGAGTTCCATTGGGGCCATGCCATTATTTTGCCCAACATCAATAACTGGCTAACCAGACTATAATTCACCTATTTATCCCATTTATCTTTCTAAAATGTAAGCATAGCAAGTTTTCTTTTGTTCCACAGGAACTTCTCCAGTTTTCCAGGACTTGAAAAATTAACATCAGTAGTCAAGAGAGATCCTCAGCCAATTTTTTAAGAACTTTTGAGCACAAGTTATGAAGATTATCTGAATGTTAAAACATTAGTAAGTGCGGATTACCATCAAACTCAACTACTGTTGGACCTTACTGCCATCATGCATGCCTTTGTCATAACTAGGCTACTCAAATGCAATGTACTGTTCTTGGAACAATTGTTGAACATTAATTGATGCATGTATTCCATGAATTACACCAATATCACTCTACTTCCAGGTGCAGGTCAAGGTACTGTATTTACTCGTTAAAATTCTGCACATTCTGGAAACTGGAGTCTCTATTCATATTATGACAAAGTCAGCCCTGGCAGATATAAGAGAGTGGCAAAGAGCAGATATATCAGTCCCAGCATGGTGACTGTCCTGTTCCCTATGAACTAAAAAGGGGTTACCTCAGGTTAACTAGAGACATCTGATGAGATTTAAGACTGCCAATGACCTTTAAAAACACCTCTTCTGGTGAGCGAAGGGAGGGGAGAGATGAGAGACAGCCTGCAACAGGGGCAGTGGCAGCAATAAGGAAAGACTTCCCGTGGGTGGAAGGCTGTCTCCCGTCCCTATAGGGAAAGAAACTAAGAAAACAGCTGCGTGGGGGAACACTGGCGATTAGGACACAGAAGATTAACACACAAGAAAAGGGAGCAGGGAAAATATTTGTTTGCATTGTGCATTTGGAGGTTTCTTTTGTGTTGCTCAAGAGAATTTCTTGGGCCTATCCTGAGGCCTGTTAATGTGCCTAAGGGAAGATAAAACCTGAGTGAAGAGAAAAACCCTTGAGAGTCAAATTGGTTTACTGCAGGTCTCCCACTGCCCAACGGCAAAACACTGAGATTGGTGAAGCAAAGAGGTCCCAGCAGGGCTGGCTCAAGGGGCTGTGGCACCCTGAGCCAGCTTTTGATTTTGTGCCCTTCATGGGGGGGGGGGGCAGAACCCAGCCTCTTCTCTGAGTCAATTTGCCCCACCCCCAGAGTGGGAAACAGCAGGTCCAGGGGTGGAGCAGGCTAGCTCAGACGCCGGCTCTGATCTCTCACCCCTCACCTGAGTTGGTTCTTCCGTCCTGGGGGCGGAGAGGGCCAGCCCTAAGGCAGGGCGCGAGAGTGGAGTCTGCCCCATGGGCTAGCCTGCTCTGCCCCCGGGGTGGAGTGACTGGCTCAGGGAAGGGGTGGAAGCGGGGGATCCAGTTTCTGGGCCAGCCCTCCCCACCTCCCAGACTTGTAGCATCCCAAACCAGTGCCTTATTGGCTCATGAATAGAGCCAGCCCTGGGTCCCAGGGACACTGCGTACCACCAAGATGGCACTGATAAACTGAGGCTATTCTAATGGCAATTTCATGATACATAATATTGGGGCTAGGAGGTAGAATATCCTCAGAGGAGGCCCGCAAACTCTGAACTTCTGTCCCTTTGTAATTGATTTGAGTGAGAGTTTGTTTAGCTCTTGGCTAATCTAAGAGATAGTCTTTTGCTTCTCTTTACTTTTTTTCTGTTTAAATTGGTATTTTTGTGCTGTGTGGCCAATGCGTAACGTAGCATGTATGTGCTACAAATTATTAAGAAAAATAGATAAATAAGCATAGGTAAATTGATTACCCAGACTTCAGTCTGTTAGGACAAAGTAATTAATGAGAATTTTTATTTGCTTTGCATATAATCTAAAACCTGGATGTACTAGATGTGTTAATATATATGTTTACATATATATTACCTACATTAAGTAATTTTCTACCTTCTTTTTTATCAAGAGCTATACTGGTGCATTTTAGATTACTTTGTAGTTGACCATAATCTTTTCTTTTCTTTTCTTTTCTTTTCTTTTCTTTTCTCATTATTAAAATACTGTGGCCATATTATGCAAAAACCTAGGAGAGATTATTAAACCTAGATTTAAACATCAGTTCAGTAGGTCAGCCACTGTTGAATAAATAATTTCACTCCCTATCTTATTTATTAAGGAACACACTTTCTCTCTAGCTTGGTTAGGAAAGACTAGACACAAAAAGCAAAACAAAACAGAACAAAAACCCTGTTCTTCTACTAATCTATTTTATATCACATATCACCCTAATCTGCAGGTTCCTGCATATCCTCTTTCTCCCACTTTGAACACTTCTACTTTCAGGAATCTTTAAGTGACTTGATTTCAGATTTGCTTACAGTCACTACTTTCACTAATACTAAATATTATTTATTTACTTATTTGGGTTACAGTAGTATCTACAGGCCTCAACCAGTATCAAGGCTTCATCATGCTAGTCATGGTACATTATACATGGTGAGAAAGAGTCTCTTTCCCAAAGGAAGGAGAAAAGATGGCATCTTGTCCTTTTCAAAAAAATTGAGGTGCAGATGGGGGGACCACACTGTCTCTCTATAGGCCAAATCTGAAAACCCGATTTATTAATAAAAAAGCAAGGAGTCTTGTGTCACTTAAAAACTAACGGATTTATTTATCGCATGAGCTTTCGTCATCTGATGAAGTGGGATTTTCTCCCACAAAAGCTCATGCGATAAATAAATCTATCAGTCTTTAAGTGACACAAGACTCCTTGGGTTTTTTTTTGCTTCACTAGACTAACATGGCTGCCCCTTTGGAACTTACTTATTAATGTTTACATTTTCAGAGACAGATAAACAGATTTTGTTGAGACTTTTTTAAAAAAATCATCTTTCACCAATCAATTTGTAAGAGTCTGAATGGACATCGATGACATAAAGGACTGAAAAGAAAAGTACAGGATGCAATGATTTTTTATATCTTAAGTGTAGTGTTAAATAACAGTGACATTATATGTTTCAGTCCATCTCACACTCTGTTCCCCTCCTCCTCTCTTTTTACAGTTATCAGTGTTGTGTCTGTAACAGGACTCCACTAAAGCAGGGCAGGACATTCCACTCTCCACACCGGCATTAAGCACATGCTCTACTTGATTTAGCTAATCTCTGTGTTCCTGGAGGATGGAGGTCACCTCCTGGGAGAAGACTATAGTGAGATTCCTCATCATTTGCCAAACACAGTGACACACATACACAGTTGGTGTAAATTCATGTAAAATGTTTTCAGTCCAAAATATATCTGTAGAACTTGTGTTCTTTCCCACCATTCCCAAATATATAAAATGCAAAGTATAAAAACTATAAAAAAGGGAGCATTCAGATCTTGTCCACCCTAACAGCTCTAAGGTGACTGCAGAACAAGCAAAGTGAGACCATCACATGAGACTGAATGCTTCAGAGGAAAAGGGATTTTTAGTCAGACTGTTTATAACTTTTTGGGCCAGATATTCTGATTTACTTCATTTCTTTGTGATGTGGGATGGATGAAATGGAGACTGACCCTGTTTCTGGCACAGGGTGGCCCCCAATGATTGGTAAGCCTATACCACCATCCCCTATTGATCCTCTGTCAAGAGGACATTGGGGGTATCCAGTTACAATCAAATGCAATTTCTTTTTTTGTTACGAGCAAACTTTGTACTGCACATTAATGGAATAAAATGACTTCTCCTATGGAACTGTAAAATATAGATGGTCCTTGTCATGGAACTACTTTTACACTACATACACACACAATGGATGCACCAAAAATAGGACAGATATTTAGAAATTTGGTCTTACCTGGAAGAAGAGGGTGTCCCAGCCAGCAAACTAGTATCTTTACACAGATTCTTTCAGTTCCTGATCCTGAATAAATAGCGTACAATGTAGTATGTTCAGGTTCGATTGTATCTTTGCCTTAATTAAAAAACTGAAAATAGAACAGACCCTAGGTTGAACTAACTTGTGCCAAGGATGGCAAAGGATCAAGGAGCCGTAACTATTAGGAGCCATAATTGCTGTGCTGCGCAGAAAGCAGAGCAGTGAAGAATCTGGCCCTTTATTTTTGTTTTGTTTTGTTAACATCTATTTAATGCCAATGCCTAATGAACACTTTGCAGAAAAGGTGTCTTCTTTAAAGATTCAGCTTTCCCAGCTAAGGCTGTGCTTCATAAGCTTTTAACAGCTCCTCCTTGAAAGAAAATGAAGCAGCTGCATCCCTCTCACTTCTGCCATGCCTTCTTAAATATGTATACATTTGAACTTGTACATCCTGCACACATCTGGGCTAGGATACGGCATACCCTTCCTTCCCCACACACCTCTTTGGGAAATATCAGTAATATAACAGAATATTTGCTTTCTTTTTCACATGCTGTGATGATCAGTGAAGTAGCTGATGAACTGTATTGGCCAAAAACACGCATGCCTAACTGCTAGTGCCCTGCTGTCTAATGAAATCCTGAGCCATGAGTGAAGTGCCCAAACTCTCCATACAATGCATGAGGGGAGTTAGGCTTTGAACAGCCACAGTTGTTTAAACCAGAGGAAAGGAATTGGGCCTACGGCCCAGATTCACAAAGGTACTTAGGCCTTGTCTACACTTAAAAATCTACACAACTGTCGGGGTGGGGACAACTGGTTGATCATTCATCAGCAATGATGCCCCACTGATCAATGTGGTTATGGAAGCAATAACACCACCAAAAATTAGATTGACTCAGCTATGTCACTCAGATCTGTGAAAAATTTTGCACCCTCAGCACTGTCATTAGCTTCACCAGTGTAGACAAAACTAGGTCAATGGGAGAATTCTTCCATCCGCATATCTACTGACCGTGGAAGAGCTGGATTAGCATTATCAATGGAAAAAAAGCCCTTCTGTTGATGAAGAAAGCACCTATAATACAATGCTATAGCGGCACAGCTGCAGTGCCATAATTGTACTGCTACAGCATGAATATGACCCTATGACTTCAGGAGGCACCTATCTTTGTTTAAGGAGGCAGTGGGTCCCCTAAGTATCTTTGAGAATCTCCCTTATGTGCCATTCTTAGGAAATGGAAAGGTGAAGAAGAACACCTCACATTGTTACCGAATTTCTTAGCAACAGATGAATCAGGATTGGGACCCTCTCACCTGAGGCATCTATCAGCCTCTGGCACCCCCCCCCCCAGCAGTCACATATAACCAGAACCTTTTGATTCAAACATAGTTTATTTTCCAGTGACAACCCCTTGCATTATTTTAAGACAGCAATATAAAAAGTGGAAACCCCTCAATTAGCAAACAGTAAATCCCTTATAATGAAAAACACCTTCAGAGTAAAACAGGCAAGTGGTAACAAATAATGCAGGTAAGTGGTAATAAAGAGTACAGGTAGGTGGTAATAAGGAAAACAAGGAAACAGGTAAATTGTGCAGATAAGTGCTAAGCTTAAACCAAAGCTACTCAGGGCAGCCACTTCAGCTTCTCTTTCTCTAAATGTCCAGGCAGGGATTGAACCCGTTTGCCTGATAAGGCTGTCACTCCCGGAAAGGTACACCTGACTGAACCCCACACTGGAGCTTAAATACGCTCACGATTGCCTTCCCCATCCTCGGCGTTGACCCCGATTCCATGGAGTCTGTTGGATCCCTCATCATCCTCAATCCGCGGTCCACAACTGGCCCATCTCCTTCAAGCCTCTTGTGGCCCAGGGGTCCTTGTTCAACAGCCTATTCACCCCCTGTCAGAGTTCATGGGCAGGCCCTTCTACCATAAGCTGAACTGGGCCCTGCTTCTTTGGGGACTCAATCCAATATTGTCCTGACATACTCTTCAGAGACACGCCAAGCACCCAGTTCGCCTGAGCTACTGGCCAGGCAAGGTCAGATGCTCAGTCCTGAATATCCGGGCCTTGGGGCTCTCTGTTTCCAATCAGTTCAAGAGTCTCAGCTCAGCTCCAGAGACCCTGGACTCCAGCCACCACAACAGGGACACCCTCACCGAGTTCCTCCTCCTCACAATCCTGGGGCTGAAGACCCCATTCCCCTCACAGAACTCCCTTAAATTCCAAGCCACTTGGCCAATCACTGCGCCCCTATTTTCGCGCCGGAAAAGGAGTTCATAGGGTACAGTGTGGAGAGTTCTGGAAAAGCTGCACCCGGCCCTCTGTGTTTGCACACTGCTCTCCCTGTTGCTGGGCAGGCTGAAACTGTTAACAGCCTGCCCGCCCTCTAGTAACTTTCCTCACTATAATTACATAACCGGTTGCTAGGCAGACCAGCCTGCAACTCCTGTCCTCAGTCTCAACCCTAGTTACATAACACTGTTACTTATTGCCCCTAACTGCAATCTGTCTCACCTCTGGGGAGGTGGAGACCTAAATTGTAATAAACCATTATAACATACTTAAGATTTATAACATACACCAAATTAACGTCCGTAACATTCATTGCATAACAAGTACAAGATCTTCCTTACAACATTGGCTATGTCTACACCCATTTCGAATTAACTGCTTTGACTTTAAACCAAAGTTATTAATTTGAATTAAAGAGTCTTCACTAGACTCCTAATTCACATTAAAATAGACTTTATTAATTCAACTTAGCGAGTATGCACTAGACTCCCTAATTTGAAGTAGGGGGAGGTAGGAAAGTCAATAGGGCAATTATATCTAATAAAGCCCACTCCCCAACTAATACTGGCTTAAGTCAAAATAATAACTTTGAACCAATTATTACTTTGAAGTTAAAGGAGGTTTTATTATACCGAATTAGCCTTTCCTTATTTCAAATTAAGGAAAGGCTTAATTCGATATAATAAAATGCCAGTGTGGCTGCGGAGTAAGTTATTTTGACAGCTATTCATTTTTATAATGGTGAATTCCATGGTCTGGTACCAACTTCTAAGAAAACTTAGTCCTAAGGAGCTTCACCCAGGAGGAGAACGGTTCCATTATTCCTCAAAGGCTCTCAAGGATGAGATGGACTTTTTAGTAATCTGGGCACAGATCATTTAATGCTTTGAAAATAAGGGCCAAGGCATAAATTAATCCAGGACTCTATATGGAGCTGGGGGTAGAACACCATGGTGAAGTACTCTTAATAACATATGTTGATGATTAAGTGTATTACTGTATTTTAAACACTCTGTAGTTTTCTCAGGTCTGATACTCTCAAGCCCTCAGAGACTGGATTGCAAGAATCTATGCCATATTGTTGTAGTATTCTCAGTCCCAGAATATTAGAGAGATAAAGTGGGTGAAATAATATTTTTCTTAGATCAACTTCTGTGGATAAGAGACACAGGATAACAGAGCCGTAACGCGGTGTTTTGCTGCCCAGAGTGCGTTCCGATCGGAATGCGCCCCTTCCCATTAGCAGCACTTACAGCCAGTGCCACAAAGCTACCCCTTCAATAGCACAGCTCTACTGAGCTGCTTCAGGCCACCCAAAGCTTTGCCCCGTCATCCTCACTGCAGTTACAGCCCTGAAGGATAAGCCCTTGAGCTACATAAGAGCTCTGAGTAGCTTGAAAGCTAATCATTTCTTTAACCAACTTAAGTTGGTCCAATAGATACTACCTTACCCACCTTGTTTTTGCAATAATCTAGACTAGACAGAAAGTGATGAAAGAAGTTACTAGTGTTCCAGGTCATTAACCAGCAAAGATGGGGCACAGTCTCCTCACCATTTGCAGCTAGTATAAAGAATTTCTCACTATGGCTATTAGAACCCCTAAAGAATTACATGCAATGGGATATGTAGAAACTGACAACTGCTGGCAAAGAAAGTTTGCTGTAAACCCCTTTAAACATAGGACTGCATTCTACTAGAAAGGATTTAGGAATCTTTAAGAAAGCAATTGGTCTGAATGTCCTTTCAGTCACCTTCATGCGGCCCCACTGAAAGCCTGAGTTTAACTAAGAGGAGGTTCAGATCCAACTGAGAGCAGAAACTAGCCCACCTGATTTTCATGTTGGGTTACTCTGTATAACACAAAGTGATTATTTTTCTCTGAAAGGTAGCAATGCTAACCCTCATGTTCCAGGCATCCTCATGACAGAGACAAATCATTTAACTTAAAAATGCATTAAAACAAAAACCAAACTATATTTTACTATTTATGTATTATTTAGTACATTTACCAAATCCAACACTCATAACTTCTTTGTTGTTCTGTGACACTTACTGACAGTACTGGCTGTTCTTTTCTCTGTCTTGCAGCAGCAGCATTTGCATCTGATGTTGTCATAAACAGTTGTGGAAACCTGGCCCTTAACATCCCAAAGCACTTTTAATAAAAGTAAGGGCATTAACAGTGCTGTCCTGGCCAAATTCCAATTCAAGCGATTGCAGACTACGTTCCTACACTTCCATGAAGTTTCAACTGCATACAAGATTCTTCAGTTCTGCTTTAAATTTTTAAGCTATAACACACAGTCCATAACAAACTATATGTTCTATCATCACCCCAGCACTCACTGCATAACACTCTCTGCATTCCTTCAGCTTCACCCTATGGTATGTCACATTTCTATGCCTGAGTAGAGTTAATCCGGAGTTGTAAAATAAATATTTTCTAAATTCTATGCCTTGTGTTGTGTGCCGATGCAATAAAAGACCCTTCTGGAATGCACATATGTAACTGACATAGTTGCTATGGGAACCTGAACTCTGAATTTCCTGACTTTATGTGATAAAATCTTAGCCTTAATGTTAATTTTCTTTAACATTTCTGGAAAAAAAAATCTTTTCCAAATGATCACTTCAATTCTTCCAAACTTTCACTATGTTTACTCATTTTCTGATATTATCACAGAATGCCCCAACATTCCTAGGTCTACTTCTCTCCATTTTCCCCTTTGAAATTCCCACAACCATATTAAATAATTCCATATATATGTAGCCAGCTTATATGTGTAGCATATACACTGTGCTTCAGTGTAAAATATAACAGAAAATATTTGAGCACTTACAAATTTGGCCCAGTGATTATGTATGTATAATCCCTCTTTCTATTCTGCTGTTTAAAAATTTGCTTTTGTCCCAAATCTGGAACAAAAGATATCAATATTTTTTCCAGAACACAACCTTCAATAAAAACATGTTGAATTGATTCAAAATGTTTCATTTCAGCTTAGTTCAATATTAATAGGCTTGGAAGAATTAGGGTTTATCAGTTAATATTGATTTCACTGTACACACACAAACCAACCAAAAATATTTCCCCCAGTAATAATGCAAACACATAGGTGGGCAAAAGAAGAAGAGTGTTGTTTGAGAATGTATTAGGATTCATCTACACAGCACATTCCCTCTGGCAGTGCGTAATACACATAATATACATGCCTCTCTGCACAGGTATAAATAAAAGCACTTTAAGTAAGTAAAGACACACTGGAACCCTAAGATTATGTACAGCACACAGTGCTCTACAAGGCCGAGCAATGCCTACTCAACCTAAACTGCTAATTTTAGCTGCAGTGTCCCTCTATAGTCTTGCTGCTGGAAACTTTTGCTACTGTTAGGAGCTGCTGGAACCTATCCCTGCCTCAGTGAAAAACTGCAGGAAGAAAAAGCTCCAGCAGGTCCCCCCTAAAAGAGCCTTTCCCAGTTGCTTTCCCCTGCCAGCGTCTTTCATTGCTATATACTATGATGTGGATGCAGCCTGCTTTTCACTGTGGCATGTAGCTATATGTACCTTATCCACCCACCCAAGTGGTGTGCAGTTTAGATGTTCCTTTAGCATTTGATTTCATGATATTTACTTGGTACCTTTTGATATATGATATTGATGATTTGTGTATTAACAGTTACAAAGCTTTAACTTTTTGACTCTCAGTGTTTACTGTCATAAAGTATTTATCGTTTGATCTGAACCCAGTTTTCCAAAACTGTAAAAATTTAAATCCACAAGAATTGAAAAAAAGTGCTTACATCACATTATTTTACACAACTGTGAATATTTAAATTGATTAAAAAATTTAAAATTATTAAAAATAAACTCCAATATCCATTGACATTACAAAAACAAGAACAAAAAATGAATTTGTCTAGACCTAGATAAATATCAGTGCCTCACAGGAGTTGTAGTTCTTTCCTATATGGTCTGGAGTCCTCATTAAGCCCACTTCTCTCATGCTTTATGACAAATCAAAGCACTTTTAATCATCAAGCAGGAAATCTTGATTGAAATAATTTATTTCAATCTTATTTTCCATTTATACTTTAGTTACTTTCATTAAAAAAGGCTCATGCTCACTGTTCGGTAATCATTAAAACATGTCAACTGGCAACTAAATACACACTTTACACTAAATTCAGTGTTTCATTGTGCTATCTGGGGTGGTGGGGGTGTTGGATATATTATGTCTAGGGCATGTCTATACTGATGGTGGCAAATTTGCCACTGTCAGATCAATTTATCCAGATTGATTAAGCAGAAATGAAGACCAGTTCAATTGATCCAAAAGTCAATTTAATAAAACCAGCTCCCCAAAAAGCTTTGGCACAGTGCAGTGGAGGTGGTGCACTAAACAGAAGTTATGAAGTAAACAGCAGTGTTTCCCAACATGTGGTCTGGGGACCCCTGGGGGGGCCACAGAGTTATTGCAAGTGGTTTGCAGACACTGCTGGGGGTTGGGATAATTTAAAATCTCTTGCTCTGCACAGCCCAAGTGTGTGGGCTACGTAGGGTGGGAAAAGCCTGCTCCAGAAGTAGTTTGTATCTGCTAGCTGCAGCCTGCAGGTAAGTGTGGGCAGAGGGAAGGGGGGTGAATACAGGTTCTGGAGGGGGGAAAGGGGCATTGGTGTTGGAGGGCGATGGGGGCCCCAGTGGGGGGAAAGAGGGCTGGTGGGAGCCCTGCAAGACCCATGGGATGGGTTGGGGAGGGCCTGACCATGGGGGTGGAGGACTGCTCCCTGGCTGGGGCTGGATCCTGGAGGTGGCACTGCTCCCTGGTTGGGGCTAGATCCTGGCAGTGGTGCTACTCCCTTACTGGGGCCTGAACCTGGGGGTGGTGGCAGCTCTGCTCCTCAGCAGGGGGGTCCCCAAAATTTTTTGATGTTAGAAAGGGGTCCCGTACTTGAAAAGGTTGTGAACCACTGGTAAACAGATCTCATGCAAGTTACTTTGCATGGCCTGCGTACAGCATAACTCCCATCAACTGCTGCCAAATTTTGCTAGCAGTGTAAATCAGGCCCTATCCTTATGAGCATCTTTAAAGTTTAACATATAGTTAGATCTTTAATTTTATGTTTGTTATTATGTTAGAAAAAAAGTGACTGATGCATTGTTGTTTACTATACTTTTTTAAACGTGATTTGTAATAAGCTCCATTTGTATGGGAATTGGAATTCAATTAAAAAGGCACAAAACAAGCATTAAAATTGCACTTATTAGTTAAATAAAATTGCCTTAAAGTTACTGGGTACTTAAGAAAAAAAATTATAAAAACATATTTTGTATTTTAAACTAACTTATTTTTTAAGCAAAAGAAGTATTATCAATGTTAGGTAAATTGAATCAATTGGTTCTGACCCCCATGTCCTTCAAGATTTTAGAACTGGTAGATTTTGTCTTGTGACATCTTGTTTTAATTCATAGTGACCCAGCCAGCAGGTTCGAAAATTTGGGGACCTTGGGGGTCAATTATTGCACCAGTGGGGTATGGGGTAATCTTTATTAAAACAGGTATGGGAGTAAGGTGAGCGGTGGGGTGTATGTGTGGTGTGTGTCACAGTGTTTCTGCAATGGAGATTTGTGGAGTGTTCAGCTTCATGGGGTGCAATGAGTTGGGAGGCAATGGGGGTTCTCTGCTAAAACTAGCCTAACTTACAGTTACAGACCAACTTACTTAAGAGATGTTCCAACACCATATAAGGAAAAACAGGGGTACCATATAATTTAGTGTGAGGCAGTGACAGTGAAGGGCAAAAACCAGTGGGGAAGGCAGGGGTTCCAAAGTGGGTGCAGAGAAGGGGGCACTGTGGGAGCAGGAAGGAATGGGTGGTGGAACAGCGGCTGGGGGAGCCGCAGGGAGCCGGTGGGGGGGGCAGCTGCGAGTGGGGAGCCAGTAGCAGGCAGGGAGCAGGGAAAGGGCAGAGGTGGAAAGGAGTAGCAGTTAAGGGAAGCCGCAGAGAGCTGGCGGGGAGCCAGTGGGGAGGCAAAGCAGGAAGGGGGAGCCGGCAGCAAGGGGGTGCAGCGGTGAGCAGGTGAGCCGGCAGCCACAGGAGCGGGGGAGCCGGCAGCCATGGAGGGCTGGCAGGAGGAAAAAGGGTGATGGGAAAAGGGGGAGCCGCAGAAGTGGCAGTGGGGAAAGGGGCCAGGAGCCACAGGGAAGGGGACAGGAGCAGAAGGGAAGTTGGGGCACACGGGGGGATTCAAGAAATAAAGAGGGGACAAGGAAAGTTTTAAGGGAGAAAAATTTATTCAGACCAGGGGAGTCACAGAGGGGTGGGCAAAGGCAACTTAGCAAACAACTCTAAAGATTACAAACTAAAGGAAACAATCTTACAATCCACCTTAGCACTTCTAAGGCTACCAATTAAACCAAAAACAATGTTGCAATTCACAATGATACTTTTAAAACAAGTTAACAATTCAGAGGAAAGAGATACATCAAGTGATACAGAGCAGCAGCAAATAATTAGAGACACAGGAGCTCCTTTAAACAACACAGAGTGAAGTAGCAAGTAAAAAAGAAAGAAAAGAAGAAGGTAAAAGACACAAACAAGCCTGCAGAGCTGGGAGAAAACAGTGTCAAAGCAGCAGCAAAAGAATGAAGTAACTTTAATCTTTAAAGAAAGCTGCAGGGCAGGCTCTTACCACTCCTAGTAGCAGTAGCAGCAGCATTACAGGCAGGAGAGAGAGAGACTCATACTCGGCTGGCAGTTCAAAATGTGGGGTACGCTCAGGGAAGAACTCATGAGTAGAGGAGGTCAGCGTCTGGGTGATCAGGCCAGGCAAGGTGTTGGGAACCGTCCTGTCTGAGCCCCCCAAAACCTGAGTATTTAAGCTGCTTTTCCCACCAATTCCCTGATTACAGGGAATGTGGGGAACAAAGGTAATATGAGTCATGTCCTCAGTATTACAAAGGACCTTGCAGTTAGGCAGTGCCCACCTACGCCCAGCCCAAGAGAAACAATGGGGTGACAATGGCTATCTACTTAAGTTTAAGGGGGCCATCTGCTCCCCTTAACATTCTTTGCATGCTTAAGTGATGGCCTGGGAGGGGCGGCCATTAAATCAATTCAATGAGTCATGAACACATAGGGTGTGTTCACACAGCAGTCCTATTTCGAAACAACAGAGGTTGTTTCGAAATAAGAAAGGCCATGTTCACATGACGCCCCATTGTTTCGAAACAACGGCCTTGTTTCGAAACAACTTAAACCCCATGTGGGGACGAAACAATGTTTTCAAACGATTGCTTCGAAACAATGCCGTCTGAACATGCTGTTTCAAAACAACGGTGACTCGTTTCAAAATAACTTGTCTGAACATGCTATTTCAATTCCTGCTTTTTCCTTAATTCGAATTAACAAACTGTTAATTTGAATTAACTTATTTCAAAATAAGGCGTTATTTCAATACAATTTGTATGGAAACAACTTGTATCGAAATAACCCCGTGTGTGAACATAGCCATAGATTAGAAGAGGAAAACAAGCTTTCCTACTTCTTCCATTCTCATTTGGTTTCCCGCATTTGAACGAACTAATACTAGAAATAAATTAACTATTTGGATAAACTGAAATGATGCAAATATTAGCTCAGCACGCACAGAAGAGGCTACTGCCATGAAAAGTTGTTTTAGCTGATATTTGACTGATGGCTTTCACCAATTCAGTGATTTTCCCTTCTTTAAAACTTTCACAGCAAACATGTACAGCTGGACTATTCATTTTTATGATTTAATTTAATTTAATTTAATTAATTATCATGCCTTTGAGCCTTACTGTAGATTGTCATAAATACAAACTTAATTTTGAATAGGTTCATTTTTAAAAAGAAAAATGTATTTAATTTAATTTTCAAAAAGTTTCAAAATAATTTTTAATTGAACAAAATAATTTTTATTCCTCCTGCTTTGTGATCCTTTGACTGCCCTGGTTCATCATTACAATTCAATGAGAGAAGACGTTATTGTGTATTATGAGTCAGACTTTGGAAAAACTAGAATTTGTTTGAAAACTCATGGCAGCACCATCGATTAAGTAAAGAAGTTTGTGGAATATGTGAAGCTGCTCCCCCCCATGGCTACTATTTTTTTCATCAGTGAAGAGGCGGAACAAGGCATCCATGCATGCTCAGCGCAGGTCATAATGTGTGGCAGCAATCTCATGCCAGAGTAGAGGTTTGGGGAAGGAGATACACAATACAGGGCTAAATGTCATGAATTCTGTGCAGTCCCTTAAATTGCAATTTGAACAAGGGCCCTAAGTATGAGATGTAGATCAGCACAAAGGCCAGTGAATGAGGCACCTGGCACCTGAACTACAATTCCCATCAGACACCATGGCAAACATGGTGTTACGCAGACTACTGTTGAACTTAACTCAAAACAAAATAATTTGATTCAGGGAAAATGTTAAGGCGTTTATTATGTCTTACGGCAAAATGCTGAAAGGCATTTTCTCCAACCCACAAATCATTTCTGTGGCTGTTTTCTCCACTCTCTCCAACTTTTTCAACATCCTCTTTAAAATGCAGCCACTAGAACTGGATGGGGTGTTCCAGGATTGGTCTAACGCCATATACAGAAGTAAAATCACCTCCCTACTCCTACTTCCATATACATCCAAGGATCACATTAGCCCTTTTTGCCACCGAACTGCACTGGGAGTTCAATGCTCTGTTGTTTTTCCAGCATGAGCCCAAAAACCCTTTTCAGAGTCCCTGCTTTCAAAGATACTGTTTCCCATTCTGTAGATATGGCAGGCACTCCTTGTTCCTACATATATGACTTCGTATTTCACTGAATTAAAACACAGTTTGTTTGCCTAGGTTCTGGTTACTACATGAGCCAAGACCATTCTGTATGACTGCCCTGTGCTCATCATTATTTACGACTCTACCATTTTTTTGGTTACTCACAAATTTTATTAGCCATGCAGCTTGTACTGCCCACATTCTTCCTGTTCTGGGAATAAACAAATGTCTTCAGTCTCCAGCACTTTCACCTTTAATTGTCACCAAAAAAAGCCCAACAACAATCCAATTTGTTAAGCTCTGAAAAAATAATATTGGAAAAACTGTCCATTGTGCAGCGCAGACTTAGTGCAATCTGATATGTGAAATATAAAGTACATACAGTGTATGATAAATTTATAGTGTGTGTGTACTCAGCCAAGTGTTCCATAAACATTTTAATACAGAGGAATTATTACCAAACCTCTGTATGAGTCTTCTAGAGAAGTACTAATGACAGTGAACTGGGAGAAATGAGCAAACTTGTAATGCAGGCTTCCATTTCTCTGGGCTTTGAACCTTGCTACATGACAGTGAAACCATCCGCAGCTGCAATCCTAAGCCACAAATAGCACAAAACGTTTTTTCCTGACTCAGTGCCTGCTATGCCATTCACGCTACCTATGTCCTGCTGTGGTTCCATCCAGCTACCATCCTATCTGCCCTCCTCCTCCCCTACATTTATGCCAGATTTATTTTGAGCCCATTTATGTGAGCCATTAATCACAGGATGGTTAGTCATTTAAAAATAAAAGGAATGACTGATCTGTGGACGTGAGAAGTCATTTCCAGCTACTGAACAACTTGGCAAGAATTTTTTTCTCTTTGGTTGAAAATATTCGAGATACACCAGGGATATATATATATATATTTTTGGTCTCTGTGTTTATATAAGAGGACATGTAAACATGTCAGAGGCTGCATGGGGTGGGGAGAAGGCAATGGGAATCAGCCAGCTCTTGAGCAGTTGCTAAAAGATGACACTTTGTAAACTATGTTGATAACCCTCTGTGGGAGGGACAGTGAAAACTTAATTAGTACTGAAATATATCAGGAGAAGGCGTATTTTTAGAGCCCAGAAGGGAGCTTTAGGAATGCAAGCCAGGGGAGATTCCTTGTTTTTCTTTTCTTCTGCAGATGTACGATACATTTATTCCATATGAAGGAGAGACTGGGGAGATTGTGGTGGAAGGATGTGGTCTATTATTATAGACTCTTGTGACTCAATCTTGGATGCCCTGAAGTTCATGGAAAAACACTCATTGTCATTTCATTAGGAGAAGAATTGGGTCCAAGCTTTGTCGGGTTTAAACTTAATTAAAAAAGAAAAGTAGCCTTGTGGTTAAGAAAAAGGGTTGGTACCCATACAGATGTGGGTGCTAGTCTAAACTTTCCTACAAATTATTTGAGCAAATTGCTTAATATCTTTATGCTTCAGTTCCACTGCTTTAATAATGCGCTTGTCTAGACTAACACTGGCAAATTTGCCACCATCAGATCGAACTTCCCAATTTGATTAAGAGGTCTGTGAAGTCCTGCTCAATTGATTGCAGAGTTGATCCATTACCTCCAGTCTCTTAACTGGATTAGTGTGAGTTGAAGGGAAATGCCTTCCCTTGAACTCAATGCAGTGGACCCACTGGGCATTAGGAAGGTGAAGGGAGATAAGCAAGTTATTTGAAGTAACCTGCTGAAAATGGTGCGCAGTGCAGCCTAGGGCAGTAATGTTTTGCTGCTTCTGCTCTCTGTCTGTCCATTCTTCCATTCTATTGTCCACTTTTCCATTTTCTGGGCAAATAGCTCAATCTCTCTATGCTTTAGTTCTATGCCTTTAATATTACCATTTTGTTTCTTCCACTCTTTGTTTGTCTTGTCTCCAAGAATCTGAGAAATTCTAACTCTCCTCATGTGAGCACTTTAGTTCTGCCTTTATGAGGAGATGATTATGGAAAAGGATTGTGAAAAAAAATGGAAATTAGCATCCAAAGTCAAGAGAATCAACCTTTGGATTAATCTAGGGAAATGTCCTCTGTCCCCCTCTGCACGTCTGTGGGAAGGATAACAGTATAATAGATTATTTTTCTGACTGACTGTGTTTGAGAAGAGTCCTGCAAGTTCAGTGAATGCATGTAAGTCCGCTGTTCTTCTGCCTCTCTTAAGGATAAGGTTTATAACAACTTTAATGATAAAACAGTGAAAAATACACAAACTCATACAGAATTTGGCAAAAAATTATTGCCTAATAGCAAATTGGCATTTTTCTGGGAGGACAAAATGAAAAGAATTGGTTTTTAAAAAGTCAAATCAGATTGTTTCAACTATTTCCAAATTAAACATTTCAACTTTTCATTTGGAAATGATATTTCATTTGGAAGTTTAGCTATACTTATTTTTTAAAAAAACAACAAGAACAACAACAGAACAAAACAAAAAAGGAGCGGAAAAGACCCAAAGCCAAAACAACAAAGAAAAATATTAATTTTGGATCAAAAAACATCCTAAGCACTAGTTGAAATTATGCCTTCCCTTCTAAATATACATATTCTTTAAATTAATCTAATGTCAGTTGTCTTTCAATCTGAAACAATATGTTTTTTCCAGTTTTTTGTTTTGATGAGAAAAAAATCAATGTTGATTCAAAACAACACAATCCCCCACCTCCATTATTTTTTGGTTTGGTTTTCCTGACCTGGAAAAAAAAATCAATTATTGTATAAGCTGTACTCTCTCACACACTGATCCATACATACAGTGTCACTAAGCCAGGGTCCCAACTTTTTTTTTTCCCCCCAAAACCATATCAGCTTACCAGACTAACACCTCAGATGTACTATCCATTGCTCACTATCTCTCATCTATTTGACTGCCGAACCTACAATAGAGCTTGGACTTCACCAAACCCTAATCTCACCATAATGAAGCGTAAACCAGTTTCTGCCTCAGTGCAGAACACCTGTGAATGGGAAGTAGGCAGAGCATTGGGGGCTATCTTCATTAACATGGGGAAGGTGAACTCAAAATATCTTTTGCATAAACCTGTAGTATCAGTTCCAGTATATAGTGCCATGGCTGCAAAGCACTGCTTTCAGCCACATACGGCAGAGTTCCCTTTTCTTTTTGAAGGCCTCCCTTGGATCAGCTGACAGTGAAGTGTATTAGTTATAACCAAGCACTGTCACCACACACTTACTACTAAAGGAAGAATGCTACAAAGCCATAAACCCTAGCTGTAGAGTGGGCTCCCTTTCATGAACCTAACCTTTATTCAGCCCATTTCTAGGGCAAAGAACAGGCAGAGCTAGTGCATATTAAAGCTGGGCTGAGAAAAGCTTTACCAGAAATTGAAGTCAGAGCAGAAATGACATTTCACACCCTATAATGTCCTTCTGTTGTGGGAACCGTATAGTGGCAATCCCTTTCCTGATACTCTCACTGGATGGCGAAGAGAAGAGGAAGAGCTCAGAGATCAGGACACATTAACACAGCCCCAAGAAACCACGTATCTGATCTGCCTTTCTAACTCATAAAAACCCGCTAATGCTGCTGCCTAGAGACCTCTGCGGCCTCTGCCACATTTCACTAACATCACTGGGTGCCAGCTTATACTCTCAATGAGAGTTAGTAAGTCAACTTATGGAAGCCCTTAAGTTCACTTAATGACCTCCAGTTGTGGCCAGGGCTTTGCTTAAGTCAACTTAAGCCTCCTTAAGTTGACTTAAGCACCTCGTGTAGACATACTCATTGCATGCTTTAGCTCTTCTCAGGCATGTTCTTTGACATCTGTATGTTCATATGTGAGCATCAGCTTTCACTGGCATTGCTGGACAAGTTCTTTCAACAATGTTATACTGTCAGAATTTAACATCCTTATTTGTCATTCTGAGTGGCAACATACCGACAAAAAGCAAGGGAACACTGGAAGGAAGGTTACTGGCGCATTACCCCAGATGATGTGACATGTCCTTATTGCACAGTGCCTCAGTTGGGAGGAGACAGAGTGCCCAGAATGCTCAGTGGTACCTTGGGTCAATGCACTCTCTAGGGTGTCCTACAACTTAGAGATCTGGTAAGAAGTGTGATTAGACAAACCAGTTACCAGAGGGCCAATTACAAGGTCACTTGTATGCAGCAACACAGTGTGCAAGAGCAGATTACAGGAAGAAAAGCAAGCATAAACTGTCAGCGGGTACACTGCCACATGTTAACCAAGTGCTAACCCAAGTGACAGAAGTTTTCAAGAGCATAAGTGGCAATTAGGCCTCTAACTGCCACTTTTGAGAAACTCCCATTTGAGCAAGGTACAAGCCGTGATTTAGTGCTAGCGATGCCATGAAGTGTTACAAGCTGATTTAAAACAAGTAGTATGGAAATGTGGATAGGAATAATATAAAGTTCACCTGTTAAAAGCAGTCTGTGATTTTTAAGGAAATTCATTGGATCAAAACTGAGGAGGCAATAAAAATCTATTATGATTTTTCTTTGTGTTGCACTTCTAATGCAGCACCCCTTTTTATTTCTAACATGGTCTTGATTTAGGGCTCAGCTGCCATCTGCCCCCACAGAAGGGATAATTTTGCATTGTATCAGCTATCTCAGAGCTATAGATCTGCAGAGCCCATTTATCAACATCTGACGAAGTGGCTTGGAGTCCACGAAAGCTTAAGTCTGAAGAAATTTGTTAGTCTGTAAGGAGCCACAGGACACTCATTGTTTTTGCCATACACAGACTAACACAGCTGCCCCTCTGGAAAGTGCCCCTTTAGGATCTCTTCACTCTTCAGTGGTGGGTTTTGAACTCAATTATATGTTTACACTGAAGTTTATTTGAATGTTTGCCAGCTTTCTGACACTCTCTTCTGCCTTCCCTTGCTTTCCACATTGAATTTCTTTAAGGTATGTCTACACTGCAGTTAGACACCTGCCACTGGCTTCTACCAGCTAATTCGAGTTTGCGGGCTCAGGCTAAGGGCCGGTTTAATTGTGGTGCAGACATTCAGGCTGCAGTCCAAGCTCTGGGATCATCCCACCTTACAGGGTCCTAGAGACTGGCTCTCAGCCTCAGTCTGAGCATCTACAGTACAATTGAACATCCTCTTAGCCCAGGTCAGGTGGCGTGGGTAAGTCATGAGATTTTAACTGCAGTTTAGATACGCAGTTAAGCTATGTCTACACTTCAGAGAGTTAGTTTGATTTTTTTTAGTTCAAACTAATAAGTTTGAGGTTACTTTGAACTAACCTCAAACTTAGTAGTTTGAATTAACAACGTGGATTAGTTCGAGCTAATATTAGTTCAGATTTGCTCCCTTCATTCATTCGAACTAACTGCCCTTAGTTCAAACTTATTAAGTTTGAACTAAGAATTAGTCCTGGTCTCTGCTGTACTTAGTTTGAACCAATGCTGAAACTAAGTGCTTAGTTTGAAGCTTCCTTAGTTTAAACTAAAGAAAGCCTGATGTAGACAGGTAAAAGGTTAGTTTGAATTAAGCCTCCTTAATTTGAACTAACTTGCAAGTGTAGGCATAGCTTGAGAGCCTTATCTAATGTCCTTGGAAGTTAATGGGAATCATTCCACTGACTGCAGTCGGAACTGGACCAGGATCATAATCGCTAAGAATGAGATTCTGCTTCCCTTACTCACATTATAAAGTACATTATTACCCAGATAGTCCCCTTGAAACAAATGGGACTGTTTGAACGGTAAGGTACACTCATTCTGAGTCAGAATATCAATAATGAAGCATGAGAGATGGCCTTGAAACCTGAAGAGATTGGAAACCAGCTTGTCCTCTTCAGATAATAGCTGTCTTAGTAGATGACAAACCACTAAATTCTTGAACATGGAACCTTAAAATTTTCAAACATTTGACTCTATACATGTCAAAATGCATCATTTGACTACATGATCACACACTGTTTCTATAATAATAGAATATAACATCATAGAATTATTTAAGAAAATTAAGATATACATCTAATGTCCAGTGGGCTTTTTTGCATTCTTTTTAGTGAATTTACACCAGTATCATAGTCATAATAGTTCAGTATTTGTGAATTAATAAACTTTGTGTAGAGGTTCTCTTCCTCCTCTAATCTGTATTTAAATAATTTTGTCAACTGCCACACATTTGCAAATTAATACAAATGCACTGTATATTGTTTTCTCCTGGAGACATATGCACCTCTGAACAGTAATTTATCACTAAAGTATCTCTCAGGTGGCTTCTAGGAGAAACAGACGCAAGCAGTATACCTAAAATTGAAGAATTCAGCACAAACTGTACTTGTAGATTTTAGGACATTATCTGGTCATAAAACTGCTGTGAAATATTAAGGGATTCTGTCAGGATAACCAGCACAGGAGTTAAATACTGCAAAAACATAATCTGAATTTGTTTTTACTGAAACAAAGACAAATGTTTCAACATTTAAAAAAAAATCTCCAACAGCTATGATTATTAAAACAAATGAGTAAACATTCTTTTGCATTGTTGCCACAAAAAGACTGTAGCACTGTGCTAATGCATGAGAACCTGGAACTGAAATTGCATAGAAACCGATTAGAAGCAAGAATAAAATTGATTAGTCTGTTTTCACTGTAAATAGTATAAAGAAATAAAAGTAAATTAATTGATATTTTTAATTTCTTCCAATGTTCATAGTCCAAATTGATGATAGTAGTATTGATAAATAGTTAGGTTTCTGGATTTTGTAACAGAAACACAAGCCCACAGAAAATACTTTGCTTAATTAATGCATTAGAATTACATATACTTTTGCTAGGAGCTTTCCTACTAGGTTATGTCTTCTAGAATGAAGGAAATATGTCTTTGCTGATTTTGATGAGGCATGTAATTTCCTATGCTTTATGAGTCCAGTTTCTTTAGTTCTATTTCATCAGAAAGAAGCAGCTGTGGAAGACTCAAAACCTACTCAAAACTCATGTCTTCCAACAATTTAGTGAATCATTCCTAGATGCTTCCAACGTGTATGTGGCTTCTGTGTTTTTTCAACAACTGGAGATTTGATGATACTGTGTAATTTTTGCTCTTTCTATTTTGGTCTACTTTAGTCTGAACAGTGATGTCCTTTCCAAACATACAGAATTCCTTTTTCTTTTTTCATTCTTATTTTTATATTTGCTTAAAATGTAAATTTCTATAATATTCTATACACGGAGCAAATCAAACAATTATTTCGATAGTAGGGCCTCATCTGCACTGTCTTGTACCAGAGGTCATAGTCACAGCTGTAGTATGGTCTCTTTACATTATACCAGTAGTCCAAAGAGGCTGTAAGCTAGCCAGATCCAGTCCTTGGGAAATATACATGTATTGTGGGGATTCCCTGGGCAGTGTAGGACTGGCATATTGGCCCTATTCAACACCTCAGAGATACACACCCACACCACACAGCACAATGCACAGGATCCAAGCCAGAGGCAGAGCTGGGGGAGACGAGATGTGTGGCTGAAGACCAACAGTAATCTGGCTATTCTCAGTTGTAGATTGCCTACTTGGGAACCACTGCAGCCAAGAGTAATTTAAAGAGGCCCAGACATTCTCTAGGAAGTGTTGCAAAAGGCATAGCCTCCTAACCATGGGGTGAAGTCAAAAGATCTACAAGTGAAAATTTCCAGAGGGTTAGCAATGTTAGTCTGTGTACAGCAGAAACAACAAGAGCCCTGTGGCACCTTAAAGACTAACAGATTTCTTTGGGTATAAACTTATGGCCAAAGAAATCTGTTAGTCTTCAAGGTGCAACAAGACTCTGATTGTCAAGATCTAAAAGGTATACTAGTCTGAACCTTGGGAGATCTACTAGAAAGTCTAAGCAAAAAAACAGTTCAAGAGAGTTGACAGTTTTTCAAAGAGACATCATTAAGGCTAAATCTAGACCAGGAAAATTTAGTCTGAATTTGTTAATTCGACCTAATAAATTCAAATTTCATTCAGACTAAACTCAAACTTATTAGTTTGAATTAACAACATGGACTAATTTGAACTAACATTAGTTCAAATTAATCCACTTTGTTAACATGAACTAACTGCCATTAGTTCAAACTTCTTAAATTCAAACTAAGGGTTAATCCTTGTCCACATCATCCTTAATTCGAACTAATGATCGAACTAAGGTCTTAGTTTGAACTAACCAGCAGGTCTTCCTAGTTCGACCTAAGCTTTCATTAATTCAAATTAAGGAATTCCTTAGTTCAAACCAATGAAAGCCTCCTGTAGACAGGTACTAAGGTAGTTTGAATTAAGCCTCCTTAATTTGAACTAACTTGCAAGTTTAGACATACCCTAAAGGAGCAAGAGCAAACTATCCCACTGCATAGGAAGGACAACAAGCATCACAAAATACGATCCTGGCTTAACCAGGAGATCGTCAGTGATCTGAAACTCAGAAAAGAGTCCTAAAAAAGAGAAAACTAGGTCAAATTACAAAGAATGAATATAAGCAAATAATGTAAGTATGCAAGGAGAAAATTTAAAAGGTCAGGGCACAAAATGAGGTTAAACTACCTAGATTCATAAGAGATAACAAGAAAACTTTCTAGAAAAAGTGAAAGCAAGAGGAACACCAAAGACAGAATTGGTCCATTACTCAATGTGGGGAGAAAAACAATGGCAGAAAAATGTATAAATTATTTTATATATAAAAATGTATAATATATATATATATATGTATAAAAATGTATAAATAAACTACAGATCTAACAACAGGAACATTGAAGCAGGCACACACCCCTGCAAAAAACCACGCTGCCAAGTCTGCCCACATATTTGCACAACAGACACCATCATAGATCCTAATCAAGTCTGCTACTCCATCAAAGGCTCATTTACCTGCTCATCTACTAATGTGGTCTATGCCATCATATGCAAAAAATGCCCCAACACCTTCTATATTGGACAAACAGGAGGATTGCTGCGTAAGAGACTGAATGAGCACAGAGCTGATATCAGAAATCAAAGAACAAAGAAACCAGTTGCTGAGCACTTCCATCTTCCTAATCACTCGATGATGGATTTGTTAACTACTGTCGTTAGAGCTGTACCTGGGACATCAAGACTTCAAAGAGAAACAGCTGAACTCGAATTAATATGCAAGCTAAATTCTGTGAAAGCAGGACTTGATCGAGACGATGGATTCTTTTCCCATTACAAAGGGTAATTTGACTTCAGGCTTCCCATGGTTTGAGCCTGTAAACTGCTCTGATTTGCTGTTACTTTATGACCTGATCCTATGTTTTACACCCCCTTGCATTTAGTTTCATTCCTTTCTGTAAGTTCACCCATCTTCGAAGCATCTGAGGAAGTGGGATCTTCTCCCACGAAAGCTCATGCAAAAAATAAATCTGTTAGTCTTAAAGTGCCACACAACTCCTTGTTGTTTTTTTTACTGGACTAGACTAACACGGCTATCCCCTTTGAAATTAAATTATTTTTGTCAGTGTTCACTAAAATGGTTAGTAGTGATTGGCCATCTAAAATAGTAAATGCAGTGAAAATGAAATAGGATATGAGGCTGAAAAGGGGAAAGAACAAGTTAAAAATTACTTAGACAAATTGCATGTCCTCAAGTCCCCAGGACCTTATGAAATGCATCACTGAATACTCAAGGAGATATATGAGCCATTAGCAATTACCTTTGAAAAGTCATGGAATACACCATGGGCACACACCATTTAAAAATTTGGGTTTTAATGCAAAGAACTAGATGAACAAAAAGAAGGAAGAGCAACAGAAAGAGGAAAATAGCTAATAAACTTCTGATTTGAAATCCTTCATAGACTAAGGCAGGGGTCCACCACCTGTGGCTCCGGAGGCACATGCAGCACTTTCGCTGCCCATGTGCGGCTCTTGGCCCACCCATTCCCCAACACCAGGTGACCCTGTGAGTGGCTTGCTCCTGGCTCTGGGCTGCCTCACACCACCAGGGGACCCTGCAGCAGGAGCTCTGGCAAAGTTCCCAGTTCCTCCCACCCGCCCACCAGGAAGCTACACCCACTGCGGCTCTCAAAACACTTGGTTATTGAAGGAATTTTTAAAATGGCTCTTCTTGTCTTTTGGATTGCTGACCCCTGGGCTAAGGTATCTCCTTGAAACTAGAACAACTATGGCTAGGACCCTGCCTGAATGTCACATTCTTGCCACTGGGAAAATATGCACAACAAAAAAGAATAAGGAAAAGTATTTCCAAAAAAGAACAGTGTCACAGCTGCAATGCATGTGTTAGGAAACCCATGTTATCCTAATATGACTGCCTTTTATCAGTCTGTGGCAGGGCTGAATTTTAGTAAAATAGCTATCTATTTTTTTACATCACTTTGCAAAAATTAAGTTATGTAAATGCTGGTTATTTGTGGAATAACCTTTCTGCAAAAAACTCAGATGATAGCAGGTAATTATTTGTCACGCAAATGTAATACCTTCTGTCCCATGCCAAGTCATTTTCATGGGATTTGCATGGTGTAATGTGGATCAGAAATACCTTTGCCACCCGTCACTGCTGAAAATCACTAGAGCTAGATCCATCTGCCCATGTTTACCTAGCAACCAAAGTCGCGTTGCTAATGTGAAGGTCGCCCCACATGAACCCATCAATCAGCGAGCTGGCGTTTTCGGCCCCCGTACTAATTTCACTACTAAGTTCAAGAGAACAGTTTTAACCCTTTACTGTTTTTAGCTGGCTACTTACATCTGTGCTTTGGGAAAGGAAATTCCAAAGTTACAGAAAAAATTACTTTCCCCAAAAGGATCATAAAAGTAGTATATATAGTGTATGTCCATAGGGAAAAAACCAAATGGAATAAAAGAGTAGTATATATAGTGTATGTCCATACCAAAAAAGCTAAATACGAGTATATGATATTAGATGGTATTCAAAGTTGTAGTTTTCCTACTGACTATCTATGTCAAAATACAGGGTATCTAACTGAATTTGTGTACAATATTTATGGTTCAGTCCTGTACATTATTCACACTGCTGGATGTTAAGTAGGGCTGTGGTTTTTTGCTTTTAGATCAAAACATTTCTAAAATACTGTGTTATGCTTAAGGTAATGCATCTTGGGTTTTCTAACTTTAAATGATTTCTGCATTAGTTTATTCCTTATGTGATTTGACTGAAGATATATGCCAAGATTATAAATGCAAGCAATTGTTCAGTTATACTTTTAGATAACACTGCTACTACAAGCCTTTTCATTTCATACAGATCCACTGCTTCTATCTCTGTGACTCAAGATGGCCAAACTATTTGTAACAGACAATTACTATGTCAATTTTAGTCATTTTTCCTGTTCCTAAATTCTCTGCAAGGAACTGAGATTTCCACTAATGTATTTGTTACTTAGAAATTGTTCAATTCCTACTTTATACTAACACATTTCAGCTTATAAACTGATTGCTGTAAATACTGACTCAAGAACTTGATATTCACAATCCAAAATCAGAATGCATTTGATGAGACAGAGAGGTCACTTGCTGAGTTTCTGTTCCCTGATTGTAACTCATAGAATAGAAATCCTGGTACAAATGCTTTGATCACAAATTGAAAATTTACATTCTGTGAATGTTCAGCAATATTCACGTAGAATTTTGATTTCATCAAACACTCCTGCCAGTAAAAATGATTCAGCTAGAGCATTCACAGGGTGCAAAACACTGAAGTGATTCAAATCCCATCAGTGTAAATTTGTTTACAATTTCAAACAAAAGTTGATAAGCAAGTTTTTGTGGTATTCTTCTAGCTCTAATTACCACTAATGTTTGAATTCATTTATATTGTGTGCTTGTGCTTCTCTTTATAACCAAAAAACTGAGGAGTTAACTTCACTTCAGTGTCACAGCACTGCAGTCAACAGGGTTGATTTTGGCTTGTTCGGTGTTTTGTTGCTTAAATAAAATCTAGTGACAAGCCATTAGAATGATTGTGACGAGACAGTGGTATCACCACTATTCTGTAGTGACAAGGATGACAGTATTAGGTGCTAATATAACTCAGTGATTAATATGGTATAAGAACCCAAATAGGTTAGACTGGATTAGAAATGCTGACTTTAAATAACAAACAAAAAAAGCCTCTTCTATTTTTGTTGCCAAGCTATTTCAATCCACTGTCTGGCTTTTTGGCAGTAAGGATCTTTTAAGCAAAGGCACAAGATCACCACTCAAAGCCTTAGGGTATGTCTACACTTAGAGCTGAATTCAAATTGATTGTCATCAATGCAAATTCTATTAAGTGCATGGACACACTGGCTTTCCTCAATTCAAACTGAGGACCTCCTCAGTTTGAATTGATGAAAGCTTACTTTGAATTGGTCAAACCTCGTTTGACTTGGAAGTCAGGGTCAATTAGAACTGAGTAATTTGAATTGACCCAGTGTGGCCATGTCAGTTCGAACTCATGTTACTTTGAATTAGCCGCTGCTTGATTTTCCATATACAGTAGTGCCCCCTATGTAATTTGAACTAGCAAGTCCTGTTCATGGACATTCCAATTTGAATTGGATTTTCTAGTGTGGCCATGTCAATTCAAATTGACTGAATTCATGTTAATAACTATTAGTTCGAATTGACTAATTCAAATTCAGTAATTTGAACTGAAACTCTAAGTGTAGACATAGCCTTACAGTGCTGCTTGAACTACCATTATCTCTTTCACATTGGGTATGTCTACAGTAGGGACTTAAGTTGACTTAGTAAAGTGGACTTAAGCAAACACATTTTTTATTAGGGCACTTTCTTAAGTCGACTTAAGCAACTTTGTCAAGTCGACTTAAGAGAAGTGTGGACTCACTAAGTCAACTTAATGAAGTCAACTTTAAGTACACTTTCTTATGTCGACTTAACAAAGCCCTGTAGTGTAGATATAGCCATTTGGAGCCACATCAGCAGAAACATCATGAGGTCAAAAGGGCAATCAGCTCTCAGCATGTTGCATTGCCACTTGGAGCTCAGATACAAAGCAGTCATTCACCCAGCCCAGATGTTGACATTGTCACTCCCACAATATTGCCAAGGGTGCCAGTCCATTTTGAGGAAGCCGTGGAGTTGCTCGTCTACTCTCGTCTCCAGCACAGAAGCACAGTGTTCTATCAGTGTAGTAGTCCAGGGGACAGAACGCTATATGAAAGGTAAGAAGACGTGAATTAGTCTTCTAATTCTGCTACGGTCGCATTCCTTCACCATCACTTCCCCACTATGGCCATATCTATATTAGATATTCTGCTGGTTAAGTCAAAATTCTGGTTTTAAATCCATTTAATTCAGTGAGTGCCACTCCAGTGTGGCCAGTCTTAAACTGACAGAAACTGACTTGCATGGATTTAGCTCAAGCAGATGAGGAATGAATTCAAGCTAAACTGATAAAAACCTAATTTAAAATTAATTTAAGAGTGTCCAGTCCCCCATTTCCCTTCCTCAAAGCTTACAATTAAGCAGTTTATAAACCAATTTCAGCTAACCTGGTAAAACTCGCACACAATGCATCTTTGCCTCAGTTTCTCTACTTATAAAATGAGGATGTGTGAACTTTTTAAAGTCCTTGGCAATTTATGGATAAGAAGTTTTAAGCTTTATTGTCCTCAGGACCAACAAGCTTCCTGTTCTGTGGAGGCTTCACACTACTCTTTGCACCACTACAGAACAACATCTGTTATAGGTAATATTTTTCCATTGTTCATCAAATGCATATATCCATCCAACAAGGGCAGCTGCATAAACACATGATTTAAACAGCTTCTTGCATCATTAAACACAGGTAGGGCTTGTGTTTGTTCATGATTTCTGTGGCTGTTTTCATTTTACCTTTTATTCAAAAAAATAACTTCTAACATTGCCTTGTAAGTAATAAAGCCTACCAACCTCATTCATTTGAGAACCAGAAGCACCAATGACTTTAAAGGAGCTATTCCTACATTCAGCATTAGATGTGTTGATTTCAGTGGGACCTCTCATATAAGTAAGGGAAGGGGGATTTGGCCCTTAATACCTTGTTCCTTTCAAAGTGCATGGTTTCAGTGAGTCACTCCCAGAATTATTTATTTCATATTCTCAATAGGCTTTACTTGTTTTGCCCAAACTATTCAGCAATTCATATGATTACCAAACATCTTCACAGAAATCAGATCTAGATGCAGAACAATTCATTATATAGAAAAAGGGTGATTTTGTAAGCTCCTTGGGAGTGGAGACTGTCTTTTTGTTCTGTTTGTTCATGTCTAGCACAATGGTGTCTTGGCCATGACTGGTGATCTTCGGCAGTAAGGCAATATAAACAATACATTGGCAGGACTGTTTGTAGATCCCAGCTATAGACCAGAAAGCACTACCAGAGTTCGGGATTGAGGCAATGCTGTGTTGCCAATCAAGGGCTCCCACAAAAGTTATCCCCCAACTAAGGAGTGAAGCAATGGCATTTTGGTGAATACATTTCTACTGAGCTGTACAAGGCTGGCAATGTTTATCATTTTCCTTGGAAAGTATATTGGTAGCATAGCACAATGTGTATAGTTTGTAATGTGAGAATGAAGGATGGGTTACAGTAACAGCAGGTCCAGGAGATCATTTCCTAAGAAAAGGTGTGGGGGGTGGGGAGTTTAAGTCTTTGCCGCTTGGCGCAATCAGGTGCACCCCAGAGCCAAAAATAAAATAGGTTGTTACTGAATCCCAGAGATAGAGGTCAGGTGTGATAAGGATGTTTTAGCACTTTCTAGAGAGATGTGAGTTCATTAGAGGATGGGAAATCAACTCAACCCCAGGGCCAGATCAAGGCCTTTGGGGACCCAGGAGTGCCCACTCTTGTGGGGTCCCATGACCACAGTGGCACCTAGCCTGGGGTTGGGAAAAAGTGACTGTCATTGTTGGGGGTTCCCAGGCATAATGGGAGGGGGTAGCCCACAGACTGGTGACCAGCCATGGAGCTGGCACTTGGCACTGGTTGGGGGGGCAGCCAGAACTGGGTGTGGGGTTGCAGACTTGTGGCTAGAGGCTTCAGTCTGTGGCACTTCTGCACCATTCCCAGGCTGGCTAGTCCAGCACCAGCTCAGGCAAACCAGTCAACCAAGGGGCAGGCTGAAACATGGCAGCAGCATGTTGGGGCAAGGCCAGAGTTGGGGACAGTTGTTGCTAAGTGTGGCTTCTGCCAGCAGTGCTCCAAGACTGGGCATACTGTCTGGCCACCATGCCAGGGCCCTTGGTGGCCAGGCAGAGGAGACTTGGCAGCCCAGCCTGAACCATGGGACCTGGCCAGAGCTGTGCTAGAGCGAGTGGGGATGGATTTTAGCAAGGTGGAATGGCTCCTCTTTAGCCTGGGGCCCAGGGTTCCAACTCTGAGAGCCCTTGTCTTAATCTGGCCCTTTTCAACCCTACTTTGTTTAGTAGAAGAATTTTAACTTGGAGTTCCTGGAGGCCCCTTACATCCCCCTTGAGCACATTAATGGACCAAGGGGCATTGATAGAGCAGTAGGAGAAGTCCAGCACTGAAATCACTAGGTGTGGTTTTGGTCAAGGTGTGGAGCATCGGCAGATTTGTGGAGTAGGGAGAAAGAGATGACATTTAGAAATGAATTAGTTAAAATGTTTTTCTCCACAAAAATCTGTCTGTCTTCCATAGAGGATTAGGTCCACTTGCATGAGGGAGCCCAGGCACACACATTCACATTCACATGGTATCACTAAGGTCTTGGAGTTAATTATAGCTCTGAAATCTGACAGAGAAAAATTAGAGGGGAGAGGGACAGCTGCAGGATCCTGGGGTGAAGGGTCTGATTTCCAGTGTAATCTGCAGCCCACCAAAGAGCCACACTTTGTAAAAATAAAGTTTAGCCTTCTCTTGTCCCCTGCCTGCTGCTTTTCCATTGCATCATGTGTGCTGTCAGCCACTTGTCTTCTAGCAGAGTCTCCACACTGCTGAGCCTAGCCTACGCCCAAGCAGGGAAGGTTTGCTTCAATGAGAAATAGGAATAAAGTATGATTTCTGGGACTTCTTGCTTATAGCCTCTTTTCTTTCTAATTTGTTCCCAGGAAGGAATTAGGAGGCCAAGAGTTAGTGTACCTCTTCCTAGAAATGGCTGTAAATCTCTTTCAGATCTAGAGGCAGAATAAGACTAGCAGGTTTTAAGCAAGTGCCAGGCACAAAACTCATGCTGCCCCATTTGGCCATGCTGACCATCCAATGAGGATGGATGAGCCAAACAGGAGAGGGCTCACACTTAAGATAGTGGGAGTGGAAGGCATTGCATTGTAGCTGCCTAATGGTGCAGCAGCTGGGACTCCAATGTGTATCACCACACATGCTTTCATCTACCCTCCCTTTGTCTAAACAAGGCACCAGGAAAAAACATGAATAAAAAGGACCAATTTTAAAATAAGGGCTGGGTCCTGAGGCCCCCCACAGAGATCACAGAGTGGGTCTGGGGTGTCAAGAGACAGCTGGAACCACTGTGCAGGGGTATTTCTTCTGGTCTGGGTTAGATATGGTTGAGAACTGTTCTAATTTACAAGGGCTGCTAATACTCCTATTGAACAAAACCACAGCATGGAATTGATGCCAGGCCCCAACTCCTAGACCCCAACTTCCAGACCTTCTAGACCTTCATCACTGGAGGAAACCCATTAAAGTTGGGCAATGCTTCTGCATCTGGACTTGCTGACTCTACAGCCAAAAGCTGACTGAAAGAGATGAACTGCATCAAGAAATCTAGCCAAGGTCTCTGTGCACAAATCAGCAGCATGAATTAGTGCTTCTTTATTCAAGATATTGCTACAATGCAAGTCAGGATGTGAATCTACAGCACACTAATCTACTTTACAGCAACTTCCACATGGAAACTGCCAGGGCTGGATTGACCCATAAGCAAAGGAGGCCCTGGCTCAGGGCGTCACTTGCTTAGGGGTGGCCGAGGCACCAAGGCGGGGTGTGGCAGCCCAGCCCGAAAGCCAGACCTCACATTCCTGCCCCTCCCCAAACCAATCACTCTGCCCCAAAGGGCAGAGCAGGCTGGCCATGGGTCAGGCTCCAATCTCTCACCCTGCCTTTGGGCTGAATCCCCCCGCTCTGCCCCTGGACTGGCTGTTCCCTGCCCTGTGGACAGGGCGAGCCAGCCTGGAATGGGAGCCAGGTTCTGCTCCCTGCCACCCCCCATGGGGAGGGCACAAAATGAAAAGCTGGCTTGGGCGCCACAGCCCCTTGAGCTGTCCCTGGACACTGCTACACCACACTGAAAATCCCAGTATGCCAAACCCCACTCAGGAATTTCAATTCACTATAGCAATGTCCACTCGGGACATGTTAAGCAGCAAACTGGTGCATTGGAGTCACACCAAGCTTGTCAAAACAGTACCTTGCATTTACACAGGCCCACAAAGACAAAATGGGATAACTAAGGGTATGTCTACACATCTCTTTTATTTCAAAATAACACTGGTTATTTTGAAATAAAAGAGATTAGGTCCACACAGCATTTTCTTATTTCGAAATGACGGGATCTGTCATTTCAAAATAAGAACCATCGTTTCGAAACAGCTTAAACCCCATTCATTTCAAAACGGCTGTTATTTCTAAATGGATATTTCAAAATAAGGCCATTTGGACATGTGGTTTCGAAACAATGCCATTGTTTCGAAACAACTGTTTCGAAATAACGTGTCCGAACAGCCTTATTTCAAAATAACCATTTTGAAATAACAGCCGTTTCGATAGCAGGCTTTCCCTTAATTCGAATTAACATTTTCTTAATTCAAATTAACTTATTTTGAAATAAGGACTTTATTTTGAAATTACTCATTTCGAAATACTTATTTTGAAATAACGATGTGTGTGTAGAGATAGCCTAAGATCTGGTGGCATGAGTGTCATCAATGCAATATCCAGGAAAGAGAAGTTTCGGGGGGGGGGGGCAGACGTGTTAGTCTAGTTCAGCAACACAAACAAGGAGTCTGGTGGCAATTTTAGGCTATGTCTACGCTAGCCAATTAGTCCAAACTAAGCAAGTTTAGTCTGGACTAATTTGGCCTGTGTCTTTGCTAGCCTTTGGCTAGTCCGAACTAAGAAATTTCTTACTAGCCAAAGCATAGTTCAGACTAATAAATTTGGCTGGTTAGTCCGGACTAAGGCCTTAGTTTGAACTTTAAGTTTGAACTAGGTCAGTGTAGACACAGACTAATGGCTAGTTCCAACTAAAAAAGTTCTAATTAAGCCATTAGTTCAAACTAGGATGTGCAGCTAGTTCAAACTAGAAAGCCATGGTTAGTCTGAACTAGCCCGAGGCTAGGTTAGACTAACCTCAGACATTTTTAGTTCAAACGAGTGTGTCTGAACCAAAAAAGGAGATGTAGACATAGCCTTAAAGACTAACAAATTTATTTATCATATGATCTTTCATGGGAATAAACCACACTTTGTCAGATGTTTGAAGATGGGGAACATATAAAATGAGAGGAAAAATAGATGCAAGGGCGTACAAGTCATTGGATCAGGTCAGACTATTTCAGCAAATCAAAGCAGTTGTTTAAATTCAAACAGTAGGTAGCAACATATTAGAAGGAGGGGTGGTAGAGAAAGGGCAGGAAAGAGAGAAAGAAGTAGTAATAAAGGAGACAAGAGGATGATAAATAGCATCTTCTAAGGTTAAAAATGCTTTTAGAAAAATAAATCTTTAAAAAGAACAAATGTGATTTCCCTGCTTACTCTAAACTGCTTACCCTAACATCATTGCAAGGCAAAAATCAAAGGAATTTGACTGATCACAAGATGGAAAAATCTGCAAAGCTTTTTAGATTTCATTTAAGTTGTGATAATCATGAAATATTTGTTAATTTAGTATTATCATTGTTTTAAAGGGGAAATTAACTTAAAACACCTTAATTAACTAAATGTCAGCCTGTGCTAAACAAGCCAACCCTAAAGAATCTTATTTGAAGTAATTCATGCTCTGCCCAGGAGCACCTCCCTCTATCACTGAAAGTGGAACCATCAAAAAATCTCAGCAGTCCAGAACTCAAGTTCTTCCTGAAACCATTACAACTCAAGCATAACGCAAAAGATTGATGTTTTGTTTTAAATCTTGAGCCAATTATTTTCATAATGATTCTAAACTTGACTCAATTAGTTCTCCCTGGCCTATTCACCTGCACAAGTATTCAGGAGTACAAATGAACAAAATTCTTGGTACAACACTTTTCTTTTGTTATAGATTCGAAGATTCTAAGGCCAGAAAGGACCACTGTGATCATGTCGTCTGATCTCTTCCTGTATAACACAGGCCATAGAATGAATTCCCCAAAATAATTCCTAGCAAAGAGCTTTTAGAAAAGATCCAGTCTTGTTTTAAAGGTTGCCAGTAAGTAAGAATTCACCACAAACCTTGGTAAGTTGTTCTAATGATTAATTACTCTTTCTGTTAAAAATGCATATCTTATTTACAGTCTGAATATATCTAGCTTCAATTTCCAGCCAGTGGACTGTGTTATACCCTCCTCTGGTAGACTGAAGAGCCCATCCTTAACTATTTCTTTGCCATGTAGTTTCTTGAAAGATTCAACCAAAATAACAAATGAAATCAAGTTGAATTCACCACATTATTTCAGTTGGAAAGTAAAATGGGGGGAAAAAATCAAAATATTTCATCTTGACTTTTTTTTGTCAACTAAAGGTTTTTTTAAAAAAAATTCTTTTGGGCAAACTGAAAAAGTTTTAAAAACTATTGTTTCAGGTTGAGCTGAAACAACAATTTTTTTTTTTTTTTTTATTTCCCAGTTCAGGAGCCACACTGAAAATATCAGCTATTTGCACAGCTCTACTCATTAACTGATTAAATTTTGCAGATAATTGTTAGGTAACCAATATTATCAAGTGTGGTTCTCAAATAAGTTATACAGGTGAAACAAACTTATGAGACAAGAGTGTGACATTACCTTGTGACTTGTGCTGATCTTTACAGATGTATAAAAGGAATAAAAATGGGTATAAAATGCTAATATACTGTTCTGGGACCATCTTACATTCACTTTGCACCCAGTTTGGAGTTCCTGCCAAATCCTCAGATGTGCTGGAACTGAACTCGGTGTCATTAAGGAAAAGCAACAGCTAAGGGCTCTTTCTGCTATGTCTCCACTCCTCCCAAATACTGGGATCACAGGGGGCCAGTATGGCCTTTGATGCAGTTTAGAGTATGTAGCCTCAGAGATACTCTAAGGCCTGGTCTACGCTTACAACTTAGGCTGACACAGCTATGATGCCCAGGGGTGTGTGCAAAATCCACACTGTTGAGAGCCATACCTATGCAAACCCAACATCCCATGTAGATGCAGCTAGTCTGACAAAAGAAAGCAGCTGTAGAGCTTGCTATCTTCACTCAAGAGGGTGATATTTCTGTAGCAATGGAAAACCTCTTCCTTCTCTGTAGTTTGGGAGTATGTCTAAAATTAAACAGCTTCAGCGACAGAACTGCAACACTGCAGTATTTAAATACAAACATTACCTATGCTGATGGAGAGGGTTCTCTCATCACGGTACTTAATCCAACTGCCCCAATGGCAGTAGCTAGGTCACTGGAATAATTCTTCCACCCACCTAGTGCTGTCTACAAAAGGGGTTTAGATCAGCACAGCTATGTCACTCAGAGATGTGAAAAATCCACATACTTCAAAGGGAATGAACTGAAAAGGGCAATTATCAAATGATCCATTTCCCATGGCCAGTCCCAGTTTCTGTCAGGCAGAGTCTCAGAGACCCAGAACACAGCGTTGCGTCCCTGACCATCTTGTCTAATAGCCGTTGATGGATCTATCCTCCATTACTTTTATCTAATTCTTTTTTGCCTCAGTTACACTTTTAGCCTTCACAGTACCCCAAGTTCCACCGGCTGACTGCACTGGGTGATGAAGTATTTCCTTATGTTTGTTTTAATCCTGCTGCCTATTAATTTCCTTGGGTCCCGCTGGAACTTTTGTTATGTGAAAGGGTAAATAACACTTCCTTACTCACCTTCTCCACACTAACCATGATTTTACTGGCATCTATTATATGCCTGCTTAATCAACCCTTTTCCAAGCTAAAAAGTCCAAATCTTACTAATTGCTCCTTGTATAGAAGCTGTTCCAAACTCTTAATCATTTTCATTGCCCTTCTCTGTACCTTTCCCAATTCTAATTTATCTTTTTTGAGATAGAGTGACCAGAACTGCACACAGTATTTAGTCTGTGGGCCGACCATGGATTTACATAATGCCTTGTGATATCACCTGTCTTATTATCCTTTCCCAAATGGCTTCTAATATTCTGTTAGCTTTTTGTCTGCCATTGCACATTGACTTGATGTTCTCCTTTTCGTATTTCCCTATCCTTCTTTCCATGCTTTGGTACCTGGTAACTCTACACATGTAAAACTAAGTCGCAAGCCTAGGAGCCTAGCCTTTGAAACATCTGTATTTTTGACTTCACACATTCTGCTTACCAAACTATTTGGTCTACCATGGAACAGGGACTCAGAAAGGCAAATTTTTATTGTGGCTAGAGGATGCGAGTGGAAGTCAAAATGTCTGGTTACTATTCCTAACTCTGACTAAGTTGCTACGTGACTGCAGGCAATCAGGACTGGATTTAGGTGTCCGGGGGTCCTGGAATGTCCACTTTCATGGCCATGCCATCATGACAGTAGCCAGCCTGGAGGCAGGTTAGGGCAGGATGGGGCTGTGCTCAGGCATGCCAATGCTGAGGCCCAGCAGGCTCACCAGCCATGAGGGACTGGCCAGCACTTGGCGCTGGGTTCTGGCCAGCACTAGGGTAAAGGAGCCAGCCGTGAAGGTAGGCCAGGCTCGTGCTCTGCTGGCACCCAGCACAGACTGCCTGCTTGAGCCAGAGGCAGTGGCCTGCAGCATCCTGCCCGTGCCCGCAAGCTGCTGGTCTGCTCCAGGAGGTCTGGGACATGGGACGGGGACTCAGAGAAAGAGAGGAGAGTGGGATGGGGCAGGCTGCTGGTGGTAGCATGCCAGGGCTTGGTGTCCTGTCAGGCTGCCATGCCAGAGCCTCCAGGGGCATGTCAGAAGAGACTGTCTCCCAGGCCATGACAGGTACAGGTTGGTGCTGTGCAGCTTGTGCAGCAGCACTCAGGCCAGGGCTGAATTGCAACGGGATAGTGGAGCCCCTCTTTAGCCCAGGACCCATGGCTGCAGCGTCTAAAGCCCCTGCCTTAATCCAGCCCCAGGCAGTTCTTTTAATTTCTCTGCCCTTAAGGCTCTCTGTTTTACAATAAGTATACTAATGAGTTCATATGGCATAGTTAGGAGACTTCATCCATCATGAAGCACTTTGCAATCTTTGGAAGGAAGTTATCAGTGAAAGGCAAATGATTATAGGCCAGATCTTCCACACACCCAAGTCACCCATCACATGTAAACCAAGGACAACACCTCTGAAGTCTATGGAGATTGACTAGCACAAAGCTGGTGTAAGTAAGCAAAGAATGTGGCCTAAATTATTATTAAAATCATGCAGCTGTAGATAGGGAAATTGAGTTCCCTATCTACATGCTTTACACACACACATACAAAGGGAAGAAAGGGGAAGTTGAGAGTAATGAATATAAATCAGATGTTTGAAATTGTAGAAAAATTATATGAGGAACAAAAGGATGCAGGGCAAAACCTATCTGAGTTCAGGACAGGAAGAAGCAGTGTTTAAAGTAGTTTAAGGACAAAAAGAACATGGACAATGTTACTAAATGGAACTGATAGAATTATCAATATTAATGCAGAAAAGAAAGACATAGGCTATGTCTACACTATAATAATTTCGAAAAAGTGAGTCTTCACAAAACTCCTTTTTCGAAATAAAGCAGGTATTAGTATTTCGAGTTAGAGAGTCTACGTTAGACTCTCTAATGCAAAATAGACCTCCTCCCCCAGGCAGGTTTTAGAATGTGGGGGGCAAACAGGGAGGCCGAGGGGCAGATCAGCAGGCAGAGGGGGAGCAGCACCCATGGTTCCCTGGCTGTGCAACCGGGGAGCGCAGCCCTGCTGGGGTTCCCTGGCTGCCCCACTGGGGGACTCTGTCAGGGGAACAAAGCCTCGGGGGGTATCTGTCCCCAGGCAGGGAACCCTGCCCTGCCCAGGGAGGGACCCCAGGCAAAATACATCTCTCCAGGGGGAATACCCTGGTAATTATTTTGAAAAAGCCAATTAATTCCACATCTTGGAATGGCTTTTTTTCGAAATAACTATTTTGAAAGATTTGCTCTTTTGAAATTAAAGCAAGTTTACCGATTTTGAAAAAGCGCTTAGTTTGTTCAACATACACACCTGCTTTTTTTCGAAAAAGCAAATGCCTGCCTGGACATGGAAGAGTTTTTTTGAGATAAGCCTCTTTATCCCGAAAAAACTTTTCAGTGTAGACATATTCATGTTCAATAAATATTTCAATTGATTATTGGTGAAAAAACAGAGGATGTTGTCTCCTGCTATGGCAGTAATAATGCTCTTTCCATTCCACTACTATTTCTGGAGCATGTTAAACAGAAGCTACTTACATTAGATATTTTTAAATCAGCATATCCAGTTAACTTGAATCCAAAAATTTTAAAGAGGGCAGCTGAGGAGCTCACTGGACCATTAATACAAACAAACAAGGAGTCCTGTGGCACTTAAAGACTAACAAATATATTTATTGCATGAGCTTTTTGGGAGACACTTCAAAGTGTCTGATGAAGTGGGATTCTCTCCCATGAAAGCTCATGCAATAAATGTATTTGTTAGTCTTTAAGTGCCACAGACTCCTTGTTTGTTTGTTTTACTGAATTAGACTAACATGGCTGCCCCTTTGCATCTTGTATCATTAACGCTGATTTTGAATAAGGAAGTCTGAGAACACTGGAAGAAAGCTAATATTGTGCCATTTTAAAAAAGGTAAAATGGGGCGGTCCAGGCTGGATATTAGGAGAAACTTCCTTACTAGGCGAGTGGTGAAGCATTGGAATAAGCTGCCTAGGGAGGTGGTGGAATCTCCATCTCTGGAGGTGTTCAAGGCCCAGCTGGACACAACCCTGACTGGGATGATCTAATGGGAGTGGTCCTGCTTTTTTTGGCAGGGGGTTGGACTAGATGACCTTGTGGGGTCCCTTCCAACCCTATGATTCTATGATTCTATGACTTGGGTAATTTTAGGTCTGTGGCTACGTCTACATCTACTGAAATTATTTTGGACTTTGTGGTCTGAACTAAATAGTGCCTGGTTAGTTTGAACTAACTAACCAGGAACTTTTTAGTTTGAACTAACTGCATGTTCTAGTTCGAACTAACATTTAATTTGAACTAGGAGGCACAGTTAGGTCTAACTAATGGCTTAGTTCAAACTTTTTAAGTTCAAACTAAGCCTTAGTTCAGGTCTTGCCCGTGCTTAGTTCAAACTGAAGTTCAAACAAAAGCGGCTAGTCTGAACTAATCCTTGGTACTAACTAGTTCAGACTAAGCTTTCCAAACTAAATTTCTTTGTTTGGACTAGGCAAAGCCTAGTGTAGCCAAGGGCTAAATTAGTCTGGACTAAGCCTCCTTTCTCCAGATTAATTTGCCAGTGTAGACAAAGCCTGTCAACCTGACATTGACTCGAGCAAGATAATGGAGTAGTTGATATGGGATTCAATTAACAAAGAATTAAAGGTGGGTAATATAATTAATGCAAATCAACACAGATCTATGGAAAATAGATCCTGTCTAATTTATTTAATATCTTTTTAGATGAGATTACAAGTTTGGTTTACAAAATTAATAGTGCAGGCAGAATATACCTAGACTTCTGTAAGGCCTTTGACTTCATACCGGAAAATTAACATGGTCCATGTTAAATGGATCAAAAACTGGATAACTAATAGGTCTCAATATATAATCGTAAAGTGGGAATCATCATCAAATTGTTATGGTTTTAGCTGGGTCTCACTGGGACTGGTTCATGGATATTTAATATTTTTATAATGATTTAGAAGAAAACACAAAATGATCCTTCATAAAGTGGCTTAAAAACTGACTAAGTCTCCAAATGTAATTATAAATGGAGAGAAAGAGCACATAATGAAGACAGATCACTGATTTAGAGCAATCTGGATTTCTTGGTAAACTGAGTGCAAGCAAAAATATGTGTTTTCATATGGCTAAATGCAAATGTAGATACCTATGAACAAAGAATGCAGGCCATATGACAGGATAGAGGACTTTCTCCTGCGAATCAGTGACTCTGAAAGACATTTGGGAGTCATGACAAATAATTAGCTGAACATGAGCTCCCACTATGATGCTGTTGCCAAAAGAGCTACTGTGAACCTGTGCTACTTAAACCAAGAGCTGAGAGGTTGTTTTACCTCTGCATTTGGTGCTGGTGCAACCACTGCTAAAATGATGCATTCTAGTGCCCATAATTCAACAAGTAAGTTGCTAAATTGAAAAGGATTCAGACAAGAGCCACAAAGATGATTAAAGGAGTAAAGAAAACATGAGTTATGTTGTTAGAGTTCTTCAAGTGAGTGTATCTATTTAATCTAACACAGAGAAGGTTACAGAATGATCTGATTACTGTCTACATAGAGAACAAATACTGGGCACTTCTATTTAGCATAGAAATATATAACATGATGCAGGGGTCGGAAGTTAAAGATAAACAAATTCAGATGGGAAATTAGGCATGAATTTTTAATCATGATAGTATTTAACCATTGAAGCAATTCACCAGGCATCGCAGTTCATTCTCCATCACTGCCAATTTTATTTGAGGGAAATTCTATGACCTATATTATAAAGAAGATAGGAATAAATTATCTCACTATTCCCTTTAGCCTTGGAATCTATGAAAAAAGGTATGCTAATACAGCTGAGGCATTTCAGAGAAAGAACTCAAGTCAGCGCTGTGCCTCACTTCATCACTGATACTCACTGAAGCATTACTTGGAGCTTGCTGCAGCAGGCAATGTTGAATTTAGATACAGAGGACTAGCAGGCTCTGTATCTACATGGCTGTGTTAGCTCCTGCTGATTTCACCATAGTGGCAGGAATTACCCACTGCAAAACTGTTCATGCAGACCCGCTAGAGAGCAGTGTGAGAGATCACCAAACAACCTAACACCTCAGCTATCCCATAGCTTTGCTCCTCTCTCGCTGTCTCTCTCCCCCTTGTCCTTATTTCATTGCTTTTTTCTCCCTCCCTCCCTTTTTTCTACCCCTTCTACTCTTTCATTTTCTCCTCCCCCTCATTTTTGCCCCATGTCTTCCACGCCCCTAGCCCTACTGCTTTCCACTCCTTCTCCCCTGCCCCCCTGCCTTGCAATTTCTGGCAGAGTTCTGGACTCTGAATTCAGTCTTATTCCTCCCTGGGGAAATGACTTAATGCCTTGGCTTTAATAAGCAGTTTGCTAACTCAAAGTCCTAACTGCAGAGTCCATGTGGAGATGTGCATGCCAGTAATTGGGAACTCCATTTTTCTTGTCCACCCGCTTCCCTTTTTCCCATCTTCATTTATCCATATGACTGGAAACAGCTCAGAGTCAGATGACTTGTGAAACCTTTTGTCTTAGATCACTGTTGTTCAATCATTCAGAGAACTAGCTCAACAGCTCAGGGAGCATGAAATGCAACAGAAATTAGGCCCTTGAATATATATATAAGATTTCTCCTGTGGGGATATTTTACCATTTATTTTTAAAGGAGATGAAACTGCCCATGGTCAGCATGTGTTTTTCAGTGTGGATGCTGGTCTGGGGAACTATCTGGGTAAGTAAGTGTCGGCCAAGCCCTGTTTTCCCAGAGCCTAGGTTGACAGAAGTCAATCCGTTAACTACCATCTTTGAAGTTCCCAGATCCAGTCAATTCTCTAACTCCTAAACCCAGGATTTCTTAGCATTTCAAAATCCCTCAGATGTACTCAACAGATCTGCTCCAGCCAACAACTTCCTGTAAACAGACATTTATGGTAATTTTAGCAGCTGCAGAGGCTCCTTCTCTGTTCCAACATGAACCTTTACTCCAAATGTCCAAATTCTGATATCCTCTCTCTCAAGCTTTCACTCTCAAAGTTTGCTTCTCTTTCCCTTTCCTGTATGTGCCATTTAGGTTCCTTTCCTAATAATACTGGTTGACTTTACCAAGGATTTACTTGTTGCCTTCAGAGTTGGTCAGCACCTCATCTTCCAAATAGTATGAGAAAAAAATCAATGAGGGGAAGGTTACTGAAAGATTTGGGTCATGGAACTGCTCCTACCCAACCCCCTTAGATAAATAGCAGTATGTTAGATGCTCTTCTAGCATAAAGCCAAGCACTCTATTCAGGTGTCATATCAGATCCCGTACATGGTGGCTACCCCTAAAATGCAAAACACCTTCACAGAACAGAATAAAGAAAAATCTTCACTGGGATTGGCAGAATGGGAAGGCCCAAAACAGGATTATGGAGTGGTGCATTTGGTCCATCTGGGGAGTTGGTTGCTTGTCTGCTTGTTCTCTATGCGAGAGCTATTTATCTGGGGAATGACTCCCTGAGTAAGCAGCTGAAAAGTCTGTTTATTGTTGTCTAAGTAAGGACCATGAAGCTCTGCCCTTAGGAGCTTTGATCAGCCCTGCTATTTGAAGTCTCTAAGTGCTTAATCACTCAGATGGTGAGGGGTGGAGCTAAACTGAATGAAGCAGGGAAATTTGGTATAAAAATTACTTTGCTAGGTGAACTCAAGAGCTGCAATCAGAGGCAGCTAACAAGGGAATATTGAGAAGGAGTGTGTAATGCTTTCCTTCCAGGAAGATACTGCTCAAGATCTAGCTAGTCTAAGGGAACAAAGACATGTATGGGACACACCTGTGGCTGTTAATTTGGCCACACTTGTAAAAAAAAAAAATCAAGCTTGTCTACAAAGAGTTCTCCAGCTACCCAAGGAAGAGAGATGAGCCCTGCTGGGAATTAAATTCTCAGAAGAATTGAAAGAGCTTTATGTGAAGGACAGAATGTTGCGTGGCCTTCCTGGCTCCAAGACACAGTGTGTAATTCTAAGACTGGATAGGCTTCTGAAGTTAATACACAAAAATCCACTGGTGATGGTTCACATTGGTACTAATGACACTGCATTTCTGGGTATCTTGCACATACTAGTTGACATCAGAGAACTCAGAAGCATGAAGAAGATAAGGAAAGTTCAAGCTATCTTTGGTTTATCCTGCCTGTCCCACAAGTGAAGGAAGACAGAAGCAAAAGATTCTGCAAATGAACCACTGGCTAGATAAATGTATGGCATGGATTTTTTGTTTTGTGGAACACTGGTCCATCTTCAAGGAGGACAGGGTGCCGCATAATTTGGATAGTCTCCATCTCAGTAGAAGGGGACATCTCTTTGAGGACAGGCTGCTAAAGTAGTCTGGGGGTTGTTAAACTAATAACTATAGGGGAGGATGAAAAGAAGGAAGATCTGTGTACTCACTGAGCACAAATTACTCAAGAAACCAAATGACTCAAAGAAAATAAATTTTAATTGTCTCTACAGCAATACCATGAACCTTGGTAACACACCAAAGGCATTGAAATTGATCATTTATCAGCATAAATTAGATCTGTTTGGCATTATTGAAGCCTGGTGGGATAATTCACATCATTGAACTGTTAAAAAACAAGGGTATATCCTATTTAGAAATGACTGAGTGGGCTGAAAGGGAGGTGAAGTATCATATTATCTCACAAATGTTACTTTGTTTCTGAGGCACTAAAGCAGAGTATCTGCTGCTGTCTACTATAGGGAATGGGACTAGCTCCTATTATATCTATCTATAATATGTTGGGAAAAAAGCTGTGTCATCACAGGGCACATCAATTTCAGTGACATATGCTACCAGTAATAAAATATCCTTTGAATATCTACATATTAAAGATGGCAATTCCCTACCACCAAATGTATTGCTTTCAACATGGAAGAATCCTATATTACACCTCATTTTGACAGATGAAGAAGAGATGACCACAGAATTAAAAATTAATGGTAGTTTAGGTGCATATGATAATAACTTGATCATATTTCACATGCGCAAACAGGATAAAGTCCAGACAAGGGAAGGACAGATGGATGGACAGATGGACGGACAGACAGACATGCATGTGCATGCGCACACATACACAGTGTTTTAAAAGGGCCAATTTCACAAAGCTGAAAACAATTACAAGACAAATGGGCATAGAGGAAGAATTTAGTCTGAAAAAATTGAATGATATTGGGAATTGTTTAAGAATATATTCACAGGTGCTCAAAAAATCAATGTCTCAGTTCCAAAAATCAAGGAAGAGGAAGTATTGAATAAAACAGAGATTTGATTCAGAGAAGTAAATGCAGTCATTATATAACTATATATATCTATAGCTATAAAATGGGGAAAAAAAGGGAAAAACTGATAGTTATGCATAGTAATGAGAACCTACAAACTATAGAAAATTGATTAGGGAAGCAAAGGGACACAAGGATAAATCTGTGGCCAGATTAGTTAAAGACAATAAGAAAATGTTTTTGAAGTATATTAGAAACTAAATGAAATCATAACAAAGATATTAGACCATTACCAGTAAATTATCAATAATAAGATTTAAAAGGCAGAAGTGTTCAATAAATATTTCTGTTCTGTATTTGAGAAATGAACAGATGATGGAGTCATATCATATAATAGTCTTTCCATTCCACTAGTATTTCATGAGGATGTTGAACAGCAGCTACAAAAGCTAGGCATTTTTCAAATCAACAAGTTTGGAAAATTTGCTGTTAAAAGTTTTAATACAGCTGGCTGAAGAGCTCTGTGGGCTGATTAATATTGATTTTCAGAAACACTGGGAACACCAGAAAAGTTCCAGTAGATGGGAGAAAAGCTAACTTATAATTTTGTAGGGCATTTGACTTGGTCCTGAATAAGATTTTGATTAAAAAACTGAATGATATAAAATGAATATTGCACATTAAATGGATTACAAGTGCTTGTAATTGTTAATAGGGAAATTATTATCAAATGTGTGTTCCTAGTTGGGTCCCACTTGAATTGGTTCTTGGACCTACTCTATTGAACATTTTTGATTAATGACCTCAAAGGAAACACAAAATAATCATTGATAATATTTGCAGATGACAGAAAAATTGGGGAGTGGTAAATAATAAAGATAAGACACTAACAGAATGATCTAGACTAGTTTGTAGAGTGGGCACAAGCAAACAATATGCTTTCTAATACAACAAAAATCTCAATATATATACTTAGGAATATATTTATATTTATAATATGTTTAATAATAGTTTGTGTTTATATAAATGTTTCCAAAAGCTACTTTCAAAATAGGGAAAACCGTGCAATTGCAACGGCCGTTATTTCAAAACAGATATTTCTAAATAACGCCAATTGGACCGCTGTTTCAAACAGTTGTTTCGAAACAATGGTGTTGTTTCAAAACAACAGGTCTAAAGGCATTATTTCAAAATATCCGTTTTGAAATAACGGCCGTTTCGAGGGGGGGGCAGGTTTTACTTTTTCGGTAGGATGATCCTTATTTCGAAAGGACGAGGTCCGTCCTTTCAAAAGAAGGAAACGTCATGTAGACCAAATTTTTTTTATTTTGAAATAACAGGTGTTATTTCGAAATACAAGAGCCATGTAGACGTGCCCTAAAAGTCACAACAAATTTAAGCAAAATGATAGTAAAAGTAAAATGTTTATTATATCAAAATGAGACATTTTTACTTTATTGAAATAAAATGAGAGTTGAGATTTTTCATTTCACATAGTTTCATTTCTTTTTCCCATCAAAAATTTTGTCAATATTGACATGTTTCAGAAGAGCATTTCAAGTTTGAAAAAACTCCATTTTTTTCAAGGAAACATTGCTCCATGGACCATTGTTCAACCATGTTTAACTTTCACTATTCAAATATTTTGCAGGTGAGTCAGGTTTATTAGCTCATTTTCCTGGTGAGATGAAAGCAAGATCATGATCTTTGCCTGGATGAAGCTGTGGTTTGACCAGAACAGCAGCAGATTTGTGATATCCTTGCTATATATAGGTTGAAGATCAGGACCTACACACACCTGCCTGAGTGTCTGGGGCCAAAGACAGTTTGCCCTATGAGCTCCATGCAGGTAAGGAGTTTAGATGCTGCAGTGTCTTTGGTGTTGTGTTTGTGGAAGTTGCAGTGACCAAGAACAATGAACTTAAGCAATTCCAGTACCTACTAGACAACCGGTTCATTAAAATAAACAAGGAGTCCTGTAGCACTTAAAAACTAACACATTTATTTATTGCATGAGCTTTCATGGGAGAAAATCCCACTTTGTCACATGCTTTTACGGTGGGGAAACTTACAGAATGGGAGAAAATAATTGCAGGGAAGTGTAAGTCATGGGATCAGGTCACACTGTAAAAGCAAATCAAAGCAGTTGTTAAGATTCAAACACTGGGGAACAACGTATAGAGGAAGATGAAGTCAGATCACTGTTGTAATGAGAAAAAAAGCCAAAGTCCCTACTTAGCTTTGAAGCAACAGTCAAATTTGCAAATAAATTCAAACTCTGCAGCTTCCATTGAAAGCCTTGAGCTGTTATTCATTTCTCTGAGCACAGCAATTTGTAAATAATCACTGGAGTGATCAGGAAGCTTGAAATGCTCACAAACTGGTTTTTGAATGTTGTGATTTCTGATGTCAGATTTGTGCCTATTTATTATTTTGTGCAGAGCCTGTCCTGTTTGTCCAATATATAAGGCAGAGGGGCATTTCCAGCACATGATGGCGTAAATCGCATTGGTAGATGAGCAGGTGAATGAGCCTTTGATGGAGCAGCTGGTTTTATTAGGTCCTGTAATAGTGTCTTTTGTGCAGCTATGTGGGCAAAGTTGGCAGCATGGTTTGTTGCAGGGATATGTGCCTGCTTTAATGGTTCTATTGTTCATTACCCCAGAGTCTCTATGCTCCTAATCCAGTGGTCTTCATTCAGGCCTCTGTTGGGTTTTAAACTTGCAGATTATATAGATGTATAATAGGGGGTGATCACTACTTGAGCACCTCCTAGTGTCTGCATGTAGTACCACATTCCTTTTCCCACCTCTGGTGCCCCCTGCAGGCTGTCAGCTGACCTTGATGGGCCTTCAGAGGCTTCCTCCTCCAGATAAATTAGAAGGTCCAAATGAAACTTTTCCAGGGTAACAAAAAATCCAACAAACTAAGTAGCTGCCTTTACTGGGGTCTTGGTAACAAAAAATCCAACAAACTAGGTAGCTGCCTTCACCAGGGTCTTCAGCTTCAGCTCTGAGTCCTTTATATTCACCCCTCTGCCCAGGCTTTCAAAAAAGATTGTCCCAGTCTTGGGGTTTATACCACTTTGCTTGTGGGGAAACCCAAGCCCACCCACTACTCCAGGTTCTAACCAAGGGACCCTATAAGCAGCAGCCACATACTAGTCTCTTCAATTCTTTGCTGCTATTTCCACCTGATCCCTTTATCTCCACCCTATTCCTCGAGGTTAAATTGCCTAGGTCCTTCCTCTCCCAGCTTAAACAAATAAACAGAGCTAGAACCAAACTCTGATTAGCTCTCAAGCTCCTTTGGCCAGAGAGGAACTCCTTGCCTGGCCCCAGTCAGTAAATTACTTGCTCAGGCCTGCAGCAACATTTATGGGTACGTCTACACTTGCAAGTTAGTTTGAATTAAGGATGCTTAATTAGAACTAACGTAGTACCTGTTTACACTAGGCTTTCATTAGTTCAAATTAAGGAAATCCTTAATTCAGACTAATGAAAGCTTAGTTTGAATTAGTAAAACCTGCCGATTAGTTCGAACTAAGCCCTTAGTTTGATCGTTAGTTCGAACTAAGGACGGTGTAGAGTAGGATTAACCCTTAGTTTGAACTTAATAAATTTGAATTAAGGGCAGCTAGTTCGAATTAACAAAATGGAGTAATTCGACTTAAAGTTAAGTCGAATTAGTCCACTTAGTTAATTCGAACTAATACATTCAAGTTTAGTTTGAAGGAGGAGCAATACAATGGGGAGAGTAAGTGCTAACAAAGTCAATTCAGTTAGGGTCGAGGCTCATTAGCTGTGAGACATACATGATCCTGGAAGGGGTGCCTCAAAAGAGCTTTGTTTGTATGAAGCACCACCTCACAGAGCTGATGGGAGGGAATATTCAGCATTTGGAGATGAAGGTAGAAGCTGGTTGAGTTTAGGAGGGAATTTGAGCAGTTGATGAAGCAAAGGAATAAGGAGGCTGAAGGGGAAAAAAGAAAAAGCAGAGCTGCAGATGGAAGCAGGACCATTGAACCTGAGGGAAGAATGCTGGGTGAAGAAAGTGATGCTGGAAACATGGCTGCAAGAACCTGGCAGATGAAAAGATGGACTAATGACAGAGAAACAGAGATTAAGAACATGTTTGCAGAGTTGGAAAATGAAGGGTCCAGCGGGTGGTTACTGAAGGTGGGAGGGCAAGGAAAATAAGAAAAACAGCTAGTCATCATACAAAAGAAGTGGATGAATCCATGGAGATACAGCCAAATAAGAGCCCCAGGAGAATACAGGAACAGTTACAGAGGATTGCAAAGTAGAATAGTGGACAGAAAGAACGGGAATAGGCTGGGGAATCTTACTGTCACCAAAAAAAAGGCAGGTCTGTGGATTTGGGACTCCCTGCTGAAAAGAACAGATCGGACTGTAACCAGTAGTCATGACTGGTGTGCAGCTGTTGAATGATATATGCTGTTTAGGAAAGATTGATATAAAGGCAAACGTGGCAGAATTGCACTGTAAGTCAATGATGTGGTAGACTATAAACATATTAGAAGTGATGATATTGATAAGACAGAGTCTGTCTGGGTAAAACTTGTATGGGGGAAGAAAACTACTACAGTTTCCACTGGGATAGTGCTTTGTGTGTGCTACAGACCACAGGGATCTGATATGGACATGGGTAGAGACCTTTTTAAGCTTTTTAATCAAGTATAAACTAGTGAGAACTGTGTGATTATAGGAGATTTTAACTTCCAGGATATAAACTGGAAGATAATTCCTAGTAGTAATAATAGGGTCCAGATTTTTCTGGATGTGACAGCTGACAGATTCCTTCACCAAACAGTTACTGAACTAAAAAGAGGGGATGCCATTTTAGATTTGGGGTTGGTAAGTAGTGAGGACCTCTTAGAAGACCTGGTTGTAGGGCACAACCTTGGTTTCAGTGAAGATGAATTAATTCAGTTCAAGCTAAATGGAAGGGTGAACAAAAATACATCTGTGACTAGGGAGTCTGACTTCGGGCAAACTTTAAAAAAATTAAAGGACTTAGTTGGGGAAATGGACTGGATGGAAGAACTCATAAGCTTTTGTGGGCTTGCATGCTTCTGATGAAGTGTGTTGGAGTCCATGAAAGCTTATATCTGAAGAAATCTGTTAGTCTATAAGGTACCACAGGACTCTCTTTGTTTTTGCTGTACACAAACTAACATGACTACCCCTCTGGAAATTTCAGTTCCAAGGTGCAGGATCTATCTGCATATTCCATCCCAGGAAGGGGAAAATAATTCATAGGCCACAATTGTAGACCAAGCTGGATGAATAAGCATCTCAGGTGATACAGGCAAAGCAGCCTACAATGGATGGAAGATGGAAACGATCATCTAAAGGAAGCTACCTCTTGACCTCTTGGAGGTCAGAATATGTAGGAATAAAGTGAGAAATGCCAAAAGCCAAGAAAGGTTGGATCTCACAAAGGGAATTAAAACCAATATAGTAAGTTCTATAATCATATAAATAGGAAGAAAACAAAGAAAGAAGTGGAACCGCGAATCAGTGAGGAGGGGGTAGAGGTTAAGGACAATCTGTTACAAATACTAAACAAATACTTTGCCTTTGTTTTTAATGAGGCTAATGATGAGTTTGGAGATAGCAGTAGGGTGGCCAATGGGCCTGAAGACATAGAGGTGGAAATTACCACCTCTGAGGCAAAAGCCAAACTCAAACAACTTAATGGGATTAAATTGAGGGGTCGGAGAGTCTCCATCCAAGAATATTAAAGGAACTAACACATGAAATTGCAAGCTCATTAGCAAGGATTTTTAAAGAATCTGTAAACTCAGGGGCTCTACCGTACGCCTGGAAAATTGCCAGCATAGTTCTTCCTAAGAAAGGGGAAAAAGGGATCCAGGTAACTCCAGGCCTGTTAGTTTGTTTGACCTCATTAGCATGCAAGGTCTTGGAGAAAAAATTGAAGGAGAAAGTACTTAAGGATATAAAGGTTAGGAGTAATTGGGGTAAAATACAACATGGCATTACAAAAGGTAGATCATGTCAAACCAACCTGATCTCCTTTTTTGAGTAGATAACCGATTTAGACAAAGGAAATGAAGTGGATTTAATTTACCCAGATTTCAGTAAGGTATTTGATATGGTTCCATGCAGGGAATTATTACTTAAAATAGAAAAGATGGGAATTAATATGAAACTCTAAAGTTGGATAAGGAACTGTTAAAGGGGAGACTACAAAGGGTCACACTAAAAGGTTCCTCAGCGATCCATCCTGGGACCAATCTTATTTAATATTTTTATTATTGACCTTGGCACAGAATGGGAGTGTGCAAATAAATTTTGTGACTCACATCATGTTGGGACGTATTGGCAATATATAGAAGGATCGGGATGTCATACAGAAACATCTAGATAGTCTTGTAAATGGGGGTAGTAGAAATAGGGTGAACTTTAATAGTGGAAAGTGTAAGGTGCTTAGGAACTAATAACAGGAACTTCTCTGATAAACTGGGAATGCATCAGTTGGAAGTGACAATGAGGAGAAGAACCAAGGTGTATTGTTTGATCACAGGATGACTATGAGCTACCATTGTGATGTGGCTGTGAAAAAAAGTTAATGCAGTCCTTGGATCAGGGTGTTTCCAGTAGGGATAAGAAGGTGTTAGTACCATTACAAAAGGTGGTAGTGAGATGTCATCTGGAATACCATATGCAATTCTGATTTCAAACTGAAAGAAGTTCAGAGAAAGGCTACTAGGATGATCCAAGGAATGGAAAACCTGCCTTATGAGAGGAGACTCAAAGACCATGGCTTATTTAGCCTAACCAAAAGAACGTTAAGGGGAAATATGATTGCTCCCTATAAGTACATCAGAGGAATAAATATCAGGAAGGGAGAGGAATTATTTGAGTTCAGTGACAATATGGACACAAGTACTAATGGATATAAACTGGCCATCAGGTAATTTAAACTTGAAATTAAACACAGGTTTCTCTCCATCAGAGGAGTGAAGTTCTGGCATAGTCTTCCCAATCAATCTGTGGGGGCAAAAACCCTAGGTGGCTTCAAAACTGAGGTTGATAAATTCATGGAAGGAACAGTAGGATGGCACAACCTAGTCTGGAACTTGACTGACCTTTGGCTCCTGGCAGTAGATGCTGATGGGACAATTGATAGGATGGGTTCTTTCTTGAATGTCAGACTGACTGAGTCTTGCCCACATGCTCAGGGTTTAACTGATCACCATTTTCAGGTTGGGAAAGAATTCGTCCCCAGGACAGATTGGCAAATGCTCTGTGGTTTTTGGTTTTGTGTGTGTGGGTTTTGTGTTTCTTTTGCCTTCCTCTGGAGCATGGGGCATGACTCAATTGCTGGTGGATTCTCTGTACCTTTAAATCATGATTTTAGGACTTTAATATCTTAGTTATAGTTTGGAGGTTTATCTCAGGAGTGGATCAGTGAGGTTCTGTTGCCTGCATTATACAGGAGGTAATGCAAAATGATCTTATTGGTTCTTTCTGACCTTAGAGCCTGAGTCTGTGATTTCAGGAGAGGTGGCGATGTTGGAGAGATGGAGATGACAATAGGCAGAATTTCAAAACTCTCACCCACATGGGCTTGTTTTTAGGATAATTAATTTACCAGTTGCACATAAGCTCAGAGGTAGATGTCTTAAAATTTCCTCTGCTGTGCTTTGTAAACATGCAGCTCTCATGACCAGCATGATATTCTGCTAACCACACACTCCTTTTTGCATGAATACACAGTCAGGTTATGACGTTCCATTGATGTTAATGCACAACGGACTATAGAAAGAGCCGAGATTTTTACTATGTTCAAACTGCTATTGTCATGGTAACTCTCCTTTCTGTTGTTAGTCTGAAAAATGTTGCCGCATAAACCATAGAAATTATTGAATCAGGTGACTTATTTCTCACCCTATTTCACCCCAGACTTTATTAGAAAAGGACATTTTACCATGACTCAGAATATGGTAACCCAGATTACCAAAAAGGCCATGATTTAAGAGTTGGCAATGCCTGTGATAAGATGTCAGAATATGGTTTGAGAAATGAGCTCACATCTGGCTAGCATGCAACTCAGGGTTAAGGGCTGGGACAGGGGAGGGTGACCTTGTTTAGGAATGCTGGCAAGAACACACACTAATTTCTTTTCTACCAGTATTTCTGGCTTTTCGTGGGCCAGAAGTCAAGTCATTTAAAAGGGAAAAAAAAATCCTGGCACACCAAAAGTTAATCCAAACTGACTTTCCAGTCACAAACAGGTGAACATGAGCCAACTGGCACTGCAAAAGCATGGCTCCCTGTAGCTCTAATTAACCGCTGCTCTGTCCAGCGCTTGCAAGTGATCTAATAGCACAAAGGCAATTCAGGGGGGAAATGTCTTCCCCTCCATAGTTATTTATAAAACTTTATCCCAAGCCTAATTGCTAATGAGCTGCAATCTGCAGTGAATACAGCAGGAATGACTATTTCACCAGGCCCCACCTCCCCTTAGTATTCACATAGTGGGGGAGGGTGTTTATCCTACTGGCTTTTCTCTCTGAAGTTTAAACCCTTTTAACCACACAGGAGTGCAGGAAAACACAAATAGAATTTCTGTGGCCTGCAAAAAGTGCTAATCTTAACACAATCGTATGTAATAACAGTAATGCCAGTGTGACTGGCTGGGAGTCAGGGCCTGTTCCAACTTTCGCGCTAAACACAGCAACATATGCTGGGGCCTCTCTCTTTGGCTTAGTCTGCAGCATTTTGCCTCACACCCCATACACTTTGCAGTTGGCATGTGTGTGTGGGGAGACACTGTGAGGTCTGGACATAATGGGATCTCCATGTGCTGGTTTCTTTCTCCAGTGTGACCCCTCTTCCCTCCCTCTGCCCACCATCCTTCTTTTCTGGAGATTTAATTTTCTGTAAAATTCACACTTTCCATCTCAGCAGCCAGGATACACAAACATGAGCTCAGCTTCCAACCAGGACCAAGCTGGAAAGGAGATCTTCTATTATTGTTGTTGTTGCAGAGACAGACTCCTCAAAGAGGGAGGCGTCAGACCATGAGGCATAAGACTTGCCTCCTGCATACATCACATCAGACTCTCTTTCCCTCAGGCCAAGATAGACAGACCCCCTGAGCAGAACAAACTGGAGCAAGTGAGTGAAGAAACCAGGCAACAGATGAACAAAATTCAAATTCAGATTAGGAGCTAAGACTTTCTTTTTTGTGGCTGCATAGTTGGTGTGGCCTGACAGACAAAGTAGAGCCTTCTGACAGCACCTACCTCCATCAAATGCCCTTGATATTCTTGTTGTTAAAGAATTTCCTTCTCCTGAAGCATGAAGGGCAAGGTCCTTCTGTTCTAGCCCCTGGATGTTTTCCAGTTAACGAAACATTCAACACTACGAGCAGCAACTGGGAGTATTTTCCCCCAGCATGTGGAAAGGAGAGAAATGGTCCTTTACCTTTGTCAGAACCAAAGGATCTTGAGCAAACAGACTGGAATTGCAAAGAAAAATCAGTGACCTCACATTTGCAGGTGCATAGACAAACTGGAGACATCTCCCTCCTCACAGATATGCACTCTGGTTCACTTTCTGGTGAAGACTTTATGTAAGTAGAGCAAACACTGGTCTCCCTATAACACAGGCCAGCGGTAGGGGCTAGGTATATAGTATCAGTAACAGCTGTATGACATCCAAACCGTGTAGAACCACAGGTTCAAATCCCTGCAGAATTTACTTTGCTGTTTAACTTTGAGTCAATACAGTGAGTAGCATGTATTTATTGTATGTGTGAAATGCTCAGATGAGAATGAAGAAATGAGTTCTCAGGGTTTAAATAAGGTGGAATGCCCCAAAATGGTGTTCTGGGGCCCACAAATGTTAGGGGCCAGCATTCCAGGGCCCCTAAAAATAGCAAAATGGGATGGAACGCAGCAGTGTCTCCGAGCCAGCCGCCAGCACCAGGAACACTGGAACCCACCCAGAAAAGCAAAGCACCAGCTCCCATCCACAGAGCAGGCAGAGCTACTCACTTTCTCCGCCAATCACAAGCCAGCATCTTATTTGAACGTCCACTGAGGGATGGCAAGTGGATAAGTGAGCGCTGGTCCTGGAGATGCTCCTGCTGCAGAACAGGGCCCAGTGGCTGAGCCCCTCACACGATGGAGCAGAACTGCCCTGGGCTCACGCAGCCTCGATGGGGTCGAGCCCCAACTGGGGGATTCTGCATGTCACATGTGGGGTGGGGATGGAGCCACATTTCCCCCCTCCACACTCACACAAACACTAGTGTGGCTCGCTCCTGGGCAGGCCCCAGATAGGCCCAAGCTGGCTGGCCAGTGAGTGGGCTGCTCCGCATGGGGGCAGGCGGTGTGGCAGGGGATGCTTAGAAGGGGCAGGGGGTGCAGCCCCACGCCGGTCACTGGGCCCTGGCAGGATGCGGCGCCTCAGCTGTGCGGCACCACAGTCATGGGAGCCTGGCTCAATGCTGCCTTGAAGAGCCACCTAAACCGGCTCCAACAAGGGCAGGGCTCAGCATTGCCGCCCCCCGATCTGGTGAGCACATCAGCTGTGGGCTCTGTTGCTGGCCACCTGCCAGAAGGACAGCCTGAGGCGGTGCCGTGCCCTGCCCCAAAGCCTGCCTGGTGGTGCTGCCAGCCTCCCAGGCTTATTGTGTTATGCAGTGTTTGCTAGTTTGTGGCAATAAATTGCATGTGGTACTGAGAAGTGGTTGCAAGTGCTTACCTGGGCTGGGGCCTGCACATGCATGGGGGGGCCCAGACAATACGGGAAGGGAGCCAGGAGATTAGGAGGGTTCTGGGGCCCATCAAATTATATTTTAACCACTGGAGCTCATCATTTGTATGTGTGGAGACAAAAGAACCTATGATGCTAATTGCAAGGGCAGAAATTTCTGTTAGCGTTCCTGGATACATTTTCTTCCATTTTCTCACATCTAGCCACTCAAGCACTGTCCTGCATGTTTCATGTGTGAGGTAAGTGCTGTTCTCCATCTTAAATTGAAACTTGGTCAGATGATTCCCATGACCAAAATGTTAAAATCAATTATTATGAGCTACTTAGGAAGTATAAAGCGAACAAAAGGGAGGAAGAGTGGGACTCTATGTAAAAAATTGGCACTACCTGTTTCCAGGTCACTGATGACTCAGAAGAAAATTATCTTGAACACTTATAGATCAATGTCCTAACAGATAGAGCACAAGGTGGGTTCTTGGTGCCTGCAACAATCAATCAAATCAAACCAGGAAACAGGCTGACCAGCTCCTTACACACCTATCTGTAATGTGTTGGAAAAAAAAAACTCCATGAACATGGGGGATTTCAATTTGAGTGAAATATGGTGGCGATCTCATGCTGCTAGTATGAAAACATCCTTTGAATTTCTGTACATGATAGATGACAATTTTCTAACTCCAGAAGTGTTGCATTCAACATGGGGGGACTCTATTTTAGACGTCATCTTGACAGATAAAGAACTGATCAAAAACTTAACTTAGTGGTTACTCAGGTACAAGTGATCGTGATGAGCACATTTATAATGTCCAAAGAGAATAAAATCCAGACCAGTAATATATAAACCTGGGGCTTTAAAAGAGACAGTTTCACAAAGCTGAAAACAATTATAAGCCAACTCACCTGGGAAGAAAAATTAATCAGAAAAATATGAAAGATAACAGAATTTTTTCAGAACACTTTACTAGATTTCCCAAGAGATACAATCCTAGAATCAGGGGTGTCGCTGGCACATGGCGCATGTGACCTGAGTCCCAGCGCCAGTGCCCTGAGTGTCTGGGGCAGCCCCTGCATCTCCCAGCCCCGTCCCAAGCCAGAGATCTGGGGCACAGCTGGCTGCCGCTCCTGCCTCTCCTGGACACAGCAGCACCTGCCGCTCCCAGCCCGGTCCCTGGCCGGAAATTCAGGCCAGGCTGCCTGCAGCAGTGCCAGTCTCTCTCAGTCCCAGCCCTAGCCCGAGCCAGGGATCCAGGACCAGGCAGGTGGTGGTAGGAGCCCTAGGCCAGATCGGGCCCTGGCGGAGAATCAGGGCCGCAGGGGGGCAGGGCCCACGCCTGTGCCCTGGGTCTTTCCCCAGGGCAGCAACTCTCTTGCCTACAATCAAAGAAGGTTGTAGTAATTTTAAAAATGACTAGGTTTAGAGGGGAAGTGAAGGCAGGTAAGAAAAATAACACATAGCAAAGGGACGAAAGGGAAAGTTGGTTGTAATGAATATTAATCAGAAGCTGGGAACTGTAGAAAATTGATAAGGAAAGCAAAGGGTCACAAGAAAAAAACATATGGCCAGCTGAGTTAGGATAAGAACTTTTTGAAGTGTATTAGGAAAAAAAAGAATCCTAACTAGTATTTGTCTATTATCATAACTGGTAAAATTATCAGTCCAACAGAAAAGGCAAAAGTGTTCAATAAATATTTCTATTCTATATTTGGGAAATCAACAGATGATGTACTGCATGACATTTTAATTAAAGAACTTTGAATGATATAAACTTAATATGGTACACATTAAATGGATTAAAAATTGGTTGAGAGACAGGTTTCCAAAAGTAATTGTAAATAGGCCATAGTCATCAGATGGATGTGTTACTAGTCAACTCCCAGGGACTGGTTTTCGGATCTACTCTATTTAACATTGGTTCTTGGATCTACTCTGTTTAAGATTTATTGTTAAAGACCTAGAAGAAAATGCAAAATCATCACTGATGAAGTTTATAGATGACATACAAATTGAGGGAATGGTAAATAATGAAGATCTCAGTCTGCTGATATATAGCGCTTTGGATTTTTTGGTAAGGTAGACACAAGCTAACAACATGTATTTCAATACAGCTAAATGTAAGTGTATTCATCTAGGAATAAAGACCTCAGGCAATACTTTCAGGATGGTGAACTCTATTTTGGGAGGTAGTAACCGAAAAAGGCTTTAGGGCAATGGTGAATAATCAGCTGAAAATGAGATTCCAGTGTGATTCTAAGGTCAAAAGGTCCAAACCAGGGGTCTCAAACTCAAATCACCATGAGGACTAGTATGTTAGCCCAAGGACTGCACCACTGAAACCTTTTCATACAACACTGTTGCAAATATCAACAACAATAGTGTCATTAAGGGCCACAGGAAATAACAAACTCAAGAGGGAGTAGAGAAGATTTTGTATCCCTGTACTTGGCACTGGTGTGACCACTACTAAAATAGTGTGTCCAGTTCTGGTGTCCACAATTTAAGAAGGAAGTTGGTAATTTGGAGGGTGTTCAAAGAGTCATGAAAATGAGTAAAGGATTAGAAAACATGTCTTATAGTGATAGGCTGGAAGAGCTCAGACAGTTAACAAAAAGAAGGTTAGGGGTGAATTGATTAGTCTATAAACATCTACATGGGGAACAAATATTTAATAACAGGGTCTTCATTCTAACAGAGAGAAATGTAACATGATACAAGGGCTGGAAGTGGAAATGAGACAAATTCAGACTGGAAATAAGACATACATTTTTGACCGTGAAAGTGATTAACCATAGGAACAATTTACCAAGTGGGAGGATGGATTCTCCATCCTTGACATTTTTTACATCAAGGTTGTATGTTCTTGTCTAATATATGCTCCAGGAATCATTTTGGGGGATGAAAAGTTTGTGAAAGTGTAAAATTCTTTTACAATTAGCAAAAAAGGGCAAAGCAAGTTGTCTGAGACTCTTTGAGTTCCCTATCCTTTTCATCTTGGACAGAAGAATAAAATAAATTGAAAAGTTTAACATGACAAGGAACTTTTCATCAAACAGTGAAGGTTTATTTGGTTTATAGCAAATAAAATTAAAGCTGGCTGTAATTTTCAGGTCAAAAATATGGTTGTCAAAAATCACATTTTGCAGTACTGTTTTCATTTATATCTTGATAGGCAATTTTTACTTGTATTTTTATTTGCATTTAACTTTTTGAAAATCAAAATTTTTTACTTTCTTTTTTCACTTTGGATTTTTTCCCCATTTCTGTCTCCTTTCCCTTTTTAATTTTCCTCACCTAATTAAACATCAACGAAAGTTTAAAAGTCCAAGAAAGTGGAAGAAAAACATTTTCTCATACTTTCTTTTTTCTGCTGTAAAGTGTGAATAAGTAGAAGTGAAAGCCACTGCTATTTTCTCTAATTTTATGAATAAAAGCCACACTTTCATTTGACAACAATGAAACCATGAGAAAGCACCCCTCCCCCATTTTCTCACACTTTTTTCTTCTCTACTTTGCCAAAGGGAATAACTAAAGAAGGGAGAGAAAGTATTTTTATCACTTTCTCTTAGATTTTTACCTTTTCTCCCCTTATTTCAGTGGAAGAAAGATGGGGAATTTAATAGAGGTAGAGAAACAGGGCAGGGGGCAAAAGTCCAGAAAATAAAACTCAATTATTTTCAGTTTTCAAAAGCCACAATTAACACATTTTTAATAAGTCAAATTTAAAAATGTTCAGTTAATTTTTAGAAGTTTTCTGAAAGGTTAAAAGATACCTTTGATTTTTTTTTTTTTTTTTTTGGGTTCAAAATATGTTTGGACTGTAAAATGTTTTTTCAGCTAGCTGTACAAAGAACTACAGAATATGCACAAAGGACCTGGTGACAGGCCGGTCTCATGTGCTTTCAGCTACACATCTGTAATGGGAGGACATCATATGATGCTCATTACCAGTGTCATAAGACTAAACTGGAACTCCAATAGCTCAAAGTATAGATACCAACTTATGTCAATCTATGTGCAGCAACTGTTTAAACCACAACAGGAATTTGTACAGGTGGGGAAGGATCAGGAAAGACTGTAAGACATTCCAGGCGAGATAATGAATTTATTACCATTACAATTTATGAGTGCAACCAGGATTGCAAGTCTGGTCTCCCAACTTTACAGATTCAAAGGACTGTAATAAAAGTTGAGAGATTCCCCTTGTGGGAAAGAAGCTGAAATATAATCAGCAACATTTATTAAGGTTGCTTCAAAGGGAACTGAAGAATATATTCAACTAGTTTTGAAGCAAACCTGGAAAAATACTGAAACACCAGTGGTGCGCAAGCAGTGGCAAAACAAGACCAGGCACATGCATGGAATTAAGCCACAAGTTGCAACTCTTATTAAATGATAAAACAAAGGAGGGGCGCAACTCACCTATTGCCCAAACTCTCCTAAACTAGGCATTAGATTGGTTCCAATACAAGGCTCTGAGTCCTAGCAACTTCCTGGCCACAGCAGGCACCAACCACTAGCTTGGCCACTCCCACCACCCAACCACACTGCCTGGTGTCCCAGGGGCCTCCAATCCGTTCCCTCACATCCTGCAGCCATATGTCAGCACCTCCAACTGACAAATGTCTGCCATCATTCATTAAAATCAGTGGCAAGTTTTCAAGGGATATCCCTTTGCTGTGTCACTGAATAAACCCCCTACCCCAAGGAATATATTGGTGACCTCTCTATTCACTTACTTTCTAGCCTTGTCAATGCAAGCTTGGTCTGCAACTCCCAGCCAAACACACCTTGATTATTTCTGACCATACTAACCTCACACTTGGTCAGGATGGCCCAATCAAGGTAGCATCCCTCTGAGTTCTGTATAAGCCCTTGAGATCATTCTCCCTGAGGTGAATAACCAGGGCACAAAGTGGGTGAGCGCTGCTTGTCAATAAGAGCAAAGCTGGCATGGGCTGATCCCAGTGCACACTGCCTCTGCCAAACCACTGGATGAAAACTACTTTTGTCTTGGTGCCCAGCTGAGATCCGGCTGCTGTAATGGCTGCCCTATTTTATGCCCAATGCACAATGAGGGCCAGGCAATTTAGATATTGCATAAGCTCTGTGTAGCCTCTGAAACTAATAAGCAATTTGGGTTAGTTATGTTTTGCCATTCCTCTCCATCTTTTTCTTGTTGTGGACACCAATAGTGTAGCACCTCAATTGCAGCTCCCTATTGCCTGCACCTGCTGTAGGTCAAAAATCCCTGCATTCACTGATGTTGCTGCCACAATCCTGAAAGAAAGAAAGAAAGAAAGAAAGAAAGAAAGAAAGAAAATAACCAAATTTTTTTTTGGATCAAAACCACAGTAGTGCTGGGTTTATCTCAAAGTCTCTTATTGCCTTTACAAGGCACAAGCATGCATCTGCCCATTTCTCCAACACCACATATGCCTTCTTTCACAGGCACACTGGCCACCTGGCACTTATGGAAAATGCCAGAGAGGCTGGTGCCCTGAAGGGCTGAATGAGCTGGTCTTTACATTGTCAGGGCAACATGCAGCCCCTCACAGGAGTCATTCATCAGGCTGTCAGGGCCTAGCTGGACCCAGGAGCCACTTCTCTCCATTTCTGGCCTTGCCCATCCCCTCCACCCTTCTCCCATCATATGGGCCCAGCAGCACGCTGGCTGAAGCAGTGAGACCACTCCTCCTCCTAGATCATCTCCCAAGTTTCACTGTGTGGGCCCGGTGGCAGCATCATGGCTGGAGCATGGCACCCGCTTCCCTTTTTCCGGCCCCACTCCTTCCCCCTGCTCCTCTCCCACCACCACAGGGGCCCAGCAACACCAGTTTCTCCCTCTGGGCCTTGCCCCTTCTTCCACCCCATCCCAGCTCTTAAATGCCAGGCCCAATTCTTAGTTCCAGTCTGTCATTGCCTCTTTTCTCTTCAGGTCTGTTTTTGAGTTTCTTAAGTGCTGGAACTCGTGGTTGTAGATCTGTTGCATTTAACATATGCTGTCTACAGCTGCCATAGGCACTGGCTCACCCTCCCCAAAAGTGCCAAAAGGGCAATGACAAATGTCAACTGAAATAACATGTCCTCTCTCCCACCATGGCATAGTATGTACTAATGCTTCCAGAGTTTCCAGTCTTGTGGATAACCTGTCACCCTCCCAGAGCCTACCTCTCCTGGACCACCACACTGTGACCTGGAAACCCACCAGCCTACACTTGCAGGAGAGGCCCACTGGTCACCCAGAGATGGCAGCTGTAATCTGCCATTGTTTAGGCACCCCAAGGCATGTGCCTATTATGCCTAACTGGAAGTCTGACACTGGTCACAAGCTATTGGTTCTCACCTGAACTCCAGTCTTGCAAAGACTGAGCACATCCTTTCCCACAGGGCTGCACTCCTGAACACACAATTCCCCAGGAAAGGTGCTCCACTGAGCACTTGCCCACCTCTGAGGCCAACATGCTGAGTGCGTCCATTAAGGGAGGGCTGGGTCCCTCCCATACCTGCAGAAGGGTACCCCTGTTACTAATCCCCTAACTCCTACACCTCACCCTGAGGGCAGCAGGGAAAGGACAGAGCATCCTGCCTGGCTCCTGTAGGGCCATTCCTGAAGCAGGCACCAGCAGGCCATACCTTTGGCCGAAGCACCACAAGCCCTTCTTCTCCCTCATCAGCCACTGGTCATGGGGCTAGAGAGGATAGCAGGACGCAGCGCGCACTCAATGGCAGATGCAGTATGCCCGTGGCCACTTCTTCCACAGGGGGAGCATTGGGAATCAAAGCAGCATAACTGCTTCATCAGGGACATGCAAGGACCCAAGGCCCCCAACCCACAGCTGCCATAACAGCACCACATGACTCTCATCTCCTTTCCTAGTGAGTACTGGGAAGGGAGGAAGCCAAGGCAACAGGCCCAGCTCAGGCAGGGACTCAGAACTACTCTCAACTGTGACAGATGCACCAGCTGGCCCCCAGGCTCCCCCACAACAAGCAGGAGGAGGACAGCTGCTGCTTGAAGCCCGTCAATGATGTAGGAATGGAGCTGAAAGAGGCTCCACAACATGGCCCCAGAACAGGGCTAAATCCTGGGAGCTGGGGAACAGTAGCCAATCAGCACCCCATTCCTCCAACTTGCCAATGGGTATGTCCGCACACAGGTTTTAAATCAAAATAACACTGGTTATTTTGATTTAAAAAAGCTTTGGTCCACACAATGTTTTCTTGTTTCAAAATGATGAGCTCCATCATTTTGAAACAAGGAAAGTTAGATTGATTCAATAAAACCTAGTTTAAAATCAAAACAATGCTTAGATCATAATTGTTACATCAAAATAACAGTGTGGACTTGTTATTTCAATTTAACAGTTGTTTCGATTTAACTCTTTTGCCCTCTTCCTTCCCAGAGTGCCTTTCTCTATTCGTATACTGGGTGAGGGCATGGCCCTTCTAGGGGGCCATCTTGCCACACCTCTCAAGGTGCCCCTCTCCTAAATCAAACCAGCACGTCCTGTTCCTTCCCCTTCTAGTTCAATTTGACTTTCTAGTGTGGACCTGTTAAGTTGATTTAGCTTAAATCAATTTAATGATTTTTATAGTGATTTTATTAAATTGATTTAAGTTAATCAATTTAACTGCCTGTGTGTGGACATAGCCAATGGGTGCCAGAGACTCCCAGGGAAGAAGCTACCCATTGCCCCTTGGTGAAGGTCTCTCTCCCTTGCTTCTGTGACTATCTTTCCTTCACCACTAGCCCCATAAATTTCCCCAACACTTTGACCCAGTCTCAGCTTTGCAACAAAGGTTGAATTTCAAATATGAAGGATCAAATACAGCAAACTGTCCATGATCTCTCCATAAAGTCTATAAAGCACTCAAGAAAAAAAAAACAGCTGAGGAATAAATGCATTTCAGGAAATCACTGCTACCAGGTATTTTGCAAATAGAAAAAGAGTCAAATGTAATAATATATTATCTACATTCTACCGTATACTACTGACTCAGCTCTAGTTTATAACGGTCTGAATAATATTTCAGTGAAACATTTGCATGGGCTATTCTGAGGATTTTAAATTACTTTTTTAAAAATCTCTCTATGGTGTCAGTGGCTGGAAGCTTTTCTGACAATAACAACAAGAAAAGCAGGAGGACTGGACAGTTCCAGAAAGATTGCAAAATTCCTTTAAAAAAACTACCTCTGAGTGCATGCACAATTTTTTTTTTCCTTTTTGGTCCAGAGAAGGAGGTAGCTGTTACATCTTCAATAAGAACTCCGCCCATCTCGAGGTCCTTGCAGTTCAAATGTTTAGTGTGACACTGAGTTATTTCTTAGGGAGTCAGTGTCCTGAATTGTCCTTAAGACAGGAAAGATGCAGTAACTGCTGCATGACCTATGCATGGGACACGACTGACCAAAGTTTATCCTGCTGAGGAAACACCAAACTGAGAATGAGAGATAAAGAAAACAAATATCAGTCTATTTACAAGGCAACACCATATTCTCCCTGTAGAAACCCCAAGGGCTTTGAAAAAAGTGACAAAGATATCCAGAGTTGATGAAAGCTACGTGATGAAAAGATGATCACTGAATTATCCAGCTGGAACTCTGAACCTGTTCCCCAAAGAAGCACTGTGAACAAGACCTGACACATTGCATTGGGACTTGCCATCGACAGCTTGGAATCATTGAATTCTGTCCAAGTCTCCAAATTCTCTCTCCCTTTCTATGAAAGGGAGATATGAGGGCTGACTCATGGAGGGATAGGACATTTGTAGCAGGGAGGGAAAGAAGGTGATAGCAATTATCTGATATGGGGAGAAGATTGGTGTGTTCTGGGAACCCATCCACATTGTGTAAGAAAACAACAGCAACCGTTCAATAGCCTGCATTGGAAACAAGAGGCTTGGGATTTGTGATAGCATTAGGTGATGTGGCCATTACATTACATCACAGCACAATATTGAGATGTTATGGTTGAACCTATACTTGCAGTATATAGGGCAGCTCCTTGGCTTCCGGAAAGTAGGCTAAGATCAAGTGGAGATCCGAGCTTAGGGCCATGCTGATATAAGAGGCTCCCATGTGTCCAGTCTCCTCAGCTGTGTTAAGTAGAGCTCTGATGATGCTGAGGATCTAGTCACAGAGCTGAAATGTTCCCTGTACCAATCTCATTACTAGCCACTTGGTGTGTCGAGTCAAAATCATCCTTTAAGGGTTAAACCCTACCCTAGGGAGAAATCTGTGCACTTTACTGATCTAGTTTCACATATGGCTCCTCATCAGCCAAGTACCTGACCATCTACTGCCACTAAAATGCTGATCCTTTAATTAGTGAGGAAGTTATTCAGAATTAGGATGTGTCTTTGCTCCAGAAATGAAAACAAATATTCTATACATTCTTTCCACATATAAAACAGACCCAGGCTCTGCTAAGTCCTTTATTTTTCTTTCAGAGCTCTTACTATTTCAGTTCTAGTAAGAGACGCCCAGACTGACAGCCCTGGGAACTGAAGGCCAGGTAGAACAAAGAAAGCAACAGTATAAACTTCCTCACACAGCCCTGGTTATGTGCTTCCCCCTTTGACCTGGATACATTGCTTCAAGGGATAAGAGGATATTTAAGCTTCCATGGTTCATTTAGGTCTTGCTTCCATGGCTAAGAATGTCAAATTTGTATGAGGGTTGTGTCTTGTGGACATTTGCATTTTGGGTACTGAACTGACACCCATTAGCCATTTCACATAGATCTCTAAACAGCTATTCTATAGTCATGACTTCCAACAACCATCAGTCCAAGCTGGATTTCAACTAGTTATGTAGAAATGAAAAGAGCCACATTTCTTTAAAGGTCTCAAAGAGCTGAGTTAATCAGGGGAAAATCTTGTGTAAAACAAGAATTAAATAGATCACATTTAAAAAAGAAGAAAAATGCAGGTTTCATGTCAGGAAATATTTACTAAAAGAGAACTTTATTCAAAAATGAACAGTCACCACAAGAAAATGATGGAAGCCTGTGTGTGATGCTGGACGACCTGGTGCTAGCTCACATTAAGAACTCTAGACCTCACTGAACACTGACAGATGGATAAAGTGGTTCACCTGTGTGTTAATGTTAAAATAGTTATTAGATGTACAGAAATGTGTTTAGTATTTGGACCTTATGACATGCAGGTTGCTGCAGGTATTAATCTCACTTATGGTACTTCATCCCACATTATAAGGTAACATTTAAGTGTTTGTTCTGTAACTAAAAAAGTGTTTGCTCTAAAACTCAGACTCTGCCCCCACCAGGGCTGTCACTTGCCTGATAAAAAGGGTCAGAGCTTGGCCCCACCACCTGCCACATGTCCCTGCCTCCTGCTCCCAATTTGTCCCCGAGCCCAATCCAGAAGCTGGATTGGGCAACTCCCACCAGCAGCCCAGCCTGGATCTGGCCCCTGCTGATGCCACTGCTGGGCAGAGGCCATTGACCCCATGCCTGATCTGGCCCCAGCTGCTGCTGGCCAGTGGCAGGTGGCCCCAGGTCCAATCCAGCCCCTGTGGCTGCTGGCCAGAGGCAGGCAACCCCGGGCCCGATCTGGCACCAGCTACTGGCAGCCAGTGGTAGCTGGCCTGGGCCCTATCCAGCCGCGGCTGCTGCCGGGGCAGGGCCAGAGATGGGGCGAGGGCTGCAGCCCAGGGGGCCAGCAGCAACAATACCTTTGGACCCCACTCACAATCATGAGAGCCACATTACGAAGTGTCAAACGGCAGTCTATCACAAGCCACTCTGGGACATCAAAGGGCAAAAGACTATTGATTGCTCACATGCACATGCATTTGTGTGTACACACAGAAACACAGACACACATATGAAGAGACCATCAGGTAGATTCATCCCCTCATCTCATAATCTTGAAGGCTGGAAGAAGGAAATAAAAATTCCTGAGAAGAAGGAAACATATCCCTCTGTTGCTTGAATGCTGGTGAGTGACAACTGCTAAGCATAGGCAAAGCCATTACATTACATATATAAGAAAGTTTTCAGATCTTGCAGATTATAGCAGCTTCTATTGCCTTTTGGAAGCTAAAGGTAAAAAATCTCATTTTTTGTATATATTATCTGCTTTAACCTTGTAAATAACTCTGTTGATTCTGCCAAGTTCCAAAGGGGTAGCCATGTGAGTCCACTTCAGCAAAACAAAGAAGGAGTCCTGTGGCACTTAAAGACTAACAAATTTATTTATTTTATGGGCTTTCATGGGAGAAAATCCCACTTTGTCAGATGTTTAGAAGATGGGGGAACTTACAGAATGGGAGGAAATAAATGCAGGGGAGTGATCCCATGACTTACAATTCCCTGCATTTATTTTCCTCTCATGCAATAAATAAATTTGTTAGTCTTTAAGTGCCACTGGACTCCTTGTTTGTTCTATTCATTCTTTTTGATAGGTAATAGATCTTTCTTAGTTTGTTATAGGATTGGCTACATGTATTATCTTGGTGGAAGATTGAGAGTGCAACTGGTCTGGGGCAAGTGACAAGTCCTTTGGGACTGGGAGTAACCTGAATAGTTTTATGATTTTTGGTGTAAGGAACCATTTATCACAAAGGTAGGCTTACCTGTATGTCAAAATACCCTGAAGTGCTCAAGGTAAGTGTCTATGTCTCCATCCTAAGGTTGTTATAGTGGTTGAGGAGTTCTCACTTGATATTTGGCGGATGAAATCTCAAGTATAGAACACACAACCAGTTTGGGGGGTGTGCGCTGATTTGGAGCAGCCTGCCCTGAGGTTGGCACCAATGTTTTTGAGCCATTCCAGCCAGCTTGCCAGTCCCATTGCTTCAGGTGCTTGGATCTAAACTGGACAGAGTCCTGGAGAATAATGTTCTACTGGCTTAAAAGAGATACTAGATGGATTAAGAGACCATTTTCCATTCTGCATGTCAATGATTTAATTGGTTTTCTTCCTGTTTGGATGACATTGGACTGCATATTGCAAGCAAAAATTTTAGGTTACAGGAGACAGAAGAGTTTTGGAGACTCAGTACAAGAACAGTCTGAATTTCCATATGGGTATGAGCATAACAAAAAGGTATCCTGAGGATTCCAGGCTAGGTAATTAGTTTTTAATTTAATTATCAGCTTAATATTAAACAGTTAAATATTCCAGCTATCTGTGCACAGAACAGCTTTCTATTTTCAGAGCCTATCTGTTTAAAAAATGCAGCTCAAATGCTGTTAGCAGATGGATGTGTGTTATTGCAGTAGTGGGAACTGGAAATTCTCCATATACCAAGCTATAAATATTTCTTTGACATTTATTATCCTCACTTGAATTCAGGTGCTAAAATACTTGGACTGAAATCATGCTTGTAGCAGAAAAAGTATATTTTAGAGCACACCTTGTTGCTGGATAAATTATTAGGAACAGACAAAGATGGAGTCCCCTCACTTAACAGAGGTCATAGAACCCTTGAATCAAATTAACTGAAATTTAGACTGGCTTAGTGATACTGGTTCTCAGACACTCCCACTCAGGCAATATGATAGATCACATCACAGAAGAGGGGTTCTTTTTAAGTACATATCCGGTCGGCCTGCATTTGTGGTCATGAATTTGAATCCCAACATTGCCAGCTGCACTGGATTGTTAACTTAAAGTCATATGAATCTCAATTCTGATTGCCCTAAGGGAAGTGTAGGATTATGTAAACCAGGAGATAATAGCCCTTATAAAATCCCTCCAATAAAATAAAATCAAGGTATATGTGTCACTGTGGATTAACAGACTTGTCTTTTCATTTTTTTTCCTATTACAGACTCCTGGTTGTGGTTGACTTATGATGCATGTCATGAGCTAGGAGTTCGGCATCAGTAGTGGACCTTTGAAAGACATGGGATAGTTTTTTGAACATACAACACATTTTGTGTGGTAAATACTAAATTCAAAATAAGTTGTGAATTCTCTGGGCTAATGAGAATAATGTTGTATCCCATTAAAACCAAAAGGAGATTTAGTAAAGCCGGACAAAAATCACTTGAGTTGGCATTTGGCCAGGCCCATAAGAATGAAAATCTTTACCTTTTCTGAAAAAGCACCAAGGAAAACTTCATAACCAAAATATGCATTTCTTTAATTCTATGTCTCATAGAAGTTTTATATCCACCGCCACCAGCATAGCATCCCTTAACAACATACTGAGACAGTCATGCTACACAGATTTAGAGAGGAGAGTGCCTCCTATTGATTCATCAGCACCACACTCTGAAGCATGTAGTGTGGGCAGAGTTTGGAATTTTCTGTTGCTGTGGTTCATTTTATCGAAAAAGTGACTTCTACAAAATCAACATTTCCCATAGAAAAATGTAGATTTTATAGTTATATTTTTATTTTCAATCAGGAAAATCAGAATGTATCACTTCATTTTTGCCCATCCAGACATTAATCTTTGCATCAATGTGAACCCCTGCAATGCTTAATGGGATGTGTAGTTTGGTGCCACATGTTTCCATTCCCCCTCATGGATGGAGGCTTACCTGCCAGACTACATCTTTCATGGTGAACCATGATCATGGAACTTCCATAGTGGACTGCAGTGTTACTGCCAGAATTAAAGACTACAGTGCATCATGAGAAACATAGTACAGTAGGGCAGCCTGGTACACAGGGAAAAAAAGGGGCATGAGGGATCCAGAACTATAGCTCCTATGAGGCAACCATGACAGCTCAGGTAAGCACTCTCAGATCAATGTCAATCCAAAACTAAATGAAGCTTTTCAATATTTTCAAACTGAAGTTTTCTGGAACTTAACATTCTGTGAAAAGTTTCATTAACCAAACTTTTTGTCCTGAGTCAGGTGAAAACAAATGTCAACGTGTCAGCATTTGCTACAAGATGGAAATTCTGGTTTTGACCAGATCTCAGTGTCAATTTACCTTGAAGGATCCAGCCTGAATGTACTTAGTTTATGGCCTCTGATTAGTTCATAGCACAAGAGGGGATGGTTGCAGACCAGTCGCTCCCTCTAATTCTGGCTTCAGATAAATGACTCTGCCAATTCCCCTCCATCCTGCCCTTGCTACTGAAGTCCTAGGCTCTGTGCAAATGCACCTTAGTCCTGAATCTAAAGAATCACATGCTGCTCCAGTTCTGTACTTTATTCTCCCTGGTGATTAAAGAACCACATGTATCTGCTGTGGCTCTGATCAGCATTTCATTGACTTTCACTGGTGTTCTGTCAAGGGTAAGAAATGACCTATTGGCTTCTCTTCACTTTTAACCCCTAAATTCCCATGCAGTAAGCCATGAGAGAAGCACAAATAAATTAGGACACCATCCCCTTCCTCAACTAAACAGGTGTGATATAGGAAAGGGATTCATCTCTTTCAAATGCTAATCAGTGAGAAAGTGGAACTCTAACTTCTCTAATGCCACATCTTTGAAGGTGAGCTACTTAACCCATTGGCCATTTGACTCCGGATGAGTTATATGCAGGCATGTCTCATAAATTTGCATGTAGATGTTTGGGTAATTCATCTTTTCTTTGATCAATGCTGCTCGCTATCTTCATCAATGACCTGGAAGAAAAATGACGCAAAGAGTGGTTGGGTATTAAATAATCAGGATTGGTCACTTATACAAAGCAACCTGGATCACTACTGAATGGGGGGGGGGGCTCATTTGAACCACACACATTTTAATACAGTCACATGAATACATCTAGACACAAACAAAAAAAGTGGCACCTGCAGGAAGAGAGAGAATCCTTGAAAGCAATAATTCTGGAAAGTACTTTTAGTGGGCCTTATAGATAGTCACCTGAACATGACCTTCTAGACCAGGCATGGCCAAACTGCAGCTCAGGAACCACATGTGGCTCTTGAATGAAAAAGTGTGGCTCGCGGAAGAACGTCAGCAAATCAATTTAGTAGGTAAAAGTATATGGCTACATGCCTCAGTGTGTCTCTTGAAGGTTTAATAATCAACTTGTGTGGCTCTTGAGTTCCATAAGTTTGGCCACCCCTGTTTTAGACTGAGACAAAAAAGGGCTAGTGCGATATTTAATTGTGTTAGTAAGAGATCATAAAGCAGGGGTTAGAAGATGGCATTATCTCTGTATACCGAAATTGAGTGACCACCACTAGACCAGTTCTGCTGTCCACAATGAAAAAGGGATGTAGATAAATTGGAGAGGTTCAGCAAAGAGCCACAAGAATGATTAAAGGGTTAGAAAAGATGCCTTACAGTGCTAGTCTGAAAGAGCTCAATCTATTTAGTTCTAAGAGAAGGTTAAGGTGTGACTTGATCACAGTCTATAAGCAGGTTGTGGGAAACAAATATTTTATAATGGGCTCTTCAATGTAGCATAGGAAGGCATAACAATAGCCAATGGCTGGAAGTTGAACCTAGACAAATGGAAATGGGGGCCAGGGGTAGTAATTTTTAAAAGCAAGATTTAAACATTTAAAGAATTAAACATTAAAAGAATTTATCAGGGGTTGCAGTAGATTCTCCAGCACTGTCAATTCTTAAACCAAAATTGAATGTTTTTTTCTAAAAAAATTATGCTCGAGGAAGTATTTTGTATGGCTTGTGTTACAAAGCAGCTCAGATTAGATGATCACAATGGTCTCTTCTGGTCTTGGAATCTAAGAATCTATGGGGACTGTGCACTGTACAGGACGTCAGACTAGACAATCATACTGGTCCCTTCTGACCTCAGAGTCTACGAATCTGTGGATCCATATTTCCAGCAAAAACTGTAGAGGGTTCAGAGAAGAAGAACCACACCATCATCTGAAGTCTCGGGAAACCTACCTCATGGAGAGACACTAAAGAAGCTCAATCTATTTAGTTTATCAAAGAGGTGATTGACTCACAATATATAATTACCTACATAGGGATCAAATATTAGAGGGCTGTTTCTTGTAGCAGACAAAGCTACAAGACCCAATGGGTGAAAGTTGAAATAAAAAGCCTTCAAACTAGAAATAAGTTGCAAAATTTTAACAATGAAGGTAATTTATCATCACAACAGATTAGGCGCAGTAAATTATTCATCATTTAGAGTCTTTAAATGAAGATCAGATGGCTTTCTAAAAGATGTGCTCCAGTTCAGCCACAAATTGTTGGGCTTGAGAGGGGGAATTACTTTGAAATTCTTCATCTGATGCTGTATGGGAGGTCAGACTGAATGATCATAAGACTCCATTCTGTCTTTAAAATCTATTCATCTAAGACCCAAAGTCTCAGAATGTGACCACACTGCAAGTGAGTGAACTAACTCCTTCAGGTGAGGACAGACCTCCTAGCTCCAGTAAACATTATACTCTAAGCACTCCAGATTAAGGGAAGGTATCAAGCAATAAAGAATTACATCAGATTTGCTGCCATTATAGCAGGTTGGGAGCACTTTGACTGGTGTCGAGCACTGTTCCCTCTAAACTGTGTGCATGTGCGCACGTACACAGGTCATGAAACCTGCACACACAAAAAAATAAAGTGCGCACAAAAAAATCAATAGTGCTAATAATGGTGCTCACAAAGAAATGTTTTTGTGCACACAAATTGTTTGCGCACACAGTCTACAAATAATTAGAGGGAACATTGGTGTTGAGGGGGTCATGCACTTCAGTAGCATAAAAGGGGGTTTTCTTTCTCCACCAGTAATTTCCTGCTGACGTGTAGCTTTAGCTCACAGCTGTGCTTTCTCACCTCCAGTCATGGCTGTAGAACATCTACAGCCAGATTCTTCTGGCTCTTTCAGCTTCATAAATAAGGCTGGGAGCTGTTGGTTGGATGGAATGTTTCATTCCTGGGGGGTCTTTAATGGTCAGGGCACTGGCAAAAGTAGATTTTTCACAATAAACCTGAACAAAGAAACCTCCTCCTTAACTGCTCATGTCTCTTTCCCCTATAAAAGTACCGAGCTGTGGCATAAACAATTGCTTTTTCATCTTATGACAAGACATTATCCCTTCTTGGTTGCCTTGTTCTTTCAGCCCCATCTCAAATCTCACTCCTCTCTGCGCTTCCACTTACCTTGCCTCCAAGTAGTTATCTCCACAATGCCTGAAATAGGCATTGCTCCCAACTCACATCATTGTGCCAAACAAATATTGCCACTTCATTGCAGACACACCCGTTGTTCGCCATCCACACAAATCAACACAACCCTCTGAGAACATCAGCCACGCACAAATGAACAAAACCATGACACACAATAACCCCAAGCATTATTCTGAAGTCTCAAATGTCTGTTGAATCAGTGTGACGTGAGGCAAACTGCTACAAGCAGAGTTGAGAGCTTTTTTTGGTTTAGACTATCGCCAGCTTCAGTTATCACAGGGATTCCTGCTCTATTACTATCCAGTTTTTAAGTTTCTAGCCTTCTTTGGCTTTTTTACACCCATGACTTCATGACATATCCATGGCTAACAAGTTTTCAGCTATCTGTGTGTATAATAAGATTCCAGGATTTTCACTGTGCGTGTGTTAGTCTGAAGCCTAAAATGTCTATCTAACTAAGTAATGGAGGCAGCTACAGAAAATGTTTAGGGCTCTTTTTCTTCTGCCACCTAGATCAATGGTTCCCAACCTTTTTCCGGCTGGGGACCCCTTTTGAACAGAAAAAACTTTGCACTCCCCCCCCGGCTGATTACGTAATCTGGCCCACGCAGGCAGGCTCTGGTCCGCACCACTCTGGTGACACCACTGTGGGAGCCAGCGAATGGCACCACCACCATCATGACCCACTTTGCTGGGGAAGTGAGCCACAGTGGGTATGGCCCCCTGCCCTTGCCCTCCTGGGAGGCCACTGCGGCCCCATCTCCCTTCCAACATCTGGCCATGGGCAGGGAGAGGCAGCCCTGGTGGGGAGCATTGGGGCTGCAGCTGGATTTCAGTCGTGGTAGGGAGAGACTCTGCGAACCCCTGCAACATGTCTGCGGACTGCCAGGGGTCCCCAGACCCCAGGCTGGGAACCACTGACCTAGATAAATCACCACTGGGTTTCATGGCCAGTTACCAATCAGTTTACAAGTTCTCAAACATTTTGATTTTACAGATTATACTCATGCAATATACAGCTACAGCAAGTGATGTATTTCTGCCATGCCAAGAATTTAGAGCATTGTGACACCAGTGTGATTCAACCAATCAGCATCTTTAGTCCACAGCTAATTTACAAGCATCAGTTTCATTGATTACATAAGGGAGACTCTATATCTGATTAAATACTTTGATCAGCTGCTGTTTCTTCAAAACCACCCATACAAGACCACAATCAACACACACAATAACCTCACACAAACACAGTCGCTACACTGATCCACATGGCTCCCCAGCACAACACACCCAGCATACACAATAACCCCCACACATTACTCCTTACCAAAGAACATGCCCCTCATTCAGAACCCACACAAGTCAATACACTCTCCCAGCACAACCCTCCTAGACACAATTCAACAGAACCACTCACACAACATAATCAGCATACAGAATAATCCTAAATTACACATATTACACAGAGTTTCTCATGGCAGCATCCTCCCAACTTGACACTTGCACAAATCATAACAAATCTCCAGGAGGAGCCTTTCTACACACAAATATACACAGCTCCCTATGCAACAATATAACCAGCACACAAAATAATACCTAACACATATATCCTGTCATCACAACACATACACACACCTCATTTGCCACCTGCATAAATCCATACGACTTTTCCAGTGCAATGCAACCAATATACAACCTCACATCTACATCTACGTCACCTCACACCAATACAATCAGCATACACCCTAATACCAAATATCAGTCTGAAACCTAGAATGTCTGTTGAGTCAGCATAAAGTGGTAGAAACAGCTACAAGCATGGTTGAGAGTGTTTTTGTTCAGAATGTTACCAGATGTAATCATGACTAAGATTTGTAGTCTTTTGCCATCAGTTTTTTTAAGTTCTGAGCCATTCTTGACTTTTTTTTAGACAAATGATTTTATGAATTACACGCCTGTTTGAATGCATGGGCCTTCAACTATTACTAGTATTAACGTGGGACAATGGTGCAGAAGACAGAGAAATAGAAGAAACTGGCCAAACAAATATATATTCTTCCTATTCTGACCTCAGTCTGTGGGCCCTATATCTCTGGCATGAGTTAAACTCATTGAAAATAGCTTACTGGGAACCCTAAGTGTGAGCATCCTTTAAAAGTCCTATATGAAAACTGCTATCTGCCAGCAAAACTACCCAAATTTGCTGGCGGTGTTTTTTTCCTGGGCATATGGAGCTGACTAGGTAAAGTGTGTGGCATTAAGAACCCCTTCATGAGAGAGGTCTGCAGCCACACAGTCTAACAACATTTGGGGAAAATTGTATCTAAGAACTTGGTATGCAACCCAACTGATTCAGAACTGATCTAATGTATGGTTATTAGCTCTTAACTATTAACATTATGTCAGAGTAGTTCATTGGGTGACACTGATATAATCCAGTATGGTATAACAGAGCATCTGGATGTTGTCACACACACACTTGGAAGCCCAATCACATATATGCACATACATGCATATATATATTGATATTTGCTCAGAGCAACCAGCACATTGACACAAGGGGAACAGCAAAACAGTTCCCTTTTTAACAACCTAGCTAATAAAGTGGACAGGGAGAACAGAAGCAGTCTCTCTCTCTCTCTTTCCTATCCTTTGGTGAAGGGAAATCAGCTTTAAGCACTCAATTTAACTGTGGCCTGGTCTATACTTCTGCCAGCAGTTGATGGGAGATACATAAGCTACATAACATGGCACGAGTATCACTGACATAATTTACAGTCATGTACAGCACTGTCTCCATAGTCTTGCATTGGTGGTAAATGCCCTCCAGAAGAGACAGCCTTACTCCTTTTGGGGAGGGAGAGTATCAGTGTCTATCAGAGAGACTATCAGGGATCAATTGAGTGGGTCTGTATGACCCACTCAATCCATCCCACTGCATCAATGACCATGGAGCGTAGAGACATTCTGCTTCTGTAAACACTTGAAAAGGTACAAAACTAGATATCACCCGTTATATATGGAATATAAAAGAAAGATAGGCTTGCTAAATTACAAGACGAGTTCAGCGAAGTATACATTCTGAGTTAGGTCTAGCAGCAGCTGCCCATTGCTGAAGCAAGAGTTCCCCACCCTGGCTGAATCCACCAAGGGATTTCTATGTTCCTATCAGTATCATATTCAATATTGGTAGAGACCTGTAAATATTACTGGATACTGTAATATACACATAGACATAGACATAGATATTTTAATTCACACAGACATAGATATAGATTTTAATTCACCACCTTGTCACTGAGAGATGAAAAAAGACATCCTCTTCTTGCCAGAAAAACAGAGTACACAGTTTACATCACACACATACCTGTGTTGTGCTGCTCTAGCGCCAGCTAACGGGACACCAAATGTCTAACACACCTAGGTTATGTCCACACTGGAGGCTTAAGTTGACTTAAGCAACTCCCTGGCCACATTTGGAGTTCATTAAGTTGACTTAAGCACTTGCTTAAGTTGACTTAATAACTCTTACCCTTAAAGTCAACTTTTTAAAAGTGGCTATTAAAGTTGACTTAATAAAGTTGACATAAGGCAGGAGAGCTGTTTAAGTTGACTTTATTAAGTCAACTTTAAATGGGTCCCTTGGGTTAAGTCGACTTTATAAAGTTGACTTAAACAAATGGGTCCTCTCTAAGTTGACTTAATAAAGTCAACTTCAAGTCTACCTTATTAAGTTGACTTACCTGAGCCCTCTATTGTGGACACAGCCTAATGATAAAGACCTGGTCAGAGAATACTAGGAACATTTCAGCATATACAGACTTTAGTAGGTTTAGTAAATTATATAATATTAAGTGTTAAACTAGCTAACAATTATAGTGACCCACTCATTTTTTCAAACTCATAAAGAACTGGGGTGCTATCATAGGCCTGGAAACAAGCAAATGTAAACCCCAACTTCAGAAACAGGGAATAAAAACTATTATTCCATTCCACCGTCACTTTTAGACCTTACCTTTTACTTCAGTATTAGAGTGTCAGCTGCAATTTCGCTCCTTCTGAAAAATAGTGGAATATATACGAGAAAGAAGAGAAAATTTCCAGCATCTGGAGGATAATGGAAATACAAAAATAAACATTTTTGGTTTATACAGGCTAACTCATGCCAAACAAATGTGACCACTTTCTTGGATACCACCACAGTTTTGTGACTGGAGAAAACACAAATATCAGACCACACATCTATATCTCATTAAAGCATGAGATATGGTATTTTACTAATTACATTTGTGGCTTTGCTACAAGGCTTGCATCTGGGACATTACATAGCTCTGGTAGCCCAGAAGCAGACTGAGAATCAGGTTGTCAAAATCTGCTTCCTCGTGTCTTCTGCCAAGGGGGCCTGAAGGATGTATCTTTAGCCAGCCCTATACCAAGCAGAAGGTACTTCTTTCAGGAATACTTGAAGTGCCTAGCAACCTGGATATCAGATGGCAATATGATAAAGTGGTATTATTGTTACACCATGACACCTGTGGGCTGTTATGTACATTTTAAAAGCATATTAGTTCTTCTAAAGAAGACAAGCAAATCTCCCATGCCCTTGTCCATAAATTAAAGCTGCTTACTTATGGGGAGGCAAATCTAGGGGGCTTATTTCCTAGAGCTCACAGATGTGGTCATTCAGATCTCAGTTCTTAGGTGTAGCCTAGGAAAAAGACATTTAGGGCTTTGTGGTTGCACAAACTCCACAGCAGAACCCTTCCTTGACTGTTCTGAAACCAGTTTAGTGACACCAGCAAAAAGTCCTGTGTACACACTCTAACTGTGATGGAACAGTGGTATATACCCTTAATGTATTTTCTACAAAAAAATTTGCACAATTTCAGTTAAACCAGTGAATCCCTCCCTGTGGATTCTCTTAAGCTGATTTAGAAATTACTTCTTATAGACAGAGCTTATTATAGGTTGCCTGACACTTTCTGTTATAAAACTGTTTTCAGTTGCTAATAAATTTGCCAAACTGTAACCCTTTGGGATGAAATTTTCTATGTTGGCTGTTTGCCTCTGGATGAAGTTCAGCTATTTCCAGCAAAGAGTTTAGAGGAAAATACACTGTTTTGACCCTTTTAAATAATTCTTGCAACCATTTCTTAGAGAAGCACCAGAGCCTCAGGCAACCACTGGCACTTCCTAACTTCTATGCACTAGACTTTGCAACCATGTTGTGTTAATATAATTTTTCACGTGAATATTTCACTTAAGTTGATAAATCAATAAGTCAGGGGTAGGCAACCCCTGGCACATGTACCAATAGTGGTATGCAAGCCCATTCGGAGTTGCTCACAGAACCATCTGTGGTACCATAGAAATTGCCACTCCTGCCACTGAAAGCCACTTCAGATGGCTTCTTTCAGAGGCAGCAGGGGTGCAGGGATCCCTGCCATGCCCGTGTCCCAGGCAGGCCATGCAAAGAAGCTGCCCAGAGCAGCTCCTCTGCCACTGCCTAAAGAAGCTGCTCTCGGCAGCTTCTTTCCCCTGCATCCCCCGGCATGCCACCGAGAGGAACCACTCTAGGCGGCTTCTTTCCACAAGTTGCTCCTTTCAGCAGCATGCCTGGCAAGCACCCCCACCCTCCTCTCCAGCCATGGCTGCCACTGAATTTTCAGGCAGCCACCAATTTTTTGGTAGAGATGGCCACAGGCACCTGCTTAGGGTCAGCACAAAAGGGCTGGCACAGGGTTGGCAAAGGTTGCCAAACCCTGGCTTAAGTCAACTTAAGCCCCTGGTGTAGACATACCCAAGGTTAGGGTGGTCACCCACGAAGAGCAAGGTCTGGGCACCTGTTGAAGATCAGCTAGAGTGCAGATTCAGAGTGGGCTCTTGCATGTCCCAGTGGAGTGCCCCTATCACTAAATTATTTGGTATGAGGAGAAACACATCTTTCAACCCCTATCCTGTTCTAATTCCAATCTGTATGCCCCATACCTAGTAGACTGGCAAGGTGGGCAGGGAAATGCATAATTTATGAATCCCATCATGGGTGAGCAAAGCCTTGGCTACATTTGGCATTTATTAAGTCAACTTCAGGGCTTCCTTACATCAACTTAGCCCTAGTTTACACTTGGGGGAAATTCAAAGGCAGTCAACACCAGTTACACAAGGAACGCAAAATTCCTTGCATAACTAGCAGCTACTTTTAAAGCCATCGCTACATATTAGGGAAAAGCCGACTGCAAGACCATTGTGGTTGGCCTTTCTCTATACCCTCCTGCCCCCCAGGACTTCTGGGGCCAACTTCTGGGAGCAACACATTTTTATTAGGACACTTTCTTAAGTCAACTTAACCAACTTTGTTAAGTCAACATAAAAGAAGTGTGAACTCACCAAGTCAGCTTAATAAACTCAACTTTAAGTAGACTTTATTAAGTTGACTTAATAGAGCCCTCTAGTGTAGACATAGCCCTTGAGACTTCTGGGCATGCTGGGTGGAAGCAAGAGGCTGGGGAGGTCTCCTAATCTCTCTTATTTAAAATATTTCACCTTCTATAAATACTTACACATTTATTTAATCTCCAACAAATTATCCATTTTACTACCTAAATCTCTTTATGGATTTAATCCAAGGTACCTAACTGTCATTTGCATCTTTGAAAATCTCCCTCTTTCACTTTTTAGCCAAGTGATGATAATCCAAATCTTTAATGCCCAATTTTGTCTGCAGGAGATTTATTTTTAAATTAAACAAAACAAAGCCTTTAGTTGCATGCAGCCAACACACACCACATCCATACGTCCTTTGACCCTTCATTGCTTCCTAACTATTTCAGATCCACCCACTTCATCATATTATCTTCAGAAGGAAAGAATTTTGGCAGCCATTTATTAACACAAAATTGCTTTTACAGTAAAAAGACCTCACCTTAGACACATTCTTCATAGATGAAGGAATCTCTGCCATCATGAACCGATTTTAGCTGTCTTTTCTCTAATTGCAGCTCTATATATCTCTTTTTTCCTCTCTTTCCTTTCCCTAATGTTCTCTTTGTTTTTAATTGGTGACTCCAGCCCAGCCATCTGGAAACAGAAATGAGTGGGAAAGAGACCTTACAGAGAAACAAACTTCTAGCTTTTCTCTCAGTGCACCATTCAAAAAGTTGTCATGTCAAAGACTATTTCAACATTATCAGTATAATTAATTTCTGTAATTAACATTTCACATTTTTACAGTGCTTTTTCCTGAGGGTCTCAAAGGACTTTATGAAGTTTCATTATCCCCATTTTACAGATGGGGGAACTGAGGCAAGTGACTTAACCAGTGCTATCTAGTAAATTGTCTTCTAGTCTCCTGCTCTAGCTACAGAAGGATTCTTCCTGAGAGAAGTTTCTGCAAACTTCATGACCCTGCAAACTCCTTTGCAATTATTTCCAAAAATGTCACATACATACCCACTTCTATCACTCTTTAATTATAAGCAAAACAGGTTCCATCCTCTGCTTCAACATCATCAGGTGCTACTGTGATGGTTTTAGCTCTGGCTAAAGCTTTTACCACCTGGAGTTTAGGGTTTTATTCTAACAGTTCCAAAGTGCCCCGCATGGTACTATCAAGCAACCTACATGATAGAGTAATTTGTAAGAGGAAAGGATTAATCCCAGAGAAAGATTCTAGGACCGTACTCTGCAAAGATTTTTCTTACAATACCTGCTATTTGATGCAACCTGGTGCTTTCCTAAGGCAAAGGAATTCAATTGCTCTTTAAAAGTATCTCAGTTAATGGATACAATTCACTCAGGGCAGGGATGGTTTAAGAAGTATCCAGAATCCAGGATGAATTTCATTAGCAGCAGGGAAATGTGCCCCCTGCACACATGCATGCACAGCTCTGAAAGGGGTGTGATTTACTTTGTAGGCATGAAAGGCTTCATAAAGTGAAATATGCTATTAACTTTTGAAGCAAAATAAATACACTCTGAAGGGCATAAAATGTATTATGTCCTGTTCAGGAACTGAAGCTGCAAACCAGACCTTCCCCCCTTCTTCTGCTTTCAAAAGATTAAACAATCCATCCGCTTTCTCACTTCTTTTGCTCCTGTGTCTAAAGCCTTTCCTGCACACAAAAGTTTTACCAAGTAAACAAAATCAATTTAGAGGTCAATTTAATTAAAGGAGTGTAACCCTTGAGAGTGCCCGATATTGACTGAGCTCAGTCAGTAAGGATTTTACATAAACTAAATAGATACGAGGTATGCTTAAACTTATTTAAATGTGGTCACACAAGGAGGTTGCACCAATTTAACTAATGCAAATCAAATTAGTTAAATTGATACAACTTTTGTGTGCAGACAAAGCCTAAGTACAAGGCATTTTACTTCTGATTGCACCTTGGAGGCACAACAATGGAGTATCATCCTGTCCATTTTCCCAAGCAGATTTGCCAGAGAGCTACAAAAGGCTTCTTCCTAGGATCTTCAGCCGTGTTACTGAGGGCAAGTCTACACTGCCTGCTGTTTCTGGCAGCAGTTGAATGCAGATGCACATGTTACTTAAAATAACTTGCATATCTCAGTTTGCTACCTACACCTGGCGTAGCCACTGTGCTGAGTTAAAGCAGGGGGGCTCCTATTGCATTACCCTGGCTACTCCAATTGCCAGGGTGATGTTCCAAGATCAACTTCCCAATTGATTGAGCTGGTCTTCACAGATCCGATCAGTCTATTGAGGAGGTTGATCTCTAGCCCTAAGCAGGGCAAGTTCTGCCCTAACCAATGTATATCTCCCCACTGGCTTCTCCAGAGAGTCATGTGTTCAAGAGAGAGACTTCTAATAATGTGGTATACTTCCTTTAAATGTCCCAAAACTGCTTTCCCCCATATCAAAGTTCTTTAGTGATGACTGAATTAAGTTTATTCCTGATGTCTGTAAGATATAGTTGATTTATTTTAATCTTATCCTGTAAATCTTTCTTAAAACATCCAGATGCAGAACCCTCTTTCATAGAAGAATGGAAACTTGAAAACTGTCATACTTCCTTTTATTTCGTATTAGACTAAATAGACCAATGGAATTAGCTGGTCATTTGTTACTAAGAGCTATACATGGATTACATATATTGCTGTCTTTAAAAGAGCTAATGCCATTCTAGTGAAAACACATCTAATACATGCACCCATTTCAAAGACTTTTTTCTGAAAACTTTTTTACTTTTTCAAAAACACAGTTTTAACATAAATTAATTTAATAAAACCTCATGGTTATAAACAGCAGTATTATGATTTGAATAGTCAACCAACACCTCTTTTGGAACCAGAAGTACATATTCAGGCAGTTTTAGGTACAAAAAACCAAACCAAAACGAAAACCGAATACAGTGCAGTACTGTGTTAAGAACAGACATACTGGGTCAGATTAATGGTCCATCTAACCTAGTATCCTGTTTTCTGACAATGGCCAATGCCAGGTGTTTAAGAGAGAATGAATAGAACTGATAATCATCAATAACAGACCTATCTTCATGAACTTCTCATTCTTTTTTGAACCCTATTATAGTTTTGGCCTTCACACCATCCTCTGGCAAAGAGTTGCACAGGTTTACTGTGTGTTATGTGAAGAAATACCTCCTTCTGATTGTTTAAAACATGCTGTCTATTAATTTCATTTCATAATCCTAGTTCTTGTGTTATGAGAAGGAGTAAATAACACTTATTTATTTTCTCCACATCAGTCATGATTTTATAGACCTCTATCATCTCATTCTGTACAGATCTCTGGGGGACACCACTATTTACATCTCTCCATTCTGAAAACTGAGCATTTGTTCCTACCTTTTTACCTTATCTTTTAACCCATTACTGACCCAGGAGAGGACCGTCCCTCTTGTCCCATGAGCACTTACGCTGCTTGACAGTCTTTGCTGAGGGACCTTGTCAAAAATAAACTAGTAGGGCACGTCTACACACACAGGTTTATTTCGAAATTGGTCCTTTCGAAAGGACTGATTTCGAAATAGTACCCTTATTTCGAAAGAGCTACTTTCGAAATAAGGGAAACCGTGGGATCGAAATGACCGTTATTTCAAAACGGATGTTTCGAAATAACGCCAATGGGTCTGCTGTTTCGAACCGTTGTTTCGAAACAACGGTGTTGTTTCGAAACAACGGGTCTAAAGGTGTTATTTCAAAACATCCGTTTCGAAATAACAGTCATTTTGAGGGGGGGGGTAGGTTTTACTTTTCCAAAAGGACGATCCTTATTTCGAAAGGACGAGGCCCGTCCTTTCGAAATAAGGGAACATCATGTAGACTGAATTTTTTTATTTCGAAATCACGGGTGTTATTTCGAAATAAAAGGGCCGTGTAGACGTGCCCGTAAAGAAAAAGGGAAAGTTTAAAAAAAGATTTGACAAGGTTAAAAAAAGCATTTCTATGCTTATTTAACTTAAGGTGATTAAAAGCAGCATTTTTCTTCTGCATATTAACATTTCAAAACTTTATAAAGTCAATGTTCAGTTGCAAACTTTTGAAAGAACAACAATAATGTTTTGTTCAAAGCTACAGATATCTCAGAGTTTTGAACAACGTCTTTTCTTGACGTGTTATTCAAGTTCCAAAGGGGTAACCATGTCAGTCTAGTTCAGTGAAACAAACAAGGAGTCCTGTGGCACTTAAAGACTAACAAAAAGGACCTGACAAAGTGGGATTTTCTCCCACAAAAGATTAAACAATAAATAAATTTGTTAGTCTTCAGCTACCACAGGACTCCTTGTTTGATGGCTTAGTAACTCTGAGGGCAAGGGTGTCGCTGGCGCCTGGCACACAGGGCCCATGCCCCAAATCCCGGCACCAGTGCCCCGGGTCCTGGCATGGCCCCTGCCTCTCCCAGTCTCCAGCTGGAGATCCAGGTGGGTGGCCGCTTCCAGCCTCTTCCTAGGCCGGGCGGCCCTGCTGCTGTGGCTGCTGCTCCCTGCCCTGTTCCCGGCCAGGGATCCGGGGCCCAGCTGGTGCAGCAGGTACCAGAAGCTGGGTTGGGCCTGAGCACCGAATCGGGGCTGTGGGCGTGGCCTGTGGTCAGGGGGCGGGGCCTGGGCCGGTGCCCCAGGCCCTTCCCCGGGGCAGCAACGCTCCTGTCTGAGGGTCTACTGTAGTTAAAATTGCTTTGGTTTGGTATAGCTCTCAGTCACTGCACCCTCCAAGGAAATGCTTTCTTGTGGATTATATATAGTAAACAACCACCATCTACCAGGTACAATGGGGAACGCATCTGTGAAAACAGAGGCTACAGACCAAAACCAGATTCCCATAAATTTGGCTCACAACCAAAGAAATACAAAAAGTGGCACACCTCTGAGACCCTCTAGACTGAAACATAGAAAGGAATCTAATGCCACTAAAACTGTTCAGTAATTTCTCCTAGGAAACTGCAAGACACAGACATCAGAACCAGAATGAAATGAAGACTTAAATCTGAACCCACTGAAGCAACTGAACGGAATGAATGTCTTAGCCTACCTCAACATCTGGATTTCTGAAGAGCTATGACATATGCTTCAAACTTGCTTTTTTGTTCAGTTTTGTTAAAATATAGTCATTTCATTTAGACTTTTAAGTTGTTAAGTAAATAAGTCACCTAGAAGTCTCATCAAAAATTGATCCACCTTTTCTTAAGCATGCAGATAAATCTGACAGAAAACACAAAGACAAAGAATTCCTGTTTATTAATGTCCTTTACCTTTAATACAATTGGACAGAGATGCAAGCATCTCATTCTTCTAGACAATAAGCAAATATGTGCATCCATGTGTATTTCTGAACTTGACAGCCCATGATACAAATGTCCTATGTGTCCAAAATCTCATTGGCCTCCCTCCCTCCATGCATTTATTTTCTCTCTTCTTGGTCCCTGACCCTTTCTTTTCTTTATAAACCACTCAGTCTTACCTTCTTTCTGTGACTAATTCATTTTCCCATCTCTACAGTTTGCTTTCCACTAACCTTTCTTCTCCACCCTCACATCTGAGTCCTTCTTCCTCTCCCATTCCAAGGTCTACTGCCTTCTCCCCAAGGCACAAGAAACTAAAGATATTTTCATTTGCCTCTGGATGCCTATTGCCCAGGCTTAGAAACCAAGACATTGGACCAAGTTCTCTGGAGCTATAACAGTTTACACCAGCAGAGAATTTGGCCTACTACTTGCAACTAAACCTATGTCTTTTTAGAGTATAAACACTGAATTTAGTTTTAGCTCTTCTGAAAGTTCAGTCCAACCTTCCAGTTTCCAGAAGTTAGCAATTATAAAATACTTTTCTTAAGATATTTTTAGCATAGACACTGTGAACAGTATTTTATTGCACTGGCTTTCCCTAGGCCACTAAAGATGCCTCTGATCCAGACCTTACAGCTAAGCTTTTGCACTTACAACAGAGGTCCTTTCTTTTGTTTCTGGTACCTTCCATTCTTAGCACTCAAGTCCTCATAGCATCTAGTCATGTCATTTGCATTTCTGTGCAAGTGACCAGTGCATATTTTCATGCTGAAACTTGGCTAGAAGCTCTAGCTATATACCAAGTTGGTCTTCTGGTTACATAATTATCTCCATGAACTGTGATCAGTTTTCAGCATAACTTTCCTTTTGAGAAAATAACATCAGAAGTGCTGCAAGAAGGTAACCAATATATGCAACTATTTTGCTATAGCCTCATGTTTTTCCTCATCAGACTAGCAAGCAGCTTGATATGCACCACCAGTCTTTCACTCCCCTGAATGCTTTTGCAATTAACATGAACATAACCCATAGATAGTAACATCCCCAAAGTTTATAACCATTTGGACCACGATCGAGGTCTGGAGCTGAATTTGGTGGGTTAGTCCATTTAGGGAGAATAAATGCTGGAGTTGCAGGTTTCAGCATCAGTCATGAAAACTGTGTGGGAAAAGATACTCTAGTAGAGGTAAGCGTGTGAGTCTAGACTTCAATTCAACAAAAGAATCCTGAAAGCTCTTGTTTAATCCAACTGCCCCCTTTTTTCCACCCTAAAATATGGCTAGCAAGCCAAAAATTAATTTTCTATAACATGAGGTAAGCCTCAGAAAGTTTCTTACTTCTGTTACTTTTTTGCAGCCAGCCATGTGCTAGTAGTATCTGTCTTGGCAAGATCAATGGACCATCATCCTCAGATATTATATGGCTCAAGAACTGCTCCTGGGACCTTAACATGTTACATTTGGATGGTTTAAGTTTTAAACCAGCCTGCTGCAGCCAGATGAAAACATTTAAGCAATTTAAATATTCCTGGGAAGTCCTCCTAAAAACAATCACATCATGCAGATAACTGAACATGTGGTCTACTGCAAATCTGCCAAAATCAAATCCATTAATCTCTGACAGGTACTGAGGGAATTATGAAGACCAAAAGGCATCACATTGCATAGACTTTTTTTTTTTTTTTTGAGACATGCCATCTGCACTTTTCAGAAGCTGTTGGCTAAACCCAACTGTCACACCTTAGAGAATGCATCCAAAGTTTCATCTCCTTGGGGTAACTGATATTCATCTTTTACAGTATTTTCATTAAGTGTCTGGTGATCAATGCAAGAACAAATGGAGACACTTTTTATTTTATAAGCAGCCCTCCAGATGACAGAGCCCTACCTCGTTGCCAGGCCCAGAACTGGATTAAGAGATTTTTTACTTTTCAATCTGTTTTTGCTGGACTAATCAACAAAAAGTTTATGTAAAAGAAAAACTCACTACTCTCAGCTTCTTTGCATTTACAGGACTTTGATTTTCCTTTTAGGCTGTTGACACACTGACTTCAATGGCTTTACTTCTGATTTACACAATAATTAGAGGAGAATCAGGAAATTTTGTCCAATAAAAGTCAAAATCAAGGCTCTTGCACAAAACCTGCTTCAGTTTTGTACCCAAGCCATGTTGTGCTCTGAATTACAAAGGAATAACTCCCATTTGATGGCACCAGCATCTGTATTAGTAAGAGCAGAATTTTCCTTTTTGTGCCAGTGAACTGTCATGGAACACAGATGGTAGGACATGGTATGTCATTCCAAAGTCATCCACAGGCACCTGTTTATCCCACTCTTCAATAGCTGTCATGAACTTGTACCAGTACAGACCCAAAACCTCTTCACTGTTCCTTTTATAATGAAAACAACAGTAGTAAAACTTGGTATTCTCCTGACCTTCAAAAGGACAGAGGAAACCATTTTGGACAAGCAGAATTATGCAAAGCAGAATAATGCATGTGTAAATTCATATATTTAAGCAGATTGTGAATTCTGAAAAATTTATCCATGCTACTATTGTGCAGATTTTATTGTTCGGTATTTAAATCTAAAAAACTAAACAACCAAATGGAGGCTTTCTGGTCTTTCTTCCACCTGTAGCTGCACTATTTACCACAAAAGCTTCTAAAAGTTAAAAAAGACAAAACAGTTTTCTCCCCACCAAGCCTGTTTATGTTACTCAGCAGTTAACTGGTGAGTCTGCTTTAAACTAGACTAACCTAAATTAGAACTTGGCTTTAAGGCTCTGAGTTTGACTGGTTTTGCTAATATTAACATTTTAAAATACCCAGATCTGCCTACAAGATGATCATGTAGAGGGAAGGAAAAAACAGCGGGGTTAGAATGGAAGTTTAAACGGTCTAACGGCATCCTAAATGTCTTTTTAAAGGCAGTTTGTGACACTCTCCCTATTTTCAGCCTTCACTGCCTCTTACAATAAGTCAGCATTCCCAATATAATGTTTATAATAGAAAATGAGTTGAGAATGACTGTCAGTTTTCCTTACTGCTATTGCAGATGCTTTAGTGTTCAAGGAGAAGAGGAAGAGAAAAAGTAGGACAGTGAACCTGAGCAATGAGAAAAAGTTATTTAGGAAATATTTCCTTCTAATAGTAATAACTTATTCATATTAGAAAGATATATCGCATAAAAACCTTAATCCCTTTTTCTTTTAAAATATTATTTATATAAAAAGCCAAGTTCACACAACATTCTTGTGGAACAGCTGGAATGAAACCCAGAATATCAGTTTTCTTTGACCATTGAATCTTCACTTCAACCTTAGAAGGACCAGTCACCACTCCCTTCTGTGGCTCCTCATCCTATCATAGACAGAGAATCAGAGAAACTGGAAGAGACCATGAAAGGTCTCTGAGTGCAGTCCCCTGCACTCATGGCAGGACCAAGTACTACCCTAAACCATCCCCGACACTCATTTGTCTAATAACCCCACTTAAAATTTTCCAGTGATGGAGATTCCACAATCTCCCTAGGTAACTTATTCCAGTGGTTAATCACCCTGACAGTTTGGAATTTTTTCCTACTGTCCAACCTAAACCTCCTTGCTATAATTTAAGCTCATTGCTTCTTGCCCTATCATCAGTGGTTAAACAGAATATCTTTTCTCCCTCCTCCTTGTAACAGTCTTTACCTTTACAACTGTTATGTCCACTCTCAGTCTCCTCTTTTCCAGAATAAACAAATGCAGGTCTTTTGATCTTCCCTCATAAGTCAAGCGTTCCAAACCCCTAATCATCCTTGTTGCTCTTCTCTGGACTTTCTCCAATTTCTCCACATCTTTCCTGAAATGAGGTGCCCAGAACTGGACACAATACTTCAGTTGAGGCCTAATCAGCATGGAGTAGAGCAGAAATAACTACTTCTGTCTTACTTAAAATACTCCTTTTAATACATCCCAGAATGGTGTTTGCTATTTTTTTCCCAACAGCATTACACTGTTGATTCATGTTTAGCTTGTGGTCCACCATGACACCCGGATCCCTGTCTGTAATACTCCTTCCCAGGCTATCATTGCCCATTTTGTATGTGTGCAATGGATTGTTCATTTAATTATAATTAATTACTGACATGCAATCATGGCTCACAGTTCCATTGGTAGGCCATTCTCAAGCCAAATCTGCAAGGTACATTAACCATATGCTATCTTGTGAGACCCTACTCTCAAGCAAAACCTGCTTTATAATGCTCACTATTCCCTTGTAGCTCTGTGCAGGAACATGAGCAGTCAGAGCTCCAGGAGAGGAAGCACATGAGCAACATAACCATATAAGACAGAAATTGCCCATACTATACTGGTAAAGGCACAGGCAAAACATTGTTCACCAAAAACAGAAGGAGAAGTTTAAAAAACAGTTCTTCATTTTCAGTGACTAAAACAAGAGCCATTGAACTGAAAAGTCTATGAATTGGAAAGCAACATTCCCGAACATTCCCTGAGTGAAACCACCATGGAGGAAATGCACCAGGCTCATTTACAATGTGATAAAGACTTCCTTTCTGGCTTGGCTTCTATCTAATCCAAAGGCATCTTCCATCTGAAGAGGTAATGAATTGACAGACTCTGGCGCACACCTGAAAGTCAGTATTTTCTTTCAGGGTTAGATTTCAGGAAATAATGGGGGAGAGAACTTTTTATCCTTAGTTATTCCCCATGCTCATTTCAAGGTTTTGTGTTTAGGTAAAAGACTACAAGGGATTATGGACAACTTGAAATACTGAAGTCAGGAGCACCTCAGGCTCCAATTTTCCCTTCCAACTAATCCATCATTCCTGCTGTGATTTCAGGAAAGTGATATAGTAACCTGTCTCCTTAGAAAAAAAAGATGGCCTACTGCTGTCTTTTATAGTCTGTTGAATTATATCACTTTCCTTTCTCATCTGGCCTTTCATCAGGAGACTTAAGTGTTTTTCTTTCTGTGTACACGGCCGTGCAGGTTTCTCATTCATTATCTACAGAGGGCCGGCCACACTGAGCCCATCTGCAATCCTTCCCTTCCAGTCCCCCAGGACCTTCTTAGCAGCAAAGTTTTTCTAATTTGGAACAGACTCACTTTTGAGTAATTGCTCTTACCAGCACATCACAACAGGCTGCAGCAAACATTACCAAAGCAAAGGATTTCAGGGGTGAAATCTGTATTTCCCCAGAAGACACTACCCCTCCAGCACCCATAGGTGCACCACCAAGATCCAATTAAGGAAAACTAGATGAGTAATTTTTTAACCAAAGGCTGGGGACGGGAGCTGTTGTCACAAATCAGCTCACTATCTTTCACCCAAAAAGCAGTTGGGTAGGTCCATGTCCTACAGATATACCATAAAAGTATATATGCCTGTCTGTGCATGTGTATGGCCATGCTTGTGCATGCATGTGCCTAGTATATTTCCGCTAGTGTCCTTCCAGGATACCATGTCCGTGTAACACTTGCCTCCTGGAACTACCCCACCCCAAATGATATATCCAACATCCCCAGCGCTGTGCATCCTCCCCAGTGTCTTGTGTCATATGCATGTATGCACAGAATGGTCTCCAAAGAAACTTACCCCTTCCAATAATCTATTGCAATACACAGACCCTACCAGCCAACCTGGAAGAACCATGATTCTGATCAGTTTGAGAGACAACATATTGGAATAGATGGACTATTGATGTCATCTGGTACGACAGTGCTCCTAAATGTATGACCTGTACTCCTAAATGGTATGACTGCTATGACTTATGCTCCTAAATATATATATCTTTCAAAGCAAGGCATTCACAACACTATGCTTTTATATTTAATCTGTATTCTATTAGGTAAGCACAAGTCAAAATACACAGTGGGCATTTCTTTGCCTAGGTAAATAAATATGCCACTCTCATAGCTATGTCTATACCAGGGTTTAAGTCAAATTTACAGGCTTAAAGTGACTTAAGCAACTTCCTGGGCACATTCGGAGTTCATTAAGTCAACTTAATAACTCCTACCCTTAAAATCGACTTTAAGGGTTAAGTTGACTTTCTTGGCTATGTTCACACAGGGCAGGCTTGTTTCGAAACAAGACATTTCGAAACAAGCTGTTTCGAAATAACGTTATTTCAAAACAAGCTATTTTGAAATAACGTTATTTCAAAACACCTTATTTCAAAGGACAAAAACTTTGTCGTCGAAATAAGGGAGCAAAATAGCAGGTCCGCAGTGTGGAACTGCTATTTCGCTTGGGGAGGGGACTGCAAGCACTTGCAGGGTGCAGTGCAGAGGGGCGCTGCACCCCACGGGTGCCTGCAGAGGGCTGCAGGCACCAGCAGAGTGAGGCACAGCCCCACACCTCACTTGGAGGGTGCCTGCAGTCCCCTGCCAGGAGAGGCCCAGTGGGGCGCCTCACCCCAGGGGCTTTAGAGCCCCGGCTGCTGCCAAACCTGGCGGCGCAGTCCCGGCATGCGGCTGGAGCCCGCTGCCACCGGCCCTGGAGTGAGCGCCTGCCCGGGATTCCCCAGCACAGCCGCTCCTGCCGGGGGCATGGCCAGGGCATCCCCAGCCACGCCCCCAGAATCCCTGGTGCCTCTGCTCCCGGCCACGCCCCCAGAATCCCCGGTATCCCCGCTCCCGCTTAGCACCCTGGGAGGAAGGTCACATGTTGTTTCGGAACACTTTGTTCCAAAACAACATGTCCGCACAGGGCTGTTTAAACAACTGGTTTCGAAACAACCCTGTTTTGAAACAAAACGGGGTTTAAGCCGTTTCAAAACAACAGCGGCCATTTCGAAACAAGCGGTTTGCTTGTTTTGAAATGGCCATGCATCGTGTGGCCATGGCACTTCTTATTTCGAAACAACCCCTGTTGTTTCAAAATAAGAAGTGTGTGTGGACATACCCATTAAGTTGACTTAACACAGTGTGTCCATTAAAGTCGACTTAATGCAATAGAGTCTTTTAAGTCAACTTTATAAAGTCAACTTAAGCAAAGGGGACCCATTTAAAGTCAACTTTATTAAGTTGACTTTAAATGGGTCCCCTTTGCTTAAGTCGACTTTATAAAGTTGACTTAAACATATGGGGCCTCACTAAGTCGACTTAATGAAGTTGACCTTAAGTCAGTTTACCTGAGTTCTTTAGTGTAGACATAGCCATATTTATTGCAAGGAAAACCTAGAATATCTCAACTAATGAGGCAATATCAAAAGTTTTCACTAAGGCACCTGGCAAGTTTTTAAGGGTGATCAATGTATCATTCAGATAAATGACTGCATGGATTAATTTTGTCTCACACACCCAAGGTACACACTGCACAAAAAGGATGATTGCAGTGCACCTATTGTCAAGGAGACAACATATATAGAAGAGAGCTAGTGTTTGCTTGTGGTACACATATTGCAGAAATGAACTGTTCTGGAATGTGCAGCATGTAGTCACTTCTGAGGCAGAACAGCACCTGAATATTTTACACATATTGGGTATGTCTACACTATAAAGTTAAGTCAACTCAAGGAGGCTTAAATCAACTTAAGCAAAGTCTTGGCCACATTTGGAGTTCATTAAGTTGACTTAAGGGCTTCCTTAAGTTGACTTCATAACTCCTGCCCGTAAAATTTTGTAGGCACCTATGTTTCTGAGCATGTCCAGATAGCCCCATGCCAGGCATCTGGATACCTAAGCCCCAAAATGAGGTACAAACCAGATGTAGGCACTCCACAACTCAGTTCACGCAGCAGTACCATACCAACATTTCCTTGGAAGTGAAGCCCAAAAGCTTTTCACCAGGCAAAATAATGAAAAGCTTTACAGCCAAAAGTAACTCCAAGAGTTTCCTTCCCAGTTTCTGCATATCTTCATTCTTTGTCAAAGTCACATAAGATATTACTGACTGTCCATCTTTTGAGGCATCCATGGAAATTTTTGTAGGGCAGGAAACATTGAAATACAGCAGTGTAGGAGCACCAATGAGTAATATCTCCAATGCTTGGTGTTCAGTGTGATGCCTCTCAGCCCACTTTGAATCTGCACACTGCCTCAGCAATTTTTTCACAAGTCTGGTTTTATCAATTGTGCCTAGGAATTGGCCTGGTGAGGTTACCATACCCATTTTATTTAATTAGCTGTGGAGTGGGCACACATGAAGTAGTTTGGATTTTAGCAGGAATTGACACTTTCCTCTATTTGGTTTCAGTCCCTTATCAGCAGAAACCTGTAGCCTAGCATGGTGTTGCTGTTCTGTAGTACCTCAATGTGACAGGCTGCTCCCTGGATCCAGGCCGGTGTGCTGCTGTGACCTCCCAATTCCCACTCCTGAACCTCAATTCATCCTGCTTTGCCAAGACCACTCACTCCTGAGTCAGTCCACTCCAGCCTCTTGCGTTTAATTGGTCCCAGGCATTGGGTGTATGCCCTCTGGCTTCTCAAGAGATGGTCCCCCAGCAAGCTCCCCTAGCCTCAGTTACCACACCAGGAGCCACTGTCTACAGAGACTGGGAACCACTCCCAACCACCACACACTCAAGTCCATCCATTTAACAAAGAAATGGATTGTGCACAGCCTCCTTCACTCACACCATCTAAAGATCACACAGCTTTAGATAAAACAATTACTAGTTTGTTGATCAGATTATAATTCTAAGGGGCTATGTTTACATGTAAATGCTTATTTTGAAATAAGCTATTTCAAAATAAGTTATTTTGAAATACAATCCTTAATTTGAAATAACTTAAATCGAAATAAGCAAATATTAAATTGAAATAAGGGAAAACCTCAAATTGAAATAGCAAGTCCAGACACAGGACTTTGTATTTTGATTCAGGAGAGGGGCACCATGGGAGGTGTGGCAACACGGCCGCCTCCCTGGGCCATGCCCCCACCCATATAGAAAAAGGAAGGCACCCTGGGAAGGAGAAGGGCAAATGTGTTAATTTGAAATAATGGTTATTTCAAAATAACATGTCCGAATGGTTTTATTTTGAAACAACCGTTTCGAAACAACGGCTATTTCGATTTCACCCTAGGTTTTATTGTTCTGAAATACTGGACGTTATTTTGAAATGACAGGGGCTTGTCATTTCAAAATAAAGAAACATCGTTCAGACATCTCAACTTTTATTTTGAAATAACGGTGGTTGTTTCAAATTAAAAGCCTTGTGTGGACATAGCCAGGGAGAATATGGCAAAATCACAATATAAATGAGTCAGGAGAAACCACAAGAAAATAACAGGTAACATATGGATGCTAACCTAATATTTCTACTTAAACTAACCTCACAGTCCAAACAAGTTTATGCTTAAGGTGTTTGGCTGTTAGATGTTTGCGCAGCCAGTCCCTGCCTGAGGCCAGGAAGGGCCCAGATCTTGCTTAAAGTTGTTTCCAGGTGGAGAGTCCCAGGTCAAAAGCCTCCAAAATCTACCCAGTGTCTCTCTTTGTTTCCAATCCCTCTCCCCTTCCCAGGCAGAGGTGATCCCTTTGTCTCTTCTCAGCAACCTCCATTAACATATCTTTGTCCTCCTTCAGATAGTTGCTTGCTCACTGCTGTTGGCAGAGACTTCTGTCTGTCCCTGTCCCTGTCCCTGTCCCTGTCCCTGTCCCCCTCCCCCCTGAGCCAGCCTAAATATGCTCCACATCTGAGCACATGGATGAAGTTGTAGGGAACATGATATCAGTAATCATGTAGAATAAGTTATGAGCACCCATAAAGAAACATTGCAGGGTGTTATTGGCAACAAATTATACAATCACAGTGTACAAATGAACAGGAAAATCATACAGATCATAACCCAGGGTGCACAGATGTGCATCCCATGACACTCAAATATCAATAATACCCTGATGCAGTTAATGCCATCTATGCACTGCTGCAAAGTTCTGCATAATACGTAGGGGATTTTAAACATGGTCTGGAAAAAGGAATGTTAAAGGTATACAGTGCTACAATGCAAATGAGTCTGGAAATCTGCCAAACTCCTTGGAATTTGGCACCTGTGACATTCCCTTCCCAGATCTGGTCTGGGGTTCTGCTGTGCCCCCTGATCTCCACTCCTGAACTCTGTCTTACCCTACTTTTGCTAGGTGATCACCAACTCCTGGGTCAGTCCATATCAGCTTCCTGCGTGTAACTGATCCCAGGCAGTGGAGGTGCACTCTCCAGTCACATGGGTCAGCCCCCCAGTGAGCACCCCCAGGCACCACACTGGGAATTTCTGTCCTAAAGGGATCGGTGCCCTTCCCCAGTCACTGTAGGCTCATAGATACCCACTGATTCACCCATTTTTCAAGGAAATCGGAATGCTCTAACCTGCTCATTCACCCTCTCTAGAGTTTGTGCAGCCCTGCAAATAGTGTAGTGGCTAGCACCTCCGCTTAACATGCGGAAGGTCCTGGGTTCAATTCCCAGGGGGTTGGACTCGATGATCTCATGAGGTCCCTTCCGGCCCTATGATTGATTGATTAGATAAACCAGTTATTGATTAGAACATGATTTTAAGTGAGTATATGGCAAATCAAAGTACAATCATTTAATAGATCAGTCAGTGGCAATCAATATCAAATAAAAATATACGACACATTCTAACCTAACATTACTGTCCAGGATTACTCACAAGATGTTGCTGTAGGTGGTTTAGCAGCCAGTGTCTGGCAAGAAGCCCCTGTTTCAAGTGTTTGTATTTGTTTCCAACCCCAGCCCCCCGCCCCTACTTCCTCTTCTAGGTTATCTTCTTTGTTCAGAAAGGGTGGGAGGTCTCCCTTTCTGGCCAAGGTGCTATAGCCATTTAGCTAGCCCACTGGCTTTATCTTCTCTGCATATGTGCTAGCAATGCTGACTGTTTATGTGCTGTTAGGAGGGCACTCTGACTGTCTCCCTCCCCTCTGAGTCATGTGAAATACCTGGGAACGTGCTTCACATCTGTACACATACATGACACTGCAGAAAACATGATATTACAATAATAATGCAAAACACGCTATGAGCATTCATAAAGGAATCCCTTGCATGGTATATTTGACATCACACCATGCAATTACATTGCAAAAGTGAACAGGAAAGTTACACAGATCATACGCTAGGGGTGCATGGATATGCATCCTGTGACACCATCTCCACGAGGATTTCATGTATGTCATAACCCCTCTTTCAAATGCTGACATTCAAATCTTTTCAATTCAGGCACAGACCCACTTTAAATATTTATGTCTGGTCTACACTACACAGTTAGATCAATGAAAGGCAGCTTACGTCAGCCTAACTATGGAAGTGTCTACATTAAATTTCACTGCCACAGACATAACTACCTGTCATAGGATGCACATCTGTGCTCCCTGGGTTATGATCCATATGATTTCTCTGTTCACTTGTACACTGTGGTTGTATGATTTGTTGCCAGTTACACCATGCAATGTTTCTTTACAGATGCTCCTAACCTATTCCACATGATTAGCAAAGATATGCTGATTGAGGTGGCTCAGACTGGGACAAAGACATCACCTCTGCCTGGAAAGGGAGGGGTTAAAGAAATGGAAAACAAAGAGACACACCTGGAAGATTTTTGGAGCTTTTGGCCTGGGAATCTCCATCTTGAAGCAACTTCAAGCAAGATCTGGGCCCTGCCTGGCCTCGGCAGAGACTGGCTGTACAAACATCGGATAGCTGAACACCTGGAGCATGAATTTGGCCTATGAGGTCAGTTTAAGTAGGGATATTAGGGTAGTATGTGTGTTTTACATTTTATTTTATTTTCGTCACTCCTGACCCATTTATGTTGTGATTCTGACATGACTGGCCATAGTCACACTTAGAATGATAATCTGGTCAATAAACTTGTAGTTGTTTTATCTAAAGCTGTGTGATCTTTAGAGGGCGTGATTGAAGAAAGGTAGGCACAATCCATTTCTTTGTTAAATGGATGGACTTGATGGTTGGGAGTGGGACCCAGTCTCTGCAGACAATGACCCAAATGGTGGTGTCTAGGTTTGGGGGTGCTTGCTGGGGGACCATCACTCAAGTAGCCAAAGGGGATACACCCACTGCTTGGGACCGGTTGCACACCACAGGTCAGAGTGGGCTGACTCAGGAGTGAGTGGGAACTTGGCAAAGCGGAGTGCAACAGGGTTCAAGAGTGGGAACTGGGAGGTCAGAGTGGCACACTGACCCAGATCTAGGAAGCGGCCTGTCACACTACCCCATTATGCCAACTTAACTACTCCTCCACCACAAGCAGCTTAGAGTCAAGGTTGATGTATTTAGACTGATGCAGTATTAATGTAGACACTACGTTGCTTATGTAGACTGCTACTGAATTTTAAAAGCCTTCCCACAATGCCCAGTACTGACAGTGCAATTAATACAAGTGCTCCTGGTGAGGACACAAACCACTGACACATGAAACAAAGTGTAGACATGCACAAAAAGTGTAAGTACTGCAGTGGCAGTACACTGACACAAGGTACGTCAACTTAATTTTGTAAAATAGACCTGGCCTCAGATTTAGTTTCTACTATCACCAGAGGTTGTACCCATTGAAGCACTGAATATGAAGCAGTGTAATTCCTTCTAGAGTCTAGACTGACAGTTATAGTCCTAACTGGGTATCTCATGGGTTGTGCAAATTAAACTACTTTAAGTTTCTGTTCATTTGCGTCTTGTATGTTCTGCTGTGAAATACATTCTCTGATATTTTTGTCACTTTTCTCTTTATTAAACAATTGCAATGTTGCCTGCCCTGTGGCTTGGCTGATTTAGCTTGGACTTTCCAAGTTAACTGACAGTCTCAGTGAATCCTCACATACTTCCCCATCAAATGACTCTTTGGCTACAAGACTATGGCATATTCCTCAATGCTCTCTTGTACCTGTTGCACTTATGTGAGAAAAGGGAATTTTTCACATTTCATTCTTCCTTAGGGCCCAGTAAAGCCTTGTCTACATTACAATGTTCATTTGACTCACACCCACTGAATTAATTACTGCAGTTCCATATTACCCTCCTTGGGTTGTTGCTGTGTGCTCTCACCAGGAGCACTTTCAACAACCCTAGCGGAGCAAAGTTGGGAGCTGAGAGGCTGGTCTCTCAGTTCTGCTAGTAGCTCGCTGCCAGGAGGTTGGCTGCTGCACAGGCTCCTGAGCTCCCAGCAGACTGCCCCCAGCCCCAAATTCACCATTCCTTGCCCCAAGCTAGGGGAAGCAGTTCAGGGCTTCTCCCATCCCGGTTCCCTGCCTGGAAACAAGCCACCTGGGCTTCTCATGCAGCAGGGGCCAGCCTCCTGCTCTAATTGCCCCACTCCCAACTGGGAATTGGGTCCAGCTACTCAGCTCTCCAAGGGGTGGAGGGTGGTTGGTTTTCTAGCTGCCCAGCTTATGAAAGCCAATAGCTGATGAAAGGAACAGTGCCTACAGCAACACTGTGCCACCCTAACATAAGCCTGACACCTCTTGTTGGGGTGGTTTTATTATATCAGCACAGCAAGGGAATTATTTTGGTGATAAGAGGACTTCAGTGGGTACACTTCCACTGTTTTGTTGATGCAAATTGAATTTTGCTGACAAAATGCTGTAGCATAGACGAGCCCTAAGTCTCAATTTGTTCTGTGACCCTATCAAAATCTACATTGTTATGAGTAAGAATTGAATGTGACTAAAAATTCCTTACTTACTTCATCTCTGAAAATATCTAGGGCTTACGTATCATCTATAGTTAAAAGTAAAGCCACTTTCTTGGCACCACTCTGCCTCTGAGCCTATCACAGTCACATACAGCAATAACTTCTCTTTAAAATGGTATTTGGTCGTCTTGTGCTCAAGCACTAAATTCTTTTATTTTTAAATGGATCCAGTCAACAGAACCTTCTGAGATGCAGAAACCAACTCCTTCAATGAAAGTGTGACTGCTTCTGTTCTCCAAAGGGAAAGATCACATCTCACATGGCTATGCAGACATGTAAGCTGCTCATGGCACCAGAAGTGTTCTCCACATATTTTGACTTTACAGTTACAACCATGGTAGAGGAAAGATGCACAAGGGTAGGGGATGTAAGATATTTTATTATTTGTGTCAGTGTCTATTTTCTGTGGAGTGCCTTGCTTTCAGAGTGATGGCAAATTTAGCTTTGTTGGAAGGTGTTGGGTTGACAACCCTGGAGCCTGAAGAGCACTATTGGCCGTAGTACCGGTACAGCCTGGGCATCAAAAACTTCACATGCAACCCTGCCCTGATTTGGAGAGACTCTGTAGCAGTCACAGAGGAACTCAGCCTCTCTGTTGAGAGTGCCAATTTCCATTAAAAGAGATGGAATATAATAAAATTTATGCAAATGCCAGGGAATTTAACTCAAATCAAGAGAATTTTCAAAGAAATTAACATTTGGGGACTATGACCCTCCTTCATATAATGAGGATTTCTACTATAATCAAGGTTTTACAGTGCAATAACTTTTATGTCATGGGCAGCTGACTTTTACCCAGTGACCTGAGAGAATTAACTCATTTCACCAAACCCACCCAGCTGCTTCAAATTCAAATCAATTAGCTAGCTCTTTCAGAATTTTTGCCAAGTGTACCGGAGTTGGTACTCCTGGCCTGTACAGGTGGGAAGTCTTTGATTGTTGTTTCCAGTAAATTGGAAAATAGATACTTTTTACAGGTTTACCTAGTGTTTTCAGCAATAGTGCATAGGAGGACAACGAAAGTGATATGACCCTTACAAACCCATTTCCCCCTGCCAGAAGCCAGGACTATGTGTATTCTTAGTTTTGAGGAAATCCAGCAAGTGTGACCTACCCAGTCCTGCAGGGAATATTTAATGTTCAATAATCTTGTCCTAATCTTTCTATCTAAATAATATTGCTAATCTCAAAATAAAGGGGACCCTCTGGAACTAATCCTGTATTGATCAGTGAGTATTCAAAATTCTCAAGGTCATGGTAGATATGAGTAAGACTTTCAGTTTTGTCCCTTCCCTGGACATTCATGTAACCATATGACCGACAAAGCAATCTCTGTCCCTCCCCATCAGCCTGCAGATACTTCTTTGTCTCTTTGGTCTCTCAGTTTATGGGATAGCAATTTTAAAAAGTTTTAAGAGGGCCATGAAACAATTTTCCCCATGTGCCAAATTTCAGGATCTTTAGTAATGACATCACAGGCCATCTGGAAATGAGGGCAGCAGCCACATATCATCCTAGAACACACACAACAACTTCTTCCTCTGTGGAAAAATATAATCAGGTTCTCCTGGCTCAATGGAGCTGTAAATGTCCTTTAAATCTGTCACTTTAATGTCCTCCTTGGATGACCTTGAGTTGAAAGGTAGATGTTTCCTTATGGTTCTGCTTATTATAGATTAGATGAATTTACAGTATGAGGCAGATTGCAAATGGGGGTGGCCTGTAAGAATATGTCATTTTCTTCTGACAGCAGCAGAAATGTATTTTTGAACAGAGGTGGTTCTGACTACCAGAGAAACACAGCTCTGCCTACCGGTGCAAGTCATGAACCACTGAGGCTGAGTCAAAGTTCTCCAGAGTAGCCAATTACCAGCTCCAGACCTTTATCTTACTGCAGGTCTCAGTGATCCAAACAAGCCAGAGACACAGTTTATCAACAGGGGCTATAGTGATGCCATAGGAAGGGGCTGTGGTGGGAATGCAAGAGTTTGGTGCATATCAGGAAGGATTCAGGTACGTTACCAGATCTGTGCAAAGGGCATAGAACTTGTAGGGTAGCCAGCATTGTACTCCATGACTGCTTAACCAAGGCCAGCACTTAAGAAGATCTTGTGCAGTGGCACTAGGCAATGTGTTCTGTATTAATTGGTCTGGGTACTAGCGAGTCACAGAAAATGAACATGGTCTGTCTGTGTCCAGCAGGCTCAACAACAACCAAAACCAAAACCCTTTATATTCCCTGAATCCAAGTTCTGTCTTTTCTCCACCACACAGGACAATAAGCAGGGTTGTGAACACTCTAGGGCAGTGGTTCTCAACCCTGTGTCAGGACACATTCCTGTGTTGCCACACAGTGGTAGGTGTGTCATGGCGAGCCTGCAAGGTGAATGGATTTGGCCTGGGGAAGATGGGTTGGTGTTTCCTGTAGTGTCACAGCATGCCCCAAGTGTGTCACAACCCACAAAAAATTGAGAACCACTGCTCTAGGGCAAAGTGTCTTTTTGTTTTTAAGATTTTCAGTATACCACCATGGGGAACTGTCTCCTGGGAAGCAGTGACTTTGAAAAAGATTGGGACTAGTGATGGAGACTCATCTGAACATGAGCTACCAGCATAATGTCACAGTCAAAAGAGCTAATGTGAACGTAGAATGCATATGCAGAGGAACCTTCAATAGGAGTAGAGAGGGTCTTTTCACCTCTGGATTTGGCACTAGTGTGGCTATCGCTGGAATACTGTGTCCAGTTCTTATGGCAGAGTTTAAGAAGGATGTTGATAAACTGGAGAGTGTCTCAGGGAACTCTGCCCATTTCATGGCCTTCAAAGCCAGGGAGCAGAAAGACCTGGCCTAAGGCATAGCCCAGGTGGGAGAGTGTTGTGAATGAGCCAATCCAACTAAGCAGCAGTTACTGATTGCTCTTATATCTTTCAGCTTGGAATCTGTGAGAACCCAGATGCTCAAGAGAAAGAGGACCAGAGGAGAAAAATGCTTCCCTGAGCAGCAGCAGCAGCAAATGAAGATGACAATGATGACAACGGCAGAGAAGGCAACAGCAACATGTTAGGGAGCCTGGATCTGAGGCTAAGTGAGGGTCATGAATTCTGAGCTACTGAGGCATAGAAGGCCTTTCAGAATCAGGTCAGGATTATTGTTTTTGTTACTTTTCCATATTTTTTTTGTGTTTGTGTAAGTGAAATATAGAAGCACCTGTCTTCAAGACTAAAATAGACTGGGGCATGGCTGACTGTTTTGTTCCCAGGCTGGTGGGCAAACCCACCATACTATTGAGAAGGTTCAGAGAAGAGTCAGGAGAATCATTAAAGGATTAGTGCCTTCTAGTGATAGACTCAAAGGTTATGTCTACACTAGCAAATTAGTCCAGATTAAGGAGGCTTAATCCAGACTAAATTGCTCCCAGTCTACAATAGGCTTTATCTAGTTCAACTAAAAAAAAATTTGCTTAGTTCAAGCTTACTTTGAACTTTAGTTCAAACTAGCAGTTAGTTTGAACTAACCACTTTTTTTAGTTCAAACTAACTTTTAGTTCAAATTAGCCGTGCTTTTTTAGTTCAAACTAAAAATTCAGTTCAAACTAAAAAAAGCATGGCTAGTTTGAACTAAAAAGTTAGTTTGAACTAAAAAAAAAAAATGTAGTCAGTTCAAACTAACTTCAAACTACTTAGTTCAGACTAAGCAAGTCCAAACTAAGCAGTTAGATGTAGACACAGTCAAAGACCTCAATCCATTTAACATGACTAAGAGAAGGCTAGGGGTGACTTCACTGCAGTCTGTAAGTAACTGTAGGGGGGAACAAACATTTAAGACTGAACTCTGCAAAGCTATTCAATAATGAGCTCTCATAGACAAATATATAACATGATCCAATACTGGAATTTGATGCTAGACAAGTTCAGACTAGAAATAAGAGGTAAATTTTTGACAGCAAGGAAATAAAACATTAGAAAAATTTACTAAGAGCTGTGTTGAACTCTCCATTGCCAGCAATGTTTAAAATCAAGATTGGATGTTTTTCTGAAGATCTGCTCTAGGAATTCTTTAGGGGAACTTCCCTGATCTGGGTCATGCAGGAGAACCAATTCATGATGATGGCAGTCCCTTCTGGCCTTGGAATCTATGAATGAATCAATACAAAAGGAAAATAACAAATGGAAATTGTAGACTTAAAATTGCCATAGATAACACGCAGCACTGCATTAACATGTACATGCAAAAGCCATTCTACAGCCTAAAGATTAAGCAATAAAAACAAAAACTTAAAACACAAAACAATGAAAGCAGGTAAGGAAAGTGTGAAAGATCAGGGAAAAGAAAGGAAGAAAAGTCAAGGGGAAGAGGGCAGAAAGTCTAGACTGGCTACGGGTGTTTTGGGTGTTCATAGAATCATAGGGTTGGAAGGTACCTCATGAGGTGATCTAGTCCAACCCCCTGCCAAAAAAAGCAGGACCACTCCCACTAAATTATTCCAGCTAGAGGTTTATCCAACCAGGCCTTAAACATCTCCAAAGATGGAGATTCTACCACCTCCCTAGGTAACTCATTCCAATGCATTACCACCCTCTTAGTAAGAAAGTTTTTCCTATATCCAGCCTCGACCTCCCCAGCTGCAACTTGAAACCATTGCTCCTTGTTCTATCCTCTGTTACTACTGAGAACAGCCGAGCTCCATCCTTGCTTGAGCATCCCTTCAGGTAGCTGAAGGTTGCTATCAAATCCCCCCTCAGTCTTCTCTTCTGCAGGCTAATAAGCCTAGTTCCTTCAGTCTTTCTTCATAGGTCTTGTGCTCCAGCCCCTTGATCATTTTTGTTGCCCTCCACTGGACTCTTTCTAATTTGTCCCTGTCCTTTTTGTAGTGGGGAGCCCAAAACTGGACACAGTATTCCAGATGCAGCCTCTCCAGTGCCGAATAGAGGGGAATGATCACATCCCTCGAGCTGCCATTGACCTTTTTGACAGCAAGAGCACACTGCTGACTCATATCTAGCTTCCCATCCACCAGGACCCACAGGTCTTTTTCTACAGTGCTACTACTTAGCTGATCACTCCCCAGCCTGTAGCAGTGCATGGGGTTTTTCCATCCCAAGTGCAGGACTTTGCACTTGTACTTGTTGAACCTAATGAGATTTCTATTGGCCCACTGCTCCAATTTGTCAAGGTCTTCCTGAATCTTCTCCCTGCCCTCCAGCATGTCTACCGTTCTCCCCAGGTTGGTATCATCCACAAACTTACTGAGTGTGCAATAAATCCCATCATCTAGATCATTAATGAAAATATTAAACAGAACTGGCCCCAGGCCCAACCCCTGGGGCACACCACTTGTTACTGGTTGCCAACTAGACATGGAGCCATTGATTCCTACTCACTGAAACCATTGATCTAGCCAGTTCTCTATCCACCTTACGGCCCACACATCCAACCCATACTTTCTTAACTTGCTGATGAGAATGCTGTGGGAAACTATATCAAAAGCCTTGCTAAGGTCGAGGTATATCACATCAACAGCTCTTCCCACATCCACAAATCCAGTCATCTCATCTTCGAAGGCAGTGAGGTTGGTCAGGCACAATTTACCCTTGGTGAATTCATGCTGACTGTTCCTGATCACTCTATTTTCCTCCAAGTGTTTCAGGATGGATTCTTTGAGAACCTGTTCCATGATTTTTCCAGGGATTGAGGTGAGGCTGACAGGTCTGTAATTCCCTGGATCCTCCTTTTTGCCTTTCTTGAAGATAGGCACTATATTTGCTTTTTTCCAGTCCTCTGGCACCTCCCCCATTTGCCACAAGTTTTCAAAGATAATGGCCAGCGGTACTGCTACCTCATCAGCCAACTCCCTCAGCACACTCAGATACAGGTCATCCAGCACCATGGACTTGTGCACATCTAGCTTCTTTAGGTAGTCCCTAACCTGACCTTCCATCACCAAGGGCCTCTCTTCTATTCTCCAATCTGCCATACCCAGTGTAGTGGGCTGGGAGCTGGCCCTCCCTGTGAAAACTGAAGTAAAAAAAGCATTGAGCACTTCAGCCTTTTCCTCATCCTTCATCATGAGGATACCTGCACTATTCAGTAAGGGACCTACACCAGCCCTGATCCTCTTCTTGTTATTCACATACTAGTAGAACCCATTCCTATTATCCTTCACATCCCTTGCTAGCTGCAACTCCAATTGTCCTTTGGCCTTTCTGATTTTTACCCTGCAGTCCCAAGCAATATCTTTATATGCCTCCTTAGTCATCTGTCCAAGCTTCCACTTCCCATAAGCTTCCTTTTTATGCTTTAGCTCAGTGCAGAGCTCTCTGTTAAGCCACAAGGGGCACCTTCCACATTTGCTGTTCTTCCTGCTCATCAGAATGGTATCTTCTTGTTCCCTTAGCAGGGTTTCTTTAAAATGCAGCCAGCTCTTTTGGACACCTTTCCCCTTTCAGATCAGCCTCCAAAGGGATCCTGCCCATCAGTTCTCTGAGGGAGCCAAAATCTGCTTTTCTGAAGTCCGGGCTCTGTGTTTTGCTTCTTTCCTTTTTTCCATTAATCAGCATCTTGAACTCTATCATCTCATGGTCACTGCTGCCCAGGTTGCCATTCACTTCTATGTCCCCAATCAATTCTTCTCTGATTGTGAGCAGCAGGTCAAGAAGTGCAAGACCCCTAGTTGGTTCCTCCAGCATTTGTACCAGGAAGTTGTCCTCAACACTCTCCAGAAATTTCCTGGATTGCCTGTGCACTGCTGTATTGGCCTCCCAGCAGATGTCAGGGTAACTGAAGTCCCCCATGATAACCAGGGCCTGTGATCTGGAAACTTCTGCCAGTTTGCCATAGAGTGCCTCATCCATCTCCTCCTGGTCTGGAGGTCTATAGCAGACACCCACCACAACATCCCCCTTGTTGCCCTCTCCTCTAAGCTTAAGCCACAGATTTTCAACTGGCTCAGTTCCACTTACATAATGGAGCTCTGAGCAGTCATAGAGCTCTTCTACATATAGTGCTACTCCTCCCCCTCTTCTTCCCTGCCTGTCCTTCCTGAACAACTTATACCCATCCATGGCAGAGCTCCAGTCATGCAAGCTATCCCACCGTGTCTCTGTTATTCCAGTTATATCATAGTTCCTTGTCTGCATCAGTACTACCAATTCTTCCTGCTTGTTTCCCAGGCCCCTCACATTTGTGCACAGGCACCTAAGATACCAGGCTGATTGCCCTACTTTCCCAAGTCGATTTTCAGTTCTATTGCATCTTGTATTTTCTTGTATTTTCTCCTGGGATTGTCCTCCCGCACCTTCCTCAGGTATTAAAGCTTCATTAGAACATGTAACATAATTATTTGATTTTCCCCCATGTTCCAACTACCTTCTCTTTTATCCCTGGTGTTACAGTCTCCATTCCCCCCAAGTTCCATCCCTTCCCCCAGATCTCCCACATTGTCACTTATCTGTGGGCTTTGGTCTCCTTCCCCCTTCAAACCTAGTTTAAAGCCCTCCTCACTAGGTCAGCCAGTCGACATCCGAATATGCTCTTCCCCTTCCTTGACAGATGGAGTCCATCTCTGCCTAGCAGTCCTTCTTCCTGGAAAGCATTCCATGGTCAAGGAAGCCAAAGCCCTCCTGACGACACCATCTTCGCAGCCAGGCGTTCACCTCTAGGATGCATCTGTCCCTACTCAGGCCCATACCCTTGACCGGAAGGATTGAGGAGAACACCACCTGTGCTCTGAACTCCTTCACCCGTGCTCCCAGAGCCCTGTAGTCACCTTTGATCTGCCGAGGATCACCTCTCACAGTATCATTGGCTCCCACATGGATGAGAAGCATGGGGTAGTAGTCAGAGGGGCGGATGATTCTCGACAATCCCTCTGCAACGTCTCGGATGTGGGCACCCAGCAGGCAGCATACCTCCTGCGAGGCCTTGTCAGGGCAACAGATGGGTGCCTCTGTCCCCCTCAGAAGTGAGTCCCCAACCACCACAACCCAACGTTTTCTCCTAACTGTGGTGGCTGTGATCCTCCCAGCCTTGGGGGTTGCATGGTGTCTCCTGTTCCACCTCATCCATCGTCTCTAGCACTGTGTAATGGTTCTTCACCATAATGGAGGGAGGGATGGGAGCAGGGGTGGAGCACTGTCTGCTGCCAGAGGTAACGAGCTGCCAGGGTCCTCCCTCTTCCATAGGCATCCCATCCTTCTCCAGTGGTGTGGCAGTAGTCTTCGGCACCTGGAGAGTGTCCTCCTCCTTGCATGTCTCCTCATGGATGCTATCGAGGAACTTCTCCAGGGCATGGATACTGCTTGGCCTAGACACCTCCTCCTGTAACTCTCCTACCTGCCTCCTGAGAGATTCCACCAGAAGAAACTTGTCACATTGATTCATCTCTCCAGCCTGATTGTTGGAGACAGGGAACTGCAGGCTGCAGTTCCTGCAAGTCCACACTAGGATGTGGGTAGAAATATCCATGCTCAGGATGTCTGTCTGGCTACAGGCACAGGTGGAGAAGACAGAAGGGGCACTGGCACAAGTAGTGCGGCTCCTCTTCACCATCATGGCCTCCCCAAACTCCTCCCCAACCTCCTTCTCAAACTCCCCTGTTTGCAGTCTCCCTGTTCGCAAGCTCCCTCTGGTCGCTCAGCCACTGGTTGTAAGGCCTTCTCTGCCTAGGTCAGCCCTTGTCCCTCATTAAACACACAGGGGAAGAGTGATCACAAGGCTGATTGAAGCTGGTGACCAAAGGTGAGCAGGGAACAATGATCCAAACAGCCCACAACCACACAAACACACACGCATAGTCCCAATTCCCACAGCAGCTAGCAACTAACAGAAATCACCTGTAGGGAAAGACACAAACACACAGTTAGTAATTCACTCACCCAAGCTTTGTTCTCTCCTTTGCTTCTTCAGCTAGGGGATTGCCTTCACCTCCTTCTCAGGGCTTCACCATCTCCTTCCCTCTCAAACTCCCCTGTTTGCAGTCCCCCTGTTCACAAGCTCCCTCTGGTCGCTCAGCCACTGGTTTTAAGGCCTTCTCTGCCTAGGTCAGCCCTGGCCCCTCATGTTCCATGGTCACGTTTTTAAAATCTGTGCTCTGTGCTTGTTTACACAGGGTAATATGCCCTACAGAAGTGTGATTTCTAAAGTTCACTGATGTGTTGTACATAAGTTGGTCCATCTAGACTTTGCTCAAATACTTTATCATACTGTTGTTTGAAACAGTACTTCACTAAAAATTCTTTAGTGCACAACAAGACGGCCTACATGGATGAACTAAAGTACAATATATTATCATGATTTAGAAAGCACATCTCTGTACAGCATGTCACCTCACCGTGAGCCTTCAGAATTCTTCAAATTTGTGTAGTTGATCCCTTCAGCGGAAGATGACACTATATCACAGAAGTCAGAATAAGTGCTGGGAGAATTACAGTTTTTCTGTTCAGTCAATGATCTGAAAAAGTTTCATGTGGATCAGAAATTGTTTTTTCAGCTTTTCTGTTGTTTGTTTAGTATTTGGGTCTTTAAATTAAATTTAGCTAAAACTGAAAACCAAAAGTTGTTTCAAAACAAAAAGTTGAAATATTTCATTTTGAAAATGTCAAAATGAAACATTTTGACTTCCCATCAGTTTTTTCCTCTTTTTGGATAAAACTGTTCATTAAATTCAAACCCAAATTCACAACCCAGTTCAGTCAATTCAAAACTGCATTTTCCAGCCAATGAACTACTGGCTGAAAAAAATTAAACATAGCAAAAAATATTGTTTTATTCTATGCATTTTTTTTTACATCTCTGTAAAATCATTCACTTCATAATCATGGCTGCTCTGAGACTCTATGAACTCTGCCCTCATGAGAGGTCCAACCTCATAGGTAAACATCCCAATCTGTAATTTGGCAGATTTTTTTTGTAAAGACAGGAACAATTATAATTCTAGTGCCAGCATCTTTTCACAGATGTTTAACCAAAGGACATTCTTACAACATGGGCAGGAGTGGTCCTTTCTCATTACGACTATTTCAACAGAAGAACTGTAATCTTTTGTAGTCTCTGCAGTGCCCAAATCATTTTAAATACATTTACTACAACAAGAAGTTTCAAATATGTCTATAGAAAGATGCCTTGCATTGAATAATACAATTGATCATTGTGAGAAGGGGTAAAGTAAACCGGAACTCCCCGGAACTGCAGGCCAGAGTTCCAGGGCCCAGCTTCCAGAATCTAGAAAAATTGGGCCCACACATGTATGAGGGGGGCCCAAACAATACAAGAAGGAGGCCCAGAGATTAGGAAGGTTTGAGGGTTCCCCAAATTATACTTTAAACACTGATTATGAGGCCTTTAAAAATGCTTCAGCTCCTACTGGTAAAGGAGCTAAGGATTTCAAGTCTGACCTTCAACATCTCCTCCAGTTCTAGTTCAGGTACCCACTAAGGTAATGCACCACAGCTTTCAGCTGCACGTTTACATATATAACTATATAAAACCACCACAATTCTTTTACAATGCAAAAGAGACCTAGGACTATAATAAATCGTATGAGACTGGATCATTGAAGTAGGCAGTTTTTATTTTTAAAATAAAGCCATTACTTTGGATGGAAGATTCTCCTAAAGCCATTTGTCACCAAGATGCTTACTAAGAACTGTTCACTCCTCGATTCAACTAACGATCCTAAATGAAACCCAGTGTGTTGCTATCAGCTCTCCCCAAAGAGACTCAAATCCTAGTCACAGCATGAGGCTTGATTAGGGGAAACCAACTCACAAGTGCAATGACATAGGCCACTGGTTTTCAACCAGTGTGACATGGCACATTGGTGTGCTGTGAGAACTGTCCAAGTGTGCTGTGCAATTCTGTATAAAGGTAATGTACAACAAACCTTGTTTTATTTTAAACAATATTCTATCCAACCAAAATTACAACTCATAAAACTTGTGAAAATTAATCATCAAATTAAAAGTGAAATATCAGTCTATCCATTCTAAAACATGAACGTTCTAAACAAAGATGGCCAAAGGGCAAAATTGAGATGATATGTACTTTTTCCAGTGGATCTGAAATATTAATGCATTTGATCCTTCTTTAGCTTATTGTATTCACTATGTTGCAAACCACTCTAGTAAGACCATAACCAATGTATATGTAAGTAAATGTGGTGTTTATGGGTCATCAATTCAGCTGAAAAAAGTGGGTGTGCCCTGGAATTGTTTGTGTTCCATGTTATTGAAAAGGCTGAGAACCACTGATGCAGGCCATCTTTCTTTATCCTCCTGTTGGTTGAAACAAACAAGCAAACCAACCAATCTCGCTGCACAGCATGGAATATGAATTGCATAAGGATAAAACCTTCCAGAGTAATCATGTATGAGCACATAAATACTGACTATTTTTACAGAGGCAGTTAGGTTATGATGGCCACCACCCTCACAAGTAGTTACAGCTACAGAAGCCACTCTGGTGTAGTCTGAAGGGGCCATACAATGATGTGGGACTCTGATTTAACATCACTAAGGAGACTGCTGGGAACATACCAGTAGCTGCAATGAACCTGTGTGGAAGGCTGAGGGTAGATGTGTATGTGGAAGGAACCTTTGCTGGGGTGACAAATATCAAGGCCTCTTTTGAAAGCTCATGAATGGGGACCTCACTTTTCATAAAACCTTAAAATATTTCTAGTCCCCCAGGAGAAGTGGCGGATTGTAATGATGAGAGTATTCTGGACAGAAGCTCTCACATGCTACCAGATTTGAATATGCTTTAACTGCTATGATTAACTAAACTGATCTAGGAGATGGATCAATGGTCAGACTATCATTTATGTATCTGATACAACCGTATCATCATAAATAAAACATGCTTGCCTCGTAGCATTCTATGCTGTACCCCTGTGACTTTGAAAAGAAACATGTATCAAAGAATATTCTGGCAACACTAAGCAGTATAATACGGAGTGGTTGGTCCTCTGCCCTTCACCTGGGTTGTGATCTCAGATCATTTTTGGCACACCTGTGACCAATGTGTGAGGGTGAATCGCAGCATCTCTCAGGATGTCAAATGCAGACATCAGCCATATGTGCTAAAGGACCACGTTCCCAAGTTTGCAGATGCTACACAACAGCTACCAGTTGTTTCAGGTAGATATAACCATGCTATGTCAATTCCCTATTACCCCAAAGTGGGGAAGCTCATCATAACTATTTGTGGACTACAACAGTTCAAATTCCTGTATGTCAGGAGGGACTAACACCATATCTACAGCAGCAGTGAATGTATTATAATTAAGGCTTCTGAGTTTAGGTTTTAACTGATAAAACACCAACAAAACACACAATAAAAAGAGATCAGTTTTATATGACACCAGAAAAACATGGCAAATGATTTTGTATGTAAGAGTGTGTTTAAACAAAGCAGGAATGTGGATTACAGGGGTGCGAGATCTGTGTAAACCTTGCTGGCACGCACTGACATTTCAGGCGTGCACTTTAACATAGAGTCATTTGAAGTATTCCATTAAAGCACAACAGGAAACATGAGAAAAAGATTACTTATTACAATATATACAAAGAAGAACCTGAAAATCCCCCCAGTTTTTGACATCTATGTAAAATCCAGTATTTGCTAAAAATTAATCTGGAAGAATGAAATTAATAAACCCTGAAAAACATAAACCCTGAGTTTAGAGAACGTTAACCCAGGCTCCACTCCACCCCACCCAGCAGTGACCATATGGGTGAGGCAAGGACCTTATATGTGGATATAGTCAGTCAAATACTGAGGACTACAGTAGTCTTCCAAAGCTTTACACAGCCTATAGCCCAGCCGATTCTCTTCACAGGAAGTGAAGGAAAAAGTGGTAGATATATATTACTCTCTGTGTCTCAAACAAGGTGCATTCAGGTTTTCTTAGAGCAGTGCCTGTGCAATATAACCATCTTTGCTGATTTTCTACAAGTGGTATATGAATTGCTGCCATATAGGTAGTTGGGTGAGACCCTAGAAAAATTAGACACACTAAAACTACTTTGACTTATTAACCTAATTATAGTCTGGTCTGCTACCTAGAGTTGATTAAAGTTTTTCAAATGAAAACATTTTTCATTCAAATATGAGCTTTGTCAGATAGTTTTTTCCTGAAATTATAAGAGCTTGTTATTTGTTTGTTTTTAAATAACGGCTGTTGCATTTTTTAAAATGTTCTGTTAAAACCTTAAACAAAAAAACTAGCCTATAGGGGCTTGGGGTTTTGTCTTAATTTTTTTTTAATTTTTTTTTAATTTTTTTATTTTATTTTATTTTGGGGTGGGGTGTTTGGTTGGTTTGGGGTTTTTTTTGTTTGTTTGTCTGTTTTTGTTGTTGTTTTTCATTCTCACTGTTCATTTTTGGTCTCTACTAAATTTCTGTACGTTTCCCCATCTTCAAAGCATCTGATGAAGTGGGATTTTTTCCCACAAAAGCTCATGAGATAAATAAATTTGTTAATCTTTAAGTGCCAGGGGACTCCTTACTAAATTTAGTCTGTAGTGACTATCTTGTCTATCCTCAGTTGTCATCAACTTCACACTAGAACCATGTCTACACTGACAGCGGCAGTGAGTTCAATTGAGTGTTAGTAAAAATGCACTCCATCAAACCTGGAAGAAGCTGGAGGTCGATTTATTAAGACCTACCTGGCAAAAAGAGTAGAGCTGAATCAAAAGAAGGGCATTTCCAATCAATTTAGAGCAGTGGGATAAGTAGGTATTAAGAACTCAAAGGGAGATACATAAGTTACTGTATGCAGTTTGTGTATTTCCCTTCAATTGTCACTGAAATCCATGACCAGTGTAGACTTGGCCCTAATTTCTCTTTTGCTTTCTTATTTTAAATTACTCCTCTATTTTGTATTCAATCACTAAATCTTCCCTTTCAATGTCTGTCCAGTCAACAGTTGGACTTTTCTTTTCCCTTGTCATGTTGTCAGTTATTGTACCTTTTTTCTTTTCTTGTTTTGGATCTTCAGTTGCTATACCTTTCTTTTTTGTCTTCTGATTTGTCATTTTACCTCTCCTTCTGTTTTCAGTCCTCAGTCATAGACAGATAAAAATAGACAGATTGTAGATAGATTGACAAATAGATTATAAAGCCAGAAGTCACTGCTGTGATGATCTAGTTTGACATCCTACATAACACAAGCCATATGATTTCTCTAAAATAATTCCTGTTTGAACTAGAGCATATATTTTAGAAAAACATTCAATCTGTATTTAAACATTGCCAGTGATAGAGATCCACCACACTACTTAATAAATTGTTCCACTAATTAATTACCATCACATTTAAAAACTTGTGCCTTATTTCTGGTCTGACTTTGTCTCACTTTAACTTCCAGTCAGTGGATCTTCTTGTTATCTTTGTCTGCTAGACTGAAGAATCCATTAGCAAATATTTGTACCTCATGTGGGTCCTAACCTACTGTGATCAAGTCATCTCTTAATCCTTCGTTAGGCTAAAGAAATTCAGTCTCTTGGGTCTTTCAAACTATTATGCAGTTTTTCCAACCCTTTAACCATTTTCATGGCTCTTCTTTGAACCCTCTCAAATTTATCACCATCCTGCTTGAACTGGGGACACCAGAACTGGATATGGTGGCCACGTCTACACCAACGGTGGCAAATTTGCCACCATCAGATTGATCTTTCCAGATCAACGTAGTGGTCAGTTATGTCCCAGTAAGTTGATTTGGAGATCGACTTAATAAAATCATCCTCTCCAGTGCTGCAGCACTGTGTTGACAAGAACACATTTCCCATCAGCAGAGTACAGAGAACATGCTACACTGAAGGGAACTTAGGCAGTTGCCGGGAGTTACGTAAACTACTTTCATAGCTTGTGTAACTCCTGCCAACTGCCACCGAATTTCGCTGCCAGTGTAGATCTGTCCAGTAGTTTAGTGGTAGCAGCACCAATGCCAGATAAAAAAGTAAAATAACCTATTTACTCATACTCAAGCTTCTACTGTTCATGCAGCCAAAAATTGCATTAACCCTTTTGGCCACAGCACCAATTTGGGATTAGGTGATTATCCAACATGGCCTTCAAGTTTTTTGCAGAGTCATTCTTTCTCAGGACAGAATCTCCCCTTGTTTAAATATAGCCCATATTCTTTGTTCCTAGATGGATACATTTACATTTGGTCATATTAAAACACATATTGTTTGCTTGCACTCAGTTTACCAAGTGAACCTGATCACTCTGTCTCAGTATCTTATCCTCTTCATTAGTTACCACTCTCCCAAACGTGGTGTAATTTGCAAACTTCACCAGTAACAATTTTATGTTTTCTTTAAGCATATTGATAAATATGTTAAATAATACAGGATCAAGAGCTGATCCCTGCCAAACCCTACTACAAGCATACCCATTCGGTAATGTCTTCCATTTATAATTACATTATGGGAGCTGCCAGTTAGCAAGTTTAATCCATTTAATGTGTACCATATTAATTTTGTATAATTTTAATCAAAATATGACATGATACTATATAAAATAATTTACAAAAGTCTAAATACATTACATCAACACTGTTATCTTTATCAACAACATTTGTAATCTCATCCAAATAAACTGTCAAATTAGTTTGAAATAATCTATTTTCCGTATACTCATGTTGATTTGCCTTAATTACATCATCTTCCTTAAATATTTTACTAATCAAGTCCCATATCAGCCACTCTGTTATTTTGCCTGGGAATGATATCAGGCCAACAGGCTTATAATTAACAAGACAATCCAACTTATCCTTTTTAAATACTAGCACAACTTTAGCTTTCTTTTAATCTTCTGGCGTGCCCCCAGTGTTCCAAAACTTATTGAAAATTAGTACTAATGGTCCAATGAGCTCTGCAGACAGCTCTTTTAAAACTCACGGATGGAAGCCAGACCTTCTGATTTAAAATGTCTAATTTTAGTAGCTGCTTTTTAGCATTTTCCTGTGTTATTTTTTAAATGGAAAGTGTTTTAGCATCATATCATATGAATACATCACTTGGTTTTTCTTAAACCCCAGACTGAAATATTTATTGAACACTTCAGTCTCTTCTGCATTATTTTTGATGATTCAATCATTTCCAGCTTATAATGGAGCAACACTGCAGATAGGACTCCTTACTAATATAAACCTGCTTATCACCATCCTTAACTCTGCTAGCAATTTTGGGATATAAACATTTGTTTAATTAAGACTCTGTCTAAGTTTAAATGAATGTTAGAATGTTTAAACAGTTAACCACTTTTTGTACTAGCTGAAGGGGGAGTCCACACCTATCAATTTCAACCGGGCTTTGAACTCAGCCCATAACAAACCTTCATCCAGTTCATAACAGTATGATCAGTAAATCAGACAGTGGTTTGGGTTTTTTGTTTGCTTGCTTGTTTGTTTTTTGGGGGGAATTACATACATGCACAGAAGGACTGCATTGTAAAATTAACATCAGTGTTTCTTGACTTCTGTTAAGTTAATAGAGTTTTTTGATAAATTAAATAGCAATGCATGCATCACTGAACACATTATTCTTAGGCTTTCCAAGGTTTTTAGCACAATTCCACATAAAAGACTACTAAGGGAAAGAAAGTAACTACAGGGTAAGGACCAAAGTCATTTTATAAATTACAAACTGCTTAACTGACAGAAATGAAAATCAGGGCTTGCCTACACATATACTTTCTGGAATAGCTTTGCCTCATTAACTCCATTACCTTCCAAAGTGAATTGAGCTAATTCAGAATAAGGCACTATTATGTGATAACAGCATCTGCAAATAAAGTTAATTGGGAATAGTTAATCCACTTTAAATTCACACCCTACCTTATTTTGGATGAACTGTCAAACGTAAAATAGCCATTATAGATTTTAAAAAAAAATTAACAACACAGAGAAGTAGTGCAAGGGGTGAGAGAATATCTTGTCTGGGGCACTGGTAGGGAGGTACTGTGTATGGGAAGAATACTTTGTTGAAAAATAGCCTTTTGTGGAAATGAAAATTTGGGGGAAACAAATTAGGGATTTTTTTTTCCGCATAGTTTTTCTTTCTTCAAAAGGTTTTGTGAGAAATGGGGAAATGGAAAATGGACCATGGGGGTTCTCATGTTTTTGGTTTTGCTTTTTAACTTCCATAGCTAGTCTTTGTTTTCTTGATAACATCATGTTCTGTCATTGTCAGATTCTTTTTGGGGTCTGATTAAAGCCATAATCTGACATATGTTATGGATCTTGCTGCTCCTAGGAGGAAACATTGAGCCTTTGTCTCACCCTTTATGCCCACAGATACTGGACAATCTTCATGTCAGCATCCCTGCAGGTACTACCTGTCAGGAAAGGGAAGAGAAGAGGAGAAATAGGGTGCTGTATTGCCGGGGCATTGCTGGTACTGGGCACAGGGGACACAAGCCCCCAGTTCCTGCGCCAGTGCCCCGACTGTGGCTGGGGCCATATGGCCAGGCCACCGCAGCAGCCTGGCCCCATGCCCCCAACCAGGGTCAGGACCTGATTGGGCTGCTGCCACCATTGACCCCAGCCAGGGATGTGGGGCAGGGCCACCGATCTGGCCCTAACTTTGGCCAGGGCCCTACTGCGGCTGCGGCAGCAGAAGCCAGATATGGCCCCAACCCTGGCCGGGGCCAGATTGGGCCCAAGGAGCGGGGCCAGCACTGCAGGGGGCAGAGTTATGGGGGGTGGGGGCTGAGCCAGGGCCCAGGCTGGGCTCCAAGGGATTTTTGGGGCCAGTGACACCCCTGCCGTGTTGTCTCTTCACAAACACACCAGCCAGCAAATTGGCACCGCTGTTACCAATGCCGCCTTCACTGTATGGTACCTACATAAGATTTCCAGTGAAGGCCATGGTTTGAGGGTTTGGCTACACTAGTTCTTATGCTGGCAGAGCTTTCATCACTCAACAGGATGTTTTTTCACACCCCTGAGGGACAGAAGTTTTGCCAGGATAGATAAGCCCTTAAAGTCATAATCTGGCTCACCCAGGAGAAGAGCCCATCACAAAGCCAAGTCAATCTGTCCTTCTGTGATTCTAAGACCGTGTCTACACTTCATTTATTTCAGCAGAATTTATGACAATCAGGGATGAAAAGGAAACCACCCTTAAGCAACATAAATTTTGCCAGTATAAGAGCTTGGTGCACAGCCCTAATTTGATTGGTGATGCTCTCCATACTATCCAGTCAACATAGCGATAACCACTGTTTTAGGTGGTTTTGTTATGAGGAAGGGAGAGCTCACTCTTGTCAGCGACACGAGCACTCTTACAACGATAAAGCTTTGATACAGCTGTGCCACCGTACACTTGCTCTCACCATCTAATTGATAAGGAAAAACCCTAGTGACATGTGGTCCCTTTACAGCAGTTAACAATCTCTGACTCACATGAAATATTCCCATTAATGAAAGCCAAAGACAGAATGTGAATACAAATATTTCTCTGCATGCTGCAACATGCTGTCGTCTTAACATGAAACTGTTTCTTTTCCAGTAGATATGAACTGAGTTGTTGAGGTCTTTGTTTTCAGTACACAGAAGACAAGAGTTAGCATGGCAAGTCACGGATAAATGCAATGCTGGGAGACAGAAGTGAAACTTCAAATCTTATGCGTGCAGTAGAAGAAAACCTGTTTTATATCAAAACATTGGCACTATAGGAAATATAAGTTCCAAAAAAAGAAAAAAGAAAATTAAGGCTTTCACTAAAAGGGAGTTAAAAATGGTTTTGTTTCAACTCGCTTTGTCTCTGAACAGTCTGAACTAGAGGTGGTTTCTACCTTGGCTTGTGGCATCAATCTGTACTTTGGAAAAATGATCCACAAAACTGACATTCCTAAAAATTACTCCTTTGCAACTTAATAGGACTCTGATCACTCATGAAAAATGAGCCATGTTTTATTGTACTCTTCTCTAAGCATGACCTTCTCCACTCCAGCAAACCTCATGGAAAGAGAGGTAAAAGCACAGTTTCAAGGGCAAGGAGCAGGTAATAATATTAAATGACCACAGTGGGACTACAGCAATTGATTGAACAGATTGGGTTTGCCCAGTTCACCAAAATGCCCATTCAGCCCTCACCTCTGCCTTGGCTCTGTTCTTAGTCCCTCTGCACTATATTTCATGGTCAAATTCAGGTGATGACATGGACAATTTAGTGTCTGAGTTCTTCTTAACCCAAGACATGGTGTTGTAATTACACGCTCCATTGCAGGGTCCACATTCCGAGATAACAAACCATCTTGTAAAAGAAAAAGAAAAACTTGTAAAAGAGTGCAGTTCCCTTCTCCTGGGCCAAGGAAACACCATCATAAGGGAAATGTTGCACAATCCCCAAATAGCTGAAAGAACCAACTGGAAATGGGGCTAAAAATAGCCGCAGAAATAATCCCCGAAGAGTTATTGGCCATTTTGAAACAGGCTTTCCCTTTCCTTTGCCCTATGTATTTGGCTATTTATGATACCTATTTAACATAAATTATTATTTTCATAAGCAACACTTTCCAAATATTGTATATCTGACAATGCTGCTTTAGGACCCAATCCTGCTTCAAGAACATCTGTCCATGTTTGGGGCTTGATGCTAGAAAACATTTTTTATGCAATTAGTATCTTCCAGCACCCACCACCAAAACACTTCTTTTTTTTTCTGTGCTCCTAATGCACTGCAAAGCAGTGGGGATGACTACAAAGAATTGTAGGCCTGGGGTCACACGAATAAACTATTTTGGGGGTAGCAAGAAAAATAGGATTTTAGAAGTCAGTATAGGGTATCCTGCACAGCAATAATTACAGGGAAGTATACTTGGGCTCAAGTTGAACCACTATACAGCAGTAATGGCATCTCTCTCAACCTGCTGCCTTGTTCTCCAGAATCTCAGCTTTCGTATTTTTTAAAAAGTCAGTCTGTCTCTGTCTGCTATGGTTGTGTAGAAGCACTGCCATTGGCATGGTTGCAGAGCTAGCTGCCCCTTTGTTGCCTTTCTGGCCCCTCTGAGAGAACCCCCTGAGGTGTTTTCCTCCATCTAATATGACGTATTTTCTTTAAACCACCAATATTTTCAAGGACTTAAGTGGTACAAACTTTCAGCGCAAAATCAGTAAAAACCCCAAAAGAGTAGCTTTTGTAAAACTTGGGAATTTTTCAGTAAAAACTACCAATGATGGGCCTTTTCCTTTCTCAGTGTGGAATTCTACAATTCTCCTACCCTTAGACTGTGCCCTGGGCTATAGTACCCTATGCATCCACCTGCTTACCCAGCAGGTCCAACTGCTGGGACCAGGAAGCTGTGACCTGTGGTGCATAGTGACAAGGCAGCTTTCTAAAAACCAAAGTATTGTTTAGTCCAACAGTGGAAACACAGCATTTAAAGAAAAAGGAATGTATGAAAACAGCCTACATGCATATCTATCTTACCTATGGCCTGCTATCCTTTGAGGATAACATAGACAGGTCTACCTTCTTCAAAACACCCCCACGGGTGCCTTTGTGTCACTCAGATTCCTCCAAACAAATACAAATCTCTTTTGAGAGAGGGACCATTTTTAAACTGCCAATACTTCCTTTGTACTTGTTCTGAGGCTTTAGATGGACAAGAATTGCTTTGTAGGTTGGTTCGAGAGGAGGTGAAATCTCAGCAGACAATTTCAGCATTGTTCCAGAACAATCCTCAAGTGTTTGTTGAAGTGACCTACCTTGAGTCCTTTACTGGTTGTCATTCCCTATAACCATCTATTAAACTAACCAATATATTCATACAGGAAACATCCAAATAACTATTCATATAAAACTCAGTTTATTACATAGGAACTCCATTTCTGTCACCCACATTTTTCAGGGTAACTGATCCAGAAATGTCTACATGTGTCTGCAGCGCGCTTGGAACAACAACTCTGAGAGGTGTGAAGTGCCCTAGTCATCTCGGCAAGCTGTTACCTCAGGGCTGAACTACATACAAACTGGAACTAAAATAACTAACTTGGTTGTAATTCACACAATAATTGCCAAATTTATTATGGGGCAATTCATGCTTTCCCTTTTTCCTTTGCCCCTGTAATGGATTGATTCAAATCAAGGCCAAGTAAGTTATTAATGTAATTATTTAACTTTGTAGTTAGGTATTAGAATGAACTTAAGGAAAGAAAATAAAGTCTAAGTATTTGGAGAAACCTCCGAATAGCAATATTAGGGTCAGGGATCATCCTTATTGTTATGTGTGTATCTACCACAACAAGGTTTCAATGATTTCATAATGATTATAATAATATATAAAACTGGTGAATTGTCCCCACAAAGGATGAGTTGGAAGTGCTAGTGCTTGAGACATTTGAATAGAGAGTGCAGAAAGGCCTAGGCAATTCAAGAATGATTCCACACAGGCCTGGGAAGTAGAACAGATAAGCTACTAGGTCTTACTGCTCTCTAATTTTTAGTATTCTCTTCCCATTCTCAGTCCCCAACATAGTTCCACCAATGTTTCCAAGCTACTAACCCATATAGTTCCACCTTTGTTCCTGAAAACAGCGGTCAATGTACTTCAAGTTCAATTTCTAGATAAAGTTGACTCCATATCTGCAGTAGCCTCTGCTATTTGAGTCCTGGGACTGACACAGCCCTGCCAACGCACCTGACCTCTAGATCATAAGCTATGTCCACACCTAAATGCTTATTTTGTAATAAGCTAATTTCAAAATAAGCAAATTCGTAATAAAACCCTTAATTCGATTTCACTTAAATTGAATTAAGAAAAAATACCAAATCGAAATAGCAAGTCCAGATGCAGGACTTGCTATTTCAAGTTGGGAGAGGGGCATTCCTGGCTTGCTCCTACAGTTTTAAAATAACAGCAGACATATTCTTAGGCCAGGTCCACACAATTCACTTCCAGAGATATAACTAAGTCACTCATGCCAGAAGTGTGAAAAATTCACACCCTTGAGCAATGTAGATATACAGACCCTAACTCCCCTATGTTGACAGGAAGGCTTCTCCCACCAACACAATTACCACCTCTTACAGAGGTGGACTTATTAAAGCTGTGCCAATACCAATTTGTAGCGGAGGCCCACCCTCAGATCCCTGCTCAAGTTCTGGCTCATCTCTGCCATCCTTTGAGAACCTGAGGTTGGCATCAGAGTCAGCTGACTTCCTATTGTCTGAGCACAATCAAATATTCCAGCTAGAATGACCAAATGTAAGGGGTGGTGGTCAACCCCTGTGATTGCCATCTGTAAGCCTACTAACATTTCTTGATCACTCGCTGTACTAGACTGTAATGCCATCCTTTGGGGGAAAAGTCAACTAGCAAAGCTGAGCATCTTTATTGGCTGGAGTCTTCTCAAACAAATAGTGTATGTAAATCTTTATTGTTACACCAGATCATCAATCTACATGGAGATTTAAATAGAACATTAGATCCGTTCAAAGACACAGTTCCTCCTCCAGTGATATTGCTAACCTAAACTGATTAGGCAAATGTACAGGAATTAACTCAGGGGGAAATGGAGGAAAGCGAGGAGGGCTCACATTCATTAATCTATCTCCTCCAATACCAAGAGAAAAGATGCACACCCATTAAACCCAGAGGCGGCTTTTGGGGTAAGAGAAGCAGGCGGTGGCCTGGGGCCCCATAGCAGCCACCTGCTTCACTTACATGTGTGCTCGTGAGGTAGTGGGGAAGTGAAGGGCGGCAGACCACAGGTCCAAAAGCTTTGCTGACCGCCTGCCAGACCAGCCTCTCTCCAGCGGGGGCAGAGCAGCATTCCCTGCCTGCTCCCAGCTGGCTGTGCCTCCCCAGGGAAAGGGAGGAAAGCAGTGGGCGCAGCGCTGTGGCTTGCTGGGAGTGGGGCCCCCTGGAGCCGTGTGCTCCGAAGAGTTTGGGCCGCTTCCAGACCTGGGGTGACTGGCAGCAAAGCGGCCCAAACTCTTCGGAGCAGGCCGCTGCAGGGGGCCCCACTCCTGGCAAACCGCAGCACTGCACCCACCACTCTCCTCCCTCCCCCTGGGGAGGCGCAGCCAGCTAGGAGTAGGGCGGGGAGCACTGCTCCACCGCCGTTGCAGAGAGGCTGGTCTGGCTGGTACACTGGCTGGCAAGTGGCAAAGCTTTTGGACCTGGTGGTCCACGGCCCCTGCTTCTTCCCCACCCCCTGTGGGGGGGCTGTTAGGGCAGCAATGGGGGCCCAGAGCCCCAGTGAGGGTGGCATTGGGGGTTCATGGGGCCCCCATAAAGGGCCTTTGCCTAGAGCCCCCAATTGCCAAAGGCTGCCTCTGATTACCTCTGATTAAACCTCTCCCCTAAGAAACAAAAGTATCACAGCTATTAACTCTCCCCAGCACCTCCCACACCTTCAGCAATTCAAATAATCCACCTTAATTGCTCCTTTGCTCCCGTCAAGAATCCCCTTCACAATTGCCCCTGTACAGCTACATATCCCTGTTTAAAAGAAGATATTTCTCCAAAAGCAGTGAATGAAAAGCAAAATGCTTGAAGAGCTGACCGACTGCCAACCTGGCATAAGTGTACAAAAATAATTTATAGTTGCTGTGCAGTTGGTTGTTTCTGTTTAATTTCTTTTTTCTTTTTCTTTTTCAATTGTTCAGTCTTGAATAACAGACACATTTAAATGCTAAGCATTCCACGCTGCTAAAGATGGTAATATTCACCATTCTTTCATTTGTTAGAATTTCATTATATTTCACCTTTTTCTGAATTACAATAACTCATTTGGGTTTTGTAACTAATATCTATCTAAGGCTAAGCCTTAGATTTGGCTGTACGCTTTTTGGTTACTGTTGTTTATATTCTAATAAATTTGTGTTTTAAAATATTTGACATCAGTTGACCAGTCAATTTACTATTTCTTTTTTGGACCTATCAAATGCTCAGTCCCAGGTGAACTTTCCTATAGCCATATATGCCTTGCTTTCCCCTGCCTCCCAAATCACATGGAAACCATTTACCTAGGGATAAAAGGGCACTCCTCTCGTTTGAGAAGACTCTTGATGATGGTCAACAGAAAAGAAAAGCTAGTGGCAGAAGACTTTCAAGGACAAAGGCTTGTCTTCATACCAGAAGAAGTGTTACCTGCCTGTGTAACCTTTCGATGCCCATAGACGTCCATCCATTTGACCACTGCCTCTCCAAACACAGGTTTCAGGAAACAGATGCTTGGACGTTATGTCTAACTCTTTTGCATTCACAGACACCACCCCATCTCAAGTGGTAACTCTTTTTTCTTTCTTCCATTCCTCATCTGTCCTGTCTTTTCTCATGACAAACCTGCCACATCTTCCCCAAGGAATTTAAATGGTGCTTCCCTTTTCCTCATGAGCATTTTTTCTTGGTTATGTCTTGTTTTTACTATTTTCTCCCTGGAAGACCAGCTAAGATTGGTTCCACCAGCTCATATAAAATTGACTCAGACATTTTACTGTAATTTTCCTCACAGTTTGTAGTTTAAAATCCTCATTTCTATATGATCCTTTATGTGTCTGTCCTATTGATGCCAAATCCAAAACACTTTCTGAAGTAAGCTTGATTCTGACTGGGTAGTATGGGTCAGTTATCAGAGAGAAAAAATTGATGCAAATGGGCTAGACTGGGGTTGGAAGTGGAAACTGTGACTAGAGGAAAAAACAATAAAGGGCTCACCAGAGGCACAAATTCTCTTTTTTCCACTCAACTGTTTACTACAAAGTGTTCCAATTTTTCATTCTGAAAAATAGACAGGAGAGGGAAAAGGGCTGTCCCTTCTCATCTGATTTGCCCTCTATCTTTCTCATAGACTCAGACTTTAAGGTCAGAAGGGACTAATATGATCATGTAGTCTGACTTCCTGCACAAGGCAGAACCTCACCCATCTCCTTCTATAATAAACCTCTAAGCTATGACTAAGGATATGTCTACACTGGAGCCATAGATGGACTTAACCTTCCTTAAGTCAACCTAAGGAAAACTCCATCCACTTTGGGAATTTATTAAGTTGACTTAAGCACCTCCTTAAGTTGACTTAATAACTCCATCTCTTAAGGTTGACTTAAGTCTTGAGTTGACCTTATTAAGTCGACTTAAGCCATTGTACATGGGGAGTAGCCCTTAAGTTGACTTAATAACATTGACTTAAGCGTTAAGTTGACCTAGCAGCTGCCAGTGTAGATGTGGGCAGTCTACAGGAGTTTTCAGTGTGGGCGCTCTAAGTTGACTTAAGAAGGTTGACTATAAGTCAACTTAAAGTCGACCTTGTTAAGTCCACTTAACAGAGCCTTCAGTGTAGACGTACCATACGTTATTAAAGTCCTCAAATCATGATTTAAAGACTTGAAGGTACAGAGAATCCACCAGCAATTTAGTCATGCCCCATGCTACAAAGGAAGAAAAAAAAACCCGCCAGAGCCTTTATTAATCTGCCCTGGGGGAAAATTCCTTCTCAACCCCAATACAGTGATCAGTTAAACCCTGAGTATGTGAGCAAGACTCATCATTCAGACACCCAAGAAAGAATTTTCTGTAATAATTCAGAACCCACCCCATCAATCGTCCCATCAACCTACCTACCATGAGGAGGAAAAGAAGAGTCATTTGTCAAACTATGTTGTCCCATTATACCATCTCCTCCATGAATTTATGAAGATCAGTTTTGAGGTCAGCTAGATTTTTTTTCACCCACCTTGCTTCCTTTGGAAGGCTATTCTAGAGCTTCATCCTTCTGATGCATAGAACTTGCATCTAATTTCAAGTCTAAACTTCCTGATGGCCAGTTTATATACATTAGTACTTGTGTCTATATTGTCACTGAATTTAAACAATTCCTCTCCCTCCCTGGTATTTATCCCTCTCATGTATTTATACAGAGCAATCTTATCTTCCCTCAACCTTCTTTTGGTTAGGCTAAATAAGCCAAGCTCTTTAAGTCTCCCCTCATAAGGCAGGTTTTTCATTCCTTGGATCATCCTAGTAGCCCTTCTCTGCATCTGTTTCAGTTGGAATTTATCTTTCTTAAACATGGGGGACTGGACCTGCACACCAATGCCTTGTATAATGGTACCTCCCTACCCCCACTGTAAATACTTCACCTGATGTATCCAAGGTCCTCTCTAATCACCAATACCAAATCTAAAATGGCATCACTTCTCATTGGTTCAGTAGCTGTTTGATGAAGGACTCTGTCAGCTGTCACGTCCAAGAAAATCTGGGCCATATTCTTTCTATTAGCACTCATATTCCAGTCTATATCTAGGAAGTTAGTCTCCCATAATCATGCAGTTTCCCATAGCTATTTACTTCACTGAAAACCTTAAAGAGGTTACTATCCATGTCAATATCAGATCATGGTGGTCTGTAGCACACCCCAAGCACTATCCCAGAAGAAACTAGCAGTTTTTTCCCCAAATGCCATTTTTAGCCAGACAAGCTCTGTCTTAGCAATTTCATCACTTCTGATTTTTTTTTTTTTTACAGTCTACAGCATCATTGACATACAGTGCTATTCTGGCATCTTTGCCTTTACATCCCACAGCTTCCACAACCAGTCATCTTCATAGTCTCTTCCACTCCTTGGCTATGTCTACACTAGAGGGCTCAGTTAAGTTGACTTACCAAGGTTGACTTAAAGTTGACTTTATTAATTCGACTGAGGGAGTCCACATTTTTTAAAGTCCACTTAATAAAGTCGACTTAAGCCAGGGTAACCAATACAGTCCACTTTATCAAGTTGACTTTAAACGCATCCCCTGGGTTGTCAATTTTATTAAGTTGATTTAATTGGCTATCCTGGTTTAAGTCAAGTTTATTAAGTCAACTTAAATGGCCACATTTTGTTAAGTCGACTTAATAAAGTCGACTCAACCCTTGAAGTTGACCTTAAGAGTGAGAGTTCTTAAGTCAACTTAAGGAAACCCTTAAGTTGACCTAATAGAAGCCAAATAGTGCCATGGAGTTGCTTAAGTTGACTTAAGCCTGGTTAAGTCAACTTAAGCCTCCAGAGTAGATTGCTCTTGAGTGACTACCACTGCAGTCTCTGCATCTGTCATAGCCTCTCCCATGCTTCCTGTCAGTAAGAGATGCATACACAAAAACCATCCACAAAAACAAAAGACCCACAAACATGGCCCAGAACAAACCTCCAACAAGCACCACAGCAATAGCAGAACACCACCACATGCTCCCTCCCCAAACTCCCATTCAAATTCCCCCGTTTGCAGACCTGTTTGCTAGATCCCATGCTGTGTGCAACTTCTATTTTGCATCTCTCATCAACTCCCTTCCTTGTGACCACCCATATCACTGGCCATGTTTTTCACTTTGAACGTTTGGGCATGTTGCAAGGGGGGATAGAAATGTGAAGTTGGATGTACTGGCAGCTCTATCCTACATTTTGAGTACCAGCTGCTACTGCTGGCCAATCTAAATATTCCACGTGGGAGATTGGGCCAGCCAGCTGCTCCTGAATAACCAGGGAAGAAAGGAGAAGAGGAAGCCTCTGAGATTCATTCCAAAAGGCAGCTGAAAGGGGGTGGGAGGAGGTGTTGAAGGAACTGAAATCTGTTGTGGAAGAAGAAAGTCCTGGAGGACTGAGGTCACAGAGGAGTGAGGGAAGGAATGGGAGTCACGTAATACTGATTCTTAGAGTTCCAATATCACCCAGCTATGCCTCCCTATCTGAATACCCTTCCCATATGAACATGTCATTTACCCAGCCCTAATCTGTCCTCCATATGATGTAAAGGGAAGTTTTCTCTTCAGTTGCAAAACCCTAGCAATTGTTCTATGCCGGACCCCTACCTTGGTTTATGATATATGGCCCCAGCCTGCAGCCTGCTGTTTGTGAAACACACTGTTTGCTCATGGAAGACTGGAGTTTCTCTGAACCTTTCAGCAATGTTTAATGAGCTTATATTTCTTTCTCTGAGCGGTCACAGCATTAACACTGTCAGACGTGAATAAATCAGATAGGAGGGTTTCAAAGATGAAGGCTTAGGTTATACGGAGGGCTCAGGTCAACCTATCGGCAGTTACCTTGCCCTTCAGCTGTGTGCTTACACATTTACGTGAGTGAAAATGTGTAATAAGTGGAGCTGGAAGTTGGTGTCATAATTCCACCCCTGCAGGAGGTGTAGCATTCAGTGTGACTTTAAGAATGCAGTTTTACAGCAGTGTTTACTGAATGAGACTTTAATTGGCTCTGAGATCTGTCCCAGAATTCCCTGTTCTTTCAATTTTCTCTTCCCTGATATGCTGCTCCTTTGCCACTTCAGGAGGAAGCTCCCCTGCTTGCAGCCCCAAGAAGGTTTGATCTTCATTTTCTGGCTGGTCAACTCAGCAGCACATCAGGTGAGTGAGCTGTGCACTGATGGCTGGGGAGGGGACTCACGGTGAGGGCAGTGGCAAGGGGGAACCATGCTGGGGATCAGGGGAAGGGGTTAAAAGGAAGGTAGGGGCAGAGCACTCGTGGAGTGGGGGGAGCCATCCAACCACAGGCTCTGGGAGAGTGCAGAGGATGTCCTCCTGGCTGCATTGTGGGTGTAGAGGCTGGGGTGTGCAGTGATCTGGGGCATGCGTGCAGGTTGTGAGTGGTGTTTGAGAGTTGAGATGCCTGAGATTTCCCCACCCCCTAGGGTTACCAGATGTCAGGCAAAAGGAGGACATGTCCTCCTTTTTACCTTCGCATCCTCCATCCGGCAGGCATTTTAAAAATACATGCTTTTTGTCTGCCATTTTACTTACAGTGGTTAAAGTATGCTGGAACGCTCCAGAACATCCTATTTTTAGGTGGAAGTGTTCCAGGGCCCCCTAAAAACAGAAGAATATTACATTGATACTACATTTTCTCCATGTGTCCTCCAATGTCCTCCTTTTTGTATTTCCCTGTCCTCCTTTCCAGGCTTTGGTATCTGGTAACCCTACCCACCTCTCACCACCTTCAGTGCTGCAGTAGCTGCATACCTTTGCAGAATGGAGTAAGCACCACAGCCTGCTCCTGGCTGCACTCCTGGGAACCAGATTTGCAAAGGGGCTGGAGAGGGGGAACAGGTGTGAGGTGCTGAAGGAGATGAAGGGGCCAAGGCAGGATGGGAGGGGGCAGGAAATAGCAGGTAGCTGGAGGATGGATGAGGAGATACAGGGGTCTTGGGAGGGGGAGGTTAGGGGCTGGCAGAAGGAGGTGGATGTGAGTGAGGGGGCACTCTGAGTAAAGGAGGGAAGTGGGTAGGGTAGGGCAAGCTGCCCCCACACCAGGGAAAGTGCAGGACATGTGCCCACAGACTAGCCCCAACTCTGCAGGGTGCTACTGCTCCTGCTGCTGACAGATTGGCAGGGGAGACTGGGACATGGACATACAGACCCCTACCATGGCGTGCTGCCAGTGTCGGGAAGGGGGCACCAATATAACTATAGTTCCCAGACCCAACTACCCAGTGGTGTTACTCCAGAAAATTGAATTGATCAATTTACTAATCCCCAGACTGTCCCTCAGTCTGAAGTTTAATTTGGAAACCCTCGGGGGCAACGAGGAGGGACCATTTTCCACCTAAACGGCCAAATACCGGTGCCCAGGATAAATGTCCCGAGTGGAGAATACGGCTACAGCCCACCGATCAAGCACAGACCAGAAGCAATAAGAGACTTAAAGCCAATGATTTGTCAAAGGCAAAAATCAGATTTATTGTAATATCTACTCTGGAAACTGACAAGGAACTTATATTTGCCTCACGGATAACTCAACAGTAATATAACACATTAAAATTATTCTATACAATTACAACATTAAAAACAACATTAGGGTACACAAAAGGAACATTCAGCAAGTGGGGATCAGGCACTTGCTGGATGGAGAGATCTCAACTCTTACTATTACTCCTTTAGATCTTAATCTGGGTTCTTGCCTCACTCTTTCTAAATAGTTCACTTATAATCATACAGTTAAATGGTAAAGTTTAAGCCTCCTGACAGTACTAAAATAATTTTAAAATCTTTGGGGCTCTCTACTAATGTTCCTTCCCTCCTTGGGACCCTTTTCTTACCCCAAAATTGAAGAGGAGAAGGCAGAATCCTTTCCTTGTCTGGGAGAGGGTGGAGTGCTATCTTCCTGGAAGCTGGCAGTTGCAGGCTGGAACTTTCTCTCTTAGTCTCTCAGCTCAGCTCTGGTCTGGTTGCCATGGAAACTGGAACTCAGGCACAGCTCAAAGCTTGCAGGTGCAGTTGCTCGGAGACCGGAGTTACAAAGAATCATTTCGTTGCTCACAAGCTCTACACAGGACTCAGTTAGCTGTTTACTTGTGAGTTTTATTGGAAGCCCTTCTGAGACTGAGTCCAAACACCCAGCTCAAGGATTGAATCCTGAGTCACCGCTCAGAGATTCTACCCCTTGCCTTCAGAGACTAAGTCCGAAGACCCAGCTCCCAGGCTCCCACTAGAGACGTTGTCACTTTCTCCAGGGGTGTGTGTGAGCGAGACTCCTTAGTGCAGCGGGAACATAGCCAGAGGCCAGTGGAACCCAGTAAGGAGTGGGAGAGATCTCTGAAGTTCTGCTCTGTGCAGCACCTTTTATTCACTCTTCTGTCACTCCCATCTTCTCCTTGACCAATCCCAAAGGTGCAATTTCATCTCCACCCAACTGGAAAAACGGTGATTTCACCTGTCACCTGATCAAAAATCAATACTTTTGATGGGTCCTTTGACAGGGGGTGGACACCTTAAAATCCTTGATGGGAGGGGGACTGAGTGAGTTCAAAAGTTCAAAATCTTCCTCCATCTTGACCTACTTTTCCAAAAAGTATATCTGTTGAATCTGCTGATAGAGATATACCTATGGAATCTGCTAAAGCTATGATCTCTCCCTTTTCACTTGCTGAATGTCCTTTGAATACCAGCTTGTTTTAAACATTGATATATTATGATTTATGAATTTTTTACTACTGATTATTACATGTTATGCTGTTTCCAGCTTTATTTTAACATAAAACTTCTGCTAGATTGCCTTACACTATTTTCTACCCATATGTGTCCTTGTTCAATGAAGGTTTTTTCTGTGATACTAAAGAGATGGCAAAAATCTCAGGCTACAGTGGCTGGCCAGGGGCCTCACAACATCTTATAGTCCTGGGACCACACGGGTATTAATTGACCTAGCCCCTGGCAGTTTTGGCAGCAGCCTTTTGCTGAAAGTACTTGGGGGGGAATTGCCTTTGCAGGCAGTTTCTTGAGTGGGAGAGGCCACTTGAACCCACTGCCAAAAGTGGGGGGGGGGCTTGGCAACATGGGAGATTCAGTGTGTCATGCACAGCTTGGAACCCTCACAGCTGTGTCCCAGCCCTCCAAAGTTTGAGAACTCCGAGCCTAGAGCAGGGGTCAGCAACCCAAAAGACAAGAAGAGCCATTTTAAAAATAACTTCAATAACCAAGTGTTCTGAAAGCCACAATTGGGATGGCCTCCAGGAAACTGGAGGAGTACAGGCAAGGAGCATTATATGATGCTTTGCATTGCATTAGCTCACCAAAGCATGTGAAATTTTTTTGCTCGTTACAAGGGATTCATCAACCTTAGGACGCAACACTCCTGATGACCACCTTAGTCTGCTTGTAAAGAAGAAATATAAATCGTGGGATGACATGTTCTCTGAGCTCATACGCTCCTCCGCAGTGATGGAGACTGATCTCAGAGCATGGCAGCTCTCCCTGGCTGAGAAATTGCAGTTTGGCATGGAGGACAGAATGGCACAGGCCCAGGATTGTGAAATGTGGGATCTGCCCAACAAGCTGTAGTGCCTGGTTGAGCTCCAAGAAGAACTGCATTCAGATAGCACCACCCCCCCCATAGGTCCCAGAGACTGTACCCCAAATTGTGGTATCCAGTCCCACCCACTGTTGATCAAGGAGGAGGGGGGGTCAGGTGCAATAAGTGGTGCCTCCACACCATTCTGTGCAGGCAGAGCTTTGAAATGAATCCTTTAAGAAACACAGTGTCCTGGTCCTGGCATGCCCCCCCGCCAACCACCGGCCCAGAAATGTGAACACAATAAAGCAATACCCGTTTCAAATATGTTTGTTTAGTTTTGGTGCCATGGCACAATGCCTTGTGGGTGCCAGGGGCAGGGCTGTTAAGGAGTGTGAGTGGGATGGGGGGGGGGTGCAGAGGGACACAAGGCTCAGGCATCACTGCTGCTCAGGACAAAACCCCACCCTCATCACCCTCAACTCCTTGCCCCCCTGGCCCCCAAATAAAGCACCTCCCACCAGGCTCACACCCTGAATCCACCACCCCCTGCTATGAAAGTCTTCACATCTAAATAACCCCATCACAACCATCAGTTGCCAGGGCCCACCTAGACTGCCCCCCCATGCCCATTGATCCTGGGCCTGGTCCCTGGCCTGCTGCTGGGGGACCCTGTGCAAGCCAGACCCCGCTCAGCAGACTCCTGCCTGGAGGACCCTGCTGTGCAACCCCCTACCCAGCTCTGGGTCCTCCCTCCACCACTGGAGGACTCTCTGGCCCACATCTGGATCAGGGCTCCCCATCCCTCTAACTCTCGCATCCCCCTCACCACCAGGGACCCTGCAGCCCACACCCAGCTCCGGGCTCTCCCCCCCACCCCAAGCCCAGCAACTGCTGCCACCCCCAACTCTTTCCCTCCACTACGTCTTGCAGTCTGCAGTGCAGACCATGCTGCCTGTGTAACCCGTGTGCCTAAGAAGGTGCAATCTCTTTCAGGGATCCCTTATGGCTGGGTTACATTGCTGGGCAGATTTTGTAGCCCAGAAACCAGAATCTTCTTGTAAGAGGGTGTGGGAGCACATTGAGTATGCTCCACAAATTTTATTGTCATGCTGGAGTTACATGCCCAGGGAGAAGCCTGAGAGGAGCAGCCTGGAGAGGAGCAAACAGAGAGCTGCAGAGTACATCTGCTAAGGGACTCAGTGAGAGGAGCTGAGCAGGAGTGGACTGCAAGATGTTTTCTCCCTGTTTTGGACAGTTTTGCAGGGGAGTTGTCTGCAGCAGAACTGGGAGTTGGATGGCCAGTGACCTGAGTGCATGGTGCTGGCTACACAGGAGGAAGAAAGGACTGCATGGCATCTGCCTGAAGATTCCTGCAGCTAGAGAGGATGAGGATTGCTTTCCTTGTCATTTAAGCCTCAAGGACTTAAAAGACTGCAATTGAGATAAGGGTGACTCCACCTGAACATTGGGACTCCTGGGTTTCTTCCTGTTTTGTTTAAATTTATCATGTTTTCTTAGAATAAGGTTTGTTTAGTTGGTTAATAAAGTTAATTGTTATGTTTATGCTGAGTGGTAGTTTAATGTGGGATGGGAACTCTGAGCAGTCTTCACTGTGAGTCCTGAACAGACTGGATCCTGGCTCTCCAGCTGCTTTCTGCAGGGGTTTCTCTGTTAGGCACTGGAGAGGAGCAAGTGAATGCATTTGAACCCACCCTAGCAGGTTATACCTGCACTGGAGAGGGGGGTTAAAATGTTCTCTGCTTTGGCTAGGTGATGCAGCAGCAGGGGCTAGAAACTCTTGTCTCACTGCTGCTGGCAGATCTCAGCGCCCAGTAGCAGAGACAGGCTGTGAAGCTGAATCACTGGAACAGGCAGCAGCTTCGAGGCTGGATAAGAGCCCTTAGTAGGCCAAATCCAGCCTCTGGTCTTGGAAGTTTGCTGCCCCTGCTGTAGAAAAAGCCTAGGGGTGTTTGAAATGCTGTAGGTAACAGTGCAGAGGAGCTGAGCAGGCTCCATCCCTGCAGCAGATACGTGGCAGGAGAAGCATTTCCTCTTTCTATGTGAGAAGGGAAGGGGAGGGAGGCATTGCATCCTGAGAGAACAACTAACAGCCAGCTGTGGGGATGCAAGACAAGGGAGCATGGAGTGAGGTATGGCCATTCCCCTCCAGTTGTATTATTTAGACTTCTCAGTGTAAGCATTAGATAGTGCCCAAGTGTAGACATACCCAAAGAGTATGTGGGGTAAGTCCAGCACTAATTGGATTTTCATCGTCCCAGCGTCGGTCAGTGTCCCAGGCAGACCGTCACACACAGCATTGTTCTATTCTTCCTTGATACACATTAACATTCAGCTGCTGCATTCCTATGCTGCTTCTTGAGTTCTTGAGAAACTCCTTAGTGCAACAAGACCTGCCTTGAAGTCCACCACCACCAGGTCACCTCCTGTTATTATACTTCACTTCAAGTGCCCCATAAACTGCCAGTAGAGATTTGTTGTCGTTTGATTTGAGAAAAATGTCTATTAAGCAAACAATTTTTGCTGGTTCCTTAGAGAGTCATTTACTCAGGAACATGATAAACTCCTTATGTCAGGGCCTATGAGCACCTGGCTGGTTCAGTCACGGCTGCCCAGGCCAGCAGAGTGTCTACTACACAGCTGGAATTGAAGATGTGACTGGAGAGCTAATACATGGCAAAGACCAAGATTTCCTATATGCTAATGGTAAGTTTCACATGGCATTATTTTGCATTAAAAACAAAATGAACAGGGAATGCCCTTTCAGATCAAGCTCTCTTCCATCCAGAAGCTGATCCTGAGCAGCTCACAACTACCACAGACCCAAATCTGTGTTATTAGCTCCATGCCTTTGCCTAGTAGTTAGAGCATCAGTGACATACAAAACAGTCAAGCACCTGCATTTGCCTTACTCAGTTGGACGGGCTATATCGCAGGGAGAAGATTTAGCTGTACCATGCTGCAAACATGTGCTCCGCTTGCAGCTCTGCCAGAATGTAAGTTCTGGTGCACAGCTTCTCAAACATCTTATACAACCCTTCTGCCAGGTGCTGTTGGCACCAAAAAAGGGCCAAGTTCAATTTTCTTGCAGTTCTTTCTGAGAACTTAACACAGCATCAAGCCCCAAACCAGAAACCTGGGAAGCTGTATATATCAGCCTGGCTTCTTCCCCATTCACAAACACTGTGTCCAAGAATTTTAAACAAAGAGCTTACCTACATGCTCTGTCGGTGCACGGCAAGCTGGCCTGTGAGTGTCTAGTGTACTAGTCTGTTGTGCACTAGCTGCCGTCTGGACCCTGTTACCACACACTAAAATTTTTGCTGTTCCAAATGCCAAAGTGAATTCGGGAAATTTTAGTGCGAGGTAGCAGGGTCCATGTGACCAGCCAGTGTACAGTAGGCTAGTATACGGGACATTCACACACCAGCTTGCCATTTACTAACAGTCCACGCAGACAAGCCCCATGAAAACTTTACTGGCAAGAAAACAGAATAAATTTGGGAAGCCCAGGTACAGTTTGTACCCATTGTACAGATGAGTAACCGAGAGGCAAAGTGACTGCTCCAAGCTAACAGAAGATGTCTGCAACAGAACAGCAATTGAACCCCCCCAAAACTGACCATTCTTCCCCTCTTCATTAGGTAACAAACATGATTAGAAGCCTGAAAAGGCTTCCTTTTGAAGAGAGTTTAAAATTACTGAAATTATTTAGTGTGTGGAGAAGACAAATAACAGAGGGCATGACAGACATATAAAATAATAAATGGTACAACTACTATCAGTGGGTATTCCTATTTACTCATTCATAGAAGAGCAATGGCTCTTCCTTGAAAATGAATTTAAAAATGATAAAAGGATTTAATGTTTTACACAACATTGTGAACCTGTGTAATTTTCTGCCACAGTATCTCATTGAATCCAGGACCATGGTAGTCAGACAAGGATTGGGTATTTATATGAATAATGAGAACATCCAGTTTTACTAGGTAAGATTTTTTAAAGAGGCTTTGAGAAGTGATATAAACTCCTGCTACTCCCCCCGCCCCCATATTTCAGGGCGTATGCCAAACACTACATGATGGAGGTTGGGAAGAAACTTTCTGCACTGCATAACCATCTACTTTGGGTTTCTTGCGACTTCTCAAGCAGCTGTCATTGACCACTGGCAGAGCCATAAGAGTAGGCTAAATGGCTCACTGGTCCAATGCGACATGTCCGTTCCTAATTAGGTCATTCCAATGCATTTCCTACAACTGAAGAAATCACAGTGGAGAAGTTGCCTGCCACTATGTGAGAACACAGATATCTATGCACACAGTCACAGTCACTTCTTTTAACAAAATAGGCACAGCATGTACCCCATTTTTTACAGGAGGATGTTGTTCACTTTGTAGCACATTAATTGCTATTTACAGGCCTGCCGTAAAAATTAGTTACCCTTTTATAACACAGGCCCACAGCCGATATTTTATAGATAACCCACAAAGAGGTTTGGACCTGATGATTCGCAGATCAGGAAATAACACTTAATCAGTATCCTTAACTTCCCTTTTGCTCCGTGGTGCAGTTTTAGGCCACCTTGCAGTTTTCAGCTCATTATTTAGTGATACTGATGCCTCTGCACTTCAAGACAGGATATATTCGTTCAAGCAGTGCACTTTGGGCTTTGCCCCAACGTGGCAGAGAGGTGTGGGTTATATTATTTTGCCCACAAGCCAGATGTATCATATATCTCACCACACGGAGCAGTCTCCAGTGTTTATGTCACACAACATAAAACCTGCCCTCATGGACTGTAAATGTTATTCTTATACCACACACAGAAAGCACCCAAACGTGCCAAATGACCAACCTAATTTACACCACTGCCACAGTATGACATGAAAATCTAACCCTGCCCAAAAGCCAGATATATAGATTTCTCTTTACTTCTCCAACAGCTTTCATCTGAGCAGCTCAAAGCTCTTTACAACCTCAATCAATTAAGCCATGTGCCACCCCTGTAATATAAATATAGGAAAATATTATATCAGTTTTACAGATGGGTAGACTGAGATTCTCCTTATAAAATATTCATCCAACACACTGTGCTTTACAATAATCAATTAAACCACTTTGACTATATGTTTGTGCTTCAGTAATTAGTTGCAGTAATGTTACTAAAGTGGTTCAGGCCATTACTGTATAATAATATAGTATTCTCCTCATCCGAATGGTGGGGTTAAGTGACTTGCTGAAGATCATGTTAAGTCACTGGCAGACCTGAAAATAGCACCTTAGAGACTTGAATTCTGGCCCATGTCTCTAACCACTAGACAGATCTCCCCTCCTAGAAGAGACAGAATAGAAGAGTGAATTCAAGAAAAATGATGATGTCTTTGAATCTCCAGAGTCTCATCTGAGTAAAAAAATGTACAGTACCAAGAATCTGGTATGTATCACAGACTGATGACCTGCTGAACACTTTAAGCTAAATGCAGCTAATACAGAGGGATTCATTTTTGGAAGATGCTGGTAGCAGCCCAGAAACCACCTGTATCTTTTGGGAAGGACAAGAAACAGTTATTGCAAAAGAAGATGACACAGGCATAAATTTTTCTCTATAAAAATAAAACAAAAAACCCATAATACTGGAACTACAGTCACCACTTGTAACTTCTTAGTTCTGCCCAGAAATGTGGTCTTCTCCAAGAGAACAGGGAGCACTGTGTTTGGTCTGGAAATGGAGACATTCACCCATTCCTCAATGCACGCCTCTAGTTAATATACACACACCAGAGTGGCTTACTAGACATTCCTCTACTCAAACATCATCAAAAAGATTAATATTAAGGCCAGATCTACACTGCTGGCAGCATCAGTGGGAGAAAGGCAAGTTTCAGTATGCAGTTTGCGGAGCTTCCATTAACTTTCTAACATTTTCTTACCGCAGCGTCTCCACTCCACTGCACTGTGTTGACATGAAATACCCTCCAGCTGGCACAGAGTTACTCTTTACATGGGAATGGATTTACTGCATGAGCCGGAAAGTACTTCCTGGATCAATTCTACGGGTCTCTGCCCATTTAATTGATTCCGTTGCGGCAATCTGTGGAGCCTCACGCAGCCCCAGCAGTGTAGACATGCCCTGTGCTGCTGGGTTTCATGTTCCTACTGAAAGATCAAGACTACAAGGTATGGTCTGACAAAAGATTTGACCAAATATGTTTTGGGATTAATTTATTTTATTTTTGATACTTTTTACTTGGGGGAAGCCTTGTTGGTTGGTTTCACATGAGTTCATTGTGTCTCAACTGATTTTTCAAAAAGTAAAATGTATTACTTTTTTTAAAAATCCCTTTTATTTGATCTCTAATAAACTATAGCATTTGTTATTTTTCTGATTTCATTGCATTATTCCAAGACAAATGAATCAAATAAGTCTTTTATCAAACTGTATGAAACATGAAGAGGCAGGTTGACACGTATATTACATGATGGTAAAAGACAGTTGGAAATATGTTAGTGAGATCTTACTTGTGATTCAGTCTAGCTTAGTTTTGCCCCTTTCCAGTGATTTGCCCACAGTTATTTGCATGTCCATTCTCTGCTCATAAGAAGCCTCTATGCTAAGTACACATGAACAACAGCATTCAATCAGGCTTCTATTCAGGAAGCAACTTAGCACATACTTAAGTCCCATTGCACATATTTAAAAGTAAACAAGTGCTTTTCTGAACTCAGACCTCAAAAGTATTAATTAGGCTCTGTTCACTACTTACTACTAGTCATGGTTTCTCTTCTGTTTAAAAACCCCTTTACGTGAAACAATATAACATGATCTGAGACAAACACACATATGTGACAACCCTGTTCTCACCACTGCAGCACCTCCTGCTTGGCATCTTGGGGAATTGCTCTGGTGGCTGCTGTGCCTTCTCTGGTAGTGCATCACCCCTGGCCTCACAACAACCAGCAGTCACAGCATATGACTCACAGCACAGCCCTCTGGATGTGGCTCAGTCCCTGCTCCTCCCTCTTCAGGGGGAAGGAGGGTTCAGCAGTCCTTGGCCAGTTATAGCAGTGGCCATCTAGCTGTTAAAAAAATTGGAAAGGATTTAGAGAAGGTAAACAAGAAGGGGTCAAAGTCTAGATAAAACCAAGATTTCCAGATGTAAGGCAGGCTTAGAAGCTGTGCATAACAGCTTCTATGGGTGGGGGGGACGACTGATCTGCATGGGTTTTGTATTTGCATGAGCACAAGAGCATATTAACATCGTCACACTATGGGTGCAGGGCAATATGGGTAATGGTATTTGGGTTGATCTGATCACAAATCTGTCAATATCTGTAATTCTACTGAAGAAAAACCTGAAATACTGTCTTTGGTAATATGCTATTCTCTTGCTTGTTCAAACTCTGTTTAGGTGGTTTAAAGGATAAAAGTTACCATTAGCAAAAAGATTATTAAAAGACAACCCCCCCTCCAGGCTAGTGAAGTTAAGACAGGGGTAGGGGTTTAGCATTTTTAGTTCAGTCTAGTGCAATGCTTGAGGCTGTGCTTCACCCCATTGCCTCACTGTCAAAGGATAGGTCTGGCCAGGCTTCCTGTGAACCTTTCTTTTGTTGTTTTAATGGGAGAAGCTGTTTGCAGCTATGTAAGGTTTATGAGCTGGGATCACTGAAAGAGGCAAACCTTCTCCCTGAACTGAAGAGACTCTCTGAGCTGAAATCCCTGTGAGTGACCAGCAGGTGGAGCCAGTGACTGGTGAGAGTGGAGCATGAGTGACCAATGGGCAAAGCTGGTGGACAGCAGGTGGAGCCAGTGGCTGGTGGGAGTGGACAGTGTGAGGACCAATGGGTAGAGCTGGTGGACAGCTGACATGGGAACCTTGTTCTGCAGTGGTTCTCTAAATTGGTGCTGATTTCTGCTATTGGGTTTTTACATTCTGTTTTACTAATATTAAAAGTTCTGTACCCCACACTCAGACTCATACTTGCGAGTGGGGAAGCCTTACCCCTTTGGGGCAGCCAGGGAATAGTGCATGATTTTCCAGAAAACTAGGTGGGGGCTTGAGCCAGTTGGTGCTGTAACATTACTTGGAAACCCCTAGATATAGAACCTGGCCCTTGTTTTGCCAGCTCACCCTGGCAGAAGGGTTATACCTTGTAGAGAAAGACTTTAACAAAATCAACTTATTTCATTTATCAAAGAGAGGGTTGTGACTTGATCATAGTCTATATGTATCTACGAAAGTAAAAATGGGATACATTTCAATCTAGCAGAAAAAAGGAAATTGTAAAAAAATCTAATGCCTGGAAGCTGCAACACAAATTAAAACTGAAAATAAAATGCTATTTTTTAATGGTCATGATAGTTAACTATTGGAACACATTACCAAAGGATAAAGTGGATACTTCATCACTTGATGCTGTTAAATCAAGCCTGGATAGCTTTCTAAAGGATATCCCCTACATAAACCAGAAGTTATTGGTTCAATGCAGAAATTACTAGCTAAATTCTGTGAACTGTTTTATGCAGTAGGTCAAACTAGATGATCATATGGCATCATTCTGACTTTCAAGTCTACAAATTCCTGTGGTAAGAAACTGAAAGAACTAAACATGTCCAGCTTCAGACTGCAATAATAAAGGATGACATCCGATATCTACAAAGATTTGAAGAGTGTAAGAAAGAAGAAGAGCTGTTAAGGTTAAGGTAATATTGGCTAACGAAATGTGATGAAACTAAGGAAATAAATCCTGTGTACTGAGGAAATATTTCCAGACTGACATTGAGAAAAATCAGGTTTTACTATCTCCTATGTGAAAGGGTCAAAGCTCCACATCTCGGGACATGTCAAGTAGACGAAACGATAAAAAAATGTACAAGTCTATGAAATAGTACTGTGCTACACTGATTCAAAAATGTTGGGGTGGCCAGTCTTCACACTCTCTTCCTTGAATTTCCTTGGATCACCACTGCACGGTGGAATTGGGGCATGGAATACCTGGACTTCTAGAAAGGGTGCGATTTAATGGAGGGAATAATCTTGCACCAGCTGGAATAGCAAATTGGATATTACCTTTCGGTCCTTTTCCATGCCTAGCCTCTGTGACTTGATGAGTCACAGCTGGGTGACAATCACTTTGCCCCCTTTCTAGACTTAGTCTATACATGCTATTAAGTGAAAGGCTGTCACATTCTCTTAAATTTCCATTAAATCCAGCAATGGTCACTGTTAGGTGGCTTTACACCTGCTGAAGTTACAGCTAGACAACACACTACTATTAGTGGCTCATAGTGTACGTGTAACTCCATGCCCCAGTGAAAAGCACACTGTCCACCCTATGCGGTGCAGCTAAACAAGTGAGTGAGAGGTTCAGGTAGAGGCAATATAGCAGGGCTGGGTTTCAGCAACTGCCCACTGCCAGAGCCTTTTACTGCAGGCTCTGGTAGGGATGAGGCAGCAGGGAAAGGCTCAGCAGCACTGAGCTGGCAGACCCTTTCCCCATTGCCAGAGCATCACCCCTTTTCTACTACAGAAGAAAGGCTCCAGCATCAGGGAGCTGTCAAAGTCATTCCCTGCAGTATGGAAAGGCAGTGGGACCACCTAAAAATACTGGTGTAGACAGGGGTTGCACTTCTTGATATGTTGAAAGCCATGTCGATATGTATTCACTTACATACCCAAACCCTTCTGGTGTCTTTACTCCTAAGCCACACCTTATGGTCTACTGTAGTGGTTCCCAACTTGTGATCCGGGGACCCCCAGGGTTTCACGGACACGTTGCATGGGGTCTGTGGAGCCTCTCTTTATGGGGGCTGAAATCCAGCTACAGCCCTGATGCTCCCTGCCAGGGCTGCCTTTCCCCTCCCATGGCCAAATCCTGGCAGGGGGATGGGGGCATGGCAGCTCCCCAGCAGGGGCAAGGGCATGTGGCCACAGCTGCCATGGCTTGGCTCCCCAGCAGCGCAGGCCATGGTGGTGGCAGCACCGCTCACTGGCTGTCCCAGTGGCACCGCCAGAGTGGTGCAGGCTAGATTAGATAATCAGCTGGGGGGCCACAAATTTTTTTTTTTTTTGTCAAAAAGAGTTCTCCAGCCTAAAAAAGGTTTGGAACCACTGGTCTACTGCTATTTATACTGATGCTGGGGACTGGTAGCTACCTGGTTGTGTCCATTACAAGCCACCAAAAGGAGAATGCAATGAAGATGTGCCAGGACTGTCTCTGCTCCTGGGAGCTCCCCCCTCACTGAGCACTCCAGCTAGGACTCCTTGCTGAAGCTCCTGCCCCCTCAGTGTTTTGTTTCATGCACCCCCACCTAGTCTGAGCTCTGATTTGTTGGTCATTGACTCCAAGAGAGAACCCTTCGTTATCAATATTTTTTCCCACGAGCTCCCTGAGCACTCCTTTCCTGAGAGTAGGGTTTGTTTGCACCCAGCCAGCAAGTGAGGTCCTTCTCCAGTCGCCCGTGCACACATGCACTTCATTGTACTAAAGCTATGTAACAGTGCTGGCTTGATTTATGAGGGCTGCATATCTTCCAATGATCCCTGCTGGTACAGGACTCACTACTTCCCTTTTATGTGTCTGTGTCAGAGGGCAACTGGCGACCAGCTGTTGGAAACTGGTTTTTTAAAAAAAATAAAAAGCTTTATATTATTGTCTCTTATTCCAGGTCCTCAGTACCTGCCTCTGCCATTCTCTAAGAGAGAGCAGATTTTCTCCTTTCCAAACAAGAATTTCTTCAGCTGTGGATGATATTTACCCCTGATGCAACCAAATTCATGTGAAGGCATAAAATTCCCCATAGGAATAATGAATTAAACTCAAGGAGTCAAAAGCATCCCTCATGTAATTCAAGTGAAAGTCAGTGGAGACATGCACCAGGGATGAATATGGCCTAGTATTTTTAAAATAAATTACAGTTTGATAGAAATAATAAGTTTTTCTTAGGTATCTATCAATTCACAGATTCCATGGAAAGGCCAGAAGAGAAGAAAGTGGTCCGTTAATCTGATCTCCTGTGTAATACAGGCCACAGAAAGTCCCTAAAATAATTCCTAGAGCAGTGGTTCCCAATCTGGGGTCTGCAGACATGTGTTCCAGGGGGTCCATTGTGCTGCTCCCTGCCGGGGCTGGATCCCAGCATGGGGGGGACGCAGAGGGCTGCCTGGTGCCAGGCTGGTCACCAGTGTTGGTGGCAGCTCGGCTCTGCTTCCCCCACTCCCCTGGCGGGGTTGGCTGGGAGCCATGGCTGCAGTGGCCCCACTCACCCGCAAAGGGAGGGCGAGAGAGCGATGCCTGCAGCAGCTCCCACGCGCCAGGGACCATGGCCAAGGTGATTCCTGCTGCCCAGCAGGGATGGGGTGGTTGGGGGGGCACGGTCATGGCGGCTCCAGCTCCTGCTGCCCAGCAGGGATGGGAGGGGCACGGTTGCAATGGCACGGGCTGGATTCTGGCAGTGAGGGCCACATTCTGCCTGTGGAAGCATAGCTGCTTTGTGGTGGTGCAACTTCATCAGAGAGACAGCCAGGGGGGCCACAAGGTTTTTTTCTGCTGAAAAGGGATCCCCAGCCTTGACAAGGTTGGGAATCGCTGTCCTAGAGCATATAGTTTAGGAAAACAGCCCATCTTGATTTTAAAATGGTCACTAATGGAGAAACCACCACAATCTTCTGTGAATTGTTTCAATGATTTATCATCCTCACCATCCAAAACGGGCATCTTATTTGCAATATGAATTTGTTCAGTTTCAACTGCAGTCATTGAATCATATTATGTCTTTCTCTGCTTGATTAAGGAGCCCATGATTAAATATGTTCCCTGAGTAGATATTTATATACTGTAATTTATATACTGTAACTATCTCTTTTTTATGCTAAATAGACTGAGTTCCTTGAGTCAATTTCTGTGAGGCATTTTTATTAACAAAAGAGCATGGCTTAAGTGACACCCAATAAAAGAGAAAAAGGCAGAAATGGTTACAAGCAAATAAAAGTGAAAAAAGACATCTAAAATTGAATCTAGTAAAATATGGATTGAATAGGCAGATCTCCAGGAGGGGGCTTCCCCCGTCTTCCTAGGTTATTACTGGGTAGGAATATTGTATGTTGCAGTGCTGGTATCAGTTCCAGGGTCCCCATAAGCACTGTCATTGTAGCAGGCAAGAACTAAGACCCCTTTTGAGTATCCAGCCCCTACTCCATATCTTCCTCCCTCAGCCCATGCCTTCTGGTTGGCTCATCTGTACTTTTTTCCAAAATGGCAGCTGCTCCACCTGGGCAATTGGCATCTATAACAGGCAAAAGCCATGATCTTCAACTGGTTTTGAGCCCACACAATGGAGATCACTTGCCCATCTGCCCACTTTCCATCCCCTGCCCATTCTCTCTTGTGACTTGCAAAACCCCCCACACCACGAGCACGGCACAGACACAAGCTCTACCCTGGTCTTCTTCTTCCCATGGCAGATTTGAACAAAGCATTCACAGTCATGCAAAATTCAACAGTCGACTGAGAACACAGTTACAGGAAAAGAGGTTTGAGTACTGTTCATGAGGTAAAAATGGACATTACATGGCTGTTCACAGTACAAATGCTCTGAAACATGCATTCTAGCTGACGATTATTGCAGGATTCTATTTTTTCCATGTCTGCAGGTGAGATGTAGCAGAATTTAAGACTGAGAAACTGGCTGAATTTCTTTCACACATTATAGAAACCTCACCATCACCATGCTCACCCTCCCAGGGATAGTTTGCAAGCCTCCTCCATGCTTGTAGCACTTGTAGGGGTACCATCCTGGTGAATAGCTTCACAGCATACTTCACTGGTCTGGTCTTTGACTTTTTTGAGAAGGCCATTCTCTAACATCTAGTCATCCACCTTCATGTAACATCATCAAGAGTCAGGACAACCTAAAGACGATTGGAGGGTGGCTAATCCCCTCTATATTGGGCCCCTTGCCCCATAAACCCTACACCACAGAAGTGTCCTCAGCACACAAACAAAACTGAAAAACCAAAATGAGAACATTAGTTCAACCCACCTCAGCTACCCAAACAGCATATGCAGCAGATAGAAATCTCAATGCACCTTGCACTCTCTTCACATCCAGACCACTTGCCATCTCTGATGTTCCTCCAAGATGGGGAAGCGTTTCAAGGAGGTAAAGTTCTATATACATATTAATATGCTATCATGACCTGTCTGCAATAAAAAGTGGCTGCTTTCTTCCTGCTCTCCCACAGCCATAGCACCTGCAATGGCCAAACCATCTATAATAGGACCTTTCTGTACTGCTGAGAGGCTAGCTTGAGATGAGATTTAAAAAAAAAGAAGCAAGGAGTCTTGTGGCACTTAAAGACTAACAGATTTATCGCATGAGCTTTCATGGGAGAAGATCCCTTTTCGCCCACGAAAGCTCATGCGATAAATAAATCTGTTAATCTTTAAGTGCCACACGACTCCTTGCTTTTTTTGCTTTACTAGACTAACACAGCTGTCCTTTGGAACTTGAGATGAGGTGTTTGTGGAGCTCATGGCAGAGTGCCAGAGGACAGCCAGAGTGGCTGAGAGGTGCAGGCTATACATGGAAACCCAGAGAGACAAAGAAATGCCACCCTTCCAGGAGACTGTTGCAGTAACCAAGGACAGTGTTGCTGGGCTCAGGAACAACATGACTGTGGCCAAAGACAGCATTGCCATGGCCAAGGAGAATATGGAAAAAGACAAGAGTTGCAGAGGCAATTCACTTTCCAAAACCTACTCCCATAATTTGGAACCCAGCCTTGTGCCTCAGTTCCTGGACAATTCTGACTATGGGAACCAGTAGAAACTTCTCCCTGCCATACCCCAACAGCTATTCCCTTCTTAGAGCCCACCTTTGGGCACCAAGAACACTGGTTCCTGCGGGCTGAGCATTTGGAGCCCTGCAGCGCCCTGATAATTTTGAACCCTGGCACACAATCCCAGCATTGGACATGTGGATAGAAAGAGGCAGAGGGAAAGCATATGCAGGGTGGTAATTTTAGGGTCCCTCAGTGCCCCATATTGTTCTAGTTTCACAGTGCCTACAACTGCACTTTCAACTTTGTTTACAGTCACTTTAATCAAAGATTTGTTTCTAGTTGGTAGCTTAGTAGATTGTTTAGTTAAATGTGTTTTCAAATACAAAAATATTGTTATTTTTCCACCAGCTCAGTTAAAACTTTATTTTTGGTTCTGGTTTATTTCTGAACCTGCTGTAGGGCCTTCTTTCGTAATAAAAACCATTTACAACGCATCCGTTATGAGTCAGTACCGCATGTAGCTAAAAAAATCCTCTTAAATGAAGCTGACATAATTTGTAGGGTTTTACAAAAATATATGTTCAATGTTCCATTTCCACCATCCATCCACACTACACCAGAGCTCAGACTGTATCTATCCCAACCCTCCACGCCACTGGCTTACAGCTCCACATCCACAAACTCAACACTCAGAATATGAACGGTAGTCATCTCTGACAATATTCCCTTAGGTGTTACTATTTTCTACAGGACGCCTTGCTGGCTGCTCAAGCTGCCAAGCAAGCCTCTAAACCTCAGCCTCCCACCCAAGCAGGCTTTCTTCCTCGCTCTCACCAATACTGTGCAGACCAAAACATTCAGTTATCCTGGTCAGAAGGGAGGCTTTTTGGCCACTGTTTCCAAACTATTCCATAAATAACACCACCTGCCTTTTAAATGGCCAAATGAACATGACCTTTCAGGGGACAGTTAAGATGCCTCTTCCTCCTGTCCAAGAGACCCGAGTCTGACTTCTTTAACTTGGCCATCAGAAGATATACCATGTCTCCCAGAATTACTAGTCCAACCTTTATACCATTCATGTCTCAGTGGTCCTGGGACAAACAATGCTTTCTCTATGGCTGTGTTCCCACACAGTGGGTTATTTCGATACGGTTGTTTCGAAACAACCGTATATCGAAATAATGCTTATTTCGAAACAACTTATTTCGAATTAACAAAATGTTAATTCGAAATAAGGAAAAAAAGCCGGAATCGAAATAGCGATTCCGGACAACAGTTATTTCGAAACGACTCACCGTCGTTTCGAAACAACACGTTCGCACGGCGTTGTTTCGAAACAACCATTTCGAAACAACGTTGTTTCACCCACAGACTAGGTTTAACTTGTTTCGAAACAACCGTGCGTCGTGTGAACAGCCAAAACCTTATTTCGAAACAACTTCCGTTGTTTCAAAATAAGGAGGCTGGGTGAACACAGCCTATTAATCTAAATAAAACTGAGTTGTGAAAGATGATGGCCTCATCTACCCTATCAGACCATCATGCACATGTTTGTAAGCCAGCGATGGTGGTCAGTCTGTCCTTGGAGCACCATGGGGAATTACCCCTTTCTGTTGACAAATTCCTCACCCTGGCTGGGGGAGGAGAGGCAAAGGACAGGCATGTGGGTTCTAACAAATGCCCTGGTGCACTCTTGTGCAAAACATTCAATAATCTGAGTGTGATGACCCAGCTCTCTGACCTAGTTAGAGAACTTCATAACAACGGCATAGCAGACCCACATAAGAATAACAGCTCCAAGCAATTGTTTTCCCAATGCCAAACTGGTTGGCTGCAAACCAATAGCATTCTGGGGTTAGCAGCTTCTACACAGCGATGGTGACCCATTTCTTCATGGATATGGGGCACAGCTTGCTGGTTCAGTGCTGCTGCAGCTCCAGGGTCAGTTCTGCATGGCTCTGAAAAAGGAGGTCCTCCCTATTCTGAAGTTCCTTTCTCACTGTGGGTCATCCCCCTCCTATAGAATGATCCTCTTCCACCAATCCACAATGGTTTCCTGGCCCCATAAATGGCACAGGAGAAGGTGTTGCTTATTCAGAAACCAGATCCTCTACTTCCAGCAGCCCCATCATCCTCGTCTTCTTGCCCAGCTCCTACTGCTTCCCAGTTCTCTGCTACCATAGGAGCTGCTACTATGGATGTTCTCCTGCTGCAGTATCCTCTGCTTGTGGGTGCAACAGAGAAAGTCCAGTGCTGGATAAGTCGGGCTTTGAGGGCTGTTAATCAGCATGAGCAGTTGCCATGCGTTCACATGAGCGACCACAGCACAGTGTGAAGTGTTGCTGGGTCTCTGCTAGCTCATAGCAATTTGAAAATGGTGCAAGCCTGCCCACAAAGGAAGTATGGGGTGAGACAAGAGAAACTGAGATTAAAACCAAAACTGAACCCACCTGGCTTCCCACGATTGACAGCAAAAACAATCCCAAGATATACACTGCTCAGTGCCAAAGCAAAGGAGCATGGGATAAACCCAAAAATATCATGCCCTCAGTTTGCTGCAAACTACCCCCATGTGGTTTCACAACACAGATTGAAAATGAAACAGGATTTCCATGTGCATGCTGCTAGAGCAACTTCCGTACCGTGAGTTACCTGGCACTCATCAAAAAACTTCAGATCAAGTCCCCCGGGGAAACACACCCTCTGTTGTACGTTCTCAAATGTTAAGGTTCTCTTTGCCTCTGAGTGCACTGCAGCCACCTCTAGATGCAAATATGGTGGCTAACAGCATGCTACAAGAGCATAGATGATGCAAGCTCATCTTCCTGGGTAAAATGACAGGGCAGAATTACAGAGGCAGCCTAGAACTACCCAGTTCAGAACTAGGCAAGAAAACTGGAGATAATGCACCTACTTATACAAAAAATGCACTGGGTTCTTCAATGACCATTAGATCCCAGGTAAGTTAACTCACAAAGGAATCACATATTCCCCGTACTCCTTTCCCACTGCTGGCTTCACAGTGAAAGAAACAGACAAATTCGAAGCCATGCGTGCAGGCAGAAAAACAACCCTGAGTGACCATTTTTATTTTTGTTGCCCTAGCAGACTAACTAGACTTGCGTGCTCTGTGCCTACTAACCTCTCTTTCCCCTTATAACCTCCTGCTGCCTCTGCTCATTCCAGGTGACAGCCCATCTCAGGAAGGTATTTATTTTGCGTTATTGGTTAGCTTTGTTTTACCTCCTAAGTAAACCCTCTAGTATTTATAGCTCTGCCTCCACACTTGTATATATTAGCCTTTTATGCCTTCTCTGTCACCTGTTGAAATGAGAACTCAGGGTCTTCGGGCCTCTGCGGCCCTTCCCGTACATTAACTTAAATCACACCAGATGTGGGTCCTTACTGCAAAGGAAGACTAATTGATTTTGCAAGTCACAATACTGCTATTGTTTTTTAACACAAATAAACACTGTGGTGTGTGGGTTTGTTTTTTTCTTCTTTGCCACAAGAGGCAAAGGTTATTCAATTAAAGGAGTCCAGAAAGTGTGACTAATAATCCACGGACAAAGTATTTCTACTGTAAAAAGGCAAAGAAAAGGAAAAAAACCCTCCCTGTTACCCTGAGAACAGCAGCGCACCGGGGCAGGCCATAACCGTGATGGATGGCTGGTGTGTGTAAGACGTTATTATTTGTTATGTGAGTGGGGGGAGATGGCAGGCGCATTGGGTAGTACACCTGCTGAGCGCCGAGAAGCAAGAACAGCTGTGAGCATTGATTTAGAACCTTGCTACTTGGGGCTCCAGGAACGAATCAAGCGACAGCTCATAAAAAAAGAGGGTTTTACGATTTTTTCCCTCTTCTTTCTGCAAACAAACGGCCACATCATATGTTTTCCTAACACTGCCATAACTCAAAATTAAATCCCAGCCCAAGGTGTCAGTTTGGTGCGATGTCAGAATTGTAACGGCTTATTTTAAAGGTTGTTATGGATGTGCCAGGGAAACACTGGGGGATTCTTCACAAAGGTGCCATTTCGTTTTGCTGAAGCTCAGGCAATTAGCTCCACAGTTCAGAAATGAGCTGAGTGTTTTAACTGGTAATTTTATGCTAATAACAACCACTAATTCATATTGTTAAAGGAGGAAGCACAGGCTGCCAATGGTGCTTTGTGTACTACAAGGTCCCAGAGCCTGCCTTTCCCCCGGGCTTTTCTCCTGTCAAAATGTACACAGCGCACAGAGCTGTGTGTAACACAGCCAGTGAGATGCTGAGAGATAAAGAGATCAAGCCCACAGCACTATCAGTGTGACAGGGAGAACTAGAATCCACTGCCTCTCTTGTTCAACTGGGCAAAAGTAAATGTCAGACTATGGCCTCTGTGCTACAATGCTGCTGCTACTAGTACAGAGCCGCAAGCTTCTGAGCAGTTGCACCATTTTGTCAGACTGGAAGTTCAGCTTCCCAGGCACTTTTCACTGTCTCTCATCTCCTAGTTGCCGACAGCCCAAGAAGTGGGAGTGCCACTAATTGAAAAGGATGCAGGCAAGAATAGGATCAACACAATAACCCTGAAAGCCCAAGCCCCATCACACGAACTAAAGGACAATTCTTGATGTCCCCAGCTCTCATACTTGCTGGGAACAGCCCAAAAGGGAGACATGTTCACACACACCAAGCCCCCGTATTACAAATACTCAGAGCTGCTCCCACAGAGACTTAAAGTGCTCTGGGAAATGGGATTCCATTTTTATTGTCACTCAGTGATTTCTAGATAAATCTACCAGCACTATAAACCCATGAAGATTCAAGCTGAGTTCTTTCCACTTTGTGCATCACCACTAGTGACAATATGGTCTCTTCTTGCCAATGTTTGCCCTCATTGAAATACGAGCAATACTATTAACACTCAGCTTCATACAGATGTAACTAGCTGGAACACAAGAAGTAATAGGCTCTAGTTCCCTTTCTTATCTATTTGATAAACTGGGGTTCTAGCTCCCTTTCTCTGCTGTGCTGGCTCTGCAGGGTAACATGAATAAAACACAGTAATAGCTTATTTTTGACTCTGGCAAGCATGTTTAACTCTGATATCCAAAGGGCATAGATCTGCAAGGTAAGAAGGAGATTTTCTTACACAGCGACTTTTTAGGGGCAGAAGCAGATTTCAAACAGCCTCTGTGACCTAACCTAGTGTTTCCTGAAGTGTGAAGGGCATTCCTGATAGTGATTGCAAAGGTCTTGCTGGAGATGTGGGATTGTGCCTATGGTTATTCTCTAGAATTTCTTCTTTAATTGTTTTTTACTCCTAGCACTTATAGTCACAAAGAAAACCTTAAAATCGCAGAGTACAATCAATGCAGAGATGATTGACTGTGATAGGAGATATGCCTCACCTTTGGCATGTAAAGGGTTAAAAGCAACCTAAAGGGGTTGCACAGGGAGCAGCCAATCAGACAGAGACTGAATGGAGAAACCAATCAGGGCCCAGAGGGCTCCCATAAAAGGGAGCTGCAAAGAGCTGAAGAAAGAGATTTGTGTTCCTAGAAGGCTGTAGGAAGGAAGCACCTTTGCTAGGGTGCCTGCTAGCAGGGACTTGGGGAGCTAGAAAGAGCTGCTGGCTGGCTGTTGAAGGCTGGAGGCTCTGAGAAGCAACCAAAGAAGGTGCTGGAGCTAGGAGGAAGTGGCCCAGGGAACTTAAGTAGCACAGGTGTATAAATTGAGGAGAAACAGCAGGAGACTGCTACCTAGATGTCCCTAGGGGGCAACCTGGAGCAGCAGCTGACCTGTGTCTTCCCCCTCACCTCCACTTGCCATTGAGGAAGTGGCTGGACTAGAGAGTTGGGAGATACTTGTCCTTTTCCCTACCTGCCCCCTGCCAAAAATAGGAGGAAAATGTGGAGTGACCCAGCTGGGGGGCTGAGTCAAGAAGAGGAAGCTGCAAGTACTTGGACTGAGGCAGGTCTGACAATGGCAGAGACATCACCAGGAACCATGCACTGGTTGAAGGAAAGTTCATCCCTGAGAGGGCCAGCTGGAGGCACAGTTTTGGTGAGTGAATGTCACCACACTGCCCTCAATTTGCAGAATCTGAACCAAGAGCTCTGACTCTGAGGTATGAATCGCCCCTTTCATTTCAATGGGTGCTAACTCAGATGACTGTTTAAAATGTTGACCCAAATTATTTTACTGCAGAAAAGGAAAGGATGAGTCATAGGATCTACTGCAGCATTCCCCTCTATAAAATAGAGAGTGTGATGGATTAGCTGAGAGCAGGGGGAAAAGGTGGTGGATAAACTAAGATGAGTAGACCTTTAAGAATACATGAAAGGGTTTCAGGGGAGGTGGGATTGGTTTCACTCTCCTGAAAGGTGGAACTCAGATCTGGGATGTCTGTGAAATGCTGATCTAGCCCCACTTGCTACTTCTCCTCCCAAGCCTCAAGGTGTAGAGCCATTAAAAAAGATAAGTTATAAAAACCAAATTAAATGGATACATATTGTGTTCTCCATACATAAAAATCGAACATGGATTTTCAGCCTGGATTACTTTTAATTTAGGTTATGTAAAATCACCAATACCCAAAAAAGAACAACCATCCCCGTGAGCACAAGAAAGCACAGTATGGTGTTAGTCTCATTCTTTAAGGTCCTCCTTCTCAGACCTAACGCAGTGCCTTGACCAATCAGCAGAAAGGTAGGGAGACCTCTCCCAGTCTAAGATGCAATATGCAGAAAACAGAATAATCTTACTGACAATTACATGACAGCACACACTCTCCAGTGGTAAGACAGGGCAGCAGAAAGGAACTGGCATTGGGGGAAGTGCAAATAAGGTCCAAGAGGGACAGGAGCCGGATGGGCTGGGGAGGTAGTAGCAGAAAGGACAGGGACAGGAGCCAAAGTAGGGAGGGAAGGAAGGAAATAAAGGGGAACAGGGACAGAAGGATGCTACCACTAGAGATCATTTTCCTCATTCTCTTTCCTGACCTCAACATTCCTATGTTAGCAAAGAGCTGTGAAATCTGGCAAAACATGTCTCTTACCTTTCCGATGGCTAGTCTACACAGAGATGATAGCCTTCTACTGACAGAATTTCTGTTTTTTCAATTAGCTTTTTTAAAAGAATAGGAAATTACTTTTTTTTTATAAAATGTATGTTAAAAACATTAAGGGTTGCAAACTCAAGCACGCAGAAGTTAGTAAATGCTAGAATAAAAGTTCCCTGTGCTACAAGGCTGTCCTTGTGCATATGCATTAGGATATGGTCTTCAATTACTTGACTACATCCTATTTTTTTTCTGTGAGGCCCTTACCTCATATAGTACTCAGGGAATGAATCAGGGAGGTGTAGCGAATGAAGCTGTTGTCTAGAGGACACTTGTTGCAGAACCTGGAAGGTGCACAGTGACAAGGCACTGAAGGAAGAGAAAAGATGGTCTTGTGGGTGTCAGGCAAATAGCACCCTACAGCATAGGAGTCTATCTCATCCTCTACCACAGACGTCCACTGTGTTACATGACAAGTCACTTAAACCAATTTTTTTTATACATGGCCACTGTGTTACTATGTTTCTGGCTGCTCATCTTGGAGACACCTAGGGCCAGATTAACAGAAGAGCTGAGCACTCACAGCTGCAACAGAAATCAATGGGAACTGTGCTTTGACCATAATGAGCAATTAAAAAAACCTAAGTATTCTAATAGATCCCTATGTTTGGGCAGCCACAATCAGTGGAATTTTTGACAATTTTTTCTTTAATCTGTGTGCTTCAATTTCCCATCAGTAAAATGGGGCTAATACCCTTTATCTCTCAATGATGTTGTGGAAAATAATTTCATTTCATGTTTGTAAAACATAATTTTTGGACAGCATTACTAAAACGCCTATAAGGAAACTAGTAACTCTGTACTTAGTGCAGGGTTTGGATGGTGTGTAGTAAATAAGACCAAGGGCACCACAGTGAATGAGGATGTTTTTGTAGGAAGGTAGGGCCATGCAGTGATAATGGAGGGAAAACTATTTATACCAGCTGAGTATTTGGCTCTTTGATTATAGAGTCAGTTCTTTACCCATTGAGAATCTGTATCAATTGGCTATTTTTACTTGCATTTGTTTTCTTGTAGTTTGACTGGTGGTGAGAAACTCATGGCTGGTCTAGACTGAGAAGTTTGGCTTGTATTCAATGACAGTGGTGAATTTGCTGCTGTCAAATGGAGCTTCCCAATCTTCTGTGAAGACCCATGCAGTCTACTGGGAGGTTGATCCCTGAAGATCACCCCTGCAAGTAGCATAGCGCTGAGTGGACAGAAGGGCTAGTCTGCAGCTTCTGAACTTTCCCCTTCTGGTCAGGATTGGAAGCAAGAAGGGCTCCAGGTGCACCTGGGTGATTCACAGGCCTGGCCAGAAAATCAAGTGTGGCTACATCCTTATTTCTAATGGAAGGTTTTTGCACTGGTTCAGTAATCTAACAGTGGGCAGAGGTGTTGGGACAAAAATAAAGACTCAGGGAAGAGGCTGCCCCAAGCCCTGCTGGTGCATTCCCAACATCTGGCCTATGCTGCTCCTGGCAGGCAACTGTCCCTTACCTCATGATATTCCAGGCTGCCCCAGGGCCCCACACCTGGCCCCAGGGTGGGCAGCTTCCCTGCTTGCCGTGCCCATCCCCAAGCTCTGGGCTGCTGGCAGGCAACTTCCCGCTCCACTGCCCCAACCATGAGGCCTTCTCCCCAGCCCCATTACTTACCTGCTAGAGCTGAAGGCACTAGACTACAAGCAGCTTACATTTCCTGCAACCCTAGGGAAGTGGTTTTCAAACTTTTTTCCTCAGGACCCAGTTGAAAACAATCATTTATGCCTGCAATCCAGCAGGTGTATCTTCGAGCATTGCACTGCAGTCTTTTGGCAGTGGCAGCAAGGGGTGCTGCGGCGCAGTACTGGGTCCTGACCCTAAGTTTGAAAACCACTGCCCTAGGCTGTATACTGTGTGCTGTAGCAGGGCGGGACATTTAAAATGGCCCTGATCTGGCACTGGCTCCCAAGCAATGCTGGCTGCCGCAGTTTGGGGCACTCCTGAATATATTCAGGTGCGCAGTGACCCCACTGACAGCAGGGCACTTCCTGCGGGCAGTCAGGGTTGTGAGTGAAAGCTGACTCAGTCTTCCCAACAATCAACAGGCATGGAGATGCCATGCCCAGGGAGCTCAGGAAAGGAGAGAGACAATTTTGGGCACAGTCTGGAGCCGGGGAAAGGCGCAAGCTTGACTGGGTGGGCAGCTTGTAAGCCAGGGCTGCATGTTGGGTTTGGTTGCCCCTAAGAACTGGCCTTTAGGGAGAAAAAAAAAAGCAGGATCCCTCAGTTTGAGCCGTTCCCACTCCAAGGGGTCTCCAGTGTGTAGAGCATTGTTTGGAAAACTTCCCCCAGCTGAGTTAGCTCCCAGCTCCATAGGAGGGAGAGTCACCCAATGGCAGCTCTGCTGTGGCTGCTAGTCTAGGGCTTCAGCCTGCTGTGAGTACACCAGGGCGCTGGGGTGGGAGGCTGGAGTTGGATTTGCAGTATAGTTTCTATAACCTGCCCCTGGAGCCCTGCACCCACCAGTGCTGAGGGAAAATCCTGGGACCAGAAGCAGCCTGATGCTTGCATGAAGAGGATACCTGCCAGCAGAGACCAGCCTCTCTGCAGGTGTCCTGTCATCTCTAAACCAGAGAATGCTCCATGGAGCCCAGCCTCTGGCTCCAGGGCTCGGCCCTCTCTACTGCTGGCAGGGACCGTCCCAGCACCCCTAGGTCCTGCTGGTGCTGGGGGGCCTGAGCAGGAAATTTGTGGGGGGAGCAGATCATGCAGGGGTCACAGGTGCTGGAGCCTGGGGTCCGCCTTTAGGCCAGGCAGGGCCTGGGGCTGCATAGCCCCTGCATCCGGCCCTGGATTCAAGTGATGGGAGCTGAGAATATTCAAAACAAATGGTTACATGTGAAATTGTGATCAGGTGTCCACCCCACACAGGACTGGAAGGGACTAAGATGGTGATGCACGCCAACTGACTCCACAAGCTGCACCTAGAGGAGCCAGGGAGCAGGGAATTGATTAGAAGATGACTGAGCTGGAGAGGTCTACGTAAGCCAGGAAGCTGGCAACAGAAAGGGCCAGAGGGAAGTAGACTTTACCCACTCCCTGGAGAAGGAGAAGTAGTAGGGAATAGAGGGTAATCCACAATTAATCTGAAAAAAGGGAGTTGGAAGGCTAGCAAACCCAGATGGGGGTTCGAGGAAGGTAGGAAATGCTCTCAGAAAAAGCAGCAAGGTAGGACAGTACAGGCCTTGGCTGCTGATCAGAGGGCCCCTGACCTGAAACCTGGAGTAGAGGGAGGCCCAGGTTCTCTTACCAGCAACTTGAGACATGAAACAGACCAGGCAAAGGACAATGGATTGCCTGGGATGGTTTCCCCTGGAAAGACTTTGTTTCCCCATCCCACAAGAGGAACATGTATGGTGACCTGGTCAGAGGGCCAACTCATGAAGAGGAGGCTACAGTTCCTGAAGCGAGAGAGATCCACAGAGCGAAAGGACAATGGAAGAGACCCTATCTGAGAAGGATACAATGTCTGGCCAGAGCTAATCCCCAAATATTCCAGGAGGAAGTGCCACCAGTAGTGAGTGTGCTCCATGATTGAAACAAACTCAGAACACACTTTCTAGAGACCAAATTTAGACTAGAATAGACTCACAGGGTTGGAAGAAACCTCATGAGATCTAGACTTAACCAGGCATCCCCTCATCTTTAATAAGAGAGCCTGCCCCACATTCTTTCTTCAGCTTTTTCAACCAGTTTCGCTGAGACCCTGTCATAAGAACTGCTCACCGCTAGGGCGCCTCCTCCTGGTCACTGTGGGGATAAGCTGATTCCAAATCCAAAGTAAACATAAGTGGATACAAACAGATTTTTTTGCTAACTTGTTTGTTAACTGGCGTCTTAGGTCTGCTTTATAACTAGAGAATGTATACAATTCTCAGACCGCTGTGATATTTTCAAGTTGGCTTCCTTCTCTGGCTGCATACCTCATCTTCTCTTTCTGCCTCTCAGCAAGGTGTTCTGTGTTGTGTTTCAGCCCTCCAGCTAAGCTGCGTGTGTCCTCCCCTCCTGAGGTATCAGGCTCACTCAGCCTTCCCTGCCTTCCCATTCACTGCCCAGCCAGTGCCACTTCCCCGGTGGCAGGTAGGAGATCCCAGGACCACTCTCTACTCAAAGTTCCAGCTCAAGAACCCTCTAGTCATCGGTCAAATGTAAGGAAGTGTTGGTCTCTCGTTGAAACATATCAGGTCTTCTTATTGGGACATCTGTCAGTACCAAAGAATAGGGGAAGAGTTGATGAGAGATCAGAGCCGTGAGATGGATGGCCCCCAGGGCTAGTCAGGAGAGCCAACACTCCAAGTCAACCTGAATGGTAGGCAGACAGGGGGTCCAATCCTCTATGGGACATGGAACCGCTGAAGAGAGTGGGGTGGAGCTGAGAACAAAAAAGCACCCTGAGACACAATGGCCGGCAGCAGAGAGGCTAGAGAGGAAGGCCCCTGCTGAGCTAAGGCGAACCATAGCAGCAGAAGGGTCAGAGGAGTAACTCAGAGAGCTGAGCTGAACAGAGCCATGGCCACACTGAAGCAGAGTAGAGCTGGGGCTGGAGCCATCTAGAGCTGGGTGCAGTGAGCAACTGGGGATAGTGAAGGAGACCTGGTCAGAGGGCCTGGTGCAGGGAGATGCCACCAACTAAGAGGCCTTCAGGACTTACTTGGAGAGGGAACCGTGACCCCAACAGGGAGTGATGTTGGGAGGAAGGGCCCTGCTGCATACAGTCTGAGGGTGTGTGGCCAGCCACCACCAGTGCAAGTGTCAGAACCTGGGCAGGAAGCCTGTGATGCGAGATACTGTGAGCTTCCCTGGTATCCCAAAGATGGTTTCTGGTGTTCCTGTGCCCACAGGGCAGTTCTAGGTGTCTTCCTTTAACCTTTCTCATTATTTTATTGATTACTTTTTAATAAATTGGCTTGCTTTGAACTATATGCCCTAATCAGTGGTCCAGCACAGGGGAGCATCCAGTATGGAGAATACCCCAGAGTGAGGACATACTAGCCCCTCTCCTAAGTGATCAGGTGAAGACTGGGGAGTCAAGCCACCTGAGGTTCTGGACCTAGCCTCGTCAGGGTTATGAGGGCTCTGTCACGCAGGAGTGTGGATGAGGAACCCTAGAGAGCAGGAGCAAGGATCCTTTTGGTAACTAACTCCAGTGCAGTAAAGTTCGAGAGGGGTAGTCATGTTAATCTGTTTCAGCAAAACAGAGTTCTGGGGAACTTTTAAAGACTAAAATTTATTTATTGCATGAGCTTCTGTGGGCACAATCCCACTTTGTCAGGTGAATGAAGCAAAGTATAGCATGTTAACTGTAAATGTATACATGCAGAGAAGGGTTGGTCATAAGGTTCATTCAAACAGATCTAGAGGAATAGAATGCAGCTTATCTCTTTGAAGCAGAGGTCTTAAACTCATGGCCCGTGGGCCACATGTGTCGCCTAAAGTTATTTCCTGTGGCCTGCGATGACACTATCATCATCAATATTTGCAAATTTGTTGTACGAAAAGCTTTCAGTGGTGCAGCCTTGAGGCTAATGAACTAGTCCTCATGTGGCCATCATGGTGATTTGAGTTTGAGATCACTGCTTTAAAGTAAGATGTTCAGATTCAAGCTGTGGAACAGGAAGGCAAGAGCTGAGAAGGTGATTAAAGGGAAATCACTTTTTCTGATGACCCAGCCATTAAAGAGTTTTATTCAAACCTAGTCTGAAGCTATATTCCCTCTAAGCTGTGCGCGTGCACACGCACACAGGTTTTGAAACCCGCGCACACAACAAAATAGAGCGCGCACAGAAAAATTCAACAGTGCTAATATTTTTATGCTACTTTAAAGAAGGTGATTTCAAGTAGCATGTTTCAAATAAAGTTTTGTAATTTATAAAATCATTTCCATCACCAAATCAAAATAAAACTAGACATTATTTGCATCATACACACTTCCTTCGTTGCACTTACAAGTTTGATCACACTCACTGGCGTGCGCATAAATCTGGACACCGGTTCCAAAAATTTGCACAAAAGAAATTTTTTGTGCACACAGCCTATGAAATATTAGAGGGAACACTGGTCTGAAGGTATCTAGTTTGCACATGAATTCCAATTCTTCAGTTTCACATTCAGATCTGCTTTTCAAGGTTTTTTTCTTACATACTGTAAGGTATGAGCCAGGAAGGTTCCCCACAAGGGCAGGATCATTTCTCCACTTAAAACAAGGACTGTTCCATCCAAACCTTACCAACTTTTCTGTGGGCTTTCCTAACCTTCTGTTTTGGTGTCTCCCCTACTCCTCTGGGTTTGTCAGCCCTAAAACTCCCTCCTCTAGGGAGTAACTGTAGGTTACACCGGCTCTGTAGCCACCAAACAAACTTCTCTTTCCCAGTGAGTGTGTATCTATTCCAACCTCCTATCTTTATAAAACCAGCCCCGTTTGTTCCTCCTCAGCTAGGATCCCGATTCAGTCAGGGTATTACTTAAACCATTCCCCTCAGTTGTGTACTGTCTGGTTCATTGTCTCCCTTAGCCAACATCAACACATGTAGGGCAATTGTGTGGGGCGTGAACAGCTCACCACAGACCCCATCTCATAAGATCCAGCCCCAACTATGTTCAGAGACTCAAGAGATATGTAGGGGTTCACCTCGACATCAGATATTTCATGTGAATTCATCCTAAACAGGATAACTCCTGTGGCTTACTGCTGCCTACTAATCTCTGTTCTTCAAATATTCCTTACTCTTTCATTTGCACTTGGCTCAGACTTGTGAGTGGAGGCCCATTGTGAAGCATACAATATGCACTTTACATGTAAACAGAGAAAAGCAAACAGTTCTTGTCTGAAAGAAAATCTGCTTTTTACCTTTGATGGTGACCAGTCTCTAGACACAGACCTTAAGAAAATAATGTTCAGTATGTACATATAACTCTTTATACAATAGCTATACATACATTTTGCAATGATGCTGATAACCAGCGTGCCATGGCTTTCAACAGAGAACTCACACGAGACTCTTTGGTGAACTAGAATGTAAATATCAGACCCAGGAGATTTCTGTAATCCTTGTGCCTTCTTTCAATTGACATCAAAACGTCCCTGGGTCACAGTAATGTTTCACCTCCCACAGAATGTGTGTTAATTCTCTTTATGCACACTGCAACTTGGGAAGATCCTTACATTTGTAGATGTTACTGACCTCACACCTGATAGTGATGTCGGGATTGGAAAGTGAGTTGCAGGCAAAATATTAGATTGAAATAATAAAATAAAGTTAAATGTAGGTATGCAGAGCAGAACCAACAACTCTATTTTTCCCATAATCGAAAACAGTAGACTGCAGTTGCGAGGGAGAATTTCAGGAACAAGCGGCATCTCCGAGAGAGAGTCTCAAACCTGTGCATCTTCACTCACACAAGGAAGCTGTAATTTCACATACCAGTTGGGGGTTTTGATCCATCATTTCATATATTTCAAGTTAGCAATTGATTCAGGGACATATCGTTAGTGTCCAACTCTTTATTTTATATTCTGAGAATCGACCCATGGAGGAAACTGCCTGCAACTGACTTGAGTGTACAAACAGGGAAAGAGTTGGCTGGTATCAATGGGCGTAGCTTCATTGACGTAAGTGGTGCTGCACCAGTTTGCACCAGTTGAGGATTTGGCTGATGATTAGAATTGGTGAGGAATATTTCAATGAATTGTTTTCCAATTGAAGCAAGTCAATTAGGTAATTGAAACCAGAACTCTTTGGTGCGAATGGATCAATTTTGATGAATTTCTCAACTTGAATGTTTTTAAATAGATTCAAAGTTGTTGATATCTCTCTTTGACATTTTCAAAAGGAAATGTTCTAGGTTCGAAATTACTACTCTTTTGAAATATGTGCATTTTTTTCATTTTAAAAATAGGCAACATTGAAACAAAACATTTTGAAATTACTGAAATTTAATATTTTGATTCACCTGAACCATTTTTTTTGTTCTCTGAAAAAAAAAAATTGACATTTTCAACTTTTGTCCCACTTCAAATTAATGTTCTGAAATCTCAACTATTTTCTTTTTATTGTGGTAACATAAAGCACAAACTTATTTTAACCTAGTGAAAACAACTCCCCCCCTTCCAAAGTATAATATAAAATATTTATAACCCGTGGAGTAGATTTATAACTATCCTGGGGCCATACTAAAAAACAAATCAAGCACCTACCACTTTAGATACAAGATCTATTCAAGACAAATTTTGTTGCATAAACTATTTGGTAATTGGTGCTTACATTTCTAATGACAATAATATTGACATAAGAAAAATGCATTATTTAAAAATCTTTATTACTATGTTTAAAATATTGTTACATGGTAAAAAGCAAATTGAGATATATCATCCCTGTATACAAAGGACCTTAAAATGCAATATCTTTATTTCCTGTAAACCACTAATACACTGAATAAAATTTAAATGGGGAGTGGGGGGAGACCTGAAGGTAAAATGGAACCTGAACAGAAAAAAGAATAGGGCAGTGGGGAACACACAAATACTCAGTAACAGCAAAGAAGTTACTTGTTAATAATAATGTGCTTAACTCTACAAGCAGCCACTGTTAAAATATGCAAACACCTGTGAAGTTCATCCACCTCTAAAGTGTGATACCCTAACAGATGTTATACAGAGCATAGTAGCTCTACACCACAGCTTAGGACAGGATGTGAAGATTCCCTAATCCCATTGAAACCATAGAGGGAAACTAGGCAGACAGAATGGAATTACCAGAGAACCATGGTATTTCAGCACAACACAGGGCTAACATTTCTATTTTGTAGACAACGTTGTAAAATCTAATAACAGAAATTATTCGCAAATAATATTTTCACAAATTAATGTGAACCAAATCATTGACTAAACTACCCAAGAATATCATTTGACTAGATGCCGTCAGGGCATTGGCTTTATAGCTCATTGGAGAGGTGCTAACTCTACCAACACTAGCATTGTGCTGAAGAGCCAATTCTCTGCTGGCTCCAAGAGAAGAGAGCCATCTACTGAATCACCAATATTCTTCGTACAGCACTTCAATGTTTCCTGGAGGTCTCCTGTTTATATAGTGACCCAACCCAACATTTTATAGCACATAAGATCTTATGGGACTACCACACACAATGGTATTTATTTGTATTAAGATTTCTACTAGTTACTGCCTTCCTCTTTTAGCATTTTGTGTAGGGGCAGGCTGCCAACTTTTGACATATTCCAGATGGATACTCAGAGCAGCAGTGTGGGTCAGTGGTGCCTTGTTCTGTGGTTAGACCTCAACACAAGAGGATACAAAACAATGGAGAAAAGCTGACTATTTCAGGCAAAGCGTCCTAGTTTTGGAAAGCGCCAAAGGCTTTTTGTACATTTACAAGCACTTTCTCATATTACAAATTGACGAGTTTCTGTTGAAGCCCCTGTCAGTCAATTCCTCCCCTATATTTCTCCCCGGTGTTTTCTTAAAGCCAAACAAAATCTATTTTCATCTGCCTTTTCCCATTTTTAACATATGTAAAGTTATCAGCTTCTCACAGGTGTCTGCTTCTTACATTTGCAACAACAGCTAAGAAAAAAAGAAAGAAAAAAAAACCAGGCCACAGAAAAGCTTTCACAAGGGGTCAAAAGGGCTTCCTCTTCTGCTAAAGGTCTGCTACATTATTAGCAGGGCCGTGCCAAAGATATTTACCTGTTAGTTGTTTTCAATTGATTCAACATGTGGATACAGGGGGAGAGGCTGGTGTCTTAAGATTAAACCTATTTCAAGTTGAAATGTGGTGATAATTCTGGGAAAACCCACTGCCTGTTACCAGCGGCTTTTTCTCACCCCTTCCCGTGCCTTTCCTTTCTGTTTCAGCTGGGAGCCTCAATTATAAAACTAAACAAAGCAAATCCCAATTAATTAGATGGGGTTTGATATTCTCTAAAAAAAAAGCAAACATTGGATGAGGTCATCTCATCCCAGCCCATAAAGCTCTCTCCCCCTCCCTTTGTAATATGTATATTCCAGTCTAATTTTCTATTTGGTCATTTTGTGGGTAACATGAATTAAGCATTCCAGGCCCAATATGTGGCTGATCTACTGATTTACATGAGAGTGCATGCTGTGAATACAATAATGTTCAGCTGCCACAAAAAATACACATCCTGCATGAAACTCTTCAGAAAGCCAATAGAGATATAACTAATGTCACCACGGAGACTTCTCTTAGTTGTTTCCAGGCAGATGAAGGCAGTTGGATTATATGCTTTAACAATTTCATATTTTAAATATTGGTTCTCCCAGAGTTTATGATTCTGGTCTGGATTCACAAATGGACATAGAGGTGGTGACAATGCACATCACAGCACTTGACTTTTAGGCACCTACAAAATCACTGTGATGCACAAAGCTTAAGTTACGTCACTACACTCTAGATCAGCGGTTCCCAAACTATGGCCTGTGGACCCCAGAGGGGCCGCAGAGTTACTGCAAGGGGTTTGCAGACCAGGGGCGTTGCTGGCACATGGGGCACGTACCCCGAGTCCCAGTGCCAGTGCCCTGAGTGCCTGGTGTGGCACCTACCTCTCTTGACCCCATCCCTGGCTGGAGATCTGGGGCCAGGCCACCGCGACACTGCCTGCCACTCCCATCCCCAGCCCCAGCCAGGAATTCAGGCCTGGCCGCCTGCAGTGATGCCCAGCTGGGGGTCCGGGACCAGGCTGGTGGTGGCAGGAGCCCGAGGCTGGATCAGGCCCAGGTGCAGAACTGGGGCTGGAGGGGGGTCAGGGCACGTGTTCAGGGAGTGGGGCCCATGCCCATGCCCGTGCCCTGGCTCTTTCCCCAAGGCAGTGACATTCCTGCTGCAGACACTCTACTGGGAGTTGGAATCATTAAACCTCCCGCCCTGTGCAGTCCAAGCACGTGGGCTGCGTAGGACGAGAGAAGTCTGCTGCAAAAGCAGTTTGTATCTGCTGCTGCAGCATGCGGGTTAATGTGGGAAGAGGGGTGAATAGGGTTGGGGGTACTGGGTATTGCGGTTGGGTTGGAGAGGGCCTGATGGTGGGGGCGGAGGCCTGCTCTCTGGCCAGTGCTGGACCATGGTGGCAGCACCGCTCCATGGCCGGGGCCAGATTTTGGCAGCAGGCTGGAGTTCGGGACCATGACAGCAGCGGTGCTACTCCCCTGCAGGGGCTGGGACCCTGGTGGTGGTGGCACCACTCCCCGGGCTGGTCCTGGACCCTAGCAGTGGTGTCACTCCCCCAGCCGGTCCTGCACCCTGGGACCAGCAGCCCTCTTCCAGCCAGGGCAGGACCTGGTGGTGGTGCCACTCCCTGCCCACTCCCCACCCTCTCCACAGCAGGGGCTGGATCCCAGCTGCAGCCAGGGGGCTGCAAAAATTTTTTATATTAAAAAGGGGTCCCCATCCTTGAAAAGGTTGGGAACCACTGCTCTGGACAATGAATAGAGACAAATGCCTTTGGCTCTGATTCACAAAAGTCAGCACTGTAGGTGAGGAGCCACAAAACTAGCTAATACAAGGAGCTGATGGGAGATGTATGTGCTAAGCCATCCCTTTCACAGAGCTAGCACCATATTTGCTAGTGATTCATGAACAGGCACCTGCCTTGGAATTAGGCTGCTAGTCATTCATGCAAGAAGAGAAAAAGGCCTGCCTCCCTTCCAGCTTTCAGCCCTGTGTTTAGTTATCTCAGATGAGTGAGACCACCAGTTCAAGTCCTCTACCTGTGGGAGAAAAGAAAGTAACTGAACAGGGGTCTCCTACAGCTCAGGTGTGCATGCTAACCATTTGAGTAGATCTTCATGTATGGGACCCTTCAGTCTGTCCCTTTGAAGCTGTTCCACTATGAATAACTCATGAAAGAGTCACTTGGGAAGAGGCAGAGAGAGAGCAGACAAAAATGATTCTATAGACTGGTAGTTAATGTGCTCACCAGGGATATACGAAGTCCAGGATACAATCGCTCTGCTCCAATGACTCTCTAATCATTTATCCAGAGTGCCCCCTGAGTGTCTATTGTGCCAAGACCCACCCATGACTTAGACAGTCAAACACCTATCTGCCACTGGTTTATGACTAAATTAGGCAGAAGATGGCCGCCCGAACACCTAGAGGGAGACAGAGTGCACATGCTCAAAGGCAGAAACATAATCACCTATGGTACCTTAAATTCAAAAATGTAGGCACTGAGTTTAGGTGCCTATGAGGTTCAACAGGAGTTCTGTGAATCGCAATGGAGCATATAACTGGGATTTAAACAGTTAAACCCAGATTTAGATGCCTAAGTACTTTTGTGAATCTAGGTCCCCGGCCTTAAAACATCAAAGATCCTTGTAATCCCCTAAGGCCCTAGGCTGTGATTATTTTCCATATACTCAATATTGTGTTTTACACAGCATAGCTAAGATAGTTTCACAGAGCAAAATAACTGCATGTATATTATCAGTTGTCTTTAGGGGATGCTCTGCCCACAGGGAAGAATGAAGTGTTAGAAAAATAACTGTGAGGACTCAATTGTGATTAGTCCTGCACAGCTATACAGGGAGCAAAGGAGAATGGAATACAAGTGGTTCCCCCTCAATCGCCATTGTAACCATATGCAGGAAGAAGGCACAATCTCAGTTCTTCCACTCAGCATGCAAGGACTGGGGGATCTAATGATAAAAGTAAGACTGGGACATGGGGTGAGCAGGAGGGAAAGTGCCTGCCATCCTTTCATCAGGATTTAGCAGCTGTAATTCCTGTGTGCACTCCTCAAGTGTCACATGAGATGCTGATCCTGTCATAGGCACTGATACTTCTGCCTGTGTTGGGCAACTCCTCATCTTCTACTTCAGCAGAGGCTTATGGCTATGTTGTAACTAGTGAATGCCACCTATGTCTACACTAGGAAAAGTTAGTTCAAATTTGTTAATTTGAACTAATAAATTCTAGTTTAGTTTGAACTAAACTCAAACGTATTAGTTCAAATTAATAAAGTGGCCTAATTCGACTTAACGTTAAGTCGAATTAGTCCACTTTGCTAATTCAAATTAACTCCCCATTATTCAAACTTATTAAATTTGAACTAAGGCTTAATCCTACACTACATTGCCCTTAGTTCAAACTAAGGATTGAAATAAGGGCTTAGTTTGAACTAACTGGCAGGTCTTACTAATTCAAACTAAGCTTTCATTTCAATTCAATTCCTTAATTTGAACTAATGAAAGCCTAGTGTAGACAGGTACTAAATTAGTTCTAATTAAGTCTCCTTAATTTGAATTTACTTGCAAGTGTAGACATACCCCCAGTGTTTTAAATAAACTGACCAACGGGCTCCCTGACCCACTTATGTGGCTTTTTAATCATTCTTGGAATGCTGGGGATATTTTAGAGGGTGTGAAATAAAAAGAATGTTCTGCCAATATTTCTAAAGGATAAGGAGGATGATCGAGTAACTATAGGCCATAGGTTGACATTGATCCTAGGCACAGTCATCAAATCGCTAATATGGAATTCAGCCAGCAGAGAATTAAAGGATGGTATCATAATTAGTTCCAGTAAGCATGGTTTTCTAGAAAATATATCTTTTCAAATGTTGTTTTGAGACTGCTAGTTTGGTAATGAGACTGCAAGGTAACTATGTTGATCTGCTACAATTGGACATCATAGATGTTTGTTTTAGTAGCACAAGCCATTCCAACTTCTAAAAATAGTGCTGTACAAAATCAATGTAGCAAATAAGGAGACTTATTTCAAAATATCATTTTTCCTGTCCATGCATACATTTTGTTATTTCGAATTAAGCGTTTCTTTAGTTTGAAATAATGAAGCGCTATTGTGAAATAATAAAACCCACTTTTATTTCAAAATAGCACTTAAATTGAAATTCTTATTTCAAAATAAGCTATTTTAAACTGCAGAATAGGCTTATGTCAAAATAATGGACCTATTCCTTTGCCTGCCTTCCCCTATTTTGAATTAGAGAGTCTAGTGAAGACCCTCTGCTTCAAAATAATAGCTCCTACCTTATTTTTAATTAGACAGTCTTCCCTGGACTCCTAATTCGAAATGCTAAATTTGAAGTAGTGCTAATTAGAAATAACCACTTTGAATTAAAATCCTAGTTATTTCAGAATAACTGTTTCAAATCGTTCATAAGTGTAGACATAGCCATTGAGTGGGTGTGTTTCTAGGATCTATTCATGATCCCAGGCTAATCAAGATCTTTGTCATTGATCTGAAAGAAAATAAATGCAGCTGATGCTAGCTGATCATAATGGTCCTTTACGGTCTTCTTATTGCCCTGATGTACCCAGAGTTACAGGTTTAATCCAGAAGGCATAGGTCACTTGTCTTTTTTCCATCCTGAGCACCAGAGTGATGCCTACAGGTTGGTGACTATGTCTAAAGGCCTCTCTTCACATCCCCTTTGTGAGGGGAATGACGCTAGTCTCTGTGTACAGTCCAGATACAACAACCTCCCCAACTTTCCACCCTAAGAAGGCTTGGAAACCCCATTGTATCACATCTATCACCCCTATTTCCCTGAGACTGCCCTGTTCAAATCCCAGAATTGGTCAAAACCTTCAGCCTCCAGCTATAGCCCAAAGAACCACTTTAACTCCATCTAGCCTGCACATGTGGACCAGATGGTCCGGGCGTACTTCAGACACACGACAGCCAGGCTTTCTGCCTCTCTTTCCATGGACATAAGGAGGCAGCTGACTCAAGTTCCTGCTTGGGAGCCTCAGCATATCTCAGGCAACTGTCAGCTTCCCCATGCTCCCTGTGATGTTTGCTGTGTGCTTAAATGAGAGACAAGATAAGTGAAACATGATGTGTGTGAGAGAGCATGTGACCACCCGCCCCCAGCTAGCTGCACCTGACAGAGCATCAAAGCACTACTAGTAGTGACAGCTAAGAGGAGTAATAGAGGCTTGTGGGTTTGGAAGTGCTATACTAACTGCTGATTTATCTGTCTGGTACTATCCCACATTTTGGACCCTGTTCTTAAGTTCTCATGGACCCAGCCAAAATCCTAGGTAGATGGCCTGTGTTATGCAGGAAATCAGACTAGATAACCACAAAGATCCCTTTTGGCCTTAAAATCTGAGACTATGAATGGCTGAGTTGAAAAATAGTTGGATCAGTTCTTCACTAGAATGCACAAATAGGAGCAGATGTGCCTGGCTGTGTTTCTTCTTACTTTCCTTACTTCAGTCATTTGGCTTTCACAGGCAGCCTATGAGATGAAAGTGGAGAGCAGGAGAGGCAGGAAGAGCAGCTACCTTTCCACACACCACACCTACAGTCAGTGGGAGAGCATGAGAAAGCTGAGAGTGGCCATGCCATCTCAGGGCTGAAGGAGAGAGAAAACAATGGAAGAAAAGCCAGGGAGATGAGAGAGGCAGAGACGTGGGTTGGAGAATAAAAGAGGAGACCCAGAGGATGGTGGAGATGCAAGGGAAGCCCATTAGCTATAGGCACCAAGGGATGAGAAGATGTACATTCTCAGATGCACTATCTAACACACTGCAACGGTCAGTCATTTTCTTCTCTCGATGAATGCAAAGACCCTGAGATAATCATTCTTATACAGGTAAAGGTCTCACAGTTCTCTTCGATATGGTCAGACACTCTTAACTTTGCTTCCATTCCATTAGCTCCACTTTAATGTTTATAATTGCTGCAGCCACATGTGCCTTAGCCACATCAATAACGTTTCTACCAACCTTCTTGCCTTACTTTTCTCTCCCTGTGAGCTGGGACAATGTTCTTAGCAGTTTTGGTTGTGTCATACACTTCACTTATTCCAATCTGTTGTACGATCAGGGCACTTGTAAAGGTTTCATTGTATAGTGTTTGCCTGGTATCAACCATCTCAGTGAATTAATCACAGTCCATGAATTTTAAACCACTTGCTTTGACACTTCTGACTGAAATTTTACTGACTTGGTCTCCATGTTGAGATGAATGCTTTTGGAAGCCATACGCAAAAATCTGTTTGGCACTTTTTGAGTTATAGGTTCATGTAAAGATTAGTTTTCCTGTTGGAATTTTTTAAATACCTTTTTATGAATTAATCAACAGCTGTACTCTACCACTTGAAGCTTCCCAGATGTCTAGTCCTTATCAAGTACTCATCAATATTTCCATTTACAAACAACTAATTTTAAAAAGGGAGTTATAAGTGTTTGAAAACCATCTGTGCACAATACATATTTTGAAATCTCTTTAAATTCAGAAATACAAGACCATCTCTGGGTTTCTGGCATTACCTAACTTCATATTATCAATGACTCCTCTACGTTCACACACAGGGGGTTATTTCGATACAAGTTGTTTCGAAACAACTTGTATCAAAATAATGCCTTATTTTGAAATAAGTTAATTCGAATTAACAGTTTGTTAATTCAAATTAAGGAAAAAAGCAGGAATCGAAATAGCATGTTCGGACAACAGTTATTTCGAAACGAGTCACAGTCGTTTTGAAATAACATGTTCCGACGGGATTGTTTTGAAACAATTGTTTCAAAACAACGTTGTTTCATCACCAAATGGGGTTTAAGTTGTTTCGAAACAACGCCGTTGTTTTGAAACAACGGAACCTGTTGTTGCGAAACAACGGTACGTCATGTGAACTTGGCGTTTCTTATTTCAAAACAACCTCTGTTGTTTCGAAATAAGACTGCTTTGTGAACACAGCCCTAGTTCCAAGCCTGTGACTATGAACTGGTGTTGTGTGGAGTGACATAGTTGTATACATTATAGAAAAATCAGTATAACTGACAGCTTGTGGATTCCCTCTGTCATTTGTCTGGGTTTGCCCCCACCATTGTCCTGGACATGGTGTTTGTGATTTATGCCATGGTCTCTCATGCAGTTTAATACCAGGTTCATGAGGTCACCACCTTCAATTATTTTATCATGGCTCAGTCTTCGGCTTTACATGTATTATTGAAACATGAGTGGAAGATCACCCCATTTTGGTGCAGGTTTCTCCAGTCTCGTTCATGGCTCTGCATGAACCCATGCAGAACTGGATCACTTTCATATGACTTCAGCTGCAGGTGGCTGGACACTTCAAGGTTAGACTCACTTGAGTGTTGCTGTCAAATGGATGATGATTACTGAAAGGGATTTTTATGGCAAATTTTTCAAGAGGACAGCTCACTCTTTCTATTCCTTAGGTTTCCCAGCTGAGCTGACTGAGTCATGCTCTGATGTAGTGTGGTTCTGGAATAACTTAGGGGTTTTTTTGTTTTGTTTTGTTTTAGTGAATTCTATGCCCAGATAGACTTGAGTCAGGTGAATAGCAGAAAACAAATTAAGCAAATACTAGTTTAAATGCGGAAATGAATTTTGATTCAGATGTGTTTTGCAAGATTTTGGGAATAGCTCACCATAAACATTTAAGTTTTACCAGCATAACTATTTGCTTTAAGTCCAATGGTCCAGCTAGTCCTTTATGTGATCTCTTAACAGTGACTGGTATCAGATTCATTAACAGAAGGTGCAAAACCTCCGTATAGGAATTGATGTCAAAACTTGTCCACAGGGGAAAATTTTCCTAAATCTGTGTGATTAATAGTTGGTTTAGATATTGAAGTGTGAACATTTATATTCCTCATTAATGTTTATCCTGTCTTGTGTAACTAAAGCCATAGCAAATGTAGATATGGTATTGTTATATCATCAGTATTATCTTCCATCCCATTCCTATCTATCCTAACATTTTGTTTAATTTGTCCACTTCTCTGCACTGAACAGAAGTTACTATTGAGCTCTCTGCCCTGATGCCCACATCTTTTTGTTATCTGGTTACATCTGATTTATACTTACATAAATACAGGTAGTTCCAACAATTTCTTCTTACCTTATCTGCAATGATTTCAGTGGATTTGTACAGGTTATGAGTTGGGATACTCTAGCACTTTCGTAAAAGCTGTACTTTTGGAATCCTTCATCCTTTCATATTTCCCTGGTTATTCATTTCTGTGCCTGGGGGCACCCTACTCAAAATACTTGTCATGGAGAACGAGGCATTTTCTGCTGTAAAACTTGTATGCCACCCTTGGATGCCCAAAATGGTAGGGACTGGATTCCTCTTGGAGTGGTCTAGAATGAGGACAATGACTCAACCATTTGCAGTCAAAACATCTCACAAAAGCATGGTCTAGGAATCTGTTAAAAGTACCCACAAGAGGATTGTAAATAATTGGAAAAATGGCAAGTGGAAATGGTAAGAGTAGAGAATTCTGGTATTTCCATTGCTGATTTCTAATGCAACACAGAGTCCAGCCAATAACATGAAGAAGATCCTTCACTTTCTTTTGTTGGGGACAAAGGCAGGAGCTGCCAGCCTGAAGTATGCTTGTGTGAAGTCCAGCAAGAACCGGCACTGATAAAAAGAAGGGGAATCTCTTATAAATAAGGTGAAGTAGGTAGGGTCCCTTACACCCTAGGTGCAGGACGTCATTTCCTTTGTTAACTAAGAGCTAGGCACAGCTTTCATTTTGAACTCCGCAAGATTGATTTGACCTCCTGTATTTAGTCTCTTGTAGCCATCTGGAGCAGAGGAAAGGCAAAGGCCAAGGTATTTCTCTATCCAGGTGGCCCTCATAAATATTTCAATGGAATTTATTTTCTTTCATTTTCTTTGGCATTGCTTGGGCACTGGCTGATTAAGGGGTGGTGTGTAGGAATTGACATGACCAGAGATAGACAGCCACATCTGGTAACCATTTGGATTAATTATTACACCTGTGTCATAAAACACATGTTAATAAAGGGGTGGTGAACAGGTTCAGGTTGCAGCTTAAAAATAACCACAAAAAAGCTGAATGCTAGCCAACAGAGAACCAGATTTTCTGTCAACATTGTGATGCCATGACTCCCACCATACATACTGAAGAAGCTATACCAGCAAAAACATAGAGCAATGAGCAAAGGCGTATCTCTTCGCCGCCCGTGTCTTTGCTGCCATTTGGATACAGGGTGGAGAAGAGTACAGGTTTCTTTCTTTCTTTCTTTCTTTCTTTCTTTCTTTCTTTCTTGTTAGATGTAAAAGGAAAAAATCATCAATCACTCTGCAGGATACAGCTCTTAAATGGTTGGAGTTGCTGAAGGGGTCTGGACAGCATCAGCCGATTTTTCATTTCCTTTCAATGGGGACAGTTTGGTGCTCTGGAATCCCTGGAGCCCAGCAGCATGAATGCAGGTATTGAATTTTCAGGAGACAATTAGGACCAAATATTTAAGATTACAATGGTATTTAAATTAATTCAAGTGCTGGAGCAGAAGATCTAAACCCTCCCCCTCCTCATTTTTTGGAGGATATATTTGGATTTTAGTTGGTTGTAGTCATTAGTCACATTCAGCTCATATCAGTGATAATGAAAGACAACTGGTCTCTTCGTTTGTGATTTCTTTCACTGGAAAATATTTACAACTTTGGGCTTCTAGTCTAGTGAAAATTGTTTAGCTTAAACAAGCTCTTTAAATAACTTTATCACATTTTCATAGCCATCTATTTTTTGATTACTTATAGCAGAGTGTATTGTTAAGTACAGTGTCTGAACCAAGATGAACAAACAAGGAGTCTGGTGGCACTTTTAAAGACTAATACATTTATTTATCTCATGAGCCTTCATGGGAGAAAATCCCACGTCATCAGACACGAAGATGGGGAATTTACAGAACGGGATGAAAATAAATGCAGGGAAGTGGAAGTCATAGGATTTGATCAGGCTGTAACAGCAAATCAAAGCAGTTGTTAGGATTCGAACAGTGGAGTACAGCAATTAGCAGGGAGGTGGGTGAGGGACAAGGAAAGCAAAATTACCTGTTGTAATAGTAAAAGAACCTGTAGTCTATATTCAGCCCTGACTTCATGCAGTCAAATTTGCCTATAAATTCTAATTCTGCAGTTTCTCCTTGAAGCTTCAATTTGTTATTCATTTGTTTGAGCATAGCTATTAAATTTGTTACCCCACTGTTTGAATCCTAACAACTTCTTTGATGTTCTGTTACAGTCTGACCAGATCCTATGACTTAAATTTCCCTGCATTTATTTTGCTCCCACTCTGTAAATTCCCCATCTTCAGGCATCTGATGAAGTAGAATTTTCTCCCACGAAAGCACATGCAATAAATAAATAAATTTGTTAGTCTTTACAAGTGCCACCAGACTTCTTGGTTTTTTTGTTTGTTTGTTTGTTGCTGGTCTAGACTAACATGGCTATTCCTTTGGAACTTGAACCATGCTGGTAAATCTTCATTGTTTGTTAGATATCCCTAGCAAAAAGGGGATTTATATTTTCCATAGACAACAGGGAGGAGAGAGTATGCAACCTTTGGCTATGTCTACACTAGGGGCGTAAGTCAACTTAAGCAAAGCCAGGGCTATATTTAGAATTTATTAAGTCGACTTAAGCACTTTCTTAAGTTGACTTACCAACTCCTGCCCTGTAAGTAGATTTAAGCCTTTAAGTTGACTTTACCAGGCAAGAAGCCCTGGACCCCACCCCCTGCCTTGCTCCCAGAGCCTTGTCAGGCTCCGAGGACTAATCTGACCCCAGCCACCACTGGCAAGTGACTGGGAGCCAGATCCAGCTCCCAACCCCTTGTGGAAAGTAGTGAGGGCTTGGAGATGGCTCCTGCCATCTGTGGAGAGCCGATAAGGCTCCCAAGCCCTGTTGCAGACTGTGAGGGCTAGGAGCTGGCTCCTGCCACCCGTGGCAAGGGGCTGGGAGCCTGATCTGGTTCCCACCCCTTGCACCATGGGCAGGCAACTGGGAGCCTGGTCAATTTCACAGTCTATGAGCCTGCGAAACTGACCAGACTCCCAGCCGCCTCCCCATAGCAGCAAGCCCCTTGGAGCCAGATCAGACTCCAAGCCAGCGCCTAGCCCCCGCAGCCTGCAGCAAAGAGCTGGGGGCCAGATTGGGCTCCCAGCCAATCTCCACAGGTGGCAGGGACCAGCTGCCAGCTCCTACCACATATGGAGAGGGGCTGGGAGCCGATCCAGGACCCTGCTCCTTGCAGCTTTGCAGGAGCTGTATCGGGCCCTGTGGCCAGATCAGGGCTCCAGAGCAGGGAAGGGGGTGGGGCCCCAGCCCCAGCCCCAGCCCCAGCCAGGGTATGTCTACCAATGTAGACATACCCCAAGGGTATTTCACAAGGTGGATTTAAAGTCACCATTGTGAAGCCAACTTAAAATACCCCCCTAATGTAGACATAGCCATTGTGAGTTACTTGTATTTGGGTCCATATGTTTTAAAGGTTAATGGTATTTCTTTTTATCTGTTGTTGTTTAGCTTATGTTGAATGTCAATGCTCTGCCCTGCAAATATAATTGAGGACTGGAGTGTCAATACATTGAAACACTAGGATGCCACAAACAGTCATTTAGGGCTACTGAAATGTACCTAAAAAGAGGAAACCAAATAAAGCAGATGTTCCCTTCAAAGAAACAATACTCAATCCCAACTCCACCAATCCAGCACCTCATTTCCTTCTAATAAAGTTCCCCAGCCCCTTTCACTGCAATCCCCGTGATTCAGAAGATATCCAAGATCCATTAAGTGGAAAGATCTTTGCATGTGATAGCTTGCAGAAGACAAAATAAGATTGCATATGATCAGCTGGGGGGCATACTGCACGCCCAGTAATGAGACCACTGGCCAAGAAAACACTGTTTCAGGTTGCAGAACTATAAAATTATTGCCCAGTCTCAAACCTTCCTTCTTGCTGAGGAGGTGGAAAAGGGACTCTAGATGTGGATTTCTTAAATTATTTGCTTTTGGATTCTGGCACCCTGTGGAGTTGGCAAAGATCTGTGTGCTGGATGCCCCTGGCAATGGATGCCAAACATCTTTCCACACAAATAACACAAGATTCAGTATCTAAAGGGGGCAGCCATGTTAGTCTAGTTCAGTAAAACAAACAAACAAGGAGTCTTGTGGCACTTAAAGACTAACAAATATATTTATTGTATGAGCTTTCGTGGGAGGAAATCCCACTAAGTGATTAGTCTGATTTTCTCCCACAAAAGCTCATGTGATGAATATATTTGTAAGTCTTTAAGTGTCACAGGACTCCTTGTTTGTTTGTTTGTTTGTTTTACAAGATCCAGTGGCAGTTTCTGATCCTATTTGGTCATGGGGGATGTTGATCTAACTGCATGGACTTGTAGGTAGTTGAATCCTACAGAAGTCCTGTATATTGACCTTGTTCAGTGAGGGAGAGATTACCCACATCTCTGTTGCCACCTGATCCATCCTGGAGGTCCCCATCTCAGTGCTGTCCAACCAAGACTGCAGAATGAATGCAAGAGACTTCCAGAGAATCTTCCTTATTAGTGGTTACTGTATATGTTGATATCACGTAGGTTGATAATACAGAGAAAAGTGAGAAACCCTTATAGTGCCCCTGATCAGTTATATTGTCTTAGCATACCATTTTCTCTAAAATACAACTATTTCATTTCCTAGTGATCCTGCCTATCGTTCAGAAGCTTCACCCGTAGGTAGCTTTCCCCAGTCAATCAAGTTAAAGAATTGCTGCCTTTTTGTTCTATGGGAAGAAGAAAAAACTCTTCCAAGGACTTAGACAATCTGAAGGTACAGTGGAATTAATATTAAAAAGTTCTGTGCCTTGTAAGACATCAGTGGCTCAGCTGTACAGGGGTTTGTGTTCCTAGCTTTTCTTTCTCAGAGAACTGAGGTGGCGAGCCCAGATGGGAGCACCTGTTGGAACTGTTAACACAGTTGTAAATTCTCTAAGACATGCCTTTAGATATCCATATGTAACACAACTTACCCTCTCACAGGACAGCACATTCAGCATAGTTACTCTTCATAGCTCAACTCCTGTATTGTGCTGATGGTTCCATTTGTGCTACATGTTCACTCTTCTAAAGGGATATCTTGCCAATGTTTTAAAGTGTGTGAAGGTGGTCTTCTAATTCCTCACTCTGACAAGTTCTGTGTTAGTCTGTGTACAGCAAACACAACAAGAGTCCTGTGGCATCTTAAAGACTAACACATTTCTTTGCGCATAAGCTCTCCTGGGTTGCAACCTACTTGGGTTGCTGCCCAGGAAAGTTTATGCCCGAAGAAATTTGTTAATCTTAAAGGTGCCACAGGCCTCTCATTGGAATTACTCAAACAGGTTACAAAAATGAGTAGTTAGATGCTTTCACAGGATTCACATCTGTGCACCCTGGGTTATGATCTATATGATTTTCCTGTTCACTTGTACATTGTGATTGTATGATTTGTTGCCAGTTACACTGCATAATGTTTCTTTATGGATGCTCCTAACCTAGTCTACATGCTTACTATGATATGTTTCCTGCAGCATCATGCATGTGCACAGGTGTGTAGCATGTTTAGCATGGCTCAGGGGGCTGGGAGACAGACAGAATAGCAGTGAGCAAACACCTGGTGGAGACAAAACAAATGCTAATTGAGGTGGCTCAGACAAGACAAAGGGTATGTCTATGCTTACACTTTAAATTGAAATAATGATGATTATTTTTATTTAAAATAGTGCATGTCCCCACTAGCTTTCCTCATTTTGAAATGAGGATCTGGGGACTAGCCTGTCCAGTGTGCCTCTGTGACCTCCCAATTCCCACTCCTGAACCCTGGTTCACCATGCTTTGCCAAGTGACCACTCATTCCTGAGTCAGTCCACTCTAGTTTCTGGCGCACAGCTGGCCTCAGGCAGTGGTTGTATGCCCTCTGGCTACTTGAGGATGGTCCCCCAGGAAACACACCCAGCCCCAGTCACCACACCAGGAGCCACTGTCTACAGAGATTGGGAACCACTCCTAACCACCACACACTCAAGTCCACCCACTTAACAAAGAAATGGATTGTGCCCAGCCCTCTTCACTCACACCGTCTAAAGATCACACAGCTTTAGATAAAACAATTACTAGTTTATTGATCAGATTATAATTCTAAGGGAGAATATGGCCAATCATGGCAGAATCACAACATAAATGAGTTAGGAGAGACCACAAGAAAATAAAAGGTGAAACACAAATCCTACCCTAATATCGCTACTTAAACTGACTTCATAGTTCAAGTTCATGCTCAAGGTGTTTGGCTGTCAGATGTTTGTACAGCCAGTCTCTGCCTGTGACCAGGCAGGGCCCAGATCTTGCCTGGAGCTGCTTCAAGATGGAGAGTCCAAAGCCAAAAGCCTCAGATCTTTCCAAGTGTTTTTCTTTGTCCCCAAAACCCTGCTCTGATCCCTCCCTTTCTGGGCAGAGGTGATCCCTTTGTCTTGTCTGAGCCATTCCAATTAGCATATCTTTTGTCTCCTGCAGGTGTTTGCTTGCTGCTGTTCTGTCTGTCTCCCAGCCCCCTGAGCCATGCTAAACATGCTACACACCTGTGCACATGCATGATGCTGCAGGAAACATATCATAGTGATCATGTAGAATAGGTTAGGAGCATCCATAAAGAAACATTGCACAGTGTAACTGGCAACAAATCACACAATCACAATGTACAAGTGAACAGGAAAATCATATAGATCATAACCCAGGGTGCACAGATGTGAATCCCATGACACATGCCATTCAGAATTTGTGTTGTATATTGCCTGCCAACCTTAGCTACTTACATAGCTCGCATTAGCATAGCAGCAAATCATCTCAAACTTTCATTCTCCTAATGTCTCTTTGAAGTTAGCCCCCCATTTCATATAGAGGGAACCTCACTAGTGATTTGCCTGAGCATTCACAGGAAGTCTGTGGTGCAACATGGACTTGAACCTAGGTCTCCCAAAGGCTTCAGCTAGGATGCTGGCTACTAGAGCATCTTTCCAAGGGCGACCCCTCAACTACTTGTAGTGGTCTCAGAAGATTAATTTCCATAGAGCAAATACATTCCAAAGGTGGAATAACAGTTTCTTCCTGAGTGTCAGATTAATTGAGATGATCAGTTGTAAATCCATTTAAATATGTTTTAAAGTCAAGTTAATTGAAGAGGTGCAATTCTGTGGTACAGACAGGGCTAAAATGGGTGTGAAGCCTCACAGATTGTTGCAAAACACATAGAAAAGGCCTTCTGAAAAGAGCACACAGAACCAGGTGATTCTGTGAGGTGGCCAGATATTGTAAGGATAACTCAAGCTATCACCAAGATAGAAGGGAGACCTATGATTACTCCACAAGGTAATATTTTGTAGAAATGGGAGACAACTCAGGTGAGATCATGGGAAACTGAAAACTGAATTTATCCTTCTGTAGAGGATGAAAAAAAGTGATATGACAAAATACAGAAGTTGATAGAGTTACTATGCAAAATGGAGAGAGCAGTAGCACAGGTTTGCAAGTGCTATTACCGAATTTTTCATTCTTGGGTCAAGAATATGCCCTGAATGATGTAATGAAAGTATAATGTCTGGCTACCAGAAAAGTTCAAAGGTTTTGTTGGTGGTAAGGACCAGACTCCCTAAGATATTATGTGCTAGTAACCTCTAACCCTATATCATGCCTTTATGATGGACCAACAAGAACAGACTGGCCTGAAGCAGGATGTAGATTGTTATCTTGAATGTGAGAACTTTGTCCATGAGCCGGAACAATAAGACTAAACTAAATGTCTGTGTTACCAGTATAAGAAGTGTTTGTATGGAGATGTATAATTCTTCAGACCATGGAGATATTTATTATAGATATAGTTTTAAGGGGATTCTCATGTTAGGTTAGAGAGAATGATTTATCTTTAACATTTCCATTTATTGCTTGAAGATTGCTTTCCCCACACCCAGTGTTTCTGTTTAGGACTCTTGTACTCCCTACAGATACACACCAGTCAGTTCATTCTACTAATGATACAAAAAAAAAAAACCCACAACACCACGGAGATGACCCAGCCCAAGATTACTGCTAAATTAGGATCAAATGCACTAATACCTGTCCAGAAGACGCTTGTTTAGCTGTATTACACTTTTTTCTTCCTGTAACCTTTTCCAGTTTTTACCTTTTTGTACCACTGTGTTCAGGGGATTTACCAGATCAAAAAATATTACATCTTCTGTAGTAAACAAGTAACAGTAGCTTGTGGCTGAGTAACACTTCCAGGTGCTATTCTCTAGCACTGCAAGTTCTGGTTTTGATTTTAGTCTGTTTTTTTTTCATTTTTATTAACTGTACAGATGTAGTCAGTATCAATTTTGTGCCCTGTTCCAAAGGGGCAGCCCATGTTAGTCTAGTTCAGCAAAACAAACAACAAGTCTTGTGTGGAACTTTAAAAAACTAACAAATTAATTTATTGCATGAGCAAAGCATCTCACAAAGTAGGGTTTTCTCCCACAAAAGCTTATGCAATATATAAACGTATTAGTCTTTATGGGCCACAGAATTCCTCATTTGTTTTGTGCCGTGCGCAAGTTAAAAGTCTAGCAAAGCACTGAAGCAGGCTCACTTATATGCTCAAAGCTATGCACTTAGTTAAGGGCTTTGCTGGACTGGGGACAAAATTAGCATTTGAGTGTCTCTAATGCCAGACCATACTCCTGCAATCTGATTAATATTACTGCCAAATTATCAAAGAGCATTTTTGTGCCCTCTCCAGTAAAGAGAATGTTGTCTAACCAACTGTGTAACCATGATAGGGCAGAATGGCCAAGAAAGTGTTAATGGCTTCCTGTCACATTATCTAAGGGGGCTATAAAAGAAAGGGATGTGTCCTCTTCCTCTACAGAGGAAAAGGCCTCTTTGGTGGTTATTTTTTTCTCTGAGGGCATAGATTTGTTGTGTGTTAGTTTGTGAGGTGGTGTGTTAATAATCTGTGCCCTGAGGGAAGTCCCTGAAATGAATCTCAGGCATGGCACTGAATTTTTCCTGGACTGGTGTGGGAGCCACACCATGTACAGTAACATAGGACAACTTTGAGCACTTGTAAGAGCTGATTGACAATGCACAGAACCTACAGGTTCATCAACCACAGCAGACAGAATTCTCATATATTGGAATAACCTTTCCACACATCATTGTTCAGCTTTAACACACAGCGCTAACTGGATAGCTCCTTTTAAATCTAAGTTAGCAGATTTTGTTCCTCTTGCTAACAGTGAAAACTAATCCTTTGTGTTAAGAATGTGGTATTGAGCTACATCTAAGCAAGGATGACATGTCACTGTAATACCTTACAAATTTGTACCCCTCCATCTGTTTTAGGGGTACACATAATTAAATCAGCCCTCTCACTTTGAATAATGGGTAATTATTTCCATTTTCAAGCTCCTTGAGTTGCTAATTCACAGCATCTCTCAGTGCATAAATCTGGCATTTTAAAATTATGCAATGGCTTTCTTTGAAGCCAATTTCTTTGCTTCTGTTCCTTTAAGTAGACCTGTTCTGAACACAGTCACAAAATATGGAGGGAGGATGTGTGCTGCACCTCTTGGTGACGTAGCTAACACAGGAGCAATTTGAAGCATGGGGAGATGAAGGACAAAGTTGGCTTTAAGCAATGTTTGCATGCTTGGGATTCTGGGCCTGGTTGGGGGCTGAAATAGTCCTTGGCATCAGTTAGGTGACCCAGGAAGCTGCTCCTGAAGACAAGAACAGAAGGTTAATTACCCATAAATGGTCTTCTTCGAGATGGGCTGCTCACATATATTCTGAATTAGGTGTCTACGTGTTGCAGTGCACAGGTGCCCGGAAGCTTTTTGCCCTAGCCTGTCTCTGTAAGGTCAGTGGCCAACACTCCTTCTGTCCTGCACACCTGCACGATATATAGGTGGCCCTGACTCCACCCTCCCTTCAATCCCTTCTTTACACTAACTCCAAAAAGTGGGGACTGTGAGGGGGTGTGGAATGTATGTGAGCAGCCCATCTTGAAGATGGACATTTACAGGTAAGTAACCTGTTCTTCTTTGAGCACTGCTCACATCCATTCTGAATCAGGTGACTACAAGCTACATTTCAGGTGGAGGGCGGAGTTAAGCAGGGGTGAAAGTATAATTTGGGGAGCCCTGGAACCCTCCTAAATTTCTGGGTCCACCCTCATGCAGGTCCCCCACCCAAGCTACTGCCCCCCCCAGCCCAGGTGGGCATTTGCGACCACTTCTGAGTGCCACATGCATCAGTTATCATTCTGCCACACCCCCACCCCACAACTCCACCCCCCTCAGCTACACACTCCCCCAGCCAAACAACCCTAGATACACACTCTCTGCTGCAAATCCACTCCCACCCACCTCTGCTACACACACACACACACACACACACACACACACACACACACACACACCCTGCCCCACACAACCTTCAGTAGCGCCCCCCCCCCGCAAGCCCTTACTTTGGCTGTTTGCATGCTGCCTGACTGGTTGGAAGCTGCTTCTGGCCACAAGCTGCTCCCATCCTGCTGGGGGGAGATTCACAAACTCCCAGCCTGCTGCAGCTCTCTTCTGGCTGGGCTTAAGGAGGAGCAGGACTTAAGGTGGAGCCACAGGAACTCTGCATTCTGGCTGCTCATGCTATTTTTCAGGGGGCCCCCAGAACTCTGCATTCTGGTGCATTCCTCTATCTTTAGGGGGCCCTGGAATGCTGCCTGCCAAAAAATAAGGGGCCCCAGATGTGCATTCCCCCTCAGTCTAATCCCTGGAGTTAAGGTTTCCCGGCTCTAAGGATGGCTCTGCCCAGGATTGCAACATCTCTTGCCAGCTGGACAATTGCATAATGTGATGTGAATGTATGCACTGAGGCCCAGGTCACCTCTCTGCAGATTTCTTGGATTGGGATCTGGGTGACAAATGCTCCAGAGGATGCTTGCGCTCTCGTCAAATGCACCCTGATTCTCACTGGGAGAGGAATGTTTGCTCTCTAGGAACAGCCTTTAATACAGTGCCTAATTCTGGATGAAATGCTTTGAGTCGTTACTGGTCATCCTCTCATGTGTTCTGCAACTGCAATGAACAGCTGCATTGTTCTGCGAAGTGGTTTGGTTTGCTCAAGGTAGATCTCAAGAGCCCTCTTAAGATCAAGGGTGTGCCACCTTCTTTCATTCTCTGTGACCTGTCGGTCTGGGAAAAACACTGGTAGGCAAATGTTCTGATTCATGTGGAAGGCAGACACCACCTTAGGCAGGAAGGCGGGGTGATGGTGAAGTTGTACCTTGTCCAGATGGAAGACTGTGCATGGGGGTTCCAAAGAGAGCTCTCTCAGCTTGGAAATCCACCTGGCCAAGGTGATGGCTACCAGAAAGGCTGCTTTCCAAGAAAGCACTAGTAGGGAGCAGGAGTTGAGGGGTTCATATGGTGTGTTTGTGAGTCCCTCCAGCAGCAGGTTCAAATCCCATTGGGCAACAGGTTCATGAGCCTGGGGATAGACTGTTTCTACTCCCTTCAGCATGGGCATCACTGGCTGTGGGCTTATGGGGCTCAAACCCCAGGTCTGCAGCCAGGCTGCCCATGGTGGTGGCCATCCGTGAACCCTGAGTCCCAGCGCACTGAACCCCAGGTCTTTTCCAGGGCCGGTGGCACTCCTGCCCTTCAGGAACCTCAAGTTCATGGGGGTGAGACAAAGGAGTTGTCCCATCAAAGGAATTGTGCAGGGCCCAAAATCACTGCCCAGCACACCTTCAGAGACTGGAGAGTGAAACCCTTCTCCTTAAGGCTTAGCAGGTAGTCTAGTATTAGTTTGATTGGGACAGACTTGGGGTCTGCCCCATTTTGCCAGGCCCAGAGGGAGAAGTGTTTCCACTTGGAGTTGTAGGTAGCCCTCGTGGAAGGTTTCCTGCTCTCGATCAGGACCCTTCACATGTTTTCGGAGCACACCCTCTTGTTGGGATTTAGCCACGTAGTCTCCACGCTGTCAGGTGCAGAACCTCCAGATCTGGCTGACGTAAGTGGCTGGTGTCCTGTATCAGGAGATGCTCCCTGAGCTGGAGTGTCATGGGAGGGGATATAGAGAGGTCTAATAGGGTGGAATACCATGGCTGGTGTGGCCAAGTCAGAGCTATTAAGATTATGTCCATCCTATCCCTCTTGATTTTTAATAGGACCCTCTGGACCAGAGGATGGGGAGAAATGCATAGAAGAGTTCCACTCCCCCAATCTATTAGGAGGGCGTCTGCAATTGAGCCCCTCTCCCTCCCTCTGAGGGAGCAGAATTGGATGCACTTGTGGTTCACTCGTGTGATAAACAGGTCTATCTGGGCATGTCCCCAGAGTTTCAAGAAGTGGTCCATTTCCTCTATATGAAGGGCGACTCATGCTGGGACAGGAAGCATCTGCTCAGTGTGTCCACTCGGGAGTTTCTTGCCAATAGTAGGTGGGAGGCCACTGGAGTGAAGTTGTGTTTCAGTGCTAGATCCCACAGAAGCGATGCCTCCTTGCACAGTGCAGGTGAGCAGACTCCTCCTTGATGCCTGGTGTAGAACGTTGCCGTCATATTGTCTGTCAGTATGTGGGCTGCCCTCCCTTCTGTTTTGGCCAGGAAGGTCATTCATGCTAGGCAGATTGCTCTCAGTTCTTTCAAATTTATGCGGAGGGCCTTGTCCTCTCCTGACCAAGTCCCTTGGGTGGATAGGCCACCCGTTATGTGGGCCCCCCAACCCTGGTCAGACATGTCCATGATCAGGGTGACCGAAGGACTCTGGGTTTTAAAAGGGACCCCTTCACAAGCAAGCTCTGGGTCCTGCCATACACTTAGCTGGTATAGCACCCCTTTTGGGATCGTGACCATTCAGTTCAGGGAATGGTGGTGTTGACGGAAAACCATAGCCAGCCACAGCTGCAGTGGTCTCATGTGCAGTCATGCTATCTTTACCACACAGGCAGAGGCCGCCATGTGCCCCAGGAGTTGTAGGCAGCACCTGGCGGTGGTTGTTGGGGTGCGCCTCAGCTCTGAGATGATGGTAGACATGGATTCAAACCTTGACAGGGGAAGGCAGGCCCTCGCTTTTATTGAGTTTAGCTCTGCCCCTATAAATTCTATTTCCATTGAGGGAGAGAGCTTCAATTTGTCCAGGTTTAGTAGAAGGCCTAGTCTGCTCCACAAGTCTTGAGTTATTTGTAAGCTGTGGCAGACCTGGTGCTTGGACCTTCCCCTTAGCAGCCAGTCTTCCAGATATGGGTATGTTCTGACCCCTCATTTCCTCAGGTGAGCAGTCACCACCACAATGCATTTTGTGAAGATCCTTGAAACCAGTAAGAGGTCGAAAGGGAACACAGTGAACTGGAAGTGTCTGCCTCCTCCCACAAAGTGAAGGAAACTTCTGTGTCCTTGTTTTATTGATATGTGGAAGTACACATCCTTCAAGTCAAGGGCCACGAACCAGTCCCCAGGGTCTAATGAAGGAATGATTTGAGATGGTGATACCATTTGGAACTTTATTTTTCTTAAGTGTTTGTTTAGAGCCCTGAAATATAAGATGGGCATTTAGGTCCTTGCTCGCTTTCAGGACCAGGAAGTAACAGGAGTAAAGAGCCCTCCCTTGAGGGGACTCTTTCTATTGCCCCTAGGGACAGAAGCTTTTTGCACTCCTGTTTTAGCAGGACTTCATGGGAGGGGTCCCCATCATTGCACTGAGGGGGCAGGTTTTGTTCCTGAGGTCTGGATCTGAACTAGATAGAGTAGTCTTGAGAGATGGTGTATAGAATCCAATGGTTTGATGTGATTTGGGCCCATTGGTGGTAGAAAGGACCTAGAAGGTCCCTGAATGGTGGGGTCTGGTCGGTGTTGCTTCTGGCACAGTCCTTTGGCAAACGGTCAAAACCTCTGCCTTTGGATGGATGGGAACTGTTATTTCCTTGGCGGAATGTCTGTGTGTTCGCCTGCACCTGGAGCCCCTGCTGCCTCTGCCTGTGTCTCTGTCCCCAGTCCCATAGGAGCATTGGAATGGTTGAAAGGACCAGTGACGGGATCCCTGGTGTTGCTATTGGGGTTGAACCGCCTGCTGCTGGGGCTGCTGCTGGCGGAAGGGGCACCTGGCTGTTTGCAGGGTATACATGCCTAGTGATCTCAAGGTGGCACGTGAGTCCTTCATGCCATACAGTTTGGCATCTGTTGACTCAGCAAATAGCAGTGGGCCCTCAAAAAGGATGTCTTGGATGGACCTGCATTTGTGGTGACAGTCCTGAGCTCTGCAACCAGGCAGCCCTGCGCATGGCTACCGATGAAGCCACCCCTCAGCTTGCCATATCCATGAAATCCTAAGATGTCAGGAGCGTGTCCCATGCGGCCAGGAGGGCCTCCTCAACTAGTGTGTTGTAGTCTCTGGAGCGGTCGGAGGGAATGAGGTCCCTGAATCTCTTCATGGCCTTCCAAAGGTTGAACACGTACCTCCCCATCAGGGCCTGGTGGTTTGCCATATGCAGCTGCAAGGCTGTGGTCGAATACATTTTCCGGCCAAAGGGGTCAAGCTTCTGGCCCTGTCACTCCCATTGGTTAACCGCATCGACCACCAGGGAGCCCAGAGCTGGATGGTTAAAGAGGAAGCTGAATTTGTCTGCGGAAACATTGCACTTCCTTTCAGCACCTTTGGGATAGTAGTGGGATTGAAGATGGGGTTTGCCACCTAGCTCAGGCAATCTCGAGCGTACCTTCATGAAATGGGACTGCCACCCTGGCTACATCACCCACATCGAAGAGTGGGTCGAAGTCCTGTCTGACCACCTCAATTTCCAGGTCGAGGTTTGCAGCCATATGCCTTAACAGTTCTTGATGGGTGCGAGGGTCTTCCCTAAATGACAGGGATCTCTGACAGATGGCTTTGTGGGGGGATGACAATGACATGAGCTGTGAAGTGCCAAGGCGGGAACTGGTGCGGCCTGCTCCTTGGTCTGATTCCTCATCAGAGGCTGCCATGCACAGGGCTCTTCTAGGTGAGGTGGGTCTTGAGGAGCTGGGGGACTCCCCGCTGCCCCAGTCAATCCATTGTGCCAACCGCTCCTTAAATGCTCTTTGTGCCAAGTCCCACGCCGAGGATCTCCAGCCCCGTGATCAGCACCACTCGGGTTCCCTGTGCCGAGATGCCCTCGGTGAACAGCCCCTTTTCTGGGACAGCACTGGCAAGGTGTCGTGTGGCGAGATTGGTGGTCAGTGCCAAGGCTTGGGCCTGAGAGTCTCTGCACTGGGAGGATGTTGGGGAGCACTTCTCCTGTGCTTACCCACCAGTTTGGGGGTGGCTGGTGCAGGAGTTGGAGATGCTGAAGACTGGCTATGCTGGTGCCGAGCGTCGGAGTCCTCCAAAGAGCCAGACTTAGACCTGGTGCACTGAGGTTTCTGTGACCACACTGAAGAACAGTCATGTTGGTGTTTCTCCAGGGAGAAATGAAAGCAGTCCCCGTCATCACCGGACTCAGACTCTGAGGGGAGGGGTGTTGAGGCCCTCTTTGGAGTAGTGTGGGGGAGTCCCCTGAGCAAGGTGAGGGGGACTGCTGTACCTGTAGTGCCCGGGGGCTGTGTTGATCACCCAGGAGGTGCTCTGGAGAGTTTGGAGAGTGTTCTTCCGCAGCCTCCATGTGACTACCCAGTCATCTCCCTGTTAGGGCGGCTTCACCCATGCCGGAGGTGAGGGCCCATGTTCCGAGCCTGACCAGGCCTTGCAAGGGAGGGGAAGTTTTTCCCTGGATGCCAACGACCTCGGCGGGATGGGTGTAGGCAGCTGGAGTAGGGCCTTAGCAGCCTCAAAAGCCTCCAGTGTCAAAGGGACCATGAGGGAGTCAGGTCTCTGCACCACTGAAGGACCTGGTGTCGGCAAACCCAACCTGCACCAATGGAATGCCTTCCTCTTGATTTGGGGCCTGGAGGCAGACTCCAAGCCCAAGTGGGGCTTCTTTGGCTTTCCCGAGGAGGAATGGTGCCAGGGTGGGCTGGTGCCAAGTGGTCCCTTGGCGCCGAGGCTTCCAGTGCCAAAGCAAATGCCATCGGCACCGACATGGGACGCAGGGCTTCTTGAAGCACCGTGGAGAAAGGTGCTGTTCCAGCTCCTTTTGGGTCTTTGGCTTGAAGGACCAACATATCTGACACTTGTTGGTCATACGGGACTCCCCTAGGCACTTTAGGCACCTATGGTGGGGGACACTCAGCGGGAAGGCCTTGCTGCAGCTGGTGCAGGGCTTGAATCCTGGCATGGCTGGGATGGTGCCAGCACACATGGAGGCTTTGTGTGACACAGATGGTGACTCATCAGACCATCTGAAACCCAGAGGGAAAGTGTCTAGAAAGAGGTTTTCCCACTCGAGCATCCACAAGGTTGGTAGAAACAGGTGTTTTTTGGACAGGCGCTTGCTGAAAGCAAGAGTGGGCAGTTCCAGGACCGTCACTGAGGGCACAAAGAAGGAACTGAAGGGGGATGGGGTCAGGGCCACCTACGTACCATGCAGGTGTGCAGGACAGAGGGGGCATTGGCCACTGACCCTACCAAAACAAGCTAAGGCAAAAGGCTTCCAGGCACCTGTAAGCTGCGGCACATAGACACCTAATTCAGAATGGATGTGCAGCACTTGAAGAATTCCAGCTTTCATTAAAAAACAGCAAGTTCATGGTTGTCATGAAACTCTTGAAAATGGGGCCTGAGAGCACCCCAAAGGATTAAAAAGCAGAAGATAAATAGAAAGAACCCTGTGACAGGTCACCATTATCTACTACAAAGAGAGCCCTTTGGAGGCCATCAACCTACTCACATAGGCTATGTCTACACTGCAATTACAAACCCATGGCTGGCCTGTGCCAGCTGACTCAGCCTTGCAGGGGCTATTTAACTGCTGTGTAGACGTTCTAGTTTGGGGTGAAAGCCAGGCTCTAAGAACTGGCAAGGTGGAAGGTCACAGAGCTCAGGCTGCAGCCAAGCCTAAATGTTTGTACTATAATTAAATGGCCCTTTAGCTCAAGTTGGCTGGCACGGGCCAAGCACAGGTGTCTAAGTGCAATGTAAAAAAGCTTTTGGATCACCCAAGGCACCAGGGGCACTTAGAGTAGGAGGGGCTTAGGTTGCTTGACTGGGCTGGAAAAGGTGGGAGGGATCACTTCCGCTTGTAGGTAATGAGGTAATTAGCTCACGAAGTGGAGCACACAGGGAAGAAAGCGAGCAGTGTAAACGCCTGACCAGGGAACAAGAAGAGGCCTCCATCCACCTGCTGCTATTCTGTGTTGTACACATTGCTTAAGAAAGACATAGTAATAAACATATTTGGTGAAGGTACCCTTGAGGGCTGTGTGTTGTATAATCCACCAAAACAAACAAAAAGGGTCCTGTGGCACTTTTAAAGGCTAACAAATTTATTTATCGCATGCGCTTTTGTGGGAGAAAAATCCCACTTCATCAGGCACTTGAAAACAAAGTGGGATTTTTCTCCCACAAAAGCGCATGCAATACAATCAATTTTTAGTTTTTAAAAGTTCCACCAGACTCCTTGTTTGTTTGGCTGAACTACACTAACATGGCTACCCCTTTGGAACGTATAATCCACCTGGATGGCTTATCCTGTCAGGTTTGCAGAAAAATGCAATTCATTATTTTTAGAATTATGATACTTGGGGATCAGTTGATGACTTTTTAATGTCTGGGGTGGGTGATACTGTTTGCTCCCAGCCTGGCCCCCTGGGACTCTCCCTTCACCAGGGGATAGCAAGACAGCCTACACAGAACATCCTGAGGTTATACTGCACAGTGCAAATACTAGGGAATTTCCCTGGCCAACTTCTAGAGCACAGCAAAAATCTACTCAGGGACTGTAGTGCAGGGGAGATTTCCTCCTCGGTAGCCTAAATCCGTAAGATACCATTCTGATCATCTCATCTGTTCTCCTGCATGATTAGAGAACGAACAGAACTCATCCAGAAATTTATGCATCATGTTCAGCAACTTGGTTGAATCAGAGTGTACCTTTTAGCAGGGCCATAACTAGGGCAGGGTGAATGGGGCAAAGCCTCAAGCAGCAAATTTTAAAGGGTGCCAGATCAACCCTACCTGGCCCAGAGCGGAAAGTGCCTTTGTGGAAGGCACATTGCTCCAGGTGCCAGGCTGGGGCTGGGGCCGGGGCTGAGGGAGGCCATCTCCCACCCTACCCCTGAGCATGCTCAGGTGCATACTGGGGGCGGGTGGGGAAGAAGCCTTTGGCCACACCATGCAGCCAGGTAAGGGAAAATGCACAGGCTCCCTAGGGACCAGGACGGGAAAGCCATTAGCCGGCTGGCCAGCTGCACATGCAGGCAGGCAGGGACTCGACGTGGCTGGCAGGGAAGCTGGGTTGGCCGGCCCTGGTGGCCTTGCTCAGGCCGGTGGTGGGAAAGGCACCCGCTGCCCAGCCAGGGTACTCAGGCTGGGTCTTGCTCTCCACCGCTGGGGATGGATTGGGCCCCAGGCTAAATCAGGGCCCAGGTTGGGGGGGTGCCTTTGAGGTCACTTGCCCTACATGCCAGAAGACGTAGTTATGGCCCTGCCTTTTAGAAAGACTTTCACCCTTATCATAATCAGCACATAATTCACTGATTGCAGAAGTGATCTAGTTAAGAACTGACCACTTCAGATGTCACTAATCTGCCAGATTCTGACCAAAAGAGAGGGAACTTTGGACTAGTGTTGTCTAAAAAAGGCTACATTTCCTAAGTGCTCTTGACACTCCAGTTCTTACTGCCAGTTCCTGCCTCCCTCATTTCCAAGTGCTCATCTAGTGCATGGTTTCATAACCACGTCATTGCTGGGAAGCAACTGGCATTTTCCCAAGTTACCCGTCTACAGTCTTCCAGAAATCTCAGACATTGCTACCCCATGGTTGTCCACTCTACACTGTCACAGTTGAACACTGCTGAATATAATTCTAGAATCCGTTCATTACGCGCTGTGCCTCTCTTTTCCTTCTTGATCTTTTTATGTTTTATCTATTCAGATGCTAAGTTATTTAGAGCAGGGACTGTCTGCTGCTCTGTGTTTGTACAACACCAAGCAAAATAGGCCACATCTCACTTGGGACCTCTTAAACACAATGGTAATAGAAATACTTCAGCCCTCCGCACCCAAAAATATCAAATCTAGCTAGTTAGCTAACTCATCTATTCAAATGCTGCATAATCTCTCTCTCTTTATGTGTGTGTGTGTGTGTCTAATGTCTATTTTCTTGTTAACTCAACACCATAGTATACCAATCCAGACTGAACACTGTCTCTATAGTTCTTATTTCAGGGTCATGGGAATGTACAAGACTAACATCAAGTTGTTCATCTGCTGCCATTGTTAGATACATCAGGCTACTTCTGTCCTCCCTTAAAGCAGTGACACCTCAGTGTTATACAGAAGGTGCTGCTTTCTCTGCCACTTAGTTGAGGCATGAATTTTCTTTATAGCTATGGGCCAGGTGACAAGTTCAGAGCTTTAGCCATGTCAGTCTGTTTCAGCAAGACAAACAAGATTGTTTAGCTACCGGGTCTTTCGTACCAGCTCTTTCTTACAACTTTCTTCCTTCCCTCTGTTACTTCCCTGCCTCTCCAGGATGGCTGTTCTTTTTCCTTGCTTCATATCTCATGGGCCAGTCCTGACAGGAAACATATCCAGAGTTTAAAAAGTTAGAAAGATATCAGGTGAAAATAAAAAATGAATCTTATTCCCTCTCAGATCTTACTAAACATTGTTCAGGAAATCTGAGAGATGTCCATAATTTTCCTGCTCTAACCCTCAGGTCCTGAAATCCTCTGCTTTTCTCTGGAAAACTCCATCCAAATCAAATGCTCTAAGTCAGGCTTCCCCGTATAGATTTAATTTCAAACCGTCTCATTTTAGAATGAATCCCCTTGATGCTGGGAGAAAGAATTGTTATTGGAATTTTAATGTAACAGCGGTTCTGTCTCCGAGAAAATTAATGGATCTCACTTTCCCTCACGCTTGAATTCAAGTGGTTCACAGAAAATGTGCTGACCTATTCTTTCACTTAGGCCCAGATCCACAAAGGTAGTTAGGCTCCTAACTTCCACTGATTTCAAGGAAAATTAGAAACCTAAATACCTTTGTGCATCAGGACCTTAAAGCTTAACTCTTTCCTCCATGTCTAAATGGAAATTTCTACTCTTCTAATGAGTAGTGGAATATAAAAATTGTAACTATGACTAAAACAAAATCACATATTTTAGTCTGTCATATTTTGAATTGCTTTGTGTTTAGGTATTCAATACAAAATTGGACACATTAGGCCATATGGTGATTAGGGAAAACAGTGGGGAGTTGTAAGTCTGGAGCCAGAGAGTGTCTGATTTTTGTTATAGATTGGACTATCCAACACAGGAGTTGGTGGAGCCAAGAGTTCTTTGGAATAATTTTTTGTTTCATAAAATAAACAAAGGAGGATCCAAATGAAGCAGTGCCTGGACTGATTCCTGCAGGAGCACAATGCATGTTTTAGTGGAGTCATGGGGAACATTTTGGTTTGATTTATAGAAGCAGCAGAGCTTGTGTAAATGTTCTTTATCATATACTAGCTCCCATCCACCAGGAGAATCCACAGACATGACTTAATAATTTCATATTACAGAATATATCTCTTTCTCTCTCACCTCTCAGTTTTTTTCTCTTTCTTCTCTCCTTCAATTCCCCCTGCTCTCTGCGATCTTGCTTATTTCTTCAGAGGAGATTGATAAGGTCCAATACAATCTACCCCACCAAACATTTCTCTGCATCTCCCACAAACACCTTAGGCCTGGTCTCCAAACAGTGATTGAATCAGCATAACTATGTTGGCAGGGGGAGGGAGGGCTGAGTTTTTATAACTATATCTTGTTCATCCTCTAGTGCTATTGCAGTTATGTAAGTATAATAGAGCCTTATTCTAGTATGGCTTATTCCTCTTCCCATATAGGAACAAAACTTTACCAGGATAAGCACAGTTAATAATATCCACACTATGTATGAATAATAAATAATAGTAGATGGCATTATCTAACTCCTTAAAGCGCATTGGGTCACATAATGAAGGTGGGGTATGCAATACAATTGACTCCATTCATAAAGGAAATCATTCTTAAAGATAACCAATTTACTGTACTTTTCACTGCCCAATCAAAGTTTTTTTCTTACTGTGGTCATTACTTACCAAAGACACTTTTCTTTGCTTTGATTTTCTGGGTTTAGATTGTACTGTTCCCTAGGTACATATACATATTTATAAAAGCAACAGTTGGGTTGAGGTCTTTAAGTCCTTCCTCAGTCATATATACCTTATGACTGTGAATCTTTCCTTTTGAAGTCAATGTCACAATGCACATAGATAAGAATTGCTCCCCCACGAGTCTGGTGAAGAGGGATTTTCTCCCACAAAAGTTCAAGTGATAAATACATTTTTTAGTACTTAAAAGTGCCACCAAACTCCTTGTTTGTTTTGATGGACTAGACCAGTGGTTCCCAACCTTTTCTCTGCCATGGCACACCTTGATACCTTCAAATTTTTTGAGGCATACCACTATTTAAAAACTCACAAATATTCAAATTAACTTAAATTACTTATGAATATTCATGAACCACAAGACTGTTTTGGAAATGCTGCTATGTGAGGTAGTAGGGGTAGCAGAGCAGGGGTGGCAAAACAGGGGAGGTCAGGAGTCGTGTGCAGTGGCAGGAGTGAGCGTGGGGAGCAGAGCAGGGCAGGGGTGGCAAAAGAGGAGAAGGGCAGCCATGTGGGGAACAGTACAAGGGTGGCAAGAGAGGAGAGAGGAAGGGAGAACAGGAGTGGCTTTGTTGGGGGGGCAGGGGGAACCCGGTGAGCAGGAAGGTAGGGCGGAGGAGCATGGCGCAGCACCCCACTTTCCCCTTCTCCACAGTGCCTCCCTGCCACCCAGGGCAAATCCTCACCCCACTGCTGCTCCCTCCCACCCCAGTGGGTCCCGTCCTCCCCTCTCCCAGCCCCTTGCTGCCTGTGGTGGACTCTCCCATCACTGCAGGGGCCAAAAGTAGGCTTCCAGCCCCCAGTTACACCCCCCCACAACCCCAGCTACACACCCACTCCCATCTACCTCTGCTACATACGCATACCTGCCCCACACAACCCCCAGCAGTTCTCCCCCCCAAATCCCTTACCAGGGCTGTTTGCAGGCTGGCTGACACAAGCTGCTCCACCCTGCGGGGGGAGATTCACACACTCCTGGCCTCCCACAGCTCTCTGCTGGCCGGGCCTAAGGTGGGGCAGGGTTTAAGGTAGGGCCACTGGAACACTGCATTTGGGCTGCTCCTGCTATTTTTAGGGGGACCCCTGGCACTCCACGTTCCTGTGCCTTCCTATATTTAGGGGCCCCAGAATGCTGCCTGCCTAAAAATAGGGGGCCCTGGAATTGTGTTCCGGTGCCTTCCCCCTTACTTTACCCTCTGCCTTTTCCCAGCCCTGCACAGCCCAGGTGGCTGGGCTGAGCAGGGAGGGAACTTTAACTCCAGCTTTCGGGGACGCTTGCAGCACACTTTGGGTGTTGCTGCGGCCCACCCGTATGCCCCGGCACATTGGTTGGGATCCACTGGACTAGACTAACATAACTACCCTTTTGGAACTTTCCACAAGTGAGGTTTTGCAGGATCAGACCTTCCGTACAGCAAATACTCACAATGTTCAGTATAGTTTCACCTCTGATACCCTCATTGTACAAAAGGATTCCTTCCTTCCTTCCTCCCCTCCCATCTTTTAATGCTACATCACTCTGCAAGGATGTCAAAATGTTACCATTGGGATGCCAAATTCTTTTCCAAGCAATCAACCAGCATGAGAAGCTGTGGTTATCTGGGAAGAAGGGCTATAACTAGGGCAGGGAGAACGGGGCTTCACCCCAGGCGCCCCACAGTGGGTCCATTTAGCCACTCTATCAAAGGGCATGTTCCATGCCACTCGCTCCAGGCACCTCTCATCGTAAGGGGCATGTTCTGAGTGGAACCCGCCCCGGGTGCTGAAACACCTAGTTACAGTGCTGCTGGGGAACAAGGGAGGCTCGTAGGGTATGTCCACATGTACATTTTAAATCGAAATAACACTGGTTGTTTCAATTTAAAAAATGTTTATGTCCACACAATGTTTCCTTATTTTGAAATAAGGAGCTCTCTTATTTCAAAATAAGGAAAATCATTTCAATATAATAAAACCTAGTTTGAGATCAAAATGATGGTTATTTCAAAACTGTGGTTTCAAAAGAACCTGGTGTGGCTCTGTTATATTGTTAGGACCCACATATCCATATAACAGTTGACTTTCCTCCCAGGGTGCATGGCACCTTAGAAGGAGGTACCACCCCCCTTCAGCACCCTGGCCAGGGTGGGAGGGGAGATGCAGGGAGGCCAGGGGGGCCCACCCCCACCTCCAGCTGGCCGGGTGGTGGGTCAGGGAGCCAGCACCTCCGGCTTGCAGGGCATGCCGGCTCCTGGCCCAATGGTGTGTTGGGGAGCCAGCGCACCCTGTTTGCGAGACATGCCGGCACCTGGCCGGGCGGTGGGTGAGGCAGCCAGCAAGCCCCGACTGAGAGCCAGGCAGGGGATTGGGTGGCAACATGGCCCTGCCAGGGGCCTCCTCCCTCAAATTGAACTAGCAAGTCTGGTGTCCAGACATGTTAGTTCAATTTGGGTGTTTTTGGTCTGGACTTGTTAAACTGATTTTACTTAAATCAATTTAACTATTTTTAGATTGATTTGATTAAATCGATTCAAGTAGAATCGATTTAACTGACTGAGTGTGGGTGGAGCCTTAGTCAAAAGCAAAATGGGAATATGGAACAGTTCTGGTCCAGGGCTCACCTGTAGGCTGTTTGAGGAAGACACTTTGCTTATATGCATGTTTGTACAGCACCTAGCACAATATAGCCATGCTCATTATTGGAGCCTCTGGATGCAATCAGAATGTATATGACAGATAAAAATATTTAGACAGGTTCCTTTTCTATAAATGGTATTAGTGCCACGTTCCTTCCAGCATAAATATCACTTTTTGAATGTCTTTACTATGAGGTTTTCTTTGGCAGAGGAATTGAATCTATATTTGTTAGCCAGAACCAGGGGAAATAGCCATGTATTCTGTCTTCAGTACAACACTGCCAGACTGACCATGTTTTAGAAATATCCAGATGAACAGTATCACAGTAATCCCCCCCCCCCATACAAGCCAGCTGGGCAGCTCTTTGTAGTTTTTAATAAATTCCAAATGGAGCAAATAGTCGAAGAAAAGGAGGTAAAGCAGATATGTTAAAGTCATCAGCTGGATTGCCCGCATGTTTGGAAGGAAAGAAAAAGAGGGGTTCCCAGAGGGAAACTGATTAAAGACAAGGAACTCAGTAGTACTTTGTCTCTGTTATTTCCTTGGTAGAGGCATGACATTGGCAGAGAGTTGGAGATAAGGAGCTCCAACACCACCACATCTCTGAAGTTCTAGTTGGGAAAGCCTTGAACTCAATGGAAAGATATCAATCACCTTTTCCTGGTATAGCTACAGTTTTCACATCTCCTCCTCCTGCAAGTGGTTTTATTCCAGGGACTTGCTTGTGTTGGGGAGGATTTATACTCATATCACAGTAGGAAACCCTCAGCATTTATAGCAGCTTTTCATCTGTTACCATGTCATACAGTCATGTAGCCCAGGGGTTCAAAGAATCCTGAACTGCAGGGTGCAGACACAGCTGATCAGCTCCATGTTTTTAGTGCTGGTGAACTAAACCAACAAGCAATTTCTGTTCCCAACCTATAATATAAAGATACCACGGCAGTGTGAAGCCATGGAGTTCTCAGTCTCAAAGTTCAGGTACCCCACTTTTAGTGACATTAGAAACTTGTTTGTAAAAGTGCTTTACAAAAATGTAATCCACCTAGCGTGACACATTTCCTTCACATAGATCTTGTTCATTATATCCTGCAGCCAAGAGCAATAATGTTGCCTTGGAGCCGGACTAGCACATGCCACACCAGCTAAACCACAGCGCAGCAGGATTTTGGTGGCAGTCAAAGGGAGATACACAAGTTAATTAAATAACATGTTATCTCCCTTTGACAGCCTGCCGCCTACTTACTTCATTGTCTTCAGTGTGCTCCGTCAACGGGAAATGCCCTCCTGTTGACTCAGTGCTATGCTATTTCCTGGAGTGGTCTTCAGTGATCAACTTCCCAAATGACTGAACAGGTCTTCACAGACCCAGTTGATTGTGAAGATTGATCTGACAGTAGCAAATTTGCACCACCAGTTAAAACTAGTCTCTAGTCTGTTGTTTCAGTTTAAGACCAGATATTTTCTGGTCTTCATGGGTGTCAAGGCACAGCCCAACCACATGATGACCCAAGAAACATCTGAAGAAGCTCTTCTTGTTCACATGGGGCATGGGAAAAGCCCAGGTTCTCTCTACCCTGAGGTGGGTTGCAAAGGAGTGGCTTACTTGAGGCACAAAGCATTCTGTATGTTTCTGTTCTCAGGAAATGAGGGAGACTTGGAAAATAAAGCCAGGTTCACAGCATTGTAGTGGATTGCACTAACCACAGGACTACTAGGCTGGCTCACTGAGATAGGTCTGATCTTCATCCCCACACTAGTATGTGAGACCTACAACGACTCACATACGTGTCTCGCCAGTTCCCTTTCAATCTCCACCTTTCACTGCCTTCTTCCTTTGAAACTTTCTAGTCATTTCAGTCCTATTGATGAAATGAGGATAGGACCCCATCCTCACCAAAGAGTAAGAGATTGGATTTAGAGATGCTTAGCTAAAACTTTTAGGGTTCCCTCCACTACCAGCCCCTTCCCCAGACCAGTCCTGACTTTCTTCTCCGCCATCTGTTCTGCAAAAACTTAGCTCTCCTTTATCTCTTTCTCTTTCTTAATAGGAAGGCCCAGCAACCTGCCAGCTCTTCTTGGAGAGTTTTAAAACACATTCTCCCTCCAAGCAACATGGTGTCTTGTGAGGGAGGGGCTACAAACTCTATTTTCCCTTCCTTGCAAAGCAACAGGAATGAGATGTAATTTTCCAATAATATGATAGGTTATTACCAGCAAGTCTCAGAAGAACTCATTTTGTGGAAATGGTGGGAGCAATTTTACATGAGAAAGGTTCTTCTGTTTTAAAGAACCTCAGGAGAAAGAAGGGCACTTGTACCACCTATTGCAGCTCTGGTAGTCCTGTCATCCCCTGAATGCACTCAGTGCACCACTCCTTTTGAAGAGGAGCAAGAGGAAAAGAGATGTCACTGGAGGCTGTCAGACCATCATGGTGCCCTAGCCTCGAAATAAATGCAAGGAGAGTGTGACAGAGTGCCAGGAGCCAACAGCTGAGTTAGTCCTCTAATCACCTACAGTGCAGATTAATTCCCTCTGGGTTGGATCTGACTGTGCCTACTTCACAGATTAGAATGGGCTGGGGAGGACTAATGAGCTCATTAGTCTATTAACATAGACAGTAAAAGAAGGTACAGGAAGGCATTGTTAGGAGGAGGGATGGACTACTAGATTGAGAGTTAAGAAGACTCTCGGGATAAACAGTCCTCCCCTCCCCGTAAAGAAAGCTAGTGCTATAAAACAAAGGTGTTTATGGATCAGTAAGGATGGTAGGAAGAGCAGTGGAAATAAACTATGTGGTGCTGTTAAACAACTGAAGTTCTTCAAGCAGTTTGTGTAGGCAGAGCAAAGGACAGAAGCAGGATCTCAGCCTGTCACAGAGAGGTAGGAGAATGAACTTCTTGGTTGGGAAGAAGGCTCCAGGGAAAAGGAAGATTGACTAATGGTGGGAGCATGAGCTTCCAAAATAAGATACTTCAGCCACACTTTAAATAAAAGGCATCCACTATTGTGTTTACTTAGCTGAGCTGAAAATGGTTTTAATAATAGTTGGCCTATTAACAGATGCAAACTTTAATTCAGTGGTGTCCAGTCTTCCTGGACTGTGGACCAACCATGCAATTCTTTGTGGTCCTCTCTGGCAGTACAAAGGGAACAGAAACATCCAGCAAGCCCCCAATGGGAATTCCTGTGGCATAGGTAGCCCTCATCAACTTTAGATCTGGAATAGCAGTCTTCTCTGTCTGCCACCTGGAGCCCATAGCATATAAGGCACATTAGGAGTGGGAAACATTTTTTGTTCCAGCTGTCTTCAGCTACATATGAGTCCCAGCAATGCTCATGATTACCAGCTGGTATGGGTTACAGCAGCCTTCTGCATAGGGGATGAGATAGATAATCAGGCGGCTGTAACTCATCGGGTATGTCTACACAGCACTTTTATTTTGAAATAACACTGGTTATTTCAAAATAAAAGATATTTGCTGCACATGACGTTTTCTTATTTCGAAAGCACGGGATCATGGCCTTTCGAAATAAGAACTGTTGTTTCAAAACAGGTTAAACCCCGATTGTTTCGAAACGGCTGTTATTTCAAAATGGTTATTTTGAAATAAGGCTGTTTGGACATGTTGTTTCAAAACAACAGCATTGTTTTGAAACAACTGTTTCAAAACAACATGTCCAAACAGCCTTATTTCAAAATAACATTTTTGAAATAACAGCTGTTTGGATAGCAGGCTTTCCCTTAATTTGAATTAACTTATTTCGAAAAAAGGACTTTATTTCGAAATAACTCATTTTGAAATCCTTATTTCGAAATAACGACATGTGTGTAGAGATAGCCATCATGTTTCTCAGCTTCTCTTCTTCCCACTCTCTTGGGATGACCTGAGTCACTCTGTAGAGAAGGAAGGCATATTTTGCTAGCCACACCCCTAGCCTCAGGCACAGAGAAGCAAGCTCCTATCTTGGTCTTCCCAGCCCAGCAAAGGAGCAGGCTGTGGCGCACTTAGAGCAGAGGTCTGCAACCTGCAGCTCCGGAGCCTCACGTGGCTCTTTGGCTGCCTCCTTGTGGCTCCTGGTTCCAGGTTATTTCTCCTCCCTATCCACAGACCCCTGCAGCAGGCACACTGGCCCAGCTCCCCCCACTAGGGCTATGTCCACACACAAGCCCTTGTTTCAAAACAAGCCATTTCAAAACAAGCCGTTTCAAAATAACACCTTATTTCGAAACGTCTTATTTCGAAATAACAAAAAGCTATTTTGAAATAAGAAAAAAAGCAGGTATTGAAATAGCATGTCCACACAGTGGACATGCTATTTCGAGATAGGGGAGGGGAGGGGCGGGGAGGCTTGTGTGGGCCGGGGCCACCCCGCCCCAGGGATTTCCCGGCACCCCCCCCCGCTGCTTCTGCCAGGGTGGGGGGCTTCCCCGGCCCCCCCCCGCCACTTCTGCCACAGGCGCGGGGGCTTCCCTGGCTCCCCCACCGCTTCTGCCAGGGCTTTCACGGCCCCCCTGCCGCTTCTGCCGTGGGCGGGGCCGCCTCCCGCCTGGGGTTCCCCAGCACCCCTCCACCCGCTCCTGCCGGCAGACACAAGGCGACCCCGGCCCCACCCGCAGCAGAAGTGGTGGGGGGGGCCGGGGAAGCCCCTCTGCCCGCAGCAGGAGCAGGGGGGGCGCCAGGGAACCCTGGGGTCGGGGCACCCCGGGCTTGGGGGCAGCCCCAGTGGTGGGGTGAGCTGACCCTGGAGTGGCCACCCTGCAGGAACTGCAGTCCCCCTGACCGGGCTGCGGGGCCAGCAGTTCCCCCGCAGCCCAGGTGGGGGGCAGAGCCCTGGGGGTGCCCCAGCCGGCTTCCCCTTGCCAGGGGTAGGGGGGGTGAAGGGGGCTGAGGCACCCATCCCCCCTTGCTCCCAGCAAGGGGAAGCGGGGGGGAAGCCGGCTGGGGCACCCTCCGACTCCCTGCACTTCACTCAGCACCCTGGCCAGGCTGCTGATCCCTGGCCAGGGTGCTGGGGGGGGAAGGTCCTTGTTATTTCGAAACAATCCTTGTTTCGAAATAACATGTCCAAACGGCGTTATTTTGAAACAACTGGTTTCGAAATAACCCTCCTTTCGAAAGGAAAGTGTTTAAGCTGTTTCAAAAGGAGAACTCTTGTTCAAAATGAGGAGCTCCCTCCTTTCAAAACAAGAAAACGTCGGGTGGACATAGGGACTTTTATTTCGAAACAACCAGTGTTGTTTCAAAAAAAAAGCCTGTTGTGGACATACCCTAGAAGACTACACTCATTGTGGCTCTCAAAAACTTGGTTATTGAGGGAAATTTTAAAAATGATTCTTATTTTTGGGTTGTTACCCCTGGCTTAGAGCGACTCTCTCCTTTCTCCACATAAGGAATCAGGCAACCAGCAGGACTGCTGCTGTGCCGTGACAGCAGAGAGAACTGCAGCTGTCCTGAGCGCACCATCTCCCCCCAACCCATGTTCAGGAGGACTGTGTACCTTACATACAAACAATTCAGTTTTTAAAAACATGCAGGGAACACACTTTCAATTCATAAGAAGAAAATGCATTTTATTAACTGTCACTCTTGAGGAATATAACTTAGGGTGTGTTCACACAGCAGTCTTATTTTGAAACCACAGAGGTTGTTTCGAAATAAGAAAGGCCATGTTCACATGATGCACCGTTGTTTCGAAACAACTTAAACCCCATGTGGGGGCAAAACAACGTTGTTTTGAAACGATTGTTTCGAAACAATGCCGTCAGAACATGTTGTTTTGAAACAACGGTGACTCATTTCGAAATAACTGTTGTCTGAACATGCTATTTCGATTTGAGCTTTTTTCC